>JAGPOW010003310.1:20033195-20053802 GCA_030014935.1 Caiman crocodilus
GGTGGCCGCAACACGAGGCCCTGGAGCAAAGGCTGGAGGAGGAAGATGTCACCGTGGCTAGGGCACGAGAAGGGAAACCTAGCTTCGTGTCTTGGCTCTGCCACCATTTTTCCTCTGTACCCTTGGCCAAGTCTCTGCGTGTCTCAGTTTCCCCATCTATAAAATGGGGAGAATGGCACTGCCACTAATGCACAAGGTTGTTGCAGGTACAAAGCTTAGGAGGTGCTCAGACATACACTACACCAAAGTAGCGGGGGAGGTAAAGTGGATGAGTAATCTTGGGACTCTGACAGCCCACGGGAAGAAAAAAGTTAAACTAGAAATATTAATAGTTGGCCATCTTCCTGCTCCCCTAGCTAGCCCTGTCTGACCCTCCAGTTGTTCTTCACTTGGTCTTAGAAAAGCTCCGGAAGAGTTTCTAAATTAATGCATCCCAAAACGCCCACTTCTCTTCAGTGAGGGCAGAACCTGGGGCAAGTCTACATTGCCATCCCAGTGCCAGGACAACGGGGAACATCTTTGACACTGACTGCGCACCAGGCATTGAAGCCTAGATAGCAGGACCCAAAAAGAGAGGCCTCTGCTTTCACCCAAGCGCGCGATCGCCCAGGAGCTCGCACACACAGCAGCTTCTCAAAGTCACCCCCGAGAATTTTAGACTTCTTGATCTCACCCTTCACAATCCAAATGCGAATGCTCGCACATGGCATAAGCACTAGGAATTATTTCCGTACAGCGGTTGGACAGCAGGCGTTAATCCCAAACACACATAAGCATCCTAAACTGCTTTAAAAATAAGATAGGCCTGACTTCTTTTTTGTGTGTGCGCATCATTTAATCACTTTTCGAATTAGGGTTTCGGCAGCTGGAGATATTAACATCAGAGAGCTGCTCTCAGTATTACCAGTTAGTGATTGCAGTAGCTTATCTCTACGAACATAGGAAATAAAATCAGAGGGTGCAAAAAGAAAAAAAAAAGCCCGTATAGTTTCTTCTAATAACAGTCCTATTGGGTTAGGCTTAGAGCTTGCTCTGGCCTAGATGCCAGCTGCAGTCTGATGCACAGACTGCCCCGAGGGCAACCATAAATCTTTTTTTTTTTTTTAAAAAGAGGGTACACATTTAATAAGATTTAATGGCAACTCTCAAAGGGTTTTTATTTTTATTTTTTTGCGTGCCCCATTTCACTGAGCCATACGCATCCCGGCAACATAAGGACGTGTCCCAGCTCTGTGCCGAGGAGCGCACACAATGTAATCTGCTGGAGTGCAGGCTGAGAGAAGATAAAGCCTTAATTATTCAAAGAAGCTATGTCGAAGCAACACACAAAAGGAGGAGAGAAAAAAAGGGAGCACCATTTTTTTTTTCCTGTGAGAGGGAAACTTAAGGAAAGAAGCAGAAGTGATCTGTTTCGTTAGGCTAAAAAGAGAAACGATTGTACCGAGTACGCTCATGCACAGAGCTGGGAGTTAGACTGGTGGCACCTTCAGGGGCAGCAAGAGAGACCGGTTGCATGAAAGCACAGCGATGCTCCCCGGGCCGTACCGCATCGAGGCGTGGAGAAAGCTGGAGGGGGCTCTGGCAGGGGTGCTGGTCACCCCTTACCATGCCAAAGCCTTCTGGCAATGCTCGTTTTGCAATGCCGGCTTCAGGAGCACGGAGCTGCCTTTCAAAGAGGCCGGATACGTCACTCTGGGACTTCTCGGCTCACCTTGGAAAGCTCCTTTCGGCAGTGGTGGGTCTAGTGCCAATAATGGCAGCAACAAATAATTATTTAAAACCTTTTTATTCTAAGGAAGTCTCGAGAACTGTTTGCAAAGCCAACTCTGAGCATCCCGATAGGAGATGCAACTTGCACTAGAGGAGTATGGCTCTCCGTCCCCCTTTCGAAGTTGGTCCATGCAAAAGAAAGAGTCCACCCCAGGTTTTCCCTCGCTGAAGAGAAGCGGGGAGGACGGGTGTTGTGGGATGTGCTAGTTTAAAAACTTTTCCGGAGCTTCTCTAAGATCAAGTGAAGAACAACTGGAGGGTCAGACAGGGCTAGCTAGGAGAGCAGGAAGAAGGACAGCTGCTTAGGCCACCTGATTAATGCTTCTATTTTAACTTTTTTCTTCCCATGGGCTGTCAGAGTCCCAGGTCAAAGTACCTGTCAGTTAAGTTACTGTTTCACCTCAACCGAGTAATTGGAAAAAAAGTTCCTCGCAAGCTTTCAGGCACAAACACCCTTCATCAGGCACAGGGAGACTCGAGAGTGGCTCAGCATTGCCATTCATTAGCATTTAGGAGACCTGATCATAGATGAGGTCCCCGCTGTGCAAGCTGCTGTGCAAACGGGGAACACGCCAGACTATTTTCAAGTGACACACTGGAAACTAGAGGGAGCACTTCACTGATGTTTTAGAGGGGAGGCAGGATGTTGGTGCTTTGTGTGTGTGGAAGGGCTCAATGCCGGCTCCCCCATCTCTGGCAGGTAGAGATGACAGTAGAGGCCAGTCGCACGGACGCTCCTACGTTCAGTTCTTTCAGCACACATACTTAAGAGCAAGGGACCCGATGTTATGCAGACCCAAGAGGTCTGCTCACAGGAAACTGCCTAGGACTCGCTGTACTGCTTTGGAAAGATTCAAGATTGAGTCAAGCCAGCTGGGATTCAAACCCCTGCTGTCCGGGACTCTCCAGGTTTCAAAGCAAGAACAAAACCACCAAGAAGAACACACAGCACTGAGAAAACCCGACGGCTCAGCCCCAGCAGCAAAGCAGAGAGCAGCTGCTCTTGGCAGGACAGTTCAACTGTAATGGGGGCAGGAGCATTAGATGGGAACCAAGAGCGTGTCGTGTGGGGTCTGGGAGAACGGGGAGGCAGCGAAGTAGATCAGATGCACTCCTGGTCTGAAGAGTCGTGCACATAACGTCGACCACGTAGCGCAAATAGCAAGCTGAATAAAATGCCTAATGTCAATTAGAAGTGTCTGGTATTTTGGGCATGTGTTGCAGATGCCAGAACAGAAAACGTGCTAAACATAAGACTGGGGCAACGAAGCAGCTAAAGCCTCCAGGCTAGGTACAAGTTAAAGGAAATGCAGCAGGAAGCTGGAGAAGTGGACGCAATCACCTGACGTGCCTTGCATCGCACCTGGTACAGACAAAAAACCCCCAAAGAAACAGCTGCAAAGAGACTTTTTTCCCTTTCCGTGGTAGGTGTGGAAGCAAGAAAAATATTTAATGCCTTTCAGTTGGAGGGTGCAGGGTACCTGCCTGAATGAGTAGGTCTGAGGCATGCTGTGCTCCAAG
This sequence comes from Caiman crocodilus, assembly GCA_030014935.1. Taxonomy (NCBI): domain Eukaryota; kingdom Metazoa; phylum Chordata; order Crocodylia; family Alligatoridae; genus Caiman; species Caiman crocodilus. Next base: position 20,036,487 of record JAGPOW010003310.1, read on the forward strand.
GAAAAATGTTAAAAGCTTAAATTATTCTCCAGAAGCCAGGCAGAAGGGGAAAATACAGACCAATATGTGATGGAGAGGAAATTGGCAGCTGAGACCCGTGAGTTTGGGGAACTGAGTGAAGCCCTCATTAAAGATCACATTGCGTGTAGGGTAGCATCAGGCTCATTATGGGCAAAGACTGTGGAGGAAGACTTGATTTTAGCCTTGAATATGCTATGACATGTCAAGCAGAGAAAATTATGGCAATTTTTTTTTTAAAGGACAGGGTGAACCAGAAAAAGACATATATATGCATTGCCCAATAAGCTTGTATTTAATAAAACTCAGGGGTGCTGTCAGAGCCTGGAAGGTGTCCTGCTGCCAATATAAGCTTTAGACCAAAAAAAAAATTGAAAAAAGGAACAAGTCAGAGGCAATTACGCGTTTTCACTGTGGCCGCAGATGTGGCAAATGCAATCATTTTACCAAAATGGGCAAATCTGAACAGAAAATCCTCAGGGCGACAAAATGTTAACTCTTTAAGAGACAGAGAGGCACTGACAAGATCGGTCCCTTGGCATTTTGAGTGCTGAGCTTCCTAAGGATGACCGGAAAGTTGATCTCCTTGTTAACATCCAAACATTTGAGAGTTTAAAACCCGATAGAAGGGCACCAGTTCACGTGATGTCTTTAAAACTAGGCAGCATTTTAAGGGCTGAAGCTTTGCAGCTCCAGCGTGCAGCTAAATGACCTGTGCTGCAAGTATGGGGTAAATGCTCTTCTGAATATCGGAATAAGAAAACAACACTGGTGTTTTGGTGGCTAGAATTAGACTCTCAGGCCATACTGAATTTACCAGCTGTGACTAGTTTGAGTTTAATGCACAGAAATCAATATGGTAAAGAAGGAAACAGAGAATGATTGGGATTTATTTATGAGATATATTGAAAGCTTAGGGGGTTTGGGAGGTAAATGCACCATAATGATAAGCTTGCAAGTACCCCCTGTAGCACACGTACCTTGTAAAATTCTCCTGGCATGGAGGGATAAAGTAAAACCCAGATTGCCCTACATGGAACAGTTAGAAGTTAACACAAATGCGAGAACCCACCAAGTGAATCCATTTGATGCTTATAATGCACCAATTGAAGTGAGATGAACTCAGAACATGTTTGGATTTAAAAGTTTGAACAAAGCAGTAAGAAGGGAACCATTTGCAATTGCCCACAGTAGATGAACTCACTAGTAAATTAGCAAAAAGCTACAGTTTCACAGTCTTAGACGCCAGCAGTGAATTCTCACAAGTGCCTTTGGATGACAAAAGTTCAGGCCGTCGTCCATTCAGCACACCATTCAGCAGTACAAGTTTACCCGTTCTTCTTGGCATCCACTCACCTCCTAATTTGTATCAAGGAATAATGCAACAGGCTTCCAGGAAAGAGAAAGGTTTTGAATGGTACGTACACGAGAGACTGGCACAGGGAAAAAGCAGACAGGATTGCGGGGAGGCTCAGGAGAGTTTCCAACAGAGGTCGTGGAAGGAATCTGTGAACGAATACGAGCAAATGTAAAGTGGTGCTGGCAGAAATCAAATATTTGAGATGTTATTTGACAAAGTAGATCTAAAAGCTTGTAACTCAAAACAAAAAGTCTCTTTCTGGAAAACAGAGAGGCTGTTAGGCATGTGTCAGAGAGGGGCACGGAAACCTGCAAAAGTGCTTAATGCCCACATTGCTCTGGATCTCATACTGCGGCGAGGGAAGAGATAGTTATAAAGGAAAAGGGGGGGTTTGATGGGCACTAAATTGACTGTCAGAGGGAGAAACGACGAGGAAGAACAGACTGAATCCATGAATGAAGTAGCGGATGAGCCTACTCGACTCAGTGCGTCTCAGCTAGCCGGCTCTAAGACAACGGAACAAGTGGACATTGACAGCCCTGTTACTTTTTGGGGTAGAACGATAAGAAAACTCACTCGATATAAAGACCAAATGTGTCAGGTTCCTGAAGACTGAAATTACAGGTTGAAGAAAAAAGGAAGGAGGAAGATAGACTTGTAATGACGGCAGAAAGTTTGATGCGAGACAGATCGGTTCGTAGAGGGAGGATGGGAGAAGAAAGCGGCGACTGAGCTCAGACACGCACACGGGCCAGGGCGCCAGCAGGCAAAGCCAGCCGAAGGTAGGTGTGTGGTTTAAGTGACGAGCTGAGTAAAAGGTCCGGTATTTTATCCAGCGCAGGCACTGCAGACATTACACAGCCCTCATATAGCTTCCCAGCTAAAGCTGAACCCAGACCAAACCCCAAGAGGAAAGACCCAAACTCTGCAGAAGTTCAGCCCAGCCAAGAGTGGGCAATTATTTTGGGTGGAAGGCCGCTTACTGAGTTTTGGCAAGCCATCGAGGGCTGCATTACAGGCAGGCAGGGGCAGATAAATATTAATTTTCTAAACTTTTTAGGGGCCCCACGAGCCAGATAGAATGGCCTGGTGGGATGCATCTGGCCCCCGGGCTGCATTTTGCCCACCCTGGGCTTAGACCCATCAGCAGTCAGGGTCCGCAGGCCCAAATGCAGACCAGGGGATGCATCAGCTGGCAGATGAGCTCCCTCCTTACTTTTTTTCACGTAGTCTTCTTGCTCTGGTGCATTTTCCTCTGTCCTGATCCACAGGGAGGAGTCCTAGCAAGAACATTTTTAAGGCAGCCTCAGACACAAATCCTTGCTGTAGCTGTATCTGCTTCTTAATTACTTAGCACACGACTTGGGAACTCCTTGTATAGCACCAGACTCATTTTCTGGGCTTAAATGAATGGATGCAAAGCAACTCGAGGTGAATGTCCTGCTGCCCAGAAAGGAAAAACTCTCTCCCCTTGCAAAATCCAGGGCTGAGTGCAAGCGAGCTGGTGAAGAGAGAAGAGAGAAAAGAAGACAGGAGGAGAGGCCTGTTTCACTTGCATTGCTAACCCGGTACCAGGCAGGACCAATTATCCATTGCTCTGTAGTAGCAGAGGTCCTGACCACTTTGGGGTGAGAATATAGCCCCAGATTATTTTTCTGAAGAGCCCAGAGGGTAAGTGGCCATCATCCTAGCCATTCAGGGACAACCCTTGTTTCACACCATGAGACCTGTTTTCCTGTGTGCAGTGATGCCGTTCACTGCTAAGCACCTCCTGTGCCAAATCCCAGAGGTGGCTGAACATAAGTGGTGGGTGAAATAGTCTCTCTAGACCCATGGCCTGCCTTGCTATTCAGAAATGCTTTGGGAGTTGCCAAAGGACAACATACACTACAGAGGGGACAGATGGACGCCCTTCCCTTGCTAGAAGCCTGGAGCGGTAACGCGCAGCTCCTAGCTCCGCTTGCTCCGAGCGGTCCCTGCAGGGGATGTCTGAAGGAGAAGAAGCCTGAAGCGAGGAGGAAAGCAGGGAGACTATGTCCTGTCTGCACTGCACAAGATGGAGATTGAGAGCGCACTTAAGGATGTATGCCGCCGCAGCCAAGCTACCCGCAGGAAACCCGCTGAGGATACTTTCCAGATTGTTATAAGGGAAACACATGCTAAATGCTACCCATCTTCCAAGATGCCATTCAAGCCAGCGGGAGATTGGGACCATTTCACTGAAGACAATGTTTAAGTGTTTATGGCTCCCTCGGAGAGACGGGGGTTCAGAGGTTTACTCTCTTGCAATGGCTGCAATTTCCAAGTAAATTATAGTGCTCCAGTCTGGTGCGTCAGGGGGTTGGTATTTGAAGGACCATACAAATGCATGGTGTAAGAGGTCGGATCTGAATACCCTGCTGTATTTGAGGCATAATTTGGGAAAAGGAATAGAGTCACTGAAATCCCTCGAGCAAACAATTTCTAACTTGGCATCAGGTCGACCGGATAGGGTAGAGAGTCAGGATGGCGGACGAGTATGTCCAGATGACTGTGCCCGAACTGAAGGGACTGGCAGAAGAGAAAGGCCTTCACGCGATGGGAGGGCTAAAGAAGGATGAGCTGATTAAACTCTTGTGTACCGGCGAGTCAGGAACAATGTCAGCTTCGCGCTTGTCAAGTAGGATTTGCCTGCATGGTTTGGGATTGTCCTACAGACTCTTCTCCCCAGAGGAGCTTGCAATTGCCAGCACCCACGGCACAGGGAGCTGCCTCCACTCGGAGCACTTTGATAACGTGCTTTTGCCCCTGGCGGCCTTTTATTAATGATACGAGAGTCAGTCAAATAAACAAGCTCTGGATGAAATCTGGACACCCCTGGTCAGCTTCCCCTTGTTCCTTACATTGTCACTTCTTGATTCAGTTGTTGGGACTTTCCGCGGGGCAAGATCTGACAGCCAGGGCCCATGCTAACAAAGAGTGCCTGTTGCTAACAGGGGTGCAGATTGTAGCCGTGTCGGTCTAAGGACAGAGGCAGACAAGGTACTTTGGGTGAATCTGATATCTTTTATTTGAGTTGGTCGAATAAAAGATATCAAATTTACCCAAAGGGCCTCGTCTTCATTGCTAAATAGCATTTTGTTCCTGGAAATTAACCTTTGTGACCAACTGGAAAGGGAAGGTGTCCGTATATAACATCCATTTTATGGCTAGGGAAAGTAGTTGGTGAGGACTAGAGTTCAACATGTATTTATGGGGGCGTAGCTTGTAGCCGTGTCGGTCTAAGGATGCAGGGAGACAAGGTTCTTTGGGTGAATCTGATCTCTTTTATTAAATCAGCTCAAATAATTGGAAAAGTTCTTCTTTGCAAGCTTTCAGGAACAAACACCCTTCTTCAGGCTGAGGACCTGGCAAAGGGCATTTGTACCCAAAACTTTGCAAAGAATTTTTCCAATTATTTGAACTGGTCCAATAAAAGAGATCAGATTTACTGAAAGAACCTTGTCTACAGGTAATTACGGGAATTGGGCATCTTTTAAAATCTGGCCCTAAATGACTTCATCACACTTGTGACCGAGTCAGTAGCAGAGCCAGAAACCGAGCAAGGATCTTCACAGCCGCTGGAGAAAACCAGCCACTGGTTTGCAAAATGGGTTGGTTGTTCTCTCCTCTGTGCCACCGTTTCCCCGCTGCACCCTCCCTTCATCCATGGTCCTTGTGAAGGTCACGAAGGGCAAGGCTGATGGATCAGCAGGACAGGGACCTCAAGGACAAACGCAGTGCAGGTTTCTGGTGGGGAATAAGACCTGCCTGGCATTGTATTTCTAGAAGGAGAGGGCACAGCTCAGGGTGGAGTTACAAGGGGAGAGAGCGCTTAGGTAGTTCAAGGTATTTGCAAAGTCTGTGCGTCTCGCCTCCCTTGCTATTGTGAAGTGAGATTCCCGTCTCAGAACGAAGGGAACAATCTCCCCCACGCCCAAGCAAACTTCATGTTCTTGATGCAAATGTCCCAAGCCTGATGCCCTCCCATATCCTCAGCGCAGGTACAGCATAGGTAATGCAAGCTTATCTAGAATCGTGACTCGGGGACGAGAGCAAGAAGGAAACCCTCAGCTCTTGGCCCATTCAGCCCTTGGCTTACATTTTTATACTGCCACCAAGGGAGCGTATAGCTCCTTGTCCACTAGAAACTAAATGATGTGCTCCTGCAAGCAGTCAAAATGATGCCTTTTTTACCCATGAGAGCACAACTTGGACCCAGATGATGCCCAAAAGGTTAAAAGCACACACAGCTCATTACCAAACCCCAAGGGCATAAATGGTATGGACATGGCATCACAAACAGCCAGTCCGATGCCACCCATTGGGACGTGCATTCAAGAGCCATCTTCTTCCCATTCCTCAACTCACTGGGGTAGGATGTGTTTTTTTTAACTGCCACCGACTGCATGAACGGAGGTGCAATGAGACGGGAAAACTTGAAGCAAAAGCGCTGCCTAAACAGGGCATGGGGCACCTGAAGAGCTGTGCTGGGAAGGGATTGCCCTGGGTTGGAACTGGAATAGGATGTTCTGGGTTAGCGCGGATTTACCTTGGTGTAAGGGGCTGCATCTTGCAGTTGTGATTATGTTTGCCTCGGGGCAGCGGGGGGGGGTCCCCAGGGTCTCCCCTTCATGTGTCCATGGACTGAGTTACATGACAATAAGGAGCAAGTACAAAGAAAACAGGCCAGCAAGTCTCTCCGGCCCCTGAAAGCCTTCACGCAGAAACGGGACCTCCTTGCTGTACAACGCAAGGCCGTGAGCAGCCAGTTGCCCTGTTACAACCTGGTCTGAACCAAACTGGAGGCACCTGGAGCGATCTTGAGCCACTTCCCAGTGTCTGGCTTCCTTGTGTCCATCTGCAAAACTGAAGCCTAAGGCCCGAGACGCTCTCGGGACCCCGGGAACGTGGCAAGGGGAAGCAACCCCTCGAGGCAGCCCTTTCCTGCTCATAGATGGGGTCCCTGCCATGGTGGTGGAAGCGGCAGCTTTCACACGAGGCTGTGCCTTCTGGGCAGCGAAGCCTTCAGTTGGCTGGTGACTTGTGAGCAAATGCCACCCCTTCTCTCCCCCCGACGCAGGACACCATTCACGGCTTGTCAGCGGGTGCTTCTTGGGCGAGCAGAGCCCTTCAGAAAGGCAGCCTGTCGCAGCCGGCGCTGGGAGAGACCGAGTTCGTTCCTCTGCCTCCCTGCTCCTGCCCACCCTGCTTCGCTCCTGCCCGCGCTCGCTCATCTCCCCCAGACGTCTCTTCGCCATTCACCTGCTTCCTAAGCGCGCCACGGTCCCCGTGTCACACGAGCTCACGATGACACGAGGAGCCCTCCGTAGCAGCGTGAGGTTTGATATTCAGCCCATACGAGTGCCCGGGATTCAAAAAAAAAGCAACAAACCCAAAATAACCCCAACATGGTTTCTGCCCCGTCCCTCTGAGGGTAGAGCTCAACCACTGGGGTCTTCCCGCAGAAAACGCACGAGTGTTTGCAACCCCATCCCCAGGTGATTCGGGAGAAAGAGAAAGTCTAAAAAAATTCATAAAGAAATAAATAATAAAAAATAAATCTGCAGGGGGTTTCCATAGCTACAGCTTTAAGCTGTTTTCATAGAAGCACAGGTTCAACCTGCCAAATGAAAAAAAAAATATCTATATAAACCAGCTACATTTTTTTTTTCTTATTACATCCCAATAAGGTAGCAGAGCTGTGATGTGCATGAGGCAAGAAAGGAAAGAAAAAAAAACAAAACCCCAAGCCCCACAACACAGCCATGCAGAGAGCAGGGATTTGGGACCATGCACCATTTCGGAGGCTTGGTGTGTGCATGCTGTTGGCACTGCAAGGCTGGGGAAACATCCTCTCGCTTGCTGCGTCCATCTGCAATCCATCGACAACCCACACTGCCAAGGCAGGCACTTGTCCCGGGCAGATACCGCTCCAAGGCGGAGAGCCTGCCACTCCAGTGGGAACTGGGGAGAGCAGGAGCTCAGCACTTTTCACTGGAAGAATTTCCCCGCGTAAGGGTCAAGGTGGTTTTGGCCTTGTGGCTGGCTCACGTTTCCCCCGGTCACGTGTACCACGGTACGAGGGCCAGTCAGAAACCCAGTGCCGGTGGCAGGCGGTGTGGCAGGAGGCGAGTGATGCAGCACAAACCTGCCTCAGCAAATTTCTCTGCTATCCCATGAAAATACACAGTCTTCATCACTGCTGGTGAACACAGGATTTCTTCTCACTGCAGAATCCGGTCATGCTACAGGTTTCCAATAAGCACATAACGTGGGCGAGGGACCACCGGCAATGGTTCCTTGCAACTGATACTAAAACCTTTCCAATACATTTGACTTTTATCCTCACCTTAATTCAGTCACGGTTTCTCCCATGACAGTGGTGAGGGGGGCGAGGATGAGAGAGTGCAAACTTTACCTGGAAACATCAACTTATGGGTAAAAAGCTGAGCAAAACACGCCATTACAATTGCTATGGATCATCTGAAAACAAGCAAACAAGAAAGGCACGCACACACACACGCACACACACGCACAAAATCTACTTAAAACTACGCAGGTGGAAGAGAGCCGCTTAGATCAGAGGCATAAAATATCGACTGTTCCTGGAGACAACATAGCTCAGACATCAAATTACATGTTAGATAGCTTGTATCCCGGCATCAGCATCGGCCCATTGCAACCACTGCCTTTGAAATGAGGCATCGAAGCTAGAGAGGCCCGTTGATAATGATATCATGATTAGCATGCTCCAAACATTCGCTAATTAAACATTAGACTCGTGCGAGCCAAGAATTGGTACAGGCTTTGGGAAGCAGACGAGACTGACGTGTGATAAAATCTGTCTGAACGAGGAGCCGATCGGCAGAGAGAGGCCGACTCCAGGACTGTCCCTTGGGGACAGGGCCAGCGCGGGGATGAGAGCGGGAGGGCCCGAGGGAGAACAAGCCCCACCGGAGCTCAGCCGCCTGCGCAGAAGTGTGCGAGGGGAGGGCTCTGCCTGCTCTCAATCTCAATCTCAATGCCTGAATTTTCCACCCATCCGTCCTAAGGTAGAAGGAGGACCAGCATGTGAAGCAGAGGTAAGAGCCCAAGGTGCCAGGCAAGGGCTTGTTCAGTGAGCCCGTGCCACCCGGTCGCCAAGCCCCTATTGCTCTTGCGGTGCAATCGGCCACCCAAGACTGTAAGAGTCTCCAGAGGAAAGAGCAGACTTCACCCAGCCTTTGCATGAGCCTGGCCCTCAGTACAGCACCGTCCTGGCTCAAGTCTTGTTCGAATCCACCTTCACAGGTGATGCCTCTTGTGATGGATAGAAACAGCCAATATGATCTTAACGGAAAGGCCAAAAACTAAGTGGCCAGTAAGCAGTTACTACCCTTCTGCAGGGATGGAAATAGGCACCAGTTTGAGGGCCACGTCCTGGCCCCATGACTCTTACTGGGCATGAACCCAGGTTTTACCACTGATGGCAAGAGTCTCCATGCTCAGCGAAGAGGCCATGCCCTCCCCTGGGGCCCCTGGACAGCCAGGAGGAGACCTGGGCCCTGTAGCCACCAAGCCAGAGACCTGGCATTCTTCACCCTCTGCCGGACGGTCTGTACAGCCTTCCTGGGAGCAGAGCTTTGGGAACGAAGCCCCAAAAATGAAGGTCAAGGAAGCAAAGCTGGTATAGTTTAGGAAGTTTTTCTGCTAAAGGAGTCTCTGTTACTTGGGGTTTCCTGGACTGGTGCAGCTGCAGCTTTTGGAGACAGGTAAATAAATGCATCTATTACTAAAAGCTTTCACGACTCTTTCCTCCTAATGAGCCCTACCTGCTAAGACTGACAGTACCAGCTGACGATTGCAAGGTTTGCTTATTCCCATACCAGAACAATTACAGCCTGCCCCCCATCACTAGTGGTTTTGATATGTATGGGTGAACTATTTTTATTATTGCTCATGCATGTCCAAAGTTTTCACCCCCTCCCCCTCATTTTACTTACTAAACTGAATATCTTAACCGTGAAGACTAATGTTTTAAAAAGGCAACCAGAGAACAACTAAGCCCAGCCCTTCGTGCTTTGCAAAGGTGCCCAGTAGACTCTCCTGGCATCCTCACAACATCCTGGACAGGTTTATTTAGCAAAGAACACCACAGACCCAAAGCAGGGAAAAAATATTCAGATAAAGAAGGCGACTGCACTTTTGTGCTACCCCACGTGCCAAGTCTGGATGAGGAATAACTGCTGAATCAGCGCATCGTGCCTATGTCAAGCATAGCTAGCTTTTGCATCTCTTAGCAGAAGTTGAGGGTGTCTGGCTGGAGGAAATCCCCAGCTCCTGCCAAGAGGTTCACAAAGGGCGTGCTGATACAGCTGAGAAGAGGAGCGCTCTCAGCTGGAGTTGAAAGAGCAGCAAAGACAAAGCCGCCCGACTTTGAATCAGGTGAGCAGCTCCAATGCAACTCCAGGCTTCTCTCGGAGCAGGAAGTCAAGCTTCCCGGGCGGTAAAACTTCACTTCATGCGTTTTCACAGCAACAGCAAGCCACGTTTCTCAAGCACGCGGCTCTGAATCACGCACCCGAGACCTCTGGCTCCAGCTGAAGTTGAAGCAAGGTTTGAAAGCGACTTCAATGGCAGCGGGATCCCACATGCACCAAAGCTGGGAACACACAAAAAAGTCACCTGTAGGGTTTTTCAGAAAATCCTTTGAAGTGCCTCGCACACGTCTGAATACAAAGTGATTTCAGTGGTGCACTCTGCTCTCCCCCAAGACAAAGGCTGGCAGAACGTCTGCCACCCTGCATGTGCCCCCGCCGGGGACGCAGGCTCACCCTGCTCCTTCCTCCTTGTTGGCATATAGAGAAAACAATCCCCAAAGAAACACCAAAGTTTGGAAAATTTCCCCTACTGTTTTTCTGTCGGCTGGCAGCAATAATAATAATAATAATAATAATAAATAAAACCAGCAAAACAGAAACCCAAAAATCAACTGTTAAGCGTCTTCCAACTGATCACTCCCACACCACTCCATTTTCCCCCCTGCATCGCACCAATAATCTTTCAAATGGAGGATAATTAGCAGCTCCCCTTCGGAGCCTTTTCTTTCTAGCCCTTAATTACCCAGAGGGAGCGGCGTTGAACAAAACCAGATGCGGCCTTGCTCCTTCCACGCAGGGGCTTTGTACGTGGCCTCTCTGCAAATCCCAGTCCAGCCCTTTGCTGTGGATACTAGACCCTGGATTTTCTATATGCCAAGGCTGTGCTTTTCCTAAGACGCAGCCCAGGCACGTGTAGGCGCTGCATCTTGTATCATCCCGTTGCTCCCGAGTTCTCCCGGAGAAAGTTCGCGCGGAGTCACGTTGCGGCGGTTTTTTGTGCTCCAGGAGAGGCTCCTGCCAGGACGTTTGCCAAGGGCCATCAATCAGGTGAAATATTTCGGGGAGGATCTATCTGTCTTTACCATCCAGCCGTCTCCCCGTGGTTCCAGGGTGATGCTGGACAGATCGCGCAGGCTGCCGCTAGGGGACGTCTCAAGTTTAGCAGCGTCCCCACGGCTGCTGCCACGCTAGGGGAAAGGAGCCGAGCTCGGCCGTGACAGCGGTCACAGGGCCTGATCCCCTATTGCTGTGCCAGCCCCAGCCCTTCCACCTCCTTGCAGCCCCTCTCTTGAAGGGCAAGGCAGTGGCTTACCCCAGCAGCATGAGCATCAGCCGCAGCTCTCCCAGCATTGGGTCCTATGGGATTCAACCACCCGGTGGTCTTTGACAGCCCCACTAGCCGTCTGCAGGGTCCTGCGCTGACAAGTGGTCTAACCAACCCTCTTCAATTCGCTTATGGATAGTAAAACCAAATGCCAGCTCCCCCCACACCACCCCACCTTGGCCATTATGAAGCTGGGGAAAACTGGAAGCCCGGGATCCCAGCGCTGCTTAAGACTTGGTGGTCCCGTTGCTGTTGTTAACACAGTTGAGTCTTGAGATCCCACGAGAAAGGAATATACCCCCGTGCCAGGTATTATACACACGCTTGGGAGGCTGCTTCCAGCCCCAAACAAATTTTGATGTACCCAGAAGGAATATAAAACGTAGGGGAGAGCAAGCAGTGAGACATATGGGACAGCGAGGCAGAGCGATGGGGTGACATGCCCAAGCTCAGGAGGTCTGCCTTGGAGCTAGGGACGGAGTTAAATCCAGGTTCGCTGGCACTGCAAAACAACTACCTCTCCCTAAGCCGGTTGCTGGCTAGCTGCACCTGGATAATTAGCATCCTTTTGTGATGCATGCACCTTCTAAATTGTCTTCGGCAATCATTGTGCTTGATATTATAGCATCCACCAGGAATGGTTTGAAAAAACACGTTTGAGAGACGACAGAAAGACAGGGTTAGACAAAGAAAACCACTCTGCAGCTAAGTCATGTTCTTCCCAGGAAAAACTCCCCTCCAGTAGATATTTCCTCGTAACTACAAGTGCCGTTTGCTTACTGCAGTCCGCACATCTGGGGACCGAAACGGCACTTCAGTACACGCAGCCTGCTCCATTCAGGACATGCAGCGGCGTAAATGAAGTTTGTGTATCTTCATTTACCAGGGCCACTGCACATCTCTGCTGTGTCTCTGCGAGTGGTGCCGACTTCCAAGGGCTCTTATCTGGAGCAACGTTTGATCTGTTTTAGCCCAGCAGATCACTGGGTCAGCAGGAAGAAAAAGGGGATGCGAATGCTTCAACTCCCAGCAACCTGCGTATTGCCCTTTCCTTTGGGAGCCGAGCCTTGCCCCGCACTTCATTGGTCCGAGGTGCACGCTGATGCTCTCCCCCCCTCTTTCTTGATGGGAATACTTGGAAATCCTCCCCCTCCGGCAAACAGTCTTGGACCTACAGTAAGCGGCTCCTGATTTCACTTGAACTCTTCAGGTATGAATTGAACCAGCAGCATTCAAGTCACTCCTCGGTCCTGCAAGCCAGACAAAGAGCCTGGCACGATTTCCAGAGCCGCGCCACTACTGATCTCTCCATGTATTAATGACTGACAGCTTATAAGGGCTACTTCTTCTCCCTTTCCCGAGAATCCCCAGCACCCTGGAGGAAGCAACCCCATCTTTCCCTTTTCTCCCTGGTGTGCCAGGCACCTTCACATTTCCACAGATAACAAAATGCCGCGACTCAGACATTTTGGTGAACTTTAAATGAGAGAAAGCACTGTTTCTTCTTGGATCCAGATGTAAAAGCCTGGCAATCTGTAGTACCGTCCTCCTACCCATCCGAGAGATGGTCTACGTTACCCCAGTTCAAAGATGACCCAATCATCATGGGTGTAGAGGGAACTTCAGCTTAAGAGAAATTGGTGATGCTGAAAAAAAAACCCCTGCCAGCTTTTTGAATGAGGTCTGGCTTTCAGGCTGGGGGCCTCTGAGGTTTATCTTGCTGCCTCAATACTCTATAACTGTGCTCTTAGGAAAAAAAAAAGAGGGGAAAAAAAAGTCTGGAGCTGACTGTTGCCAAGGAGAGGTGCCGGGCTGCTAGTGCAAATCCAGAAAGCCAAAAAGACTACCCAGAAATAAGCCTGCAGGCTTGGGGAGAGAATGAGCAAGTCCCGGATTGCAGGAATCGGCATCGCTCCCCCGAGGCCAGCACACTGCTGATTAACATCACCGGAGCATCTGGCTCTGCAAGTCTGATATAGGCTTTATGACAGCATGAGATGAGGCCAGGCAAGGGCTCGAGCAACTCTGAAGACAGAGTATTTCTCAGCACATGCAGGATGCTCAGGAGAGCGAAATAACCCAGTCTAACCTAGCCAGCGCTGACGGCGTGGAGGATACCCATGAGCTCAGCACAACCCCAAGCTGCTCCCAAGCAAAACTGTCTGGCACATTCCGGAAGACGTGGCCCTATTTCATCTCTATAAAACCCTTCTGAGCTGATGGAAAGCCACCCTGGGCCTGACTGCTCATCTCGCACCAAGGGGAACGAAGGGAAGCTATACTGCTCTACGCAACCTTTTTCCTACATGATTCTGGCCAAGCTCTCTGGAACCTGGAATAACGACGGAGACTTTGGTTTTGTGAATGGCCGGAGTATTCGAGCCTCTTTCACCGAGCTGAGACATGGGGAAAAGTCAAATAACGCACATATGAATGGATAAAGTGGGAGAACGCACCAATGGTGCGCTTCTAAAACCTACCCCGCAGTGCTCAGGAGTTTGGTCGGTATTAGGAAAACTTGCTGTCGCCTTACCCAACTAGTCTGTGTTCACTAAAGAACCTCATCCTCTCTCAGGAGGAAGAAACAACCAGTGTCTCCAGCTCGAACAGGAAAAGCTTGTCTTTTCAAGGGTCTGGGAAGGATAGGCAGTCTGCATATGCCTCCGGTCTTAAAAGGACCATCCTTCCAATTGAACAGGGGGATAGGTCTCATTAACGATGGGTCTCATCAGAGATCTACCCTCAGCTAGAATGACTCCAGCTCAGGACGTCATCTCTCCTGCTTAGAGACCGGATGGGGAGTTGGTGCTCCCCAGTCTTGTTCTCTGTGGCCAGTCTCTTGCTGGACAGACTGGACTGTATCCACAGACGCATCCAAGAGCACGTTCTCTTTCCAGAGTTATATGAATATAACCCGGGGCATTTTACGACCACTTCTCAGGTCAAGGAGGATTCCCTATTTACTTCCCTGCTGTTTGGATCAAGCACCTATTTAGTTAATGCCATCTGCAGCATGGGTTTCCAGTCGTGCTCCAACGATGCCATTACTGCATCAATCCGTGTGCACGGCAGGCCTCGCTGCTTCTAGAGACACCAGGGCAAGTTGTTTGGATAATGTCAGATATTACCAGACAGAGAAGATGACAAGGTTGCACATTTTAGATAGACATCACGCACAGAAAGAGCAGCCACAACTTGCAACGAGGAGGAAATGCACATTTCTGCCCAAATCAAACAGCCTGTCAGCCTAGCTTGGGAGTTACCCTCAGCATTACCATGGGGATGCGATCCACTCGCCGACACGGAGCTAATCAGCACATCATCCAGCAAACCACATGAACCGAGAAGCTGACCGTGCAAACGAGAGTGAAGAAGGGGGTTCTGCTGATTGTGGCGCCAAAACCTTTTTACCTCTACAGGATGCAAGGAATGTGTAGGGTTGCAAAGGAGAGAGAAAATAAAGAGCCAGGGCCCAGGCTGAGCAGTCTGCAGGGGGAACGCTGGGCGCAGACAATCCTGGGGAAAAGGCACAGGTTAATTCTACATGATTTTAGTAGTGAATGAAATCAAGAGGCAGAGAAGGACCTAGCTCTGAGCCTACAGAAGGGCTGGTCTTGGAAAGCAAGATGAAACTACAGTCAGAGAGAGGGAGTAAACAGCCAGTTGCTCCAGATCCTGAGTCATTCCTCCTCTCTCTGTGAGACTCATGCTTTGCAGCGTGGATGACACTGGGCCCCTTCAAGAACTCCAGGCAAGAGGGGCCATATAATGTGCTGCGAAGTGGGGGAAGGAGCAGGAGGCAACACCAGGATGCTATGCACATCCCCTCCCGGAGCGCCCATCATCAGCTTTGACACCAACCAAAGAAAACAACAGGCATAAAAGTAGAAGAAGTGAAACAAAAACAACAACAACAACAACAACAACAACAATTAATTTGGCTTTTGATCCCAGGCAGAAAACACCCAGCCCAAAGACATGAATGGACAAGCACAAAGCCTAGAAACTGAGCCGAATTCTCTGAATCTGCTTCGCTCACCTCTTCCCTGCCCCTGGCTCCTAGGGATCGAATGTCTAATGAGGATCCATTGGTAGAAAGGAACTGCAGCTCTGTTATAACGAGGAACCCTCCCTGGATCGGATAAGGAGTGGAGACCCATGCGCCCCCTTCCCTAAACTAAAGCCCAGCTGGAGCCTTTGGCTGCTGGCTGTGCTATGCTCTTTCCCATCCCGATGAGCACCCTAACAGCTTTGTGATGAGGAGTGAAGCTCTGTCAACTGAAGGGAATGGGACAAATCTCAGAAACATGCAGCTCAGCCCAGGCAGTCAGTAGTGGTCATTTCGCCATCCCAGACCTGCTGATCCCATCCATCCCAGACCTCCATCCCAGACCTGACCACCCCTGACCTGCTCCTGGAGCCTGCCCTCTTCACTCCGACTACAGATGCTTTCACTAAACTTTCTCCCCATGGCACAGGCTCTCACCCAGGCCCTAGTCATCAGCTTGATAAATGCACAGTCTGCTGGAAATATCTGACCTTTTGAAGGAACAGGAGGGGAAGCCAGTGGGCACCGAGCCAACCCTAGCCTGTCATTTTTTGCCATTAAACTCTTCAGGGAGCAAGTGGATCTGAGGATTTTTAATTATTTTTTTGGAAGGGTGAGGACAGTCTTTCAACCTGCTCAGGCCAGCTACTCACCTGCAGGCTATTTCTGCAAGCTTCAAGCCTATGGTGGATTGCTTGATAGTTCGTTCCCAGCATGGGTACCCGCAAGGGCAGGCTTCCCCGAAAAGCCTTGCAAAATGAACCTCGGCTCTGTCCTGGACAAACCTCCCACATGTAAAGACTGATGGAAGTTCAGTCTCCACGGCCTCTCTGAGAAGATGTATTCTAAGAATACCTGTTTTCCTCCAGTCGGAGGAGGAGGAAACAGTCGCAGCTGTCGCAGGGGAGGAAAGCAAAGCAATAGAGGAAAACAACGAGAATGAACCAACACGGGTACTACCTTCCAACACATGCACCGAGCTCCGCATCTTTTCCTTAAACGGGAACCTGACAAGCCCGATCACGTAGGGCACCTGCCAGCTACTCACATCCCTTTGCTGACCTTAACATGATCACCACAAGAGCCCACTCTAGCAGAGCTACAGGATATGAGAAAGTACCAAGTCATTTCTATTTATTATGACGCCCCTGGCCTGCCAGCACTGCATAGCCAAATACCAAGCCCAGAGACTGGATCTGATAACCTAGGTATAACCTTGATCTTACTGAGCTCATGGGCAAAACTTCTCCATGGGGACAAGAATTCAGGATGAAATATTGCAAAGCACCCAAGGGCCAGATGTATGAGGTCCTTAGGTGCTAGGGATGCTGGCAAGCACGTGGGCAGCGGGGGGGTTACAGTAGGATTTAAGCAGGCTAAGTTGGAGCACTTGTGTCGCAGATTCACAGAAGTTCAGAGCTGGAAGGGACCTCCGGAGATCATCGTGTCCAGCCCCCTGCTCTGGGCACGGAAGACTGCCGGGGTCAAATACACTCAGCAAGGTCATCCCCACTAGATAACAATTGGTGTCTTCAAGCTTGCAAATGGCTTTGAAAAAGTGGCTCCAGGTGATTTAGCAGCTGAAATCCCACAGGGGGAAAAATATTATCTATCATTAGGCACATCTGAAAATGGTATCCTTTGACTGGAAATGCTATGGGATGCAGCTGGACTGGTTACCAGGGACTGGGGCACATTTTGCAATGGGCTGGGAAAGGGATCAGGATGGGGCTCGATGCCTTCACAATCCAAAGTGCTTCCTTTAAATGAAAAGGTGAACCCCGGTAAAGAGTGACTGACAGAGGTGGCAGCTGTTAACCTTCTGCAACTCTTTTGTGCTTGGGCAAGCAATGCAAACTCAGGAACGAATGCTGTTTGTCATCTGTATTGGTTGGCAAGCGCGCAGGAAGAGACAGGAGCAGAGTTGCCATCTCCCGTTCTTCACATGCCTCAAAAATGTCCACAAGTCAGAAACAATTCATTGTGAAGCCATACATAGCTGTCAATCATGTCCCCACACTTTTAGTTGTGCCCAGTTACTTTTCCTGTCCCTCTTGTGCTATACAGACATCCTGGCAGGCAGCAGGTCAAAGCTTTAATTAAATAACAGTTGCATGGCCTCCAGGTGTTTTAATTAGCTACCCAACAATAACCATCCACATGCAGCTCTCTGTTTTGGAAGAAA
>JAGPOW010003310.1:20053902-20073588 GCA_030014935.1 Caiman crocodilus
CCCCGTGCAGCCCCAGCCCTGGGGCATCAACCTGTCTTGCACTGGTGCTGGCATGGGCATGAGCCTCCCTGCACAGCCCCAGCCCCGGGGCATCAACCCGCCTGGTACTGGTCCTGGGATAGGCACGAGCCTCCTTGCACAGCCCCAGCCCCTGGGGCACAAGCCCTCCTTGCACAGGTGCTGGGATGGGTATGAGTCCTCCTCCGAGAGCCCATCTCTTGGGGCATGAGCCCTCCACACGTAGCCCCAGCCCCCCAGGGCATTAGCTCTCCACTTACACAGGTCCTGGGATGGGCATGAGCCCTCCTCACACAGCCCCAGCCTCTGGGGCATTAGCTCACCTTATACAGGTCCTGGCATAGGGATGAGCCCTCATTGCAGAGCCTCAGCCCCTGGGCAGGAGCCCTCCTCACACAAGTGCTGGGACGGGCTCTCCTCCCAGTGCTCATCCTCTGGGGCACAAGCCCTCCTCACCCAGCCCCTAGGGCATTAGTCCTCCTCACACAGGTGCTGGGCTAAGGCATTTAGCTCTGCTCACAGTGTTATTTGGGGCGCTAGCCCTGCTCACTCAGTCCCCAGACCCCCATGCTAGGAAGTGCCTGTGTACAACTGGCTCCGCAGACCTGGGTGTTTTCAGGCCAAGGGGGCATTAGATCACCCCCAGGGTAAATGCCGTACAGCTGTGCACACAGCAGTGCTTCAGCCTGCCGGGGTGGGCCAGGAGCTGCAGCCTTGCTGTGGGCAAAGCTGGGGTTTTGTGAGAGGGGGTGCAGAAGATGAAGGGCAGCATCCCATGTAACACAACACATGTTTTTCCTTGGTTATAAAGGAGCCAGGAGCTTTCCTAATATGCTAGGGGCAGAGGTCTGCAGGATTCAGGTTAGGAAGGCAACAAGGACAAAGAAAACGTTCTTGGAAAAAGTTGAAAACAAACTGGGAGGCTAGGAAATAGAAACTTTCTTACCAGAAACAGTAGTGTGGCATGGGTAGGATGAAGGCTGGCTCGAGCGGTGGCACACAAGGCTGTTGAGAAGTCCAGAGGGCGATTAACACCTGTGGCATGGAGAGAAGAGATCAGGTAGATGATTAGGAGCCATGACATCAGTGAACACCACCATCTGACTAGAAATGCTGCCACGAGTTGGGCAGCTGGGTTTAAGCTTTGGGTGCAGCAGGAATTAAAGTGGGGTGTGAGTGCAACCCCCTGGGGCCACCGCTGAACACTGCTAGTGTGGGGCTGTACCAGGGAGGGTGTGCACATGCTGCTACTGCTGCTCCAGTTTGGGGATGGGACCAGAATCTGTTCCCTAGGAGGAGCATAGCTGTAGCCTTGCCCTGGTCTTCAATGGAGAGATTTGTGCCTATGACTGCAGTAGGTGCATTGGTAGAAAACCCAAGTAGACTAGACCTCTGGGTAGAGCTGAGTGCATGGAAAGGCATTTATTACCCTAAAACCCCCTGTTTTCCCAGCAGAACTGTATGAAAGGGACCTAGGTACCCTGTCACTTTATGCATTTAAAGAATCATTGACTAATTAGTAATTACCAGGCCAATCACTTCCACCTGTGCTGAGCCAGGGCCGCTAGGGCCTCATCTGAAGGCCAGGGGAAGGCCCAGGTATTACGTGGGACACAGTTGGGCCTGAGGAGCCTTTATGGTGTGGCAGAAGAAGTCAGCTTGAATCCCAGCTCCCAGAATAATCTCACACTAAGAAAACCCAACACCCTTTTTGTGTAATTAAAAGCAGAGTTTTTCCTTCTTATCAAACTCTAGCGCTCTGTGCACAAAATGGCTTTTCCGCAGGTTTCATTACTGCTGCCAATGCACCTTTTATCGTGACAGATGTTTCTGAAGACTCGTTTCAGTGCAAGTTAATCTCCCTGCTGCTGAACCGGGTTCCTCTGCCTTTTCCACCAAAGCGAGAGTTTCTTCCCCTACGACTGCAACCTGTGAGCAGACAGGCCACGTCTTTTACGGACATGCTCCAGCCTCTCTCCATCGGGGGGATGACACCCTGCCTTTAAACCTTCAATCCGGAGCTTGAGACAACCAGCTCTGCCTGCCACTGGCTTCCACCACCTCCATACCCCTGCTCTGCCTCCTGATCCCCCATAGCTCTGGTTACATCCCTCACTTGCAGCTCTCTCCGGCTTTACATCTGGATCGTGGCCGGGTGAAAAGCTGGCATGTATTGTGCTCCTCCAATATTAGCCATGATGACTCACAAGGTTTTATTCGTGGAAAGATGGTTATGCTAATCTGGTTGCTCTCACTCGAAAGCACCAAGTACTTGAGCAGCAGAAGTCTGACCAAAACTTAGTTTCAGGCAGTGCTCCTGGTTAGGAAGGAGACCCAGCTCAGCCTCTGCTAATTATGAATAGGAATATACCTAAAAGCTTCTGGTCCCAAAAGCTTGCAGGATAAAGACATGCTAACTCCATCCACGCTTCTCCAGGAGTCCTGGGCGACGGCTCCTTCGGGGCCTACCTGAGCGGTGCACAGTCCCTTCGGCTCCCCTGGGAATTGAGCGTCCTTAGCATTCCTCGGGAGGCCCTGACACTTTGCATAATTGCATGCTTTGTCACAAGAACCTATTGCTGACTCACCCAGATTGCTGGAAAGTTGTCAAATTACTCGAATTGGAAGGGACCCTGTCGAAGGCCATTCTAGCATTGCTTCAATTATCCTTGAAAGATGAGCTGGCTTGGGGCTTGAGTGCTTCCAGCGAGAGCGATTCTTGCGTTCCCCGCCCCCGGCAGCTTGAACTTCCGCTCCCCGAACTGCTCTTGCAGCTGCAAAGTTATCCCTAATATTCACTTCATTTTTTTTCTCTCCCCTGCCGTAGTTTTAAGGCCATTACTACTAGTTCTGTCCCTGTTGTCTAATGGAAATAATTGGTCTCTGGCCTCTTTATAGCACATCTGTCTTTTAAGAAGGTATCAGTTACAGCTCTCTTTTTAATCTACAGAGGAGAACAGTTGCATTTAATTAATTACTCCCTAAATAAACTAATTACTGCCGGTAATTTCAGCACACTTTGCATGCAGTTCAAATGCCTGAGCAGAGAGCCAAAACATGAGCCATCTTTTCTATTAGCACGGAGTGGAAGAGCTGGGCAGGAAACTGTCCACGTACAATGGCACTGTCTTCATGTGATTTTCTTTGTTTAATTGACATTGTTGCTGATTATCGAACTCACTATATCATGGTTACTTTGCAGTGTGTTTCAAGGTTGTTTAGACTCTATGCGCGCAAAGAGTATTCAAACACTATGCCAAGAAAATATAACTGTGGCTTTTTATTGCGTTAGTGGGTCAAATGTCACTGTCTGGTAATTTATCATTGCGGCTTCGTTTGGGTATGCGATTGTGAACGTACGGTCGCAGGTTCTCTATCTGGACCATTCATTTTAGTTTGAAGCACTGTATTCCTCTATAAAAGTAAGTAACCTCTTGGCTTCCCGAAATGTTTTTTTTTTTTTAAATGTATACACCAAAGCAGATCTCCGGTGATCCCAGCGCAGAACTAGTAGCAAAGGTTATGGTAAGCAATTACAGCAATTACTTGGGTATCCTTGAGCAAGTCTGCTTTTGGTGCTGTAATACAGGGCTTTTTAGGCTGAATCATGTAAGGAGGCTGGGAGGATGCCATAAGTAACTTATGAAAAATGGTTTCATTATTTACATTCAAGTAGTTTCTAAGAGCTGCAGTCAAGGACCAGGGCTGAGATGTGCTCGGCGCTAAACACGCATGGAAAATAATAGGCTGTAAGCTCTGTAGTGCAGCGACAGAAGGGTGTCAGTCCTATTTAATTAGACGCTAGTTAAACAAATGTTTGCAGCATGGTTTCTGCTGGGTCCTGCAGAAGGACGATCCTTTCGAAGCAGCTGTCCAGTGTCACCTTTCACCTCATGCCCTCGTCATTTGGCAGGATTCATTTGTCCTGGAGAGCTGAAGAAACCAGGTGTATTATTTCAAGAGAGGTTTTAGGATTATACTCATGTCCCTCTGAACAGCAGCGGTGGGTTATTTACACGCCAGCTCCTTTGCTGTGTTCACACATACATCGCAGACCTGATCGAACCCGCCTCGGTGGGCATTTATTTGCAGCTAGACACTGGGCCCTGCCCGTTTCTCAGCCCGCTGCGTCTGTGAAGGGTCCAGGGACTGTCTTTACTTGTGGTCTCTCCCGAAATGCAAATCCTCTGTCTGGACGTCGTGGTCTGCCCTCAGCCCCCAAAACCGGAGCCAACTTTGTGCCCAAACTTCACCAGACCTTAAGCACGTGGTCCCCAGAGTATTTGCTTCCTGCTTAAGAGTTTGGGGACAGTTGCAATGAGAAATGCAAAGGCTTTTATAAAAAACAGGTTCACACCACTTTATTCCTGGAGCCAGCAGGAAGATGGAAGGAGAGACGCAAAGCAACAAAGTCTGCTTGTGCAAGAGTATTTCATAACAGACTGACTCGGCCCTGGCAGATCAATGCATATGCTAAAGACCTCGGTCAGTGCAAAGGAAATGCTCTTTATTGGAAGCAGCAAGATGACAGATGGGAGACAGAGGACACGACGTGGTCCCTACCAGTAAAAGGTTGATTCCAAGTTGGTTTATACTGGAGGTCACCAACCTCCTTCCTACATTGCCGTGGCTGCTTCTCCCCTTGGCTGCTGCGTTACCCTGCGTGGCCTCTATTGCTCTGGAATCACGCAGGCTAGGCATCACCTCCTTGTTTAAATGTCGGCATGTGGATGGGTCATTTACCCAGTCTCATGGGCCAGCAAAACTCTAGCTATAAAAAAACCTACAACAAAGCCAAAAGCAGATGAAATGGTGTGCAATATTTTCTGTAGCTTAACCACAGGATATGGGCTTGATGCAAGAGTGAAGGGGAAACGTTATGGCCTGCGGGATCCTCGCAGTGCTCCCTTCTGGCTGAAACTACTTATTTGTCATTATTATTACTATTATTATGATTTTTAATGTCCTCTCTCCATAGAGGTAGGCATGAACACTTGCTGGGAAATCACCTTTTGCACCCTGAACAATGTCATTTTTGTTTCCACCCAAATTCAGGTGAGAAAACTTTCAGTGAAAATGGAATAGTCTCTTACAAAATATTCTACGTAGGCACAAAGTACATTTTAGTATTGGGAAAATAAGTTTCAATGGGAATTTTTTCAAATCTCTAATGAACGTATCCTTTGGTTCTCCCTATTGTGTTATATGGCCCTGGTGGCAGAACTACCTACCTTTAACATAACACCCTTTCCATTACTCCTCAAAGCAAAACAACTGATCTTAGGCCCATTTTACAGATGAGAAACAGAGGCACAGAAGAACGGAAAGCCTTGTCCAAGGTGACACGAAGTCTGAGGCCAAGTAGGGGCTTGAACTTGGGGCTCCCAAGTGCAAGGTTAACGACACAGTATTAACTGACTTCCAGAATGTGAATCCTGACCGGATGCGATTAGAGATGCCCAAACGGAGACCCGGTGTTGGGAATCACTTCTTAACATGGCTGAGGCAGAACGGGTAGGAATGAGGAAGAGCGGCAGTCTGTCATCTGCAGAAACAGATACCGAAACAGTCCACAGTCGTCGTGTTTCTTGCCAGGACTCTCCAAGCCTTCCTTCCCGGTGACTCACTGGAGGATAATTATGCCGTTTCCATTTTCAAGAATCTTTTAGCAACACCAATTGTTCAGTGGACACAACTCCAATCAAACAGATGGCCTCTCCGGGATGAAATAAAACACATGTACATCTGAAATAGTGCTAATTTTTAACAGAGGGCATTTAATGCTGTTAAAGGATTACACAATCTTCTGCTTTGCCAGATGCAAGAGTGATTCAGATAAGGTTTGTAAAACTCCAACTTGAAAAAATTCCCAGAATTAGCTTTTAATAAACAGCGCGGTTCCAGAACGGGCACGCACGTTGGCGCTCTGCATATTACAGTACAAAATGCACCCGTAAGTAAAATGCGGGTTTGCATTTAGTGGCCAAGCACCAGTTTGACCAAGCAGTAGCTTGACAAAAGCTCTCCCTTTTCTTTCCAGTTCTCCTTCGCCCTTCCAGAGGTCCGTCTACTCTACATTGTCACCACAACACGCAACTTGCCTTCTGGAGCCAGCCTGCATCCCGATCCCAATGGAAATGCAACCAGCACTTCCCAGCCCCTTCTTCCCCATGAAGCTCAGTACAGCACTTCTCAAGCACCCGTCTGAGGATCAGAAAGCTTGCGACAGCTGTTAATGAATAATACCACCTTCTTACTGCCTCTGGGTTTCATCCCGGTTTCCCTAATGAGCACCCAAATTGAGGTCCCTTCCGACCCTAACAACTATGAAACTACGAAACGCTTACAGCAATCTAATAGACTCCAATCAGGCTCTCAAAGCCAATTGAAGGCTAATGTCCTTCCTCCCCTCTGGCTTTAGCCAGCTACAAACAGTGTAGACGTAATAACCTCTTGGTTTGGCCCAGCTATATCCCCAGTAATATCCATGCTGAATCCTTATCTACTGTCCTCCTCCTCCAAATACTTTTTCCTACTTCTCATCCTTGCTAAACACGTTCTGCTTTCTGCTCTACAGAATTACTGCAGAGTTTATTAGTTCATCCCTTGTTAGTTCAGACACATAATATAGAATTAGAAAACCCTCCCATGCCAGAGCCATAAACCTACTTCCAATATTCCTTAGCACCCAGAGGTGCTTGTACATGGTGTATGTTGTTTTTATAGGCATTATGAAATGGGCCACTGGTGAGGCTCTTTGCTAACGGAGGCTGCACGTTGTGCCAGGCAGATGGAGTTCTTACCGCCTCTGGGAACAGGGGAAAAAACTTTGCCTGATTTGCAATGGGCTTTGTGTGTTGACACCGCCTCATTCCCAGGCAAATATTAATCGTGTTCTCCGTGTCATCCCCAATGTGGCACAAGGCACAAGCAGATTCAAGGAAGTTAGGAAGTGGGGCTCATCACAGAGACACGAGTTTGCAAAACCAGCTTGTTACACAAAACAGCTCACAGAGGCTTAGTGACTGTAATCTGTGCAGACATCCTGCAACTTGTGTCATCACAAAAAATCCAACATTTAAATGACACTTTGTTGGGGCATCCAACAGCTAGCTCAAAAAGAAACACACCTTTTTAAGAGTCACTGACTGATTCTAAAACAAGGAAAGGTTTCTGTGTGTAAAACTCACCAAGGTAAACACGGTTGTGCCCATGTGCAAATGGACCCTGATAGTGTGCCAAAGGCACAACTGAATCAGGAGGGAATTTGCCAGAGTAAGAACTATGAAAACAACGATTTATCCTATTAGAAACAGCCATGTTACAATTAATATTAGAAGTGTAGAACTACAGAAGACGAGGGCTGGAAGGGACCTCAGGAGGTCACATCTAGTCCAACCCCCTGCTCCAAGCAGGACCAGCCCCATCTACATCATCCCAAAGGCCAGGGCTTTGTCGAGCTGGGTCTTAAATACCCCCAAGGATGGAGAGTCCACCACCTCTCTAGGTGACCTGTTCCAGTGCTTCACCACTCTCCTCCTGAGAACACCACGGGTCAATTAAAGCCAGAAAGTTCAATAGAAAGATGGTTACTTCCTTCCTAGCATCCAGCACAGGACTTCTTTGAAGGCAACATTCAAATTAACACAGGGCGTGCAGGTTTTGCAGCCTGTGCTGAATTTGTTTTGGCCACGGGCTACCTTGCCATCGGTACCCAAGCTAACTGGGTATGGTTACGTGAATTAGGGTCACACCTTTGGATTGTAGACTCCCCATAGCGAGAAGGCAATGCATAGCATCAAACTGGTGCAATTCCAATCTGTCTGCACGAGCAGAGAATTGAACCCAAGTCTCCCATAGCGTTGGTTAGTGCCCGGCCCACCCTTCCTCTAGGGCTAAGACTTTGTAGCAGTGTCTGCTAAAAGTGCTAGGAAAAGGTCTAGTTTAAAAAAAAAAATAGAGGGTCTTTTGAAGTGCTTGGTAAATCCAATGAACAGGGAAAGATCGAGGGAAAGGGGCACGGTACGTGGCTTCAGAAGCAGTGCGAGCGTCCCATGCGGTAAGTGTCAAACGAGCTGGAGATTTACAGGCAACATCACCAGATATTGCAGTGTTGGTTGCGAGTCCTTTAACGTAACACATCTTTAAAAGCTGCCCTGTGGCTCTGAGAGCTTGGCGCGTCAGGTTGGATTGCGTCCGTCGCTGTGTGCTACCCTGTCGAACGTGACAGGGCTAACTTACTGCGACATGATCCCACGCGCCAGCCCTCTTCGGTGAATCTGGTTGCGAAGGTGAGGGTTTTGTCGAAGGGACTCAGGTGGTGCGGCGAGGACCAAAATTGTCACGAAATTTGGTCGCTCTGGTCAAGAGAGGGGCAGAATTGCCCATGGGGCTGCTACGCTGCAGGGGCGTAAGAAGAGCTGTTTGCATTTATTTGTCTCTGAAGCCCGGGGGAGCTTCCCCATCTGCTGTGATGGGAAGAGGGCTGAGCCCAGGCATTATAGACTTGCCACTAGTCAGATAGGAAATAGATTTCCAGAAGTCTGGGGGGGAAAATGTTTGCACAGTTTCCTTGCTTTCTAGCAGTGCAAATGGTCCCTTCACACTTCTTGGCAGCCTATTCCCAAGGATGGAGTCAGGCCTTTTTCAACAGCGGCACTTAGGAAAACCCTGATTACTGCGATGTGCTTTGTTTGGAGGGTATTTGAGGGGGATTTGCTGCTAGCGCGTGACCGAATGCAAGAGATATGAAAAGTTAAAGTACAGATGGCTGACAAGAGAGCAATTGAGACATTTCCGTTAGCTTAGAGTCGAGCCCATGAAAGACACCCAAATCCACAAATAAAATGTTGTTTTCCTGTTATTTGTGCAAGCTTTGTTTGTACTGCCCGGCCGCTAGCTGTGCATGGCTCTGCACACACACACAGCAAAGCAATAGCCCCTCCGAAAAGCTTGCTTGGAACAAATGATGGCCATGCTACACCGCAGATACCAAAACCATCAGAAGAGGCCAGGCCTCTTTGCTGATCAAGCTACTGGAATACAACTGCATTTGGTAACAAAGAAAATTCTCCTTTGTGGTTCGAGCTTGAAGTCCCCCAAATTATTCACTAAGGGCTTAGTGAGACAACACTTCAGCATCAGCACAAACAGGGAGCGGACCCAAGAATGCATTCCCCCTCTCCACGCCTTGCTTTCCTGTCCAGTCAACACAATATTGAGCTCTCCTGCACTCCTGGGAGGTGGATCCTTCCTAAGTGCACTTATGATGCTCTCACAGCCCAGGAGGAAGGGCAAAGTGCAGTGTTATGTTCCTGAGCAGCAAAAACCAGATCCGGTGTGTTTTTAAATGTTAACGCAGAACTGAACTTCTTGAGAGTCTGGCATTCTCCACCCCAGGCTAGGTAATGAGGCGTGGAAAGCTGTCTCCTTAGACTCACAGGCAGAGAGACAGGAGCGCAAACAAATGGATGAGCAAGCATCCCAAGGTGAAGGGTATCCGGGAGCTGCAATGGCACCGGGCTGAGCATGTCACAGCAAGAGGAGATGGAAGATGGGAAGTGAAAGCAAGCGCCTGCTACAGTGGAGGCCAGGGTGGGATGGCAGCATCGGCATCGGAAAAACAGAGCCAGAGGATCACTCGCAGCCGCAGGATGATGGCGTCGGTGTGAGACCTTCGTGCGTCCATAGCAGAATGAGGCGGCAGCGATGGATTTGCCCTGAATGCACCATGCTGGGGAGACGCAAGGCTGCACCACAATTAGCGCAGATGGCATTTGGTATTTCAAAGCAAGCTTTTTTGCAGGCAGTGGGGGGAGGACACCACTCGAATCCTTCCTTTTTATCCAGTACATTTATTCCCTAGTTAAACCGCAATACCGAGGCAAATGCAAAGTGCTGTGCGCACACAAGAGCTCGCTGGGTCCAGCTGCGTGCTGGTGCGTGTGCACTGGGAGCATGGGAGGTGGTGTCTGGATAGCTGTCCATCACCTTTAGCCTCCCTTGTCCCTGGCCCTTCTCAGCTGTAAGGAGGTTTCATTACCTGTGCAGCGGCAGGCTCCCTGCTGGCAGAGCGGCTTTATGCATAGCAGAGCTGCACCCCAAGCACGTTCACTGCGGGGTTCAGGTGTGACGTGGCTGCCCCCAAAGCGTGATGTGACGAGTAGACAAGCAGGATGCTGGATGCGGTCCTTGATCTCCTGAGCACGTACTACGGGGGACGTGGGTTAAAGGCAGCTCAGTGGTGGTCTTTGCACCATTGCTTTCTTGGTCGCCTGGAAGAGATCCTCGTGTCCAGAGGGGTGGTGACACAGGTCTATGCAGATCTGGCAGGAGGTGATGGGGGGTCTAGACAAACCTACCTTCCCTCTCCCTCCTACCTTTTGCCCGATGCCTCCTCCTTTTACAGAGAGGCAGTGTGCTGCTTTGGCTCATCCAATGCAGCCACCAAATGCGATCAGCTCATAGCAGAATGACGTCAAATCAAAGCACCTTCCAGGTGTTGTCACAAGGCTGCGGCAACCTGCTCAAAAGCTTCAAGGAGGCACAACTGCAGGGCAGAGGGAACGTGCTTTGTTCCACGGCCACGATGGGGCAGAGCATGACCGCACGTGGACAGGACTCGGTGCATCCAAGTGACAACAGCCCACCCTATTGATCGCTGGCTCCCGGGAGGGACGCCTGCACTTTGACAGTCAGCACCGCTTCTTCTGACCCCCCATCTCTTCTTCCTCGGCGTGGTCTTGCTGCTTCTGATTTCTTTTCCTCAGCCAAAAGGATCACCAAAAAGGAAATGTGTGATGGAGCCATTGTCTAGCCCAGCCCACCCCTCAGCAAAGCCAGTGGCGTGCCTGGATGAAGGACCGCTTTGCTACCCAAGCTCTTGCAGGGATGAGGGTGGACCAGCTTCTACAGCAATGAAGGCAGGAAACCAATGCGGAGCTGCTCTGCCTAGCATTCGCCTTGCTATCAGAGGGCAAACACGTACGTATCAGCCTTTCACAAACACGTTTTTCCCTTGTCATTAAGATGCTCTGCGGAAAAGGTCAGCCATACTGTTTTTCTCAGCTTCTCATGTTTTACTCGCTCTCTCTGTCAGCATCCTGATAAATCTTCCACGAGAGGACTTTGGAGTCAGATACTGCATGCCGTACAGCTCACAGCGGGGATTCGTACCAGCACAGAGCCAATACTTTGCTCACGTCCCCGACGAGTTAAAGGGGTCCATATATAGACTGCTTCTCTCAGAAAGAACGTACAACTTCCCCTCCCGTATAACATCGCAGGGTGGGAAGATGCCCTCACTCAGGCCCTGCTATGGCAAAACCCCCAGGCATGTGATTGACTGGAGTACAAGCTCGCGTCCCACGGTCTTCACTGGAGCTCAAAATATCGCTGAGGCCAGACCTACCAGGCAGCTCGACAAGATCCGCAGGGACCTTGTACGGATATGCAGGGCTTTGGGATAAACGGGGGAATTACTGGGGGATATTAATTAAGATCTGGGGGGGATATTAATTAAGATCTGGGGAACGAATGGAAGCTGCAAACCGAAGAGCTGCGTGTAGACGCTGTGCATTAAAAGATGTGTCTGACTAGTCCAATGAATACGTTTAGGGAAGTTTGACAACAGAAGTACTCAAGTACCTTGTAACAACCCACAGCAGAGATCCCCAAGGAACTTCCCCATCATGCTGCGGGCACAAATCAGCAGAGAAGGACATGGGACCCGCTGCCCTGAGTCACCTTCTTATTCTCAAGGGTGCATATGAACGCCTGGGCACAGCAGAGAACTGAATCCAGGGCTCCTGACTCCGAAATTTGTATCCCAGACTCAGTTTTATCCTTTCTCTCTTCCTCTGCTGAGACTTTCTGATGAAGACATATATCGGCCTGCGTGAATGCATCCCCTGACCCCCCCCCGCAGCTCTAATGAACGAAGGCCACCAAACTCATTGCACGCAGGCGCTCAAGACAAATGCAAAGCCTCCTTCTCTTCTCTTCAGCTTCCCCCAAGAGCCTCGCTCTCTTTTTGCACAGCCACCAAGCTCTTCCCTGCTTTTATATTTTAGAGCCAAATCGATCTGGAGAATGCTTGTCTCGCCCCATTCTTTTTAGCTGTTTTAGGTGTTTGTGGCCATCTCTCCTGTTTATATAACAAAGTCACAGCCCAGTGTCTGCAATACCATATCCATGGTAACCCTAATATAGCATGCACAGAGCAGTAGGATTTCATTAGGTGGATAAGCCGCAGGAGAATTAGGGAGAGAACGGGGGCGGGGGGACGCATCCCTTGGACGCAGCGCTGCACAGAGCAGCCTGTCGGAAAGATGGATCACCGAGAGGGCGGGCAGGGATGTAAGGCAACAGCAGGACTTCCTGCTACCGCGTGTCCAAATGGTGACCTCTCGCTGCCTGAAAACCGCAGGCTGTTCCCGGTGCTCACTTGGCCATTGGCATAACGGGAGAACGAGTCACGCCAAGCGGTTCACCTTGCCCATCTGGGAGTCAGGACCTGAGCCCCAAGGCAGAAGTACAAAGGAGAGAGACTGGTACAGCACCCCAGCAAAGAGCCTCCAGCATCTTTCTGTCCCTCTTATCTACTGCAAGACCAAATGCCCCGTGGCCAAATTGTGCACGGTGAGATCCTGCCTTGCGGATTCAGGCCAAACTCTCCAGTGAAATCACACGGGAGTTTCACCTGCAAACTCGAGTCTGTTGTATTGCAGGGGTTTTGGGGACACACTTTTCCTCACCCTGAGACGGAGAGGGTCAGGCCTGCTCCAGGTGCTAGTCTGTGAGTGGAAGGGCACAAGAATATGGCTTTTAAAACACTTAAGAGTAAAGGGTAAGGCCAACCAGGAATCGCACCGCTGCTGCGGATCGCTCCCTCAGCGAAGTGCAAGCCGTCTTGCACTGGGGGAGGAAGTCATCTTCTTCCTCTCTTCTTCCTTCTTCCTCTTCCTCACTGTCACAAACCTGGAGGAATTCTTTCTCCCGGGCACGCACACAGAGCACCCATCCCAAAATCTCACCCGCAGAAGGGCAGCCACCTTGCTCCAGCACTTCTTCATGTCTTGTCTCCTTTAACCCCTCCAAGAAATCATTCCGCTCACCTCATCCGCGATGCCAGCGCCAGCCCTCTTCCCCGGAGACACCTGCTGTTCTTCATCTTCCCACGCTTCAGTGAGGCTTTGTTTGTTTGCAGTCACCGATTGTTGCCACGTGTGTTACTCACTAATTTTGCAAAAGCGCAGGTTTGATTAGTAAAAAATCTCCGTCGATCTGGCAGCTGGCGAGGGCGGGGGCACGGCTGGTATAGCTACAGTGATTTCGCCATCCCCCCAAGGGGCAAAGTAACTGGGATGCACAGAGGAAGGGGCAAGCGCTGCATTTTAGTGCGGCCCGTATCTAACTCCGGAGAAAGGGACATCCATCATTGCAACCACTCTTGTCACGTGGCCTGTGATTCAGCCTTACTTCCCGGTGATGGCAACAGCCATGCGTAGACGTTTGTGTGAATTTCTGTATGGCACAGATTTATCATTTGCCTTATGGTAACCCCGACGAATCCTCAAAACGGACCAGGATTGCACTGCGCGGGGTGCCGTACAGACCTAGAACAAAAAGATGGCCAAAAGGCTTTGCCATCTAAGCGTAACATCGCTGGCAGCAGGTGGACACGGATCAATGGAGAAGCATGAGGAAACGGCAAGGCAGCGCCGATCAACTTGATAAGCCGGGGGTCTCCGTGCACCGGGTGCCCAGGCAGTCTGGGTTTGGGGGAGCATGTATAGGGGCTCAGGAAAAGTCCAGGGCTTTAGGGACTTGCTGGGAAGTGTTGGGCAAATCGCTTCTCTGAGCCTCAGTTTCCCCATCTGTATAATCTGAAGACCAGTGCTGCCCTTCTGTGCCAAATCTCTTGGATTTCTATGGATTGTGCAGCCTGTAGAAGAGCTAAAGATCACTCTGGAGAGAGCCCCCCTCGGCCCCAGGATCCAACCCGCCCCATCAGCCTCTTCCCCTACGTGTCACGTCTCACTTCTCCTCCTTGCCATTTGCTGCCTCCTGATATATAGCCTGAGTCAGGCTCTACATAACCTGATCAGCACCGAGGTAAATTTGATCAGGGCATTCAAGCATAGTGCACGATCTTGCAGCGAATGGGAGCTGTGAATGTCAGAGGCCCTCGGGCGCTGAGACCTGCTTATTCTGCATGCCCCATCTTTAGCAAAGCAGATGGCAAGCTTCCTTTATTTCCCTTTCCCAAATTTAATTTACATTTACGTTAGCAATGCGTTTTATTATAGCTGGAAGGGGCGCTGCCTGCTTCAATCCCTAATTTAGTGCATCAAGAGTGGCTAAACCTACTTACCTGTAAGTAACTCTTTGTTGCACGTAGGCAGCTTTGCCTCTTGCTGCTGGGATACACAGAGCCACTCAGAGATTCAGCTTTCTCAAGGTCCTCAGGACAAATGTCTTGGAGAATTGATTTCAAGGCTCTGGAAGCTGAATCTTATCTCCGTTTAAGGCTGGGTTTTCATCCCGGGTCGTCGATGGCAATAAAACCACAAAGGCAATGGTGGTTTCAGCATGTCACTAGAGCTCAGAGATTAAACATATGGCTTTGCAATGCACTATACTCTCTATGGAGCAGGGCTGTCATTTGCTGGACATTTGCACGGTGCCCTGACCTGGCCAGCTTCCTCACTTTGCCACAATACGGTGAAAATAATTCCTTTCAACCCAGAGACTCAAGGCATTTTCCAAGCATTAATTCAGTCTTCTAACCACCCTCTCGCGTGGAGGCAGGGCTGCCTTCTTGCACTGTGCCCAATAGACAGATGGGTAAAACAAAGGGTCTGGCTGGTGTAGGAGCAGTTCCCCTCCTGCGTGGAGTGGGGACTTGCAGGTATTTTCCAAAAATAGGGAGTTCAGCCGTACTGGCCAGCTCTAAAGGGAACCAGGTGGCTCCCAGCGCTTCAACTTCTGCCATGCTCCAACCGGCAAGTCGCCATGGCTCAGCTGTGGCTTCCCAGTCCATTGCACGCTCTCCTGGCCTTGGCTACCCAAGTGAGCAGTCCTTGCCTGCTGTGGGGTCAGGGCAGCTGAGCTTGTCAGAGACGCACCGAGGCTGTCCCCCGTCTCGTGCTGTAAGCTCCACCACTTGCCTCACAGGAGCCACGTCCACCTGGACACCAACATGTTCCAGGCAATACAGGCTATTTTAAGCCAGTGTAATGGCCCATTGCTGATCAAACCCAGAAGCCGTGGGGCTCAGGGGCGACATGACCTCCTTTCCCATCAGGTCCTGCAGCTTGGCCAGACAGGGGCTTGCCCATTTCCCTGGGCTTCTTTGAGCTCTTTCCTGGGCACCACTTTACCCCACAGAGAGCTGTAGAAACACCAGCGACGGCACATGCACGTCGAAAACTATCCCCATCTCAGTTCTTTTTTTATTCCTATCCCCTGCCCCCAGCTCTCTTCCCTGTTGCAGCCTCGCGCCCTTCCGCGTCCCGTAAGAGCTACATAAATCCTGCTTGTCCGCAGGAAGCAACACGTGGCAGAAGCGGGGACGGGCTCGCATTCTTCACACTGCGGCCTTCAAATCAGCAGCGGGATGAGTGTTGATCTTGCTTCCTGCCTGGCTTTATGAGAAACTCCTCTGGATAATTCGAAGGGGAGATTTGTATTTATTTAGATATATATTCCTTGCCTTTCCATACCTTCCTGCTCCTTATCTCCGTAGCTCAGCTGTTCTCAAGCTGATCTGCTAGTGTTGTGCAGCTGTACCGCAAAGCCTTTACGAGGAGGAAAGCTGAGCAACTCCGCTTGCACGCGCCGTGACTCCGGGTTTCAGTTTCAATAGCTTTTTAGCCTAAAGTGTGCACGCGTGCGTGGGAGGGAAGGCCGGGCTGGGGAGCTGGTTAGCTAAGAAGCCCCTTCTACCAGCCCGATAAAGACATCCTGCTATGTAGACAATCGAGCTTCTTATCTCACGTAATTAGAAAATGGTACCAAGAGAAGAGGAGATGCGTGCGTGTCTGCGTGGAAGAGGAGATGAAAAACCAGGCAAGGCATGGTTTTCCAGCCGCGCACATCTGGCACGGAGGGATATAGTGTTTGTGCAAGCAGGGACTCTTTTTTTTTTTTTTTTCTTTGCTGTTTTCACTGAAGTTTCTTAAAGTGTTGTATTCGAAGGAGCTGAATATTTCCCCACCCCGTACCACTGCAAACAGGGTCCTGGCACCTCCTTTTTGCATGTGGGGAAGCGGAGGCATTAAGCGCTTTTCCTCCGGAAATCAGCAACAGAGCTGGGAGCAGACCTCCAGCTCCTCGGGCCCTTGCTTTAGCTTTTCGCCTCCCGACAAAACAAAGGTCAAGGAGCCGGATGCCCTGTGCCATTAGAGGAATGGCTTTCCTCCATCCGGAGACCTGGCCGGACGGAAGGAGATCGTGGCTGAACTCCTTTCACGCCTTAACGACGCCGATGAACCACGTTTACTCCCTTTACGCGGCGCCGCCACGACACGCTTTTCTCAGCAGCGACGCAAGTGAAATCTGACATCAGCGCACGGATCTCCTCTTCCCGCGGGCACGGCGAGGCGGGAGGCCAGGGCGGCGTAGCCGTTTGTTGGAAGAGTTCATTCCTTGAGGCGCCCTCTCTGCCTTTCAGCGCCTCTCTGACCCTACATCCTGTCGCCGAGCCCCAAATCTGGGTCAACCCCCAAGGAGAGATGCTTTGGATCAATGGCTTCGTTTCCAGCTAATGGTCAGAGCAGCAAAGCCTCATTAAGTTCGACTGAAAGAAGGAATGACTCACCGAGGCCCCGCGCCGCCACGTTGACTCTCCCCCTTTCCTTACGCAAGGGTCGGGAAGGCGGACATCTCTCCTGCGAGCGGGTCCCCGGCCCCCTCCTGCGACACGAGCACAAGAGACTTTCACCGGGGAGGAAAGGGGGACAAGAAAGGTGTCTGGAAGGCTCCGAGTTACAGGCGGCATCAGAGCAAAGGAATAGCAAATATTTAACGCTGCTAAAACGCCAGTGAGGTCAGCCCTATCGAGCAGATAGCCGCGGCATCATCATTACCATTCCTCAGGCACCGTGCAGAGTTTGTAAGGAAGCTGCAGCGGAAAGTAATGGAAAGGGTATGGCATAGGAGGCAGAAGAAAGAGCGAGTGTCTCCTTGCTGCCGGTTGAAGGAATCAGCCAACGCAAGCCTCCAGCACCCTTCAGGATCTCATTTTGTCTTCATAGTCCTGTACTATTGAGACTCAATGAACGACAGCAGCAAAGAATGGTTGTGCCCCCACTTTATCGGCGGACTGTGCTCCGACTCGCCACGTGCCAACACCCACGTAAGTTAAGTTATACAGGTTTCCCACACCAACCATGGTTTTGAGTATCTAGGCTTCATATCCTATACGCCATTTTGGCTACCACGGCATGCAGTTTTGAGTAGTCACGGTTTTCTGTGGCCACGCATCAGCCCGCCACCTGCCATTTTGCCCCATTTGTCTTTCCAGCCACGGTTTTGCCAACCACGGGAACTTTCAGGAGCTTAATCCCAGCGGTTGGCGAGAGTGGACAGAGATGCACCTCTCTTAGGACAGCGGCTGCAGTAGATGCTATCCCAGCGCCTCGCTAGTAGGTAGGGTGAGGGTAGTAGTAACGATCTGCATTGAGCAAGCAGCTGCACTGGGATAGGGGCAGACATGCAATACCTATACCCGAGTAGTTTGAACCAGATTTCTCCAGGGGAAACGACACCAGATTTTCGTGCATGATACTGAAGTAGAGCCACGCCTGGTATGTTTGCTCCCTGCTTACATCAGGGTAGGAACAGGCGGCACGAGCAAAACTGTACCGTGTGCCTAGGCTTTCAGGGAGGGCCTTGGTGCAATGAAGAGGGGGTAGTCTACCTCCAGGTGAGCTGGGGCACTCAGCACCAAGGAGCAAATGCAATCCAAGAGAAAGACATTTGCTTTCCTCGCCGTTCTTGGAAATGTGCAACAGAGCAGCGTTTCCATTTGTCAGAGGAAGGACTCTTACTGGAGCCCTCTTCATTCATCCCAGAGAACGGGGCAGTCTGATGCGATCTTATTCACCGCTACAAGAGAGTCGGGGATGATTAGGAAAGCTGCAGACTCGGGGCACGTCAGTGAGGCTACAATCTGGGTTTCCTTCAGGAGGGGGCTGGTCCCGATGAGCCGTCCGGGGCAGTAGCTCCTGCTTCCCAAGCTGCGCAGCGGCTTTCTGCAAAGGGCTTCTCTGCATCAGAGGTCTCGGCTCATCCTGGGAACCTGCCTGTCAGGAAGAGCCTGGAAACTCGAGTCGGGGAGCGAGCGTCTTGCTCCTGGCGTGAACCCGCAGAGGTGCTGGGCGCTGTTGCCAACAGCCGAGCGCCCCCAGCTCTCCGTCAGGACTGCTCAGGCTCAGATTGTCGATGCTGTTTGTGCCCTGCTCCTTCAGCTCCTTGCAAACCAAGCCCTTAATGAGCACTGTGCAGCTAAACAGGGCTAAAGGGCCCAGGCTCAGTTTTAATCTACAGCTTTTGTTGGGCAAAGTATTGAGCCCAATGGACAACAGATGAAACCCCATGGGAAACCCTCTAGTGCTCTACCTTGCCTATGACAAAAACAGAGGGCCTTCTTACTAGATAGGGCTCATTAGAAAATAAATAAATGCAAATAACTCTTCCCCTCTTTTATTTCTAAAAGGAAAGAAACCCAAGAAACGTCTCTGGAGAGGAAGCATTTTAACTGGCTTAATTTAATCTCGGTCGGACTGGTTGGTTAAAGCAGGTTTTAATTTCCTTTAAATAGATACTTCATAATCCGCACACTAGGGCAAAGCCAGCTCCTGCCATGCATCGCTCCCCTAACACCTCCGCTACGTTTATTCTGCGGCTTACAAAAGAGGCAGGCCAGGCAGAGGTTCATCTTACCAAAGCAGTGGAAAGTTTCCTGGTGTTGAATCAACCAGACTTCAGAGTGATGCGGGGGGTGCAACCCCACATGCATTTTGGCCCCTCAAGCCAAGAATGAGCATGCTCCTGCTGCCGGCTGCCTAGCGCTCAATTATTTACTTCCCAGATGACGCGCTTGGAGGAACAAATGCAGATAAAAGGCGAGGAGAAGGGAACGTGCTTCCCAGCTCACCTTACCTTACTGGGTCATTTGGTTTTCATCCTGAAGTCAGACCTGAGCAAAGGTAGACGTTGCTCTTAGACCAAGAGGCAGGACTCCAGGTGCCTTCTTCTGTAAAATGGGGATAATGCCTGGCTCTGAGAGCCCTAGAGAAGAGAGAGCCTGTGGACAGCTGTCACGGGACAATGAGAAGAGCAGCCCAGAGGGTTTGAGGCTATCAGATGGACACGTCCCTTGAAGGCTACCTAGCAGCACGAGTGCCCAGTTCACTGAGCCAGGGCTTAAATAACACAGAGGCTCAAGCCTTGGATGTCAACTGAAGTCACCCAGCTACCTGTAAGGAAACTCGATACCTTCCCATTCCCAAGTAGCAGATCAAGAGCATAAAACAGAGGTCTTGGGGGAGGAGAAGGGGCATGGGCTATACATGAGAGAGCCAGCAAGGAGTCAATCAGCGGTACCTATTCGGTACGGCTCGCACCCACCCGGAGAGCCTCGGCAGTCACCGTCAGCGGGGG
>JAGPOW010003310.1:20073688-20096995 GCA_030014935.1 Caiman crocodilus
GGGGGACACCCCTTCCTGACAAGCTCAGAGGCTGCATTAACGAGCCCACGAAAGGCACAGGAAAGGCAGCGCGCGCTTGTGCAAGTTCTGCTTTGATCCTAATCGTTCCTGCCCGAGATCCTCAAATGTTAGCAAGCGAGCGCTACTCCGCTGCGGTTTGTGCACCCTCCGCGCTGGGAACCCGACAGCCCGTGGACATACTAAAGTCGCGCTCGGCTATAAAAAGAGGAAGACGTTAAACGATCCCGAGGCAGGAGCCTGCCACTTGCCTTGGGGCATGTCTACAGCACATCCAGGGGGGATGAAGACAGCAGGCAGACCCCTGCCAACTGCAGTCGAGGAAGCTCAGGGACCAGGGTCAGAGAGGAGGCAGCGGCTGGGGCTCTGCCAACTCCCCCGGGATCCAGAGCTTGCTCGGGGTGTGGAAATCTGCATGGCGGGGTCTTCCCTATGACTGCTAAGTTAGTGCTAGGTGGGCTATGCCCATTTGGACTGCAGGCGCTCCCCGCACCCCAACACACACAGTGACTGGCACTTTCGGAAGGGCTCAGTGCCCACATAAGCAGGCGTTTTCTCAAGGGGGCACAAGCAGAGAACTGGGCCCTAGGGAGCCATGCAGGGAGC
Organism: Caiman crocodilus; assembly: GCA_030014935.1. Classification (NCBI taxonomy): domain Eukaryota; kingdom Metazoa; phylum Chordata; order Crocodylia; family Alligatoridae; genus Caiman; species Caiman crocodilus. Next base: position 20,074,313 of record JAGPOW010003310.1, read on the forward strand.
CAGTGTCAGAGCTAGAAATGGACCCCCATCGCCTGGGCCTGAGCCCTTACCCGTCACATGCATGCTGCAGCCCCTTCTCCAGGCAGGGAGCTAGCTACGGGTGAATGCAGTCCAGGAGGACACAGGGTCCTGGTCCCAGAGACAGGGATGCACGTGTGCTCTTTTAAACGCTCCTGGGGGGATAATCCAGGCACATCAATCCAGAGCTCCTTGAAGCCTGCAGGAGCAGCGGTTACTGCTCAGCACGTTCGTGACCTTGGCAGGGCTGCAGGGGTCCTATTTCTCACAGCGGAAGCATTATTGAGCTATTTGTGCCGTTTACTAGACCCAACGGGGTTTTCTCCAGTAGCAGGCAGTTCCTTCCCCCCTGCCATTGCTTCTTCGTTGCTCATTTGTCTTCCCCAGCCACTGCTCCCGATTACCCGAGGTGGGGAGAGGGGTACAGGGATGCTCTTCCTTTTGATGCTGAGGACTCAGACCATCTTCAAGTCCCCTATGTGAGGAGCATCATTCATCCCAGCCGGCAGAAGATGGGGCAGCCCGGTGGGAGGGAACGAAGCTGTGGATGGGCCCCACGTGGAAGCCACTTTCCCAGCTGTCCCCTGAGCATCCACAAGCACGTCCATGTGCTTCCCAGCTCTGGCAGCTCCCTTGCGGGAGCAAAGACCCATGCCATTTCTATCAGGCTTGTATATGAAGGCAGGAGGCTCAGCTAATGCAGACTGCCCTAGGGTCTGTCTACACCACAGTCCCTGCTCTGACTGCAACATCCCTGAGTTAGGTTGATACTACCTAGCTCGGATAATGGTAGCAAAGTGGCTGCAACCACCCTAAGCTCAGAGTAGGCAGCTAGCCCACCCCGAGGAGCTGGGTAAATACATAAGCCAGCAAAGGTTTCTGCTGCATTGCCATGGCTGAGGCTCTGGGGCAGCTCCTCTTAGACCCCTGTAAGTGTCATGCCACGCTGCACCTCTCCAGAGCTGCTCATTCCAAACTTTCTCTGGGCTGCCTATGGTCGAACAGAGACAACTCTTCCAGACATAAAAACCTCCAGGCGGGGGGATATATTAGCACAAATCCAAAGAGAGAGCGGGTTACACCTACCGCTATGTGCAGATTGCTTGCAGAAGGGTGGAAGAGGTTCCTAAGATCACATTAGCTAGAGATGGGGAGGGGAAAAAAGAGACTCATGAAAAAAGGCCTTAATTAGATTGCAAGCTCTGTAGAGAAGGGACAAGCTTTTTGTTCTCAGTCTGTACAGCACCCAGCACAGCAGGGTCCTGTGGGACTCTTAGGTGTAATCATAATAATAATCATAATGAGGCCATAATTCTGCTAGAGTACAATGCTCTGCAATGACATAAGATGGATTACTGTATAGCTCCAATATACGGCTACCTTCTTTTTCCCCTCCAAAAGAGCCATAAAAATTATACTTGACTTATATGTCGAGTCAACCTATAATCGGCCCCCCCCAGTCTTGACTTTTGTAGCTGCAGTATTTTTGGGCAGAGAATAAAAATACCAAGTCAGATTTCTTCTTCCAGAGTAGCTCTTTGGTATTTCCAATGCATTTAACCCTTTGGGTCCTTTCATGGCTTATTTGATTCTTTTGCGAGGTTTTAAGGGAAAGAACAGCTCTAGATTGCTCTCAGTCATTATTAATTTATATTCAAGGGGAACCAGCTGGTTTTACTAAGACTGGACCTGAAAATGCGAGGTGAACTGATATAAAATGTGGACTCCATAACTGGAAATATGTGGTGCGCTCATCTCCCAGATCCACGTTATACTACACCATCGTGGCACTTTCTTTACCTGGGAAACTGCCTCAAGCTGCCTTGTGGATGCAATTGCTGCCGGGCTAACAAAACACGACCGCAGCAGAGAACGAAGGAGAATGGACCTGTTGCAGACCGAGCTATTGGGTGAGCCCGTTGGGGTGGAAAGCAGGAACGCAGATCCAAGACCGGCTGTTCTGCCATTCAGCGCACGAGTGATGATATGAGCTAGGCCAGCGCGCAGAGCTGTAGGGTCTCGTGGGGGCAGACCCTTAGCAATAACAGTGCAGTCGCTAGCTTCCTTTTCGGAAGAGCCCCTCTGAGCGAAGCAGTCAATAGCAGCATCCCATTTTACAGGCGGGGAAACTGAGGCACAGGGAGGGAAGTGACTTGCCTTGGATCACCTAGCTCTCCTAAGTCCTCCTCCAGTGCTCTGGCCACCATGCCGCTCCATCTCATCTCTCCTAAGATGCCAGCATCTCAGTGGCTATGCCAGATAGATGCCTGCATGGCATCGTGACTCCTGGAAAGTGAGCTGCCCTGGAGTAAGGGGGTCCCAAATGAGGTCAGCTGGAAAAAGAAATTCATTGGCCTCCAGCCATTTGCTGTGCTACCGAGACAGGATTTACGTTTCTGTGATCGCAGTCAGATAGCCCCAGACGGTGCCACTTGGAACATGATGCAGCCTAGGGTTCCCAATTGAAGCGAGCAGACAGACACGGGCTCACATCGCAGCTCCTCTGGCTTCATGCACTGAGGTAGGTTTGGTGGATCAGGATCCTGAAAAGTGCCTGCAGCTGAGCCAGCGGCTTGCATTTGCTGCTTCAGCATTTAGTCCCAATCGGCTGACGGCTGCGGAAAGGCAACGTGATACAGACTGCGCTGGGGGGCCTGGATCCGGGCAAGAGCTAGGATTGCTGGGGTAGATGTGGGATATCATAAGGGCTTGTTCCACACATGGGCAGCATATTCAAAGTGCAGGTCAGGCCCCCAAGAGGGAAGTCGGGTAGTGTTACAAACAGTTGGACATGGAAGCAAGAAAGCATGCCCATGCACACACATGCTCACAGATGTCTTAGATGCATGCTCATATACACAAGTGCACCATGTATATAAGCAGGGGTTTGGGTTGTAGCCATGTTTGATATCTTTTATTAGACCAACCCAAATGGTTGGAGAATAGTTATTAAGCAAGCTTTCGGGTTCAAAACCCTTCGTCAGGCTAAGGAAGTGTCAGCAGTTGGTGTGTGCTCTTTATGTTCACATGTGAGCCCACACAAGTGCCCATATAACACATACATGTTTGCATCCATATAGTCATGAGCACAAATGCACGCAGGAGTCTATGCATTCAAGCACATGTGAATACATGCATCTCATACATCAAGGCACATGAAGACAGAGCACGTATGTGTACATCCCCCAAATCAGCATCATCTGTTTTTTTATACAAAGACCTTGACCTTTGCAAAATTCCAGCAAGACAATGATCACGAGAAGGAGATTGGGAATGAGCTGGAGCAGTTTGGCACTATGCGGTCCATCCTGAAGTGCCAGCGGAGAGCAGACCTCATGTTTTGCCATGGCTGAGGAGTTGCCCCCGGTCACGGGTGACCCAGCCCCTTCGCACTCTGCCAGATCCCTCACAACTTTCTTGGATCGTGGGACATGATGCCGTTAAGTGGAGAAGAGTGAAAAAGAAAATTCACTGGGCAACATTTCCGAGTCAGTCCACTCCAGCAGAACACGTGCATGGAGCAAGGCCATGACTGCACATGTCTCGGGGAGATTAACAGCTCCTGGTCCTGCTCATCTTTCCACACAACTGTAAAAATATGTCTGATTTAACCACTTGGAGATTATGATCCATATCCTAGGAAACAGAGAGAGTCATCGAGAGAAATGCCGGCAAGAGCAGCAAGACGAAGGGGCAGCTTGTACCCTGCGATATCATACACATTATCATAATGATAGGTAATGGCAGAATGTTTCGAGCGGCCCCACTTGTAAGCCTGAAAAACAGCTTTATATATTGCACAGACATTGAAACACACCTTTCTGTGCACACACCCGTGCACGTACACACATACCTCATCTGGAACGGAGCAGGATAAGCAGCAGTCAGCCGTGGGTCATGGCAAGGGGGATGAGGGGCGTTCTCCAGCCAGGTTACAACCAGTGATGCCAGACCTAGAAAGGTACTTAATGCTGTCTAACCCAACTGACAGGGCAGAGGCAGTGATCAGTGCTACCATCTCTTTTTATCCCTTGCTAGTAATGGTAGCACCCAGATTTGGGATGATGACACAGGGGAAGCAGATGACAGCAGGATCTGGGGATGCTTTTGGAGATCTGCTAGAGATACGGAGGCCGCACTGCGGAAAGGAGGTGGAAAGGATCTGCTCCCCGGATCTACGTTTGGGACATCTGGCACGTATCAGAGCTGAGTGTCTCATTAGCATCCAGTGGTGGCCGAAGCACGATGCTCTGGTGCAGCGGCTTGGAAACCTGGGCACCAAGGTGCTGGCGGGGGTTGCCAAAAAAAGCCATTGCACGGGAAGAAGCTGCGGCTCTGGCCAAAAGCAAAGGCAGGCAGGGGACAGCGTGTCCATGCAGGGCTCTGCGAGAGCGGCTAACAGGTCAACCGCCCTCCTCAGCCACTCAGGAAGATTGAAGAGAGAATAAAATCAGCCCAGTCGAGTTCAATTCCCATTGATAATGTCCATATGCAATTAGAGCCAATTAGGGGCAGGCAGAGAATGACAAGTGTTTGGCCAGGAGGTGGGGGAGGTGGGAAGGGAGGAGGTCAACACCACAATCCAATTTCCCAACAACCAAATGCAATTAAGGAGTATTACTTACCCGGCTGGCCCAGGAGGGCCAGCGCATAAATGGCACGAGCCGGGAGCAGGAGCATCTTTCTCCCCGGCATGCAGACCACCGGGAGCAAGCGCTCCTCCTGCCCTCGTTTCAGGCTCCGGGAAGTGGCGTCCATGTACTTCACCATGCTCGCGCTGTTCCTGGTCATCCTGGTGGCAGCTCTTCAAGGCACAGCTCCCCAGGAGAACTACTTCCCTTACAAGGTGCCCCTCGACCCCCGGGGGCTTGTGGAGCTGGCATGGAACGTCAGCTACCCGGAGCAGGCGGTGCATTTCCAGGTCTTCATCAAGGAGCTGAAGTTCGGGCTGCTCTTCGGGATGTCAGACCGGGGCGACTTTGCAAACGCAGACCTGGCCGCGCTCTGGAGCGACGGGCACAGCTCCTACTTTGGGGTAAGCCGCATGCGATGCACTGGAGGGCGGCCACTTAGCCAAGGGGCTCCATCCTGTGCTAGCATTTGCTGCCCAGTTTGTCAGGACTGAAATGGACCTTGCCATACATCCCGCTGGGCTCTAAGGGTGATTCGGCCGAGTGCTGTCTTCCCTTTGATTAGCTGGGGGTAGTTAACAGATGCCCAAAAGTTCAGTCCAGAGGGATCCAGGTACCACAGTGATTCGGGTACCAGAGTGATGGGCAGGATCCTCAACAGACAGAGGAGAATAGAAAAGATCATTTGCTGAGTGTGACCCCCGGGTTGATGTACTATTCATATTTGCCAGGCGTTCTAGCGGGTAGCATAGTCTGCCACACGCGCACGCCCCATCAGCAACTTGGTTCACTCATGTACTTCTGTGAGTCACATTAAAAATTAACCACAACGCCCACTCACGACTTTGAGAAAGTGCAAAAGTTATCATCCACAAGGTCCGATCCTGCCAGCACCAATAAGCCAGATGCAAATCAGATTTAAAACTATAGCAAAGATCAACAGGACGCTGGAAAGGACCCGCTGGCTGACAATTGCCAGCAGCCTGGGATTAGAAGAAATTAAACATGTTCGTGAATCCTGGATGGTTAAAAGAGCTTTATGTTAGACCGACGGTCGGGTAACTCGTTTCCGATTCTGTTTGACTTTGGTATTGGAACTCTTTTGCGACATAATCCATGCTTTTTCATTTTTCTGTGCAATAGGTTCGTTTTGGCACTAACGCTACAAACACTCACAATGCACTATTCCCAAATCATTGGGTCAGACTCATTTTAATTTTATTTTCACTGCGGAAAGCAACTCTGATTCTTTTTCCTCTACAATGCTCTCAAGTGACTTTGATTTGCACCTTGCCGCTTGCTTAAAATTAACAATAAAAATACTCCTTTGCAAGGGTCAGCCATGTGATCTGCCGTGTAATGAAAGAATGGAAAAGAGAACGTGGAACATTATGATCTGTGCTGGTTTTCTTGCTAAATACCAGCTAATCTTGATGTGTCATGACCCAAATGTTACATTATTTCAAAGCACTGGGTTGCACAAAAAAATACGTAAGGAAAAAAAAAAGGAACACCCCATAAAGGTACATTTCTAGTAGGGCTTTGCAAGATGTTCAGTGCTGAATTAATAAAAAGCAGTCGGCATCCTGGCTTTCCATTCCATTTTGGTGCTTTACACATTCTTTAAATACTGCCTGGAGAGTTATATAAATCTGCACAGTATTGTTTCTCTCCCCCCCCGCAGCCTTTCTGCTGGCTGTGTTTGTCAGCTGCTAAAAGATCCAAATTTGCTTAACCTTTGCCTATACTGCAAGATTAATTTGCACAGCATATTCCTATGAAAACAAATGTCATGCTTGATTTTATTTTTCCTTTCGAAGGACAATATGTTCAAGGAATATAATTCTGTGCTTTGAACTGAAATAGTGCCAGGATGGTTCAGTCTTTTTATTTCTCAAAAAAAACCCCTCCAGTGCCTGCTTCTGTGAAGCGTGTACAGGGAGATTTCCTAGTCTCTGCCTTCGCCACCCAGGAGGCAAAAGATGCCACCAGATAACAGAAGAGACTTATTCAGCGACCCAGTTCCTGCTCCAAACCTTTGCACCCAAGCTTCACAGTGGGCCCTATTCTGTCACCTCTACTTAATGCTTAGCACTACCGTGCTCTTCCTGTGTTATTACTGAGTTCAGCGGGCCCCTCGGGGGATAAGGGTACTGCCCAGTCAAAGCGCAAAGGAGTAGATGCTGGTCATACAGGAATACGGCTTGCACGTTTCTCCCCATAGGAACGGCACTGTCTGATCTTCAACCAAAATCAGCCTGTCAAAGTCTTGGGGGAAAACCCCACAGAAGAATTGGCAAAGATGCATGCACCCTTTTCCTACAGCCAGAGAGGGTTTCCTGGGCTTCCTTTTAGTAAGCCAGGCAATGGTTTAAAGGGACATTATCATTGTGAAAAGTTGGGCACGTCCATAAACTTCCCTGCCGGTTTGAAAACACGGGACTGTCCTGACCCACAGAGAAATCTCCGTGCAAATAAAGGCTGGGCCAGACGGACGCTGCCAGTCACTTTGCCGCTGTCTCCCCTGGTCCATATCTTGATTTTAATGCACGGTTTCATCGTCTGAGTGCCTAGGAACCCAGTTGTGGAACAGAATCCTATTGTGCTAGTACCTGAACATGAAGGATGAAAAGGTAGTTTTACTAGGGGAGAAAAGGGAGGATGGCCATAAAACAGTTGGGCAAAGCTGTGCCGCCTCAGTCTCGCTAGTTTGGGTTACAATATCAGTGGAGACTCAGCAGCATAGGCATTAGCTCATGCTGGCAACCAGAATACAAGCTCTCTAGGGATCCAGTAGCCTATGCTGGGACCGCTGGCAACTGTGTCTTTGTGGCTGGTGTTAATCATGCCGCTTAGCACAGGCATTCGGGTACAGTCACCCCTTTTATTCTGCTGTGACTTTATAATAAAAGACAGCAAACGATCGTGTCCTAGCTGGTTACAAGGGTTCCTTCTTCTGCAGGACGCGTGGAGTGATCAGAAAGGGCACTTACATATGGACTCCCAACAGGACTACCAGCTCCTCAGCGTGCGCCGAGCCCCAGAGGGCCTCTACCTGGTCTTCAAAAGAGCCTTCAGCACCTGCGATCCAAAGGACTACCTTATAGAGGTATCACGTCACCTAGCTATTGGCAGGGGCCAAGTGTCATGTCTCCTTGTCATTTGGATGGTCTACTTTCTGGGCACTGTGCTCTAGAGGTGTCCAGTTAGATCGGGGTCACCCAGCGTTGAACTTGCAGGCTGGATGAATAACAAAGTCCTGGCTCTGTCAAGATGAAGGGCAGAAATCCCATTGACTTCAATGGGGCTGGGGTTCCCACCCATGCGTGATAATATTTAAATATCTGTGGTCCAGTGGTGAAAGCTCTGATTCGAAATGCAGAACCCCTCGGGCTCTGGATTCAAAGCAAGGGCACCCAAGCTTCGGTTATGCTTGCAACTAGTGGAAATCAGGAGTAAGTCCATTGACAGCAGAGTTACACTGGTGGAAATAGGGGTGTGATCCAGTTCAGGCCCCTGTTTCTGGCCTGGATATGCTTTGTGATTGGAGGCAAACTGCCCTAACACCTTTGTGAGCCATTTGTAAACTGGAATGGTGATTTACATCATACAACACATTGAGGTTTATTTGGTCATTGCAGAGATCCTAGGATGGAGGAGGCTAGGGATGTGCCAAGTTGTATGTCTTAGTTGGCTGGAGAGTCATAGCCCATTGCTGTTCTTGTATCACCGGCCTAAACTTTCATGGAAGGTATCAATGGCATGAAGGGATGGATTTTAAATCTAGAGTCCAGCCACCACAAAACCTCCTCCTTCTCAATAGCCTTTCTACCATAAGGATGGCATTCAAAAAGCCAACATGCCTTTCAGCCCCTTTACCCAGTACGGCTTCTGGCAATGGAGGAAATCAATACAATATTCTTTGGAAAAAGCCCAAACTAACAAAACAACCCTTGCCCAAAAAGGGAAGAAGTACCAAAGACCCAATGACTTCCAGTAAGGACTTCATTATTGTTCTTGTTTTAGCTGGAAAGTTTTCAGATGATGATGAACAGAAGTACAAAACCCCAGAGGGGCCAAGACAGGGCGAGACAGACAGATCTTCTCATCCATTAAGTACCTGAAGGCTGATGCCCAGCTTTTCACGTGTGCCGGTCATTATGCCTTGCTTATGCGCTAAATTTAATGCGAAAGCAGCATCATTCATTCCTTTTAAGGAACAAGGGAAGAGCTCTATAGATAACATGCCTGAGACAGGAATAACACTTTACATCATCTATTTACAACCCCTTATACATCTTTAGGATATGTAGATTTTATCCGGCTCCCACCAAACACTTCTGTTATGTATGTGTTAGATTGATATAAATACACCTTCTGCATCACTCCGCTTCACAACCTGAAGCCAAGTATTTTGAGTGTTACACAGAGGTGTTGTTAAAAAGGTGACAAGGAGGAGGATTTTAGCAGGAGGTGATGAGCCAAGATACAGTAACTTGAACCGGGTGAGGTGTTTGTCGCACAATTCTTCCTCAATGAAATCTCTCTCCTTTTAGGTTCACTAAACTTCTGCAAAATTTGGGGACAATCTCTCCCAGTCCGGTTGTCTTCACAGGACAAGTCTCAAGGGACAGGGTTTTGTGCATGGGTCTAGGACACCGGGATGGACTGTGATTTTATGACAGCTGAAAGATTTTGGTAACTAAGAACTTTTTGAGCCAACCAGGGGCTTCATCTTTTGTATGCTGAGACATTTCCAGGCTCCAAAATACTCCCAACTTTTTTAGAAAGGAAACCTGTGTGCACATAATCACAGGAAACAAACTGATGAATCGTTTTGCGCACATTTTATTGTGCACCTTTGAAAACGGCTCGCTTGATTTTTTTTCCCCCTCCTAACGACTAGTTTGACCCAAAGCCCGTTAAATTATTTCCAAAGACTTTGGTGTGCTTCTTAGCCGCCCCTCTGCGTGTACACGGTAGAAGATACACATCAGTCCAACAGACTGCCGGGGATAGTGCAAGCGTGCCTCAGAGTTAGCTTTAAATGAGCAAGCTCAGGTCCCGCATGCAGTCCAGCTCCAGAAACATGCAGTTCAGACTGGGCTATTTTACCCTGCCAAAACGAGGGGGAGAGAGAGACGGCATGGGTGGGGGGAGACGCACAACCCTTTATTTACGAAAGAGAAAAGTGTGTTTCAAGATTAACACGTCCTGTTTAATGTAGTGCACGTAAAAATGGAGATCATGCAATCGGAAGGAAATGGTGTGAATGCCCTTGACTTAGGAAACCATCTCTGCTCCTTGATTGATGTCGATCATGAGATCAGATGGATGGATTCCCCCTGGGTCTGTAATGTCATTCTTGGTGGAAACTCCCCTCCCGCTCCGACAACATGGCCATCCACGGCAACGTTAGAGCAAGCTTATGGTGAGCCCCAGATGTGCCCTGCTTGGAGCGGTAGCATCTCCCTACTGGCTTCCTCCCATTTCTAATGGCAATAAAAAGTTCAGTGGGTGACTCCACGCTCAATCACGTTTGCCATGAAGCTCCCTGATGGGAGGCATGAACGGGCATGAAGCTCCCTGCTGCCCTTTGTTTCTCATTTCCAGGATGGCACCGTGCACCTTATCTATGGGATCCTTGAGAAACCGGTCCCTTCTCTCCAAGCAATCAACATCTCTGCCATCTACAAGGGGCTGCAGAGGGTACAGCTGTTGAAGCCTAACATCACTATCCCTGAACCGCCCAGAGACATGAAGACTATGGAAATAAGAGCCCCTGATGTAGTCATTCCCAGCCAGGAGACAACATACTGGTGCTATATGGTGGAGCTTCCAGACGACTTCCCAAGACATCACATTGTCATGGTAAGAAGGAAGAGAGCTTTTTCCAACAGAGATCAAGGAGACCAATTGACCTTCATGGCCAATGAAAGCTCTCCATCCCCTTGGCCTCTGGCAGAGCTTTCCTGCTGTTCCTTCATTCACCACCCAGTATCCCATACAGATTGTGTCCTCCGTGCTCCTGGAAGTAGGGAGGATGGAGGATGCAGCCAGTGCTCTGCCCCGTGCATAGAAACACATCCTTCCTTTGAGACGGAGGGTGACAATTAGCTCGAACGCAACATCGTGCAGTACCGGAAAGAAAGGAAACTTCCAGGAAATGAAGACACATGAAGGGACACAAAAAGGGTAAACAGGAGATGGAGGGAAGAAAGGAACAGACCTGAAAAGTTGTGGCCCAATGGAAAATATTAAAAAACAAAACAAAACAAAAAGGCTTTTATGTGCTGGCTTCTTTGTTAAAAAAAACAGTCAAGGGAAAGAGCAATAACCATAGACACAAGCTGAGAAGCAAACTTTGGTGAATCACACAAATATGTTACAAATGAGGCTGTATCTGTTTCCTTGCATGCTGTGGCTCTTGGGGCTTTCCTCCCATCTCCTAGCTCAATACTGCTTGAGTCACATCGACTTCCAAAGTACAAGAGAGAAACATGAGAACAAGCTAATGCCTGGGACAGTCAATTGAACAGGAGGGTAATTCCAGCACAACTGCCTAGTCATCAGTTGCTGAGAGATTTTAGCGCAGGAGGGGAGTAAAGTAACAACTCAGCAGATTACCTAGTCAAGTCAGAAGCACAAAGTGTGGCGGGGAGGGAGGAGGAGCAGCGGGACCTGCCGCAGGGCTCCTCGGGTTAGGAAGAGACGACAGGGCAAAGGGAAACTCAGAGCAGGGCTTTCTCTTGCCCAGATGGCGTGACATGAATCATGCCTGCGTACGTAAAAAGTGCATTAGCTCTGGTCCCTGGGCACCGCAGCAGATCACTCCTCCAGTGGCACTCGTCGATATGCCACTTTTTCCAAGCCTGTTTTAAATCGTTCTCTTTGCAGTGAATTCCTCGCCCCCACCACCGCCCCTTGTACGTCGAGCAGCGGTTGGTTAGAAACGACCCTCAATAGCTTCAGGGAGAGGCTGTCGCAAGGTGTTCGATACCATTTTATGGAAAGTCAATCGCTCCGCCAAAGACCTCTGAGCAGCAAACCTGGCAAATTCCCTAGTCGTCGTGGAATGGCCCCGGGGCTCCTAACTTAGCGGGATGTTGCTTTACAATGAAGTCAGGGGAAATCCTTCTGTAGACTTCAGCGGGTTCGGGATCAATCTGGGGGCTCTTCTTCGCGGAGCCTAGAGCTGCTCCAGAACTAGGCACTTTCACTACCCTCCAGTATTACCTAATAGTTTTCGTCTTCTCCCTGGACTCATCTTCGCAGTACGAGCCAGTGATCACAGCAGGCAACGAAGCGCTGGTCCATCACATGGAAGTCTTCCAGTGCGCGGCTGAGTTTGACAGCTTCCCACACTACAACGGACCCTGTGACTCCAAGATGAAGCCGGAGCGACTGAACTACTGCCGACACGTGCTGGCAGCGTGGGCCATGGGAGCTCAGGTGTGCAGATGCGACTCGTGGCCGATGCACGTACGCGCATATTCCCTTCCGCTGTTTCTTTTTGGCCCACCGCCACTCTGCTTACAATCCCAGGGTCACGGTCCCCAGTCCAGGGATGACATTTTGGGATCCAAACGTGCCTCACTGGTTGGGGTCCTGGGAGTCTCTTCCTGGCTGAATATCTGATCCCTGCTACACCCAGATGCCTCATGCCTGGGCCAAATCCCCACCCGGCGCAGACCAGCATCGTTCCCCCAAAGTCGGCAGAGCTATGCCGATTCCCACAGACTTCTCCTTCCAATGGAGAAGACTGCTTTCAAGGGTGCCAGAGACTGCTGGCCATCGAGCAGGCAATTTAGGGTGACCTCCTCTATCCCACAACATGCACTTGTGATGCAGAGCATTACTCGCCCCTGGGATCGTTCCCCCCTTGGCATCTTCCATGAATTCACAGCGCGCAGACCTCACGCCTCTTCCTCCTGCTTACAGGCCTTCTACTACCCTGAAGAGGCAGGCCTCGCCGTCGGGGGGCCGGGCTCCTCCAAGTATTTACGCCTGGAGATCCACTACCACAACCCCCTGGTCTTCCAAGGTAAGCAAGCCTGCAGCAACGCATGCCTTTCAGGCAGAAGCCACCTGTGCTTGTCCGGTCTCGTCCGCACGATCCGCGGAAATTTCTGACCAAACCAATAAAAAAAAGTCCATAAAAACTCTTCCACCCAAAATCTTGGTCTTATAAAAGAGATCACCCCTACCACGAGTCCTGATTCCATAGCTGTATCTGCATGCTTGCTCCTACTTCGGGTTGAGGTCCAGGCTTCGAGCCGCCCTACCTTTGCCTCGGGGAAGCAGGCGAGGTGTCTGTTGGGTTCTTTACTGTTTCGGAGAGGCGAGGTGAGGCTGCCAGCGGGGAAAGAAGAAAGCGGGCAGCGTAGCAAAAAAATAGCACCCTTCGCTGATGAGACCTTCCAGGCAAATTCTGTCCAGTTTGAATGTGATCAGCTTCAGACCCTGTGCCATGGCTGAAGTCTGGAAGATCCCTGGAAATCTCATGGAAATGGTCACGCTGGTGAGATTTCCAGCATTATCTGCCGGCTGGAGAGGTTGGGTTTGGACCTGCTCTCAATCCCAGCCTCCGGTTTACACTTTGCTCTGCCTGGTGCAAGCCCTTGCACGCTGCAAACTTGATGCGGGCTGAGCAGTCCCGGACCGCACCTGGCAGCTGACAGTCAAGGCAGGGGGAGGTTCAAGGGTGTCTTTCTGATCTGGAAACCCTCAGTACAGCTTCTGCTTTCACGGCATCTGGCTCAAGGCAAAGGTATCTGCTCCCTCAAACAGATCCCTTCGTCCCAAGCACAAACTTATCGGGGGGGGGGTGTTAAAACCCGTGTGCAGTTCCTGGAAAGCCCTGCCCTTTATTTTACCATTAGCATCTCTCCGCATCACACCCTCCGTGCTTTATCTCCATCGTCTCTCCCTCTCTGCTTCTCACTCTGCTCTGTTCTGTGCTCACACTCTTTTTTTAATCCCACTGAAATGTCCCTATCCAGTGCATCCACACCTTTCTTCACAGTCTTCCCTAAGCTGAACACGGAGCCAACAAGAGAATAGCTCTAAGGCAGCTACTTTTTAAGCAAATACAATACAATTGAGAAAAATGCAATGCACGTGTTAGATACATCTGGACTGGAACAAGACTGTTAAGTGTTAGAAGCTGTTTTGGACCGTCCTAAGTAAAATAACCCTGTTTGACTGTTCTTGTTATGAGAAATATCCTGTCTTGAAATAACCAGGAGTCACACAAATGGCACGGACGGTACAGTAATCTGGCCTCACAAACCCCCAAGGCAATCAGGGTTATTATTACCCGTATTATTACCCGGGTCATTATTATTACCCATATTTCAGAGGCAGCGAGAGCTTAAATCATTTCCCCAGTGTTACCTATCAGCAGTACACAAGGTAGACTTGGACAGGAATGATTAGATGGAGGAGGGATCTTCGGAGACAACCTGTGCGTTCCCGTATGCCTAGGTGTTTACCTGGCCCTCGTATCGGATTGTTTCACGCTTCAGCAGATGGATTCTCCCCAGACTCCCGGGAGAGGGGTCAGTGCTCTTATGCCCATTATAAAGGTGCGGGACTGAGGCTCAGAGAAAGGCTAAGAGATGCTGGAAGTCTGTTATTCACGTTGTAGCCATATTGGTCCAGAGGAAAAGGCAATCGGGACTCATAGTAGAGATGATATCTTTTATTAGACCCCCCCAAGATTATTGCAGAAAAATTCCTTTAATTGCTTGAAATTACAGGAATTAAATCGAATTCTTTTAAAAGCAATTAAAATAATTTTTTTGGCAAAAATCTTCTTGGGCTAATAAAAGATACCATCTCTACCGTGAAGTCTGTGGCACAGCATGGACCCAAACCCAGGCCCTGAGAGAGGCTCCGGGTGGTGGCAGAAACCTATTCCCTTCCCGTATATACAGAGTTTTTTCTCCCCAGCCAAGTGAGATGCAGGGGCCCAGCTCAATACAGAGGTATTAGCCTGGTGGGCACAGGAAGAGATTGCTTTAATGCACAAAGGATCTTTCTTATTTGAGGCGTTGGACAGAGAAAAGTCCCACTAAATTACCAAATTTTTCATTTACATAAAATCAAGTCACTTCACGACTATCCAAGTGTATTTTTAGAAGACCAGAGCATATGTACTACAGATCAATCACATCACACTCGGAGACTTGAAAAGCAACACGTCTATAAATATGGAGATGGCTTCTTTTATTGTTTAACTGCCTTTTCATTTTAACCAATAACCGCTCCCCATTTATTCTTATCCTTTTGATGAATCCAACCCAGAGACAAATACTTAAAAATAAGTAAGAGGCCTCCATGGCTTAGCTAACAAAACCTTTCCCTTTAAAGCTTATTCCTGAAAAAGCAGCCGCGGAGGGGGGACACATTAGAACTACCCGGGGCTTTCTTTTTAGGTATTCAGGTGCCAAGCTCCTTCGGCAGAATTGGTTTCAGTCCATTACCTGCAAGCAACAATCAGTTCCCAATTGTTTATGTGGCCTGCAATGGAGGGCGACAAAGACCCACCATCCCTAATGGAAGGGTTTGCAAGTGGGGCTCTCTCACCAGCAGTCTTGCCCCTTGTCTTCAGGGCGTCACGGGCCAAGTCTAGCACACCGGTGGGATTGCACTGCCCCCGGGTCCTGCTACGGAGTTTGGTTTGCTGAACTTTTTGCCCAAACCCTGTAGCTTCCCCATTGTCTTCCTATTGGGTCTTGCCATGGCCAGAATTGAAATGCAAGAACTGACCTCCAAACTCTGAGTACCTTCCTTCCCTGCATGCTGCCTCAGTTTGCCGACCAGGAACCTGCCGGTGCATTATGCAGAGACTGGGAGACTGTGCATTATTTATACTGCCTGGGAGAGATCCAGCTTGGCTTCTCCCTGCAGGAGATTCTCTGCTCGTCGCAGCTCCCGGGCCGAATGCCGTCAGCACGTTCCTGTTTGGAGAGCGGAAGATGTTGCATCGTAACGCAGCAAAGGCATTTCCATCTTGCTTTCTCTTCTTGTGCTCCCAGCTCCTCACGCATTCACACCCGCTCCCTACCAGGAACAACATGCCCTTGGGTTTTCCGAGCTGTTGTACAGTTGGAATCGGTGCCACGATGCATGCATATCTGTCTGGGGAAGAAGCCAGGAGACTAGGGAGATGATGGAGTCAGAGAAGTGCTACATCCCGGACTGGAGCAATAAAAAGAGCAGACGCCAAGGATGGTTTCAACTGCAGGAGACCCATGTCTCTGGGTAGAGTCTGTCTTGGGCAGAAAGAAGAATCACGGGGGTTACAGCGGTTTCTCCCTTAGAAAGGATTTGTTCATTAGCTTTGGTCACTGAGAGACAGTGTCTCCCTGTTCCTGCATAAGCAGCAGAAGTCCTTATTACAATGCCTGGGTTGGTGGCCCTTTGGAAACCATATCAAGCTGCAGAGAGAGCATGGTCTAGGTAATGACAGGACCGGATAAAAGGGTTTTCCTTCAAACAAGGGAAACATTGGCATTCCCATGCTGAAGAAAGCAGGTTGGAAAACATGCTTGCTTTCTCGGAAAGAAATTCAGCATCCGTTTTCTCCCCGCTCCTGAATCTGGACCAACTATATACGAGTACGGGGGCTCGCCTAAATCTGTCGTGCAACTAGAGCCCCACCTGCTTTCGAGTCTCATGCACCTCCAAAGACATTTCCACCCAACTCCCTGTTCTCCTGCCCTTGTGTTACTGCTGCCCACTGTCCCCAGGGCAGCATTAATGCATAGGTAAACTAGGCATGTGCCTAGGACCTAAGTGAAGAAGGGCCCCAGCTGCACTTATTTGACATATTATAATTATCGAGTGAAAAAAGTATTATAAATCTACAGTACTAAGTAGGGGCCCACGAGTTTGTTTGCCTTGGGCCCACCGAAGGGTTAGTCCGGCTCTGACCGTCACCCCCTGGACTAGTGAGGCGACCAGAAGATTGGGATTGTGTATTTAGCTCTAGTTTATTGTGAAATTTTCCAGGGTAGAGGGGAGTATAATAAGACTTTAACATAGAAGTTATAGCAGACGGGGACTATACAGTCAACTGAGCTGCCTTGCCAATGTTCACTACACCAAAGCGTAATATTTCATGGCTGATCTTTCCCTGAGAACAGCTTACTCCCATTGCAATTTGCAGCGTGGCATCAAAACACGCCCTTTTATTTTGCCAGGTCGCCGCGACTCCTCAGGGATCCGCCTTTATTACACAGCCACACTGAGACGCTACGACGCCGGCATTATGGAGCTTGGCTTGGTCTACACGCCGGTGATGGCTATACCTCCTGGGGAAACCGAGTTCTTCCTGACAGGCTACTGCACGGATAAATGCACCCAAGTGGTCAGTATGCTGGGGGAAAGCACTGCCCCATCCAGGTTGGTCCATCAGCACAAGAGGGGATCTGTGCAGAGAGAGGATCAGTGCCTGTGCAAACATCCGTGCACTTTCTAGACATAAGAGATAGGCTACCCAGTAAGTAGCCAGGAGTGTGTCCCATCGACAGCTGGTGCAATTCAGGAAAGGAAGCTCATCAGCAATGAGAGCAAAGCAGCAGCTTTCCCGGTAATAGCATCCCCGTGTCAAAGGCCTGACAGCCAGGCAGGCAGAAACCAAGCAAAAGAGAATCACTGAACAGGCCTTTCTCATTTGAATGAGCTTAAAATGCAAGGAGGAATGTGTTCTCTGCCTGACAGCTCCTGAATGAGTTTCCTAAATTTCCACGGTGTCATCAAGAAGTGTTAATCAATAGGCAGCGTTAATCAGGAAGTGTTAATCAATACTTTGGGAGGGCATACCCCAGAGCAATAGTCTGTGCAGCTAGCAAAGGCGAGGGAATAAATAGCGTCGTGCCTAGCTGTCTTCTGCTGAACTAGAAAGTGCTGGTGGGTCAATCGTGGTCAGACAAGCAGACTATAAAGAAACGAAGTGCACACAGAAGCAGCTCAGGGAGTATGAAGACAAGCTCTACTGTGCAGGATCTGGTGCTGGTCCGGCAAATACCTGCCATGCTCTTCCCAGCAAAAGCCCTACTTGAGGTCTGCGTGGCAGCGGGTGAGAGCTCTTGCAGAGATTTATTTGCTCTTGGCTATGCCAGCACCTGCAAGCCTGAGTCTTCCCGTGGGACTGTTTCTCCAGGCTCTGCCTCCCGCTGGGATCCACATCTTCGCCTCCCAGCTTCACACTCACCTGACGGGAAGGAAGGTGGTGACCGTGTTGTCCCGGGAAGGAAGTGAACGGGAGATAGTGAACGCAGACAATCACTACAGCCCTCACTTCCAGGTACAGACCTTTCCCCACCGAGTGCAGCCTCAGCCTCAGCTCAAATAAAATGGGGGGCGGAGGGGAGGGTTTAATAGTCAGCCTCCGTTCTTGGGCATCTGGGTGAAAATCTGATTCCAGCCTATTCCCACCAGATCTGTCACTGCAGAAGACAGTGTAGGAAAGTGGGTGTGTTGGTGTCTTCTAACTCTAAAATTATTTTTTACCCTTTTAGGAGATCCGCATGTTAAAGAAGGTGGTTTCTGTCTTTCCGGTGAGTGTCTGTAGAAGCAACCGCAGTTTCTAAATGACGGAGACCGTAAGAAAGTAGGGCTGGAAAGGATCTCACAGGGTCGTCTAGTCCAGCTGTCTGCTCAAGGCGGGACCATCGCTGAACAAGCAAATGAAATTCTAGGGTCTGCGCTTTGCAGGAACTCGGACTAGATGATCTTGTTGGCATTTCTGGCTGTGAATGCCTGACATTATTTCATCCTCTCCGCTGTAGGACGCTGAGCAGACAGTCTGCCTAAGAGTTCTCTCGTGGGGTTCAGTTCCTTAGTACCCAGCAACTTCCGAGGCAAGTAAGGCTAGATATCAGCCAAGGGAGCGATGTTCCCCTGCATAGGGTGCTTAATAGGAGCTGTGCCAGGGTTAACAGAAGGTAGGAGCTGCTAAATCAGCACATCTCAGCTCCCTTGGCCACATCCCCATACTTGCAATCATTGTTCCACACAAATCTCCACCCTGGGCAGATATCCCGCCCTGCTTTTGGCATCCTAAGGCTGATTGGAAACAGTGGCTGAGCCTGGCCCAGTGTTATATTTCAAAGAGTGAAACATGGTTAATTGCACCACTTGATTATTAAAGTTACGGAGAATCAAACCTGCAAGAAAATTCACAAGCTCCCTTCCAAAATGTCAACGTTTTCTGAAATTTTCTCATTGGCTCCATTAATAAATAGCAAGAAGATGATGCTGGGCCTTCAGGACTGTAACGCAGGGAACAGGCTGATCCCTGAGAGGGCATCAGGCAAGTTGTGCTGGCAAAGGGCCATGTTTTCAGGAGTATCAAGACACGTAAAGGTGAAGACAGATGCCTAATGGGTGTTTCAATAACCCAGGCACGCTTGCAAATCCCATACAGTGCCTACGTGCATCTTCAGGCACTTTAGAAATTTAGCCCCAAGTTCCTTAGAAAGCAGGGAAGAAGCAAAAAAGGAGTC
Organism: Caiman crocodilus; assembly: GCA_030014935.1. Taxonomy (NCBI): domain Eukaryota; kingdom Metazoa; phylum Chordata; order Crocodylia; family Alligatoridae; genus Caiman; species Caiman crocodilus. The sequence goes on from JAGPOW010003310.1 coordinate 20,093,478, forward strand.
TTGTGGGGAAGCGACTGTACAAAATCCCTTTGCAGAAAGGAGGTTTGGCAAATCTTTGCGCTATTTACCTTGAAGTGTTGTGTGAAGGAAGCGGGGTGCCTGGGATCACTTCAGCGCTTAAAGGGCGCAAATATGGGGGAGGTATCCCCGGGCACCATCCCTGGGCTTGCTGTTAATCAGAAATAGAAAACTTCCAGATATAACCATCTAGCACCTTTGTGCTTGAACACACAGGGGGATGTGCTCATAACATCCTGCGCGTACAACACAGAGGACAGGGACCAAGCCACAGTGGTAAGTGTGTGAGTGTGTGTGGATGGACATGCACACAAATCAGAAAGAAGTGGTTGGAAAACTGAGCGTGGAGCCCATTTACAGTCAAGGGTGAAGGGCTGACATGGATACTGAAAGTTACTGTACCTGAAACGACATCACGGGAGAGCAGGGGCTGTGGTCTCTCATTCCTTGTGACCTGTCCACTCGAGCAATAAGTGCATGATGTGTGTGCTTCGTTCTACAAGCCACTTGACAATACGGGGGTATCACAGATAAGCAGCGTGTGCGACAGCTTGGGCTATTTCCTTACACAGATGTACCCACAAGAGCATGTCACAGAGACGAGTTAGGGAGCCCGAGCTGCAGGACTGCAGGAAACCTCCGTATTATCAGAGACCCCACAGTCGAAGGGGTGAAAGGCCAGTGTGGCAGGGCCCTGCAGTTCGGCACTCTGCATATCCAGGGCCCTGCAGGCGTGTGCACACGTGCCAAAAGGTGGTTTAGGGGCTTGCACGTCTGTTCAGCTCATAGGCAGTTGCATAGAGATGGCTCCCGTGGGTTCACTGAGGGGTTCCCTGGCTGATCCTCCCAGGGATGCAGGAGAAGGCGGTGGCTGCTGACAGTGGACTGGGAACCCAAATTTGTTTCTCTTCTTTTTGCAGGGTGGGTTTGGCATCATGGAAGAGATGTGCGTCAACTACGTGCACTATTACCCTCAGACGCAGCTAGAGCTGTGCAAAAGCGCCATCGATCCCGGCTACCTGCACAGATACTTTAATCTTGTGAACAGGTAGGGAGCCCCACATAGCTTGGGCTTGGCTAGAACATGTGGTACGTGAATGGTGATGAACATCTGATTGCTGGTACACCTGAAAGGGGACAGTCCCCACTGAAATCCCTTATTTGTTCTGCAGTGGCAGGGCTAGATGCAGGAAAGCCAGACAGTTTCTGGGAAGCTGGGGGGATAGTGGGAATGAATCCTGCCTGGGCACTATTCACAAAGAATAAGCAGGACTCCTTCCTTCTTGGGGATATGACCAAGCCCATGTTTTTCAAAAGAAGGTAGAAAGAGGATGCCTGGCAAAGGATGCCTTTTTTGAGAAGACACAAAGCCTGGGCTAATGCAGGAGATGCTATTATTGGTAAAAACTGTGAAAAAATGGCTTGGCAGAAGTGAACTACACTTCCAAAAAAATCATCCTTTTCAGCTGAGCTGATGTGAATGCCCTTCAAACGTTTTGGTAAGGCAAAAATACTACTACTACTAACAAAAAAAAAATCAGATAAAACTAGACCCTTCATTGTAGCTTCATTTTTTTTTAAATACATGAGAAAGAAACACTAAACGGCCTCACAAAATCATAGACTCCAACGCTTTAATGCTGAAAGCTTCAAAATGAGGCATTTTGGCTTTTTCTGAATTTCTCCAAGGTTTCCTTTTTCGCTTTGTATTGTTTTTTACTTTCTGACCAAACAGCTTGGCAAAGCCGGTGTGAATCCTCAAAGCTTTTCAGCGTTGCTGCACCTGCCTTTCTTTCTGGAAAAATAGTTTCAGCTACATTTTTTCACCAGGTTCCCCTCCCCGTCTCGGGCCTTCATTTTCCAACTATCGGTTTGCAAGGGGGAATTCAGCAGGATAGAGCACATTAGACAAGAAATAGCTGTGCTTCTCCAAGCGTGGCCTCATCTCATCAGAGTTACTGAATGAGCAGGGTCACACCTCATTGTCATTTCTATCAATCATCTCTCTGTCCACCTGCTTACGTAGCCCTCCTCATGGTAGTGGCTGAGCAGGGTCATATGCATGGTATATAATGCACAAAGATAATGAAAGCCCAAGCTCCAAAGCTTTGCTATGTGAGACCCTGATTTCAGTGTGCTGAAGCACAGAATCACAGAGGGCTGGAAGGGACCTCTGGAGATCACCTCTGGTCCACCCTGCTGCCTGAGGCAGGACCGTCCCCGTCCACACCATGCAAGGGCTGAGCAGCTCCTTTCAGGATCATGTCCTGCATGGAAAAGAAGTCAGCCCGGCTCTGTTCCAGTTCCCTGCCTGACATTTCTCTTGTATTAGGTTCAATGACGAGGAGATCTGCATGTGCCCACAGACCTCGGTCACGCAGCAGTTTGCTTCTGTCCCCTGGAACGCGTTTAACAGAGATGTCCTGAAATCCCTCTATGGCTTTGCTCCGATCTCCATGCACTGCAATAAATCCTCCGCCGTCCGCTTCCCGGTAGGTAGGAAACTTCTGAAAAATACGGTAAGACTTGCTGAGAAACCTCCCCCTGCGAAACGGGACTTTGCAAAACAGCCCTGCTCCCCGCACATCTCCAGCAGAGCTGGAGCCACCGACCGTGGTGATAGCAAAGGGGTTTTCTGCTTGCTAATCCGCTCAGCATGCCAAGGCCAGGCCAGGACTGGGAGTGGGAGATAGAGGCAGTTCTCTCCGATGACTCTTCAAGAGACTACCTTAGTGACTTCCCGGCAGGGAAGCAGGTGCAAAGCAACTCGAGGTGGTGGGCAGTGCACACCTGGCAAAGCAACTCGAGGTGGTGGGCAGTGCACACCTGGCAAAGCAACTCGAGGTGATGGGCAGTGCACACCTGGCAAAGCAACTCGAGGTGGTGGGCACTGCACACCTGGCAAAGCAACTCGAGGTGGTGGGCAGTGCACACCTGGCATCATTTGGATTCTTGTTGCTGTTCCCCAAGAAGGAAAGGACATGGGTTGATAGTAGGGCTGTGTCTATACCATATCCCTGCAGGGTTCGAGTAGCCACTGAGGATGAGTCCTTACCCATTCACTCCCACTCTGACATGCCCAGATCGAGGGATGAAGCAGTGCAGAGAGTTTGAAAGGGTCCTGAGTGCGTGCCTCTGGCAGAGATGCTGGGTCACGCACACCTCTACAATGCTTAACCGCTGAGTGCATGCAGGGCAGTGCTTGCTGGCTTCTCAGCTGTAGTCCCAGGCTCCCCTGCAAGGATGTGCAGGTATGTTTGCAGGGTAGGTCTACGCTGCAGTCCCTTCTGTGACTGCAGAGTATCCCCAAGCCAAAGCTAGCTTCCCACAGGGTAACCACATTAATGTGGAGCTCAGTGTGACTGCAAAACCTGTGCACAGAGCAGAGGAAATAGTGGGGCAGTGACCCCCATGCTGAGCTCTATGCTGTTGTGACTACATCGCTATCCACCTGCACGCTAGCGGAGTTGAATCTAGCTCAACCACACTGACACTACACT
>JAGPOW010003310.1:20097095-20146009 GCA_030014935.1 Caiman crocodilus
CACTATACAGCAGTTGCACTAGGGAGGTGCCCAGGATGGATCTGCAGCACTGGCATTTAGAAAAACACACCACACTAATGAGCACTATCAGGGGCAAAAAAAAAGAAACCCTATGAAGGTGTAAAGAGATTCAACATAGTTGCATGGGGCCATTGCTAGGGCCACTTTTCAGAACAGACCTGACCTTCAAGCCCGAAGTTCCTCCAGTAGCAATTGGAAATAAAGAGCTATAATTCAGGAGTTTGCAAAAATCACACTGGATCCCAAGAAATCCCCTGTAAGAGTCTGAGCGATCTCAGTAGGATGGGGATAAAGGGAACAGAGGATGAGACAGTGCGCGGAGATCTTTGAAGGGAAAAGATCTGAAGTCGGGATAAAGTTGTTGCAGGTTGAGATCAGGTAGGTCTCATCTTACCCTCACCCTTGCACAGCATTTTTGCAAGTGCAGGAGAACTTAAAATGATTGTCTTTTTGGGGAGGTGTGTAATGGGGAGAAGTGGAGGGAAAGACACTGAAAAGGCACTGAAAAATATGGTAACGCTTACCACGAAACTCCCCCTGTGAAATGTGACCTTGCTAAAGAGAAGACCTTTAGCTTCTGCCATACAAACCTACCCTGGAGATGTTAGGGTCCATTTAAACTCACTGGGCTGTATTCTGCATGCTGGCTGTACACCAATTAAATCCCATTTCAAAGACTTCACGGGAGCATAGGCCTTGTGCCACCTGGGCTGGTGGTTACTGCCTTCTTTGCAGTCATCCCGATTCAATAGGCTTGCATGGCGGCCGCTCAGAAAGAATGGGGGAACGAGCATGCAGCCGGCATCGGCACCAAGTCGGTCATCTGGAGGCTACAAGCAAAGAAAGAAAGAAAAAGCAGGCTGTGGTCTTCCCGCTCGGTTTGCTTTTCAAACCTGAGTGGGATTTTAAAACACCTCCTGCCTGCTACAGTATTTCTGTCTAGAGAGCTTCTAATTAGCCTCTTGCCTTTCTGCAGGCCAGCGATCCCCACTCATATGCAATTTGCTGGAGGAGCTTTATGCTTTTAATTATTTAGTAAAATGAAAATCCTTGTCTCGCTCGGAGGGTCTTTCAAGGTAACACCTGTGCATAATGAGAGAACGGGCACTTTGGCATCCACCTCTGCAAAAGCCTGTTGAGACTTCGGGCTGGAATAGTTTGTCAGAGTATTTATTTAGATTTATACACATGCACACCAAAAAGAACAACTCTCCATATGCTCTAGATGCCCTTGTTATACCTTAAAAATACACTCCAGCGCAGAGGGTGTTACCCATAAGCTTTGAAGCGTGTCAGCAGAGATGTAAGGATGTCTGGAACTGGAACAGCAGATGCCCGTGCCAGTCGGATACAAGACACAGAGACCTGAGCGGGGTCCTAGACTGGAATGACAGCCGTACTACAGGCCAGCTGTGAAGTTCAACGGCAGAGATAGGTTGCGTGTAGAAGAGCGTAGCAAGGGTGCTACGGGCCAGGGTGAGGGGCAGAGAGGGATGAGTCCCTGCATCTAACTCCAGGGCCCTGCGGGTCTGGAGTGAGGTGCACTGGGACAGCTGGGTGTGGGGCTCGTGACTCCAGCCACTGCTGTCACAGACCCTCACCGCCACGGGCACCGAAGTCCTGGGTTACTTGGGCTCATCCTGCTTTTCTGTTCGCCTGCCAACCAGACTGCAGAGCAGTAGCCCACCCCTGGCTCTGCAAAGCATTCAAACAAGACATACAATCTTTCGCCTTGCTTTTAAACGGTGCTCCTTCTGCTGTGAGGCCAGAATTGTAGGAGGCAGCCTCAGTCATCATGGTCATTAGGAACAAATGATGGGCAGCACTGGTCATTAAAAGTTACAGATTCAATTAATCGAGCCTGTTGGAGCACGGTAATTACCACGCTCCAGCAGACTCCAGCGTCATGTGGATCCACGTCCCTGCGCTCTAGAAATGGTGGCAGGGACACTTTCACTACAGCTCGTCTGATGAGCTCTAGTTAAAGCGGTCCCACTGCCCTCTTTTAGCGCGGGGACGCTGATACAAGTGACAGTCCAGGTGCTTTCAACACAGCGGCTCTTGGAGTTGCACCATTAAAGAGCCTCCCTCCCCACCTGGAGCATGTCTATAAATGGCCCTAGTGTCTCAAATACTCCAGCGTCCTTCTCCCCGGCTGTGGCCCTCACAAAGGCACGCTTGCCCGGCTCGCAGCTATTCAGAACATAATAGCAAAGATCCCTTCCCTAACCCTTCGCTTTGACCATGTCACCCCCTCTCTGCATCCCGCCAGCAATTCCCCTTCACGGCCCCTCTCTACCTCTCGTGTCCCATTCAGTACCAGGAGGTGGTTCTCCTGCCTCTAAGTGACCTGTGGCACCCACCTCCATCCTATTTCCAAGCAAATACCTTTGTCCTTTCACGGGTGGTAGGAGCTTCCTGAAAACAGCTGCAAAATGACATGGTCGTTCCCCTTCAAACCCCGCTCCGTCCTGATGCTTAAAAAAAAGCTTGGCCAACATTAGACCGCCGGCGTGGTGTGATCATGCTGACCAGTACGACGTCCCTGGGTAGTCTCCAACATAGCTGACAGGGTGTTTGGGACAGGGACCTATTTGTTCTGAGTCTGCACCAGGCTTTTCATTGCACGTCACTGAGGTTGATGGTCCTGAGTGTCTGCAACCTGCTGCTTCCATGTGCTGTGCAAAATGAGAGGGGGCATAAAAAACAAGAGACAGAGAGACTCGCAACCACCTGAGCTCCACCAGCCTGCACCCGGGAGCAGGCTGGCCCTTGGAGCCCCCCGTGATATGACAGGGTCCCACCCAGGCCTCTACCCTTCTTGTTCTCACTGACCTCTCCCTCTCTCTGCAGGGCGAATGGGAGAAGCAGCCTCTTCCACAGATCGCCAAGACGCTGCCAGCACCCGCCCCACATTGCCCCCCTCCAGTAGCACCTCCGCCTCCACCCGCCGTGCTCATCAACCTGGGCAAGAGCAAGGCAGACTGAAGGGACATCTGGCTTCCCCTGCCACGAGGCACGATGCCACGAGACACTTTGGGACACACTGGGGGGCTTTCGATTTTGGTTCAAGCTTTTGCAACGGTGCAATGGAGAGGGTGGGAGCAGGCTGGAGGGGTTGCCTTAGGGATTTATAAGCTTCCTGATACGAGGGTCCACGCGGGAGCTGCTTTTACCCTGCATGGGGTGGGAAGAAGGTAGAGGGAATATAAAGGACTCCTCTCTGCACAAACACACGGGCCAGATCTCGCTGACTGTTCCTAGGAGGGACTGGCGGTGGGGCAGGGACCAGGCATTGCTCCCAGCATGATGGACATGGGGGTCTCTCATGGATGGGCCAGCAGGCACGTGCTGCAGTGTCCGAGCTCCCGGCACCCGGCTGGACAGAGCTGCCCCCGTGTTATAGATCCCGAAGAACCAGCAATCCCGATTCCACACGTGCCGCCCGTGGCACAGGGTTTGGCTGGGAGCTGGGAAAGGTTGGGGTCTAATCCCAGCGTTGGCTCTGCCTCAGCGCGGGGCCTGTAGCAAGTCCCCACACTGCCTCAGCTCCCTGTCTGCAAAGTGAGGATAATCCGTACCCTGACACCTGCCACGCAGGAGGCTGTTCGGGCTAATTGGTTACGGCTCAGAAAGTGCCTGGGAGATGAAAAGTGCTATTATTAGTGTATTAATAGCAATGCTCTGAGTAACGCAGGCTTCCACCCCCAGAGTAATATCGTGGAAGATTTCTCCTGTGCTGTGCAGCCACGAACAAGCCCCGCTCTGGAGCTGTCGGCCGCTGCAATCCTATTTCCTCGCATACCACATGCGCCTTTCCCCAGGAAATCAACTGGTGTAATTCTATGGAAAAAGTACGGTGAAAGCAGTTTCTGCCACTTCTGGGGCAAAAGGGAAAGTAAAATCTGCCCACGATCCATTGGAAGCAAAGCAAGGAGCAGGCTCAGCCTCTAGCTGCTGCTACTCCTCGGTTACTTACGGCAAGGAAAGCTCATTTTTCCCTTTGTTCTGCCTTTCAACAAACAAAGTGTGCATTTTACTCCAGGGCACATTGTACGCGCGAACATACAGCACTTTCCTGAGAGGGAAACTGAGGCATGGAGAGGTTTGCCGAGCAGGATCAGAGTTCAGGAGTTTTCTGGTTCCCTCGGGCTGTGTCTCTCTCTCTCTTTTTAATATATAATATACTTTGTGTTGTGTTCCAGGCCAAATCAGCCAAATCATATTGATTGAGCAGAACGCAATCGTTCCAGAAACCAAATCAGCTGAGCAGACCGAACGCAATCATTCTCTAAACACCATGCAGGGCGCTGCAGCTGGCGAGCATCCTTCAACCCTGACTCTCACCCTGGGACTTCCGATACTCCCAGATTCACTAGCAGGCATCCCTATGCGTAGCTCTCTGCCCCCCAGGCCAGTTCAAGACCAGCCCTGTTTTAAAGCCGCGCGTGGGCATCCGTGCGGGCGCCCAGGACGGAGCCCCGCTTTCCGTCCCGGTGAGCGGAGCGAGGCCAGGGCAGCAGTGGGTTAGGGAGCAGCTCCGGCGCCAGAAGGAGCTGGGCTAAGTGCCTCTTTTTCTTTTCATCTTCCTCCCCCTTGCCCCAACCTGGCCATCAGGCTGTGTCTGTATAAGTCAATGGAAAAGCTTTGGCCTGCTCCTCTCACCAGCTGCCAGGCACAATCCAGCTCCCACTCTGCCCTGCCAAAATCCTGCCCCCTCCACTACCTCCTTGTTTCTCTTGAGATTTTATCCTGCTCCTGCCTGCCATTGCTGACGACTAGCTTTATCATCCCACATTGAGGACAGGCTTGTGGGAAAGGGGCATCTTCCCCCCCCCCAAATGCCTTTGAGCCTATTTCCACCCCCGCCCAGGCCTGCCTGCAACAAAACGCCTTCCTCCCAGCCCTGCCAGCGTGTCGGCAGGTTCCCCGGGGCTTGGCAAGTCCCTGCTCCCATCACAGGGCTCACGGATGAGCTCCTGGGCATGACATCTGGGACATGGCAAGCAGCATCAGGAGAAACAAGCCATGCTGCCGGCTCGTATCATCTGAGCGGCAGGGACCGGCTCTCGCTCAGCCGCCGGGCAAGGAGCGAAGCTGCTTCCTTAGGCAGTGGGGGAGAAGGCATCACATCCTTCTTAGAGGCCTTTCCCAGCCGCCGCCTAGCACATCTGTGCACACCTGAATGGGTGCAGCCGAAGAGCCTTTGCTATGCCCCAGGAGCCTTGTGGGTGTGATCTTTTCCTGGTCAACCTAGTGCAACCTTTATCCTGGCCACTTCCCAGCCTACCGGCCCTTGCCAAGACACAGCTGTAGCTGTGTTTTAAATGATAATAACAATTATAACAGGTGCCACCCAAGCCACGAGGCTGCTTAACAACCACGGGGCCCCGGCACATCACAATAACTAGTCTAAAGGGGACGTGGCTATTCTACTACCTACCACCGAGCTCCTTCCCCCTCCTTTAGTCTGGGAAGGACTTCCGTGAAACCCCATGACCTTGCACAGAAAATTGAGCCCCCTTTTCAGTAGGATGCTGCTGTCTGGATTCAGATTTTCCCTTACTTCACAGATTCGGGGCCAGCATACGGCATCCGATTGAAGTATGGACACAATCCACCTAGCAGGGCCCTGGATGGGATCAAAGCAATAGAGGCCACGTGGCAAGACCACTTGGCATGACAATCCTCTTTGCAGCGGGCGGCTGATTTCAATTAGTGACATATGTGAATACATCGTGAGGACGGATGTTGCGTCTCGAGACCCACCTATACGAAGAGTGTGTCTAGCCTAGACGTGCCGTGGTTGAAATTGCCCAATAGCAGCTTTTTTCTTTGGAAAATGCAGTCCCCTTGAAACCTTAAAGCTTCACAGAAAGCTGCAGATTTTAATGATAGGGAACCAGCTCAAGCACAGCGTCCCAGTAAGGTCAAAATGGCCTTTCTGGCACAAAGTGTTACCAGTTTTGAAATGGCTTTGCATGTCTTTTCTCTTGCTTGATGTAAGTGATAAAAAAAGATAAAAATGGGATTTGCTGTGGAAACCTTTTTTGCCTGACCCAAAATGTTTAGGGTTTTTTGCTTTTTTTTTAATTTGTTCCAGAGGGGTTTTTTTTAAATTATTTTAATTTTCTTTTGGAACAGAAAGTGCAGAATTTCCCATGAAACAGAAAATTTGCCTCCCACTCAGCTCTAAACATATTCCCACAAAGTCTCCAGATGGGTTTAACTCGCAAAGAAATAGCCTCACACTGACCTTCAGTCAGTTTGCTCCAACGAAATCTCCTTGCTCTGAGTATGAAAGGTGTCTTTAAGACGCACCGTCTTGCAAAGCAGGTCAGAAGTGGCTGGCAGAGGTTGGCTGGGCTCTCCCGAGAGCAGCTCTGCCTGACCGGCCCCTTCCAAAGGAGGTGAGTGTCTCATCTGGCCTAGAAGAATCCCATTAGGCTGGAGGAATTTCTCACGGTGCACATACATGTTTGACAGCATTTCAGATGTTGAATGCTCTAGGCTTTTTCCTGGAGGATAAAGCCTCATTATCGTGGCCTGTGCACAGGTCCTCCTTGGCATGGCCAACGACGCACACACTTTAGTCTCTCTTCCATCTCCAGCTTCATTTTAAAAAGTGTTGTTAAATAGTTCTCATAGATTCATAGGCTGTTAGGGACTGGAAGGGACCTCGCAGATCATCGGGTCCAGCCCCGCCGCACTAGGCAGGAAGACAACTGGGGTCAAGTGACCCAAGGGAGGTGACTGTCCAGTCCCCTCTTGAAAACCTCCAGGATAGACGACTGCACCACCTCTGGAGGGAGCTTATTCCACATAATATTCCACATTTTCATAGGTTTTAATGCCAGGAAGAATCACTGTGATGCCCAAGTCTGCTGAGTGCTGTGTATTTGTTTAGTGGGGGTATTTGTAGCCTGGAACAAGCTAATTAATAGAAAATGATCTGGATTTCATGTTAAGATGTTAAGAAAGACGATGGATTTAGGATTTGCCCATTCCCCTAGGGTGCCAGGAACCCAAATTTGCAACTTTGGTGCCAAGGGCAGAGCATCATAGAGCAGTAGGGTTTGAAGGAACCCCAAGAATTCATCTAGTCCCAGCCCCCAGCTTAATGCAGCATCATTGGTGCCTAAACTATCCCACTCACGTGAAAAGGGAAAGTAAAACTAAGTAGTCCAGCAAAATGCAAGGAGCTTGGTTGTTACTTAGCCCCTAGGATCCCAACTGAGACCAGAACCTCCTTGTGCTAGGGGCTGTACAAACATGATAAAAGTCCTTTCCAGCCTGAGCATGAATAAACCCCACACAATTCCCCCCGCAACCCATTAGCTCTTCAATGCAACTAAACTGCAGCCTGCAGAGCTGCGCGGCCCCGACCGCAGAGCTCCCCGGAGCACTCTCCCTTTGCGCTAAAGAGGGATAACCACTGAGCAATGAGGACAAATGCCCGTTAAGTGCTAAGACCCGCGTGCGCACTTCCGTGAGCTGGTGCCCGGGTCTGCCAAGCTGCCAGCTGCCTGGAAAGCAAACATGACACAAGACAGCACAGGGCAAGCACGCAGCTTTGCTTTGTTTGCTTGCCGCCTTGCTAGCATCTCCTTGAAGTCACTCGAAGCTAATGACTTGCTTAGAAATGGTTTTCTTTTGACGTGAAATGCACCTGCCGGCTGAAAGGAGGCTGGAAGATTATTTTGATCCGATCAATTGGTGGGAAATTTAGGTCAGCCTGCCATCACATGAATAAGAAAAACAGCGATAAAAACTCCCTTGGAACAACACTTGTGCTTTGAAAATAATAATAAACCCCCCTCTCAGGCTGCAGAACAATTGCCCTTGCAACCACCTAAGTGTGCAGTCCAATCGCCCAGCCTCCGCAGAAGGTTTGTTGGTAGTTTGAAGGGCTACATGTGCTGCAAAGGAAATCATGTTTTTCAACCCCTTAATTCTCGGTTACTTAGAAAGATGCAAGAAGCAGAGGGGATTTCTACTGTGAGCAGCTGTCAAGGGCTGCCCAAAGCAAGAGAGTGGCACTGGGGTGACAGGACCAGCACCCCCATAGCAGCCCATCCTTGCTCTGGCGTCCGTCTCCTCCTTGCTTTCGCTGTGATATCACTGCCTTCGGGAGGGGATGGTATTGCTTTGCTTCATGGTGCTCACAGGCCCGGGAGGGCTGCAAAGGCAAGTTGAGAGTGGGCTGGTACAGCTGTATTAGAGAGAGGGAAAGCAGCACGACCTAGAGCTGGCTGCATAATTTGGGGATCCAAGAGACCATTCCTAGCCTCTTATCACTGCGGGTTGGTTCCTTCCCCTGTCAATGCTCAGCTCTTGCCTGTATTAGACAGGATATCAAAACAGGACAAAGTTTGGCCCAGGCCTATAGTTGGTCCATCAAACAAGTGTGGATACATCACTCCCATTTCTGTATCTAAAGAGCGCTCAAGGGCACGGCTGGGTCTAGCATCACATCTGGATGGACACGCCTTGGACTTCCCAACTGGGACAACACCTGCCTGGGGGGAATCTGGCATCAGTTCGGAAACGGCACCTCTGATGCTGTGTGAAGACCCTATTAATCATGCTGTGAACCGCACCTCAAACACACAACGTCCCTTTTGGGCTTCACAATGTATTTCTATGAGCCGTCAGCTTAGTGAACAGGAGATGATTTAATGAAGGCATCAGACGTGGCCAACCACCCTCTCTCTGTCACAATCCAGGCTAGGCAAAGAGATCTTCCTCGCAGGGTGAGCTGGCCCTTGGCAATTCATTAGGCTCCCGGTGCATCCATCTTAGTGGGGTCTCCTGATCAAGCCGCGACAAGGAGCAATGTGAGGGTGCATTAAAGGCACATTCACTCTTACTGCTGCCGACCTGGCTTAATTAAGGTTGTGCAACATCGCCAAGGGAGAAGGCACTTCCTCCCTCTTCCCACCCTCAGGGAACAGCCTCTCCCCAGAGGGATGACGGTGAAGGTCTCTGACAAGCCCAGGATTCAAAGGAGACTTTTCCCTCTCCTGCTGTGAGAGCAGCTGGGTTGCCTTCCTCCCCTACGAGCAGACTGGAGTCTCGCTGACTTTCAGGCCAAGCCAACTTTAGCCTCAAGGTGTTGGAAACACTCGATCGGATCCTGAGCGCTTTATTTTTCCCATTTGCAACAACTTTAAAGAGCTAGAAGAGCAAATCACGTCTCAGCTTGGAGTTGACTGCACCATGGGGAGTGCACGACGCGGGGCCCGACGGAGGAAGGTCCGCAATCCTGGTGACTTTTCCAGGAGAGGACTCTGGTATCACCACCAGGATCTCTTGTGTTTCTATTGCACTTTACAGTGGAGAGCCTCAAAGTGTTCACAAAGGCTGGTGGGTATCATTATACCACTGGGGACGGAGGAAACTGAATCAAAGAGAAAGGCGGGTGGGGGATAGACCCAGGGCTGACTTACCAACATCACAGCAGAGTCAGGAGAAGGACCCAGGACTCTGAACTCCTCTCACCCAGCCCACTAGATCACAGCCATCCTGGTCAAGCCAGAGTTTGGATCAGAAATGCAACGTGGATCACTTTTACAGGCAGGTTGGGGGTGTCAAAGGAACCCAAGGGACTAGTTACACCGCTGCCTTAGGAATTGAGAGAGGTGGTTGGTGTCTAATGCCCGCAGATGCTTTTGCAAGCCCTAAGCTGATGTTTAGCAAAGTCAGGGAGAGGGGGAATTGCATGTAAGTGCTTAGTAAGGAACATGATTCCTGAGCTAGCATTTGCAGCAGCGTGTTTGTAGAGTACATGCAGCTCGGACAGCATTTGAGTCTCTGCGCAGAAGGCAGGCAGCACATAATCAATAGGCTGCATATTGCCAAGCTCAGCACTTCATTTTCCATAGCTGCCTGCCTGGCTCCTTGCCCCTGCAGTGCTCTTGCTCATAGATCACGGGGCGCACACAGTGCTGTCATACGTTTAATTGGTTCTGCCCTAGCATCGAGACGACTGTTGGAAGGTGGCAGGCATCTGCAAGGAGCATTATTTATCCCATCTGAAAAGCAGGCAGTGCTAAATGGGGATTCTGCTCATGTGAAGTTGATCTTTAAGGGAGAGGAGCTGGTAGGGAGAATGGGCTGGAATCAGCCGACCTTTCCCCGTAGCAATTAACGCTCCACCTGCTGTGCGTGCACAAAGAGAGCTGTACTAAAGCGCTCCAAAATAAGCCCCGTGTTCTCGGAGGCTGCGGCTGCTGCTGTCTGTCACCTCCGAGGTTAGCTCCTCCATGAGTCACCGCTTCGGTTACCCACTGGGGAAGTAAAGAGGAGATGTCAAGGCAACCTCCAAGGATATGTCAGCAGAGCGACTGATAGAGCGGCTGTGGGCCAAATGCAGCCCTGGCTCAGGACATCGATGCCATTGGGGCTGACTCTAGAGGAAGCTACGGTTCCCATTAGCAGGAGCCAGTTTGAGCTCGGCGGGGTACTGCACCATTCTGGGACTATCCTGCTCTGAGCTAGATGAACTGCCTACACGTGGAGCGCGCTGAAAAGCACATTGGGCCAAATGTTGGACCTTATGGCCGAGTCTTCCCCTCTTCCCCCAATTCTGGATGAGGTCTGTTAAATTGGGGTCCGGAGCCAGGCCATTTCTATCTAAGATCAGTGCCCACATCGGTCTCAAGTTAAAAATTAAAGGCCTAGTCCAAAGCCCGTGGAGGTCAATGGATGCCATCGGGCATTGAATCCTTGGTGCAGCCGTTTGCATTTCAGCTCAGCTGCAGATCTGTGAGAGCCCACGTTATGGTTACATGCCTGTATTGCCATGAGGTGCGGCTTCCTTTATTATATAATCAGGGTCCTGGATCAGGCAGGGAGATTGTAATTGTTCATCTGTATTAGCAAAATCCCATTACCCTTCCAGATGCCCTCGCTAAAGAAGATGAAGCACGGCCATTCTTGTTTTAGTCCCTGCCAAGGGGGTAAAGGATGAATTGTCTCTAGACCTACCAAAGAAAATACCTCTTCCAGCATTTGGCTGCTTTCCTCTGTTGGAACAATAGCAACGGCATGCTTCAGCATCAAATACCCACATATGCGTTGAACTACCCTGCTGCATGCACGAGGGATGCTGTGGAAGACCCAGCCTCCTTGCACAGATCAGGGGAAAGCTTTTTACTCTCTGATATCAACGGTCCAAATACTTTGGACTATTCTGGCAACGCCAGCAATTGAAGTGAATGGGATTAATCAGCCCCTGGAAAGAGAGGAGCGTGCAAACCATGGCATCAGTGGAATTTAGGCATGTTAAGTGCACAAGCACAGATCCTGAAAGGTGTTCACAGGGCCTGTCTCCTACATTTGGGTGCCTAAATCCCATTGATTTTTGTGGGGTTGAGCACTGAAATACCTCTGAGGATCTGGATTCCAGTTCCAGTCTTTCCTGAATTGAGGCCTGAAGATGCTACAGCGATTAGCAGTGAGTAGGTAGGATGGTTGGCTTGATGGACTCTTTAAACAAGTCTCCTAATCCCAATCAGCCACATTTCTAGCAGACTTCCCCGATATTATTCATTTTGCCAAGCTCTCCGCTAACGACAGTGGTGTTGCACGCAGATTCACAGCATGTCCAGAAAAGAGTGACACTAGATGGCCCCGATGGATATAAACTGCACACCCGCACGGTCCAGTGAAGTTGAATGGTAAGCATCACACCAAAGCTGGCCGCTCTGCCAGGGACAAGCGGCCGTGTCTGTGGAGTTCATGCTACCCTCATTTAGTGCCCTTCCACGTGAGCGGTGTCCTTGCTCATTGGCTTAACTGGGGAAGAAATGCCCATCTCTTTCGTCAGATGCCTGTGAGCTCCTTAGACCAAAGTAACGCGGCCCCGGAGCTGTCAGCTTAGTTGGCACCGGGATATTTTCACCTGCTGAAGCAAGGCACATCTCTGACTCGATGGAAATTCACCCAGGGCAGCATGTGGGAGAGTCCCAGCTTCAAAGTCAGCCTTGAATCTTCGTTCCCTTGAGGATGCACTAGCTCTCGCTCTCTCCATATTTCCAGGCGGCCTCCGCACGCTCCTGTAATTGCAGCAATAACGCCTGCTCCGTGCCCCTCTTTGCAGTGTGCAAAAAGAGTGTAAAAGGAGGGAGAGGGGTGTGGCTGGGCAGAGAGGCAGGTTTGCACCGACGGCAGGCTCCCCGAGGAAAAAGCCTACGCGATGGCCACGGCTAGCCATGCCCACACACGTTGCCCAGCGATTGTGTCTGTGCCTTGCCCTGGATCTGGGTTTCAAGGAGCAGATCCTCCCAGCTCTAACCCCTGCAGGGTTTCTCCATCAAAGCCCTTGCAGCCTGGCTTTTCACAGGGAATGGGAGTTTGGCTCATCGGCCATTGATTTGGGAGAAGCTGGCACTGCAGCTGGAAGGGGCATTCAGGGTTGGAGGAGCTGCTCCAGAAAAAAGCGCAGAAGAGAAGCAAAACCTTCCCCAGGGGGTTAGTTCAAGGGGAGTTTGCCGCTCTTCGTCCACACCGGGGACCTGCAGGCAGGCTGGTGGGTGCCCAACAGGGCAGGTATCCCAGCACCCCAGAGCTGTATCGCTTATAACACACCGGAAACATCTACATCACCAGGACAGAGCCGGAGAGATCGCGCTGCTCTCTCCAGGATTCAGCGATGCAGTTGGACAGGACCAGAGGATCTGGAGGGTGCCGCTGTTTGAATCACGGGGTTTTCATTGGTGAAACGTCCAACAAAGATCTTCATTTGAGGCTGGTTGACCCAAAAATAAAATGTCTTTTTTTTTTTTTTTAACTCCAGAGGGGGAAAAAAAAGGGGGGTGGGGAATCATTTTGGATCAACCCAAACACTAAAAAAAGAGAAAAATAAGTCAGACCGATTCTGAAAAAAAAGCAATGCTTTGGAAGGAAAAGGTGAGATGTTTTCTTTAGTGCGATGTGCAGAAGAAACACATTTAGAAGGCTCCCAATTTCATTTTCTCTCCCTCCCCTCCCCTGATTTTGACCCAAACTTGAGAGTAATTTTGGTTGCAACAAGAATTCATTTTTTGGCAACTTTACTCTGGGCTGGAAAAATGTGTCCCTGCTCGATCAGAGGCCTCAGCAGGCCACCGAGCCATCCCTGCAGCTCAGAGCCTTTGCCTTCAGGATACTGGACAGTTCACTATCGCTATCCCTCCCTCCCTCCCCCTTTCACCAGCACTGCCATTTAGTCCGTTCTCTGCCCGTGGGCTGGCTCGGTGTCTCTCAGTATATCCCCTTCACTCTCTTGTTCTCTGGATCAAACGGGGATTTGGTGTGAGCTCTGGCAGGGTAGGTGACTCCCATCCGCTCCAGCATGTAGTCGCCGCCCTTCACATACTCCAGGGAGACCTGCAAAGGAAACCAGGCAACAGCATCGATAAAGGACCCTCTTCGTGTTTCTCTCCCTCCTAGCTTAAGTGCAGCCGGGTCTTACAGTCGTGCCAGAGGATGCTGCTTAGAGCCTCGCTACCGAACACTGAGGGCATGGCTCAAGGGGCTGGGCTATGCCCCCTTTCTCCCATGGGGTTGGTGGTTCGCCTCCAGCCTAGGATGATGCTATCCAAAAGCCTTTGCTCTCTCTCAGCTGGTTGGCACTTGTGTGTGATGAGTTGCTCAGTCTGGGACCCCCGGCCTGATGCCTGCTTTCCAGCTTGGAGGTCAGACCACGAGCCCTGTTGAACGGCCTCTCCCAGGGCTGAGCAGATGGCCCTGCCCGTGCCATCCCAAGAAGCCTGCAGGCAGGATTTCTTCTAGTGGAGCCTGGTGCTCCTCTCCCAAAGGAATTTGGAAAGGGAAGGAATACTGATTTTAAAAGCACCGGCTAGAAAAAGGGGGTGGAAAACAAAGCCAACCTAGGGGCTTCTTGTACAGCATCTACGCTGGGAATAACCTGCCGTGCACGAACCAGGTGGCAGAACGTGGTCTGACCCGTGACGGGAGTGCCCTGAACACGAGACCTAGGCCCCCCGCCCAGCCCGGCCCCAGCTGATGTGACGAGAGAGCTTTGCACGCGCTGTCTTTTGTTTCAGCTTGGGAGCATTACTTGGCCACTTTGAAAACCCTGTGCTGACCAGCCAGAAGACTCAGGCCTCCTGCGGTAGAAACGGTTTTGATCTGGTGGTATTTTAGCCCTGCCAGCCACGACACTCGCAGCACAGTTAGCAATATGGACCATGCTGCAGAGAAATGGCTGCCTGTGGGGGTGGGCGCAGAGACAGCCCCACGGCCTGGCAGGCATCAATAATTCAGGAGCAGCTGGAATTGTATCTTCAGGGATCTCTCTCTCTCTCTCCTCTGGTTTGCTTTTCCCCTACTCATCTCCCCCTCCACTCATCTGCTCTGGTGCTGCAGCCCATAACACCAGTATGGGCTGGCACCTGCAATTCATCTGGGACATGGACTGAGAGATGCTTGGGGTGACCCGCTTGTAACCATCCAGTCCAGCTGGAAAGAGCCTGCCCATGGGTGGAAGGACGGTGCATTGTACACTGGGGCTAGCTCCTGGCTTTGCCACAGACACATTGGGTGGTTAGGAGCAGGTCGCCCCTTTCTATCCCTCTTTTCCCTACCCATAAAGCAGAGAAAACTTCACTTCCCTGCCTTGCGGGGAACTATTAACCACATATTCTTATGAGATCAGATGGAGTAACATCTGCTCAACTTTTCTGCCCTGCGCTCCACGCTGTTACAAGCTAGGGGATGTTCTCTTGTGGCTCAAGGGGAAAGGCTTGTGCATATGATATGGGTTTGATGTTCCCTTAGGTGCGCTGTGGTGGCCACGACATGGTTTGAAGGGGATTCAGACCGATTCAGGTGTGCGCAGGGCAAATCACGGGCAAGCAGGAACTGCTGAACCAGCCTCACAATGGGAAGAGTGATGGGGGGCAATTAATTGCTTCACTATGTCTGCAGGATCTATCATCTCTAACAAGCTCAGCTCTGCTGGGGGCGGTAGGAGGATAACGGAGTCACAAATTTGCGGCAGCAGTGACAAAGAAGAGTGAGATTTCTACCTCCAGACAGATTGGGGCTGAAGAGGTCCAAGGTCTGAGAAGGGTATCAGCTGCTGCTGCTAGACAGTACTTCTTCCAGCAGCGACACGGGCTATTTTCTGCTCCTTCGGATGCCGGTGTCTGGGCTGGGGTGCAGGAGGGGGAGGAAGGGCGAGCGTGCTACGATGCCTGCAGCAGCAAGGGACTTGGACCCAGCGCAGAACGTGGAGTCGTCCCCAAGGCAGGCACAGAGGTACCGTGCCATGAAACGAATCCCAGCAAGCACCCTCGAATTAGGGCTCCCACTGCCTAATTCGGGCAGCCTCTCCATCAGCCTGTCAAGCCGCGCAGACCGCGCTTGCAAAGCTCCCCTCTTCCTCCTGCCGCGGCAATTACCATGCAAATCAGGCGGGAGTTATCACACTGAGCAGAGAGATTAAAGCTGCGCATTAACATCTGCTTAATGAACTATGCCTTTCCACGGGAGGCACCGGAGCCGGCGCGGCTGATGGAAGGCAGCGCCCCCCGCACAATGGCAGCTGACAAGGTTGGGGGCCTCGTGGAAGGAGACCACCCGTATGCCGAGCCTTTCTGATTGCCAGCCCCAATCACTTTAATTTGGGGTTAAGGCCTCCTGAGAAGGCCTTCGAGGACTCGGGGCGGGCGGGGGGGAGAGACGTTTTATTGAAAGCAACGTATGCGCTGCCGCCAAATCGCAGAGTCCTTTCTGGTGGGTGTTTGAATGGAGAGAGAAGAGCAATCACGCGGCCTGGTGGGTGCCTGCTGGAAACGCTGGCTCGCTCGCTTCTCTGCCTCTCTAGGAACGGGGGGGTGCAGTCCCCATATACACCCCTGCAGCCTCTCTGCCCCACATGGGTTAGTGGGGCTTGACACGGCAAGGGGCAGCCGAATGGAAGAAGTTGGGGGGAAAGCACAGGCGAAGTGTAGTCCAGGGTGGAAGCAAGTGCTAGGACTTGGCCTGAGTTGGGTCTGGGCCAGGCTTCGGGAGACCAGGCGGTGTCGGCGACACGCTGCGCACTCCCCTTCCACTCTCACCCCCTGCCTGGCAGGGGCTGGGGATGGGGAGGAAGCAACCTGTGCCCATGGCAGCTCTCAGGAAAGCCTGCGCGGCTTCCAGCCCTAACAGCGAGGCAGCGGCATCCCTTCAAACAGGAACAAGCAGCTCCTGAGACTCTCTCTTGCCTCCAACCTGATGATTAACTCACGCCCACCGCAGAGTCTGAGCTGCAGCTTATTGATTTGGGCCTCTGAAAAGGGATATTTGCTTCCCAAAGCCCTTTTTGCTGCTGTTACAGTTGCAGGATCAGGCCCACGCTGCCTGCAGGGGAGGGGCAGAAGGGGAATCTCCACCTGTGCGGCGGCACCGATGGAGCGAGGAGATTTGTGCGCATTCTCCGGAGCCTATTTCCCTGCTGGGTCTGTGCACACCTGCAGCTGCTGCCGGGCAGGGGCAGGGGCAGGGCAGGGGGTGATAGGCGCATCCACAATGCAGCATGAGATTCCCGGAGAGCATCACCACCGTGCGTCAAGACGGCATCACGTGGCAGGAAGGTGATACTGTGCGATGGGGCCGGGGAGCGAGGAGGAGGAGATCCCGTGATGACGATGATGGAGATTGCTTTCAGTACCACGAGCTGCAAGGAGGGATGGCTCGGGGGTTAGAAGACAAGCCTGGGACTCAGGATGCCTCTTTTGCCACAGACCCCGCTGTGTGCCCTTGGGCAAGTTTCCTCTCCGTGTCTTAGCATCCCATCTGCAAAGGGGCAATTCTGACGCTCTCCTAGCACTTCCTCACTAACAGCATTCAGGGCTATCGGGTGCTCTCAGGCTGTGGTAACGGAGACCATGCCTTCACAATCAATCGTGTCAAATAAACCAACACCGGACCAGATTTGGGCCTCGCCTGTACAGCTGTCCTGCCCTTGACGTGCCGTTGCAACCTGTGCTCCAAGCTGGCAGCTGAGTCAAGTGAAAGGGGGACCAGATTCGGGTGGGTGTTTCTCAGAACCATTTCCATTTCCGTTCAGAGCCCTCCTTGAAAAGTGCCCACGTGGGGCTTCGTCTGGCTTCGTTAAGCACAACTCCAGCTAATTGCTTTGCATAGCATTTCTCCCACGCGGAGCTCAGCTCTGTCCCCTCATGCCCGGCTGCGCTGCCCGATGCGGCTCTCTTCCCGTTCCCCTCTTGTCCTCCCCTCCGCCCCGCACGCCGTGATCTCGCAGTCTGGCGGGACGCTACTACGGCAGACTCCAGCGAAAGAGAGAAAAAGCTCCCGAACTCCTCGTCTGGCAGCGTTTCTCATCTCTCACTGATCCATTGCCTCTTCTCCCTCTTCTTGTCGCATACCCTCCTGCCAGGGTCAAGTGAAAAGCACCTGGGTGGGAAGAAGGACCTGCCAACACAGACACTAGCGATGTGAAGTCCCTCAGCAAACCTCTCCGATGAAGCCCCTCTCGGCTACTCCACGTTGCACGCTGCATTCATCCTAGACCTGTGCCCCACGCCCCTTAAAGTCTGACTCCTCCTTGCGTCGAACAACACTTGAGTTCTTCTGTCAAGGAAACTGTCTTTTCATAGCACGTAAAGCACCCAGACGGCAGATGAAGGTTGCATACATCTAATATGTAGCGGGACCAAGTTCCTCGGGAATGTTTCCCCCTTCTACCTCCTCGGTTGGTTGCAACCTAGCAAAAAAAATCAACGTCTCATCAGGAACCTCCATTCCTCTCTCATTAATAGGGAAGCCGATGATTGCAAAGGACAGAGCGCACAGGAAGAAGAGAGCCGGGATTGACCCTGGAGATATGATCCCACAGTCTTTGCTCACATCGCTGCGTTGCATTTACATCTCAGAGAAGCTCACCCCCTCTCTCACGCGGCCCGGGGGGGATCTTCCATCAGGCATGATGCAACCATCAGAAATTTCTTCCCCGAGCCCTTTTGATGTCTGGGCTCCATCTGCTCCCGGGTGCCTGTCGCATTCGGAGATGCCAGGAGGAAGCGAGTGTGGATGGGGATGGAAAGCTCTCCGCAGCTCAGGACAGGAGCCGTTTCACTTCAGGAGGCTGCTCCCTTCTAGCCTTGACACAGGAGTAGGCAGGGGAAAGATACTGGCTCGGGGCTATGAACTGGACCATAAAATCCCTTGGCTAAGAAGCCTGGCCTCGTTACTGTCCTAGACCTCATCAAGGCATTCAGGTGAATTCAAGCCAGCCACAAATTTAAGACCTGGGCTTTTTTTGCATGCTATAGGTCTGAGGCTGAAATTGTCCCTGAGGTCTTATCTGCAGTCCTCTGACCACGAGGTTCCCTCATGTAGGTTTAATTATCTCTGTGTCTATAGCACATGGGTTAATTAGGGAATCTGTTTTATTACCTAAAGGCCCCTTGCAGTTAATTAAAGGTCTGCCGTGTCCCTAGCAGGCAGAAGCCCCTCAAGAAGGGTTAAGACAGGGTTGCAATTAATGTTCTGGCTTGCACCTGTGACTACGTCTGGCGGCAGAACGGCGCAAAGGAACAGCTTGAGAGCCAAGCGCGCTGGCTGAGTGGGAGCCTTTTGGCTCTGTTTAATCCAGTTAGGGACTGCTGGGGGAGGAAAGGGATCTTTCTCAGCCGAAAAGGGTCAGAGTAACTTGGGTTTGCAGGCAAGCCCTGCCACGACGCTGTGCTTGGAAAGCCCCGGGGACTCACCGGCCCTCCGTCCAGGTTCCGGATGTAGCCATAGGCAATGGTTTTGTTGATGGCAAATCCAAAGTCGGCCCTCCGGATGTGGCCAACGACTTGGCCATTCCTCCAGATAGCCTCCAGTCCAAACAGAGGCACCTTCCTGTGGGGCCCAAAGCACAGCAGACTTTCAGCGGGGAAGGGGCCCCCGGGCGATGGGAGAAGGGGTGCTACGAGCCCTTCTGTTGCAACCCCGGCTTATGCACGTGGCTCAGCCAATGCTTATCAGTCCCAGTTTGCAAAACTCTGGGCGAGACCAGATAATCCCACCCGTCCTAAATCTCCTAGCGAACTCAGCCAGGCAGAGCACCCCAGCCCCAACCCCGAGACCAGGGGAGGTTGTGCTCACTCTTCGACGGTGAAGCAGACCAAGCGTCGGGAGACTCCCGTTGCTTTCTGTGCCTCCAGAGCTTCCCGTCCAAGGAAGCGGATCCCAGACTTGAGTTTACAAGTGAAAGCCAGGCCTGCTTCCAGGGGGGTGTCATCAGGACGCAGATCCGTATGCCAGTGTCGATACCCTGCAGAGAATAAGGAGGGATTTAGCCGATCTCCCAGGCTGTTCCCCGGGAACTCCTGAACCCTGCGGATGGACCAGCTGGAAGTACGTGGGGTCACTACCACACTTATCCCCTCTGAAAAGTTTTTTTCCTCTCCTCCCTGCGCCTTTTGGGAACACCCACCATCCACCACCTCTCTGGAGCAACTTCTCTCCATCAGCACAAAGCCCTAGTAGAGCTGGGTGAAGCTGGGCCATGAAGTCCTTCCTCCCCAAAGGACTCTCCTTTGTTAAGAATGATGGTTTTTCTAAAAAAAAAAACCCCTGAAAAATGTCAAAAGTCTGATGACTGCCCATTTCCTGAAACCCCCTCATGTTTAGGTCACTTCTGAAGAGTCAGAGGAGGAGACCGGCCAGGTCTTGGAGCTGCTGCTCTGAACTGTCTGAGCACAGCTGGGCTGCAATCCTCCCAGGGAAAGCCTTGCTCAGACCATTCCTGCTTCCTACCCAAGCAAAAAGCAGGCGGGCTTGCGGCCCTTTGGGCCCTCAGCCTGGGGCAGGAAGCACCACATCCACAGGCAGAACTAAAATGATGGAGGGAGAGGGACAAGGGCAAGGGAGGTGTCCACCCCTTTATCGACCCTTTGACGGAGTCTAAAAAGTCCAGCCAGCACTTTGGCTGCCCTTGGCTTCAGCTTTCAAAGACAGGTAGGGATATTTTTTTGCCGAAAGAACCAGCCACGTGGGAAGACTCGGGGGAACAAAGCAGAAGCATGTTTCTTTGCCAGCATCCTTGGCTTGCCTCACATGCACCGTGCCCACGGGGGACAAGCAGAGAGAGATGCGCGATTCAGACGTTCTCTGGAGAGACCTTTCTCAATGCTGAGGGAGTCGATGGCTCTGTATCCTGCATTAGCAATGCCGTGCTGGGCACCCGCCTTCATCACCGCCTGGTACACTCTCACGCAGTCTCTCTTGGGCACGTGCAGCTCCCAGCCCATCTCGCCCACAAACGACAGCCTCATGGCTCGAACCTGCGGAGACCAAGAGACCAAAACCACTCGGCTTGTTGTATCTGTTCGGGAAAGGACACGGGAGCGGGGCACGGGGTGGCGGAGGGGGCCGGGACCTGGACTCTGTTTGCAGCTCTGCTGCTCTCGGGCTGTGCAGCTTCGCTGCTCCGTGCCTCCGTCTCCTGCAAAAATGCTCTCCTTTCCAAAGTGCTTTGAAGTGACAGAAAAAGAAATGTCTAATAAATAGATACAGCCATGCTTTCTTTTTTGGTGCAAATTTCTTTGGACAGCATTTTCCGGGATGGCGTCATACGTCTAGTCCGGATTTCTGTTATTCTGCCTAGCTCTTTATAACTTGGGATACTTGTGTGAAAGCTGTATCTCTGTTACACATCTGCTCCTGGCACTTACTGCACTTGTGCTCTCCAGATGCTGCCAGCAGCACACGGGCCTCGTACCCACGAAGGCAGGCTGGCTAACGTACGTCTGCGGCACAGGTGTCAGTGCTGCTAATGCCGACTTCATGGCCACCCATAGCCTTCACCGGCTCCCAAAGTCAATCGAGATCCTCCTTTTGACTTTGGTGTGTGGTGAGTCATGACTCTCTCCCCCTTCTTCCCAATTCATGCCTCCCCTTTCAGTCTCTAGAGATGCTACGCACCAGCCAGCCCTGATTTCTCCTCCACCTCTTTTTGTTCAGTGAGATGCACCCAGCCGTGAGGGTCTGACCCACCAAAGTTTTGATATACTCGGGATCGTGGCTCGAGCTGCCCTGGCACTGAAGCAAAACTCAGCTGGCAAGGGAGGCACTGAGCACCCTGCTCAGGCCTCTGCTCACAGGCTGGTGCTGGATAATGCACTGGGGTTGCTTTGCACCTCTGTGATCCACCTGGCTAACCTAACAGAAATGCAAACATATCACTCTGTTCTAGGGACCTCCACAAGCATACGGCTCTTGACAAGGATGGAGAAGGGCAAGGAGTGTGGCAGGACCAGATACTAGCGGGAACTTCAAGGTTGGGTTGGGAAATGTAGCATTTGCCCAAAAAGAACAATTCACATTAACTGGTTGGAAAGCAAAGCCAATGCCTGTTACGTTCCTGCAGCTGTTTCCTCTACTGGATTTTAGGCGCGCGAGACAGAAGACGCACAAAACTGGGGTCAATAGAGATGCACAGGCCCCCCGAGCGCAAACCGCCCCAAACACCAGACCCAGTTACGGTGCAGATCACGAAAACAAGAGGTTGGGAAGTACGAGGACGCTGAAAACAGAGAGATGCTGATGAAAACAGAAGTCAGCTGGGGGGAGAAGCCAATCCCCCCACCTTTCCATTTCATCTGGAGATGTCACTCTTTACTCCCTGTCCTAAAGCGCCGTGCAGCAAAACTGCTTGTACTTCTACCCCAGAGAAAGCTGAACTTCAGTGGAAAGAAAGGAACAGAGAGGCCTATATTTGCCTGGTCCTGAAAGATGCCTTGCAGCCATCCTGAAATTATCCGGAGATGCTGACATTTGCTCCCAGGAGAAGCTCCGGATCTGGCCTGACCCAGCCCAAAATGCAAAGAGAGCACAGGCCCTACGGCATCCCAGGGCCCTTGAAGCAGTGCAAACTGATATGGGGAAAAGGTATAGGCAGATACAGAAATGAAGTGAAGCTCATAAGCCAAGGCTCCAGGGTGCAGCAGAAAGGAAATCAGGGAGGACGGGCAAGCCCGTGGCCGAGGGAGCAGGGTGAGGGCTTGAGAAACCCAGAATCAAGGCCCTGCTCTGTCCCAGCCTTCCTGCCTGACCCTGGGCAAGGCTCCTTTGGTCAAATCCTCTTTGGCAGTTCGGAGTCGAAGGGATGTAGGCTCCTAAGTGTCTCATTTGCTTCTGAAAGTTGTGCTTAGGCTCCTAAATCCATTAGCTGCCTTTGAAAAGGTTCAACTCAATCTCTCCGCTCCTGATCTGAGGAATAAGAATAGCAGCAGGGCTGGGAGGGGAAATACATAAAGGATGATGAAGTATTCGTGTGCCAAGCTAAGGAAGGGCCAGGTCACACCAAGGAGAGGGAGGTGGTGGCTGCGTTGGGTTCTGAAAGCTTTTCAAACTGCCCGAATCGGCTCCACCTTCTCATTTGCCCAGCTTGAAACAGAAACCCTGCTCTCAACCTCCTCCTGCAAGCCTCACCGGAGATAAAGGAGGGGAGTTTGTCATCCTTCTGCTGAGCTTAAGTATCCATCTTTCAAGGAGGAAAGCCTAGTCGTGCGTTATGCCAAAGCATCTCTTATATCCTAGCAGGAAACAATTATAGCGGTCCAGTAACTTCTGATGTGTGCTCTGCTTCACACTTGTATTCTTACCCTGAGACATTTATCTGCCTGGCGCTCGGTCAACAGCACTCGCATTAATAAAGAATGAAAAGGATGAAGCTCAGCAGGGGACCCCATGTCATTAGAGAAGTGCCTTCCTGGAACGACACTGGGACAGCCTATAATTTCCCAGCCAGTCAGCGCCGCTCAGACAGGCACCAAGAGTCAAGCGTGGTTGGAGGATGAAGCTTGGCGATTAAGACGTTGGGTGTGCTCGGAAGAAGGTAGGATGCCTGGTGATAACACAGACTCACATCTGTCACACATGCTTTACTCCCTCGAACGTCAGCTGAGGGTAGCAATTCTGCCCTGACACACCGCGCCTCGTATTAATTGCATGTACAGCCCCTAGCACAAAGGGGCCCAAATCCTGGTTAAGTCCCTACCTGACACTGAGATATAAAGTTTCTACAAGTTCTTGGTGGTGTTCACCTATTCCTAGGGGTCACTGGTTTTACGTCCCATATAGTGTGTCCCTTGGCCCGCTCCCGGGGATGCTGCTTTATGGCTGGGACACGGCACGCGTGAAGCAGCAGGGAGGAGCTGGGGTGTGCTCCATAGCAAGGATCCCAGAAGCAGCGCAGATGCCTGCCGTCAGTGTGCAACCGATCCTTCCACGATCGGTCAGTCTGTGCTCCTTTGCTGCCCGCTTTCACGAGCGCTAACATTGCCCACTCAACACCTTTACAGCCACGAGGGACTGGCTTTCAAAACTTCGCATTGTTCGCAGCCTCGAGACCCACCGAACCTCTGGGATACAATTACGTGCTTACAATTAGCAACACAATGGGGCATCTTAGTAATACATGCAGCATGACAAGCTTTCGCAACGGCTCGCAGGAAAGAAGCTGTCACTGGCACTCATCCGAGCCAGCTCCGGAGATGATAATTTAACATGACGCACTGCGGTAATCTAGATTAGGCCGATGAAATATTCATGGATCATAACCGAGAGCAATTATTTAAACTCGGCGAGTGTTGGTTACCGTCGTCCCCTGAATGACGTGCTTGTCTCCAAAGTCCCCAGGCTCCTGGACAGACTGTAATGGACCTGATGACTTGAAACACTAAATGAAAACCCCAGAGATTCCTCTTGAGCTCCCTAGCGTGAAACATCGACCTGCCAAAGGTCTCCCGTTCCCACCAGACAAACACCCCGGACAAAGGCAGGCCTTCCACCAAAAAGGTTGGCCATCGTTACACCCGGTCCGCAGCCAAAGGGAACGTCTGAACCTGGCCCCCTGGGTTATGACCGGTCTGCCCACAGCTTCAGGCATTTAAACCTCGGTGCTGTTTTGCATTCAAGCTTTTTTATGAAGATGGCTAAATGAATCCCATTGTCCTTGACACCCTTTAACGAGCAAACTTCGGACATTGCTACTTTGTTCTTGTAGCTCTAAAATGCCCAAAGCAAAGCAGCAGTCTCTGCCCTTTCCACAGTGTTGTGCATCCTGCTTTTCCCTGGCTTGGCCAAAATTAGCACAAAATTAAGTGCTGTCTGAAGGAGCCTTTTGTCATGTAAATGCATTCAGCCGTCGTGTCAGTTTACCTGCTGCATCATCGCCCAGAAGGAGCTGAAATACCAGCTTTTCCTCCCCAGGTCCCAAGCCAGACCCAGGTGAAGTCTCCTCCGTCCGGAGGGGGTAGAGAAGAGGGGCTGGTCATTCGTGGAGCTCCTTAATGGATCTCCAGCAGAATCTCAGCGCTTGTTTCCTCCATTCAAGGGAGCTTCCGAGAGAGGCTCTGGAATGAGACCATCTTTGGGAAATGTTGCAAACCTCATTTACTTTAAAGAGGAGAATAAACGAATCCTCCTGTGGCAGGGGTGAACGCGGTGCCTTGTATTTTGCAAGTGCTCTGTTTTCTCAGCGAGTTAACTATTCCTTTGGAGGCCTCGCCTGGAGCACAAGCCGGCGTTTTCAGGATTGTCAGAAGCGTTTGCATGAACACATCCCATTTCTGAACCAGTTGCAATTAAGTCAAGACAGAAAAGTGATGTATTTTCCCTAATATCCTAAATGTCCAGTCTGCTCCACATGCTTTCCACCAAGATAAATGGTGGAGATCAACTTTGGGGCACCAAGATGAATGGCGGAGACCAACTTTCGGGGCACCAAGATGAATGGCGAAGACCAACTTTCGGGGCACCAAGATGAATGGCGGAGACCAACTTTCGGGGCACCAAGATGAATGGTGGAGGCCAACTTTCAGTGCACCAAGATCAATGGCGGAAACCAATTTTATTTTTCTTGTACAAGACTAATTCACAGTTTCATGCAGGATCATGGCCATGGCTGTGAGATGGCCACAAACATTATTCCAGTCAGGAAGAGACTGCTGGACAAACACAATTAGCCTGAGATGTCTGGGGAGTCTCCCAACTTCTGTCTGTCCTGTCCGTGCGGATTATAGTCTCTTTAGGGGCAGGGGCTGTCTATGCATTTCTGCAGCTCTTACTACAACAGGGATCTGATCTCAGCAGGGGCCTTTGTACACGGCTGGATGTAGTACAATAAAAGTATACGGTAATGAATTAGTAGTCAGAACAAGCAAGATGAAGCAGGAAAGGGGAAGGAGCGCTAGGTGTCATGTGAAGTTTAGCCATGAGCGTCTCACTCACCATGACCTGAGCAAGCATGAACTGAGCAGAGGGCTCCTGAAAGGTATTTCAGGGGAGAAAACTAGCCAAATTCTGCTGGCCAAAGCCTTGGGACAGCCCCACCTACTTCCATGGAGTGATAACTGAGAAGGGGATTTTACCCGTGCTCCTCTTAAAAGAGCAGACTCTGCTGTTCGTCTAAATGCTGCGTTTGCGCCTCTCACGTCTCATTCCCTGTGGCCATCTCGGGGACTTAAGTCAAGGACAACACATAGGAGTAGCCAAATGCCTAATGCCAAATCAACACAGAACCCAGCTGATTAAAAACTGGGATAGTCAGTGCTTGCATGGGTGGGATACCGGGGTGCACAGGGGCTGGCCCAGCGAAGCCCTGCCAAGGGGAGGGAGTGTGCCCTGCATCTCTTACAAGGCACCAGGGCTCTTCTGTTTGAGATCTGCTAGTGCTAGCGAGGGGTTCCCCTCTAGCAAGTCAATTGGTTTCCTAGCTGCTAAGAAAATTGACTGCGGCTGCCACTTGCCCTTGCCCTTGTGTTCAAATGTTATTGTGTTTAGTTCCTAATAGAAAGCAGTTCTTATTTCACCTCTAGACCCTTAGCAATTATTACTCCCAAAACCTCAGACACCCTGGAGTTTTAACCCCGTCATGTCTAGGCCGATGCAAGCCATGCTACCTCTCACCTAATGGGAACAACCAGATTCCTTTACTAAGCCTGTCAGCCGTCTCCCTAGCTCACATCCCCGACGAGGAGGGCTGTCTCCTGCCCCCTCTGCAGAGGTGACCACCAGCTTCTCCTGATTGCTATTAAGGACACACATGGCGGAGCCTATTAATAAGCCTCATCCTATTCCAGGGATTGCAGAGGTGTTCATCAGCTGCTGCAGTCAGCTAAGCAGCCAAGGTTAATGGCTTTTGCTCATTATTGGATGTCATTAGCTATCACCGGCTGCATGAGCAGAAATTGGACTGGAGTCAGTGGGTCTTGCATGCTCCCATGGTGCAAGACAAGTCCGAGCCGGGAGGTTTGGAAACGTCCCCCCCATGCATTTCGCACTGACTGCGACAAACCCAAATCAGCTGGGATTTGCGAAGAAACACGGGTCGGGGATTTCAGAGGTATCTCGTGCTGCTGCCCCAGCCACATGCTGCAGTCCTGCCGAGAGAAACACCTTTGTTTTGGGTGTCTACCTGGCCCCAGCACAATTCAGACTAATAATGATCAGCCTCCTTCCGCAAGCTGCTGACACATGAACCCTGAGACTTGTGTCTGCACCACAACAAACAGTAATCACCAGGTTGCATTCAAAGAGAACGGCACCTTTGTTCCTCGTGTCTTGTTCTCACCTTGCTCTAAAGGCATTTCTAAAACAGAAGCCATCCCCGGGGAGCTAAAGGCAGGGCTGGAGGTGTTTCGACCTGAGCAACAATAGACCTGGGAGGGAGAGGGGGGGAAGCAACACAAAAGGTACGGTGGATGTATTTTGAGCCTCCTGACAATAGAGTTGTACTTTGGAGCTTGCTTCCCCTAACTGTTGTCATGGGGGTGCAATGAAGCATGGAGGATGGAAATCTGCTTGGGAGGCGTATGAGCACTCGGGATAAGTGCTCCATACAAAGGTGCCACCTCATTAGGGGAACAGCACGAAAGCAAGTCAGCTACTGTATTCATCATGGCAGGGGATGCTTCCTGGATTGACAATCAACTCCATGGCTCATTTGTCCTGCCTGTGGCTGTGCAGAAAAGGGCTTTGGAGCTATTATATACCTTCCACGCAGGAGGAGGTGCCTCCTGAGAGAGGCTTCGCTTTGTCCTTAAATCACTTGGCAAAATGACTGCTTGGGGGGCCATCAGAGCCGCAGCGTGAGGGATGAATCAGGTGCCTCTGCCATACAACCGCACAGCCAGCCAAAGGTAGGAGCTGTTAATTGTTATCA
This sequence comes from Caiman crocodilus, assembly GCA_030014935.1. Classification (NCBI taxonomy): domain Eukaryota; kingdom Metazoa; phylum Chordata; order Crocodylia; family Alligatoridae; genus Caiman; species Caiman crocodilus. The sequence continues at coordinate 20,124,289 of JAGPOW010003310.1, forward strand.
CCGTCGGCACAGGTCTGGCCCGCTGGTAAGCAGGATGCAGATATACCAACGTGCCAGACTACCGCGTATGCGTGTGCATCTAGTACAGTGTAGATTAGAGAAAGGCCAAAAGGGCAGGTTTGAATTCAGCAGCACAAGCAATGCTGTCGGCGACTCCATGAAACCCTGGCCCAGAGTTTGTGAGATTGGCTCTTCTTGCCGGTCTCTTGCACCGCGGGCCAAATTTCTCTCAGGAGCAGACGTTCCCAGGAGATTTCGAGCAGACTCACAAGACTGTGCCACGAACAGCAATCCAAACCTATGGGATGTGCACAAGTCAAAGTCCAAACCCCGTGCTGAAATCTGGGGCATTGCTATTGTGGACGCAGCACACCATGCTGTATATACGTTTGCACACAAGCTCTCGGCCCAATCAACTCACTAGAAGGTCATTAACTCGGCTGGACTTCTCCTTGCTCGCACTGATTTTGTTTGATGAGCGAATTCAATCTACAACCAGCATAACAATTAGTTCTCCAAGATGCCGGGGCCAATTGACCGAGTCAATGGAGCGATCTCAGGGATGGGTTTAGCGCAGTCTCTGCGGTACCTTTTTTCCATGCTAAATTCTGCATGTAATGGATTTCTCCTTCGCTTGTCGGCTTTGCCATTTAATAACGACCCCTGATTAAGTCCTATCAAATTCACCTTAAGCAGCAGAATGGTCTGCCCGGTCTATCACCGTGCGACAGCTAAAGCCTGTGGCAAGGAGACCCGGCCATCTCAACGGGGAGAGCATTTACCTAATCACATCGCCGCTGCCCTAAAGCATAAAGCTGTATCACATCCCTACAGGGCGTGCTAATCAAAGAACAGCGTCTTGTGGCACTAGTTGTCTGGACCGATGCAGTGGGAGGAGATGGCATTTATCACACCAATTGCCACCTGCCTGGCAAAGGCTGTGTCACCGGGCTCGGTGATAAGCAGGGCTTCCACAGGCAGCAGCTGGTTTTTTCCTTCTGCAGCAAAGCACTTATCACTAGGTCACTCAGACACTAAAGAGCCACATCCACCCATCCCTGATATCCATGGGAGCCTGGACTGAGCACACACCGCAGGATTTGGTCCTACACACACTGAAGGCTCGAAGGACCAGGTGCAGAGAAGCCCCACGCACATTTTGCGGCAGAGTGGTGCCTCCGCGTCTGTCCTCTTCCCTTTTCCCATCGTGCCGCTAGATCGCTCAGCTGCTCGGTTATGCTCCAAGTCAAGAGGATCTTCGCGTTCAAAAAAAGCAGCTGGACTTTCCCTGCAAGGCTACGGCACGATTTGGAGCGACACGTGTGCTTGAAAAACACAACAGCTCTTTGATGCTGCAAAAGCCCCAGAACCTCTCACGCACCTGCTCGCACTCTGGTCTGCACAACTGGAGGGTAGGTGCTTGCACATCTGAGTCTCTTGGATTGTACGTCGGCTGCTTGCTCTTGCTCAATGGCTGGATCGCAGCGAGTGCAGGCAAGCCCCAAGGGTGCAAGCACAGGACCGACAGGCACTGCTTTGTGCTCCCAGAGAGGAGAGGAGAGGCAGCGCTACACGGCAGAGGGTGCTGCGGCCAGGACAGTGTTTTCCTTGGAATGGCCTCCCCCAAGCGCGGGGCTGCTGCTGAAGGAAAGGGAATGAGCTGAATAGCTGCGTCGGCCCGGAGCAGGGTCTGAGCTGCTCAGCTCGAGCTCAGATGCGAACTGGAGGGGTTTGGATCAAGCAGGCTCAGAGGGCTTCGGGCTAGCCTGCCTCCATTTCCATTCAAGCCCCTTTGTGGCAAGATGGCTTTGGACTTAAATCAGAGCAGCTGAAAGCCAGCTATTTTGAAAATCCCAGCCTTAGCCTCTAGGAAAGACGCTGCATCCAACATCCTCCTGGGATAGGCCTCCCAAGAGAGGAGGTATCTGGCTTCAAGAGATGCCGCACGTGATAATCCTTCTCTCTATTCCAGCACCGCCACGGGGCACCAGGCATGCAGTCTGTGCCACTCCGAGCAGACACCCGACCATCATAGTCCCGTGGCCGCAGCAACGCCACTGGCCTCCATCCAGCAGAGGCTACTTTTGTTCCCTAAAGACTCCGGTCCTTCGAGAGCTGTTCGATCAGGTCACCTCCCCATCTCCCATCCCCGTCCCATGCAAGGACACGTCCCCCCCTGCTGAGACAGAAGGAGCTGAGCTAAGCTTTTCCCGGGCTGGAAATGACCTTCCCCACACTGCAGCAGCTCAGGAGCCTGGCCGCCCCTTGCACTAACACACAATACCTTTGACTTTGTGGATAACGTGGGAGCTCCTTTCGTGCACTGTCATCTGTTTCCTGGCTCCCAAATTGCAGCGGCCCCCATACCCTTGAGTTCTCATGTGTCACAATGGCAAAAGGATGAAGTCCCCTCTGAAGCTAACCAAGGAAACAGCAGTGCGTTTGCCTGAAACGCATATTGAATCTCCCAAGCTAGGACCCAAGTGCAGCGGCCGGAAATTCACAGGCTTGCAAATCAACAGATGGAGCAGACTGGAATGAAGTATCGCTGTATATCGAATGAGTTGAGCGGGGCACTGGAAACCTTCCCTTTAGGAACTAATGGCTGCCTCGCCCATCTCCAGAAGCTGCTCCCTCGTGGCTATGGGGAGACCATGAAATGGGCAGTGACCTTAACTAAGCTTTCAGCAGAAAGCAGATATTAGTGTACTCTGTAGTACAGCTCTAGACTCGCCCTACAAGGCTGAGACCATCTCTTCCCTCCTATTTCGAGACCACTAAGAAACCAGTGAGGGCCTCCCTCCAGTAAGGCAGCTGGCTCCAATGCGACCCATGCAAGCACCGCACAGATGTGCAAACTGAGGCTGGCATCAGCAAGACGCGATGCTGTAAAACCTGGCTCTGGGTTGGTCCCCCATCTACGACTGGGGTGTGCACTCATGGACCTACGCTGGGATCGTGATGCGAGTAGGCATTTCCTTCACACGGGCAGGTTCTGCAAACCCCACCGCCGCCCCCATCCCTGTCTGCAAAGCAGGTACAGATCTAGAGGACTTGCAACTAATCTCTCAGGTCTAGAGGACTCATAGCTAATGCCCCAGGCACCTCTCCAGATCCTTGTTTTCCTATTGCAGTGGTGGTGGTTACAAGATTAACCACAGCACTTTCCTCCCATGCAGCCCAAGCTCGGTCATGTGCTGCCTAAAGAGCCAGGTTAAATATTTAAAACCATCTCAGTGAAACCTAAGACCTCCCCAGGGAGCAATTTCCCGAGTAAAAGTGACGTCAGGGTAGACCATTGCCTGCTAACTTGCTACACCTTCCCGCTGCTGCATCTGGAGAGGTTCTGAGTTCCCTGACAGCCATCACGGCCCTGCCTTGCAAGGTGCACAGGGCATTTAGTTCAAGCCCAGGACACCAGCCCTATTCCCAGCACTTCCCAGGTGACCTCCGAATTCCTGGGACTCGCCGTCACTTGGGATCTCACGTTGTGTCCCATTTCAGCTGAACCAGCTGATTGTTCAGTGCTTGTAGCAGGGTCCCTTCTCACCAGCTGCTGCTGTGAGCAAATTGCCCTCCTCGTCTCACATTATTCTCTCTGCTATTTTAGCTTCTGCGATGCCCAGAGGTTGTTAGGGACAAGCATTAAGACAGTCGAGTGATCCATTTTAATCAGAGATGGGACAGAAACAAAAGCCCACATTCAAATGCCCATGAACTAGGGAGCAGGGAGGAGCACGTGTTAATTCAAGCTTAAACGGGACCCTGATCCGACTTTTGCATCGGGTCTCTAGTGCTATAAGGGATCAGGCGAGCATCCGATCTCAACACCTGCGAACACTGGGGTACTTCCAAAATCTGGATTGTACACATCAGGCTCGCATTTGATTTTGCTACATACATCTTCAGGCAGAGACTATTGCACATGGTATTTTGAAAGGACAACACATGGACCGTGTAAGTCCCACTGAAGTCAGTGGGTGTTTTTGCCTGGGTAAGGAGTGCATTATTGTGGCAACATAGCAGGAGCTATTAGACAAGTGAGTCAGGAAAAGGTGGGCCCAGGTGGTGTTCCTGATTCTGGCCAGGACCACGAACTTCACTATATTCTTGCTCCAAAACGTAGGGATTGTGTAGACTGGTTGCACATCCAGGAAGGAATAAAACAACACACAGGGATCATCCCACCACAATGAGCATTAAATCACTTGCTTTTCAGAGCTGCCTGTGGACGTCTCTGCAAACCACTGTGCTCTTGCTGCATACTGGACTGCTGAGGTCACGACTGACCCTCCAAAGGCTTGCTCAATTCTTTCTCACTTTTTAAATCTCCTCAGACTGAGCGAGGGATGTGTTTTATCCCCCCCAGGCCCCAGCCCTGTCCACATCTGCTTGGGGAGGATCCAGTTTGTTCTGTGCAAGCACTCGGTCGAAGCAGCAAACCTCCGTTCCGAAGCAGCAGCTCTTCCCAAACTTTGCCCAGTGCTTTTGCAGAAGGCAGGAAACTTCACTCAGGACCCGCGAGCTAAATCACCAAGATGGATCCTGCCTCCCACGCTGTTCCTAGGCACTGCTCTCACAGCACACAGTGGTGCGGAGGACAGCCCCGTCGGACCTGGGGTAGTGAGTCTGCAAGGGATGAGTGAAGATCGGAGGTCGATAGGGTGGGGTGGTTCTGTGGGTTTGGGTTGCTTGGCCTAGACAACATGAAGGCAGGGTAGAGATGCACTTTTATAGACTAACCAAAATTAGAGAGGGGGAGATCATATTTAGTCTGTAAGGGTGGATAGATAGATAGACCGACTGCAAGCTTTCATGAACCGAAGTTCACTTCAACAGCCAAGTTGAGATGGACTACCTTAAACGGGAGCAACCAAGGACGGCTCTGATTTATGCTACGAGCTACGCCAGTCCCTAAAGCAATGTAAAAGTGGTATAAAGTGGTCTCCTTAACCTTCTTGTGCCCCTCTGGGCTTAGCTGTGCTGCTTTCATTGCTGCCCCTCCAGAAGCAAAGGGACTGAACGGGAGGGTGCCCTGGCCAGGGAAGCCTGGGGAACGTGGGAGAGACACGAGGCTGCTAGTGGCTGATCCATTACCTTTCCTGTAACAGGCACACCTGGCTGGCCCCGCCTGATGCCACCCGCGAGGATGAGATCCTAAAAACTCACGGCGCTCCAGCATTGCGAACCCTGTTCCTGACCCTCTCGAAGCAGTGCAGACAAAGACAGCAATGGTTTTCCCACCACTGGGAGAGAGCATGTTTGCCATGAAACAGGCCCATCACACCTGGGGCCCAGGCATCGCACAGGTCGACACCGTTTGATTACGCATTCCCCACCGCTAGACATGAAGTGTTGCCCACCGGAAAGGGCAGGACCAACGGGACCAGCCAGAGCGCAGAGACGGGAACGGGAAAGGGCAGCCCACATTTTGGAGATCAGTGTCCCGCACGCCCCGCTTGGGAAGCTTGGGCCAACGCGTGGCCTCCCCGATAAAGTGCTCTCCCACTCCGGCACCAACATCTGCTCCCGCTCAGCACAGTCCAGCGCCGAACATGGCCGGGAGCAGTCGCCCCACATGCAGATCCTCCCGGCCCTCGAGCACCGCTGGAAAACTCCACTGGTTCTCAGCAAAAAAGATAAGCAGGCCTCGTGGCTGGCTCAGGAGGTAAGGATTCAATGACAGCTGCAGGATCAGCGCTGGGGTCTTAATTATAGTAACCACCTAAGTCCTGAAAGCTCACTTGTTTTTATCAGCTTTGCACCCATTCACAGGCAGATCTCATCCTTAACTATCCTGGCAACCAAGGTGTGTGGTGTGCACTGGCTGCATCTCAGTGCAACCTGCCTTCGACGGCCGAAAGCGCTGGGTTTGCTCTTTATCAGTGAAATCCCCTCGGTGCGCCGCAGCATGCGGTGGATGATAAGGGTGAGGTCTCAGATGCCGCAAAGGCCCCCAAGTTGCAAGGGGAAAGAGAAATGAAAGGTCAGGGAGGAGCCGTTGGAGGTTTATTTAAGCAGCACTGTACAAGACGCTGGCTGTAGGTGTAAAACCCGGGAGTCCGCGGTGCGAAGGGCATCCCTCGGGTGATGAACGGGATTAATCCCCCACTAGCACCCGGGTTGGTGTCGCTTTAAGTTCTCTCGTTAGGGGATTGTACCGATGCAAGCAGCAGTGATCTAATGACCCCCATGCAGATTTCTCTGATGCAGACAGGTCCTCTGAACTCAAGAAAAGACCGATTTGACTCCAAGGCAGTGACTTGCCCCCCGTGCCGTTGGGCTCAACTGTTTGCCGCTCGCATTGTCATTATGCTGGGCGTTGAGAACAGAGGAAGAGATGGCTTCAGTCCCAAGGAGTTGGCTCTAAGATTGATTAGACGGGATGTGACCATGGGAGCCAGAGGAAGATTTTATTCCATTGACAGTCTTCTCCTGTCCTCATTGCCAAAGCCTCAGTCGCGTGCAACGTGACACGAATGACATCTGCCCCGTGCGGGTCGTTCTTTCTGTCATCTTCTCTCCCGGGGAAAAAAATCTGAGTGCAGTGGAGTGCACTGCTTTGGGGCTGGTTTTATTTTTATATGCCTGTGTCACTCCGTGTTTCAGCTCAGAGAAGGCCAGTCAAAGAAGCGGTCCCTGATGCTTGGAGCAAAAGGTACAGAGGATCGTGAGGGTCTTCAGTTCTGGTGGGATCAGCCCTTGAGAAAGCTGTCTTCTGCACAGCCAGGCCTTACCCTTGGGGGAAGATTTCCCCTGTGGCAGAAGAATGGTGCCACCAGCCGCAGTCCTCATCACTTGGTATATTTTCACAATGGCAGAGGGGAGCAGGAAGAGCAACTGGGAGACCCAAGAGGAAGACATGGCAGAGACGGAGTGACGGGTGGGAAGAAAGGCTAGGATCTGATGAGAACCGTGGTACAAGGGGGGTTTAAGGAAAGGAGGCAAGTATTCAAACCCTGTCTTCATGCTGGGGGGAGTGGGGTCTTTGTTGCTTCTGCACGCACCTGGATCAGTAGCTCAGGATGAAGTAGCAGCTTCGTGCATGGGGTGCTTTGGAAACGCATAAGACAAGGTGTCTCTCCAATGCAGAGGGAGTTATTGCAAACAGCTGAAGCTCAGGCACAAGGAAAGGAGACAGCCAGGGAGGAAAGCAGATGTGGGGACAGGAGTCAGTCGGGATGGTCTTGCTTTGAGCAGGGGGTTGCACTAGATGTGACCTCCTGAGCTCCCTTCCCACCCTCATTTTCTGTGATCAGACCCAGGCCTATGTGATGCTTGTGATAAAAGCAGTGCTTCCACTGAATAAAAGCAGGAGTCGGGGCACCTCGAGTCCTGTCTCACGTAGTGCAGTACGTTATTATTCTCCGAAGTACACGTGGGGCCAGTCACACTCACTGCCGCACACCTAGGAGCGGCGGAAGAAATTTTTCTTGCTGCAATTGTTTAAGACCAGGCAACGGTGACAAATTTTTCTCGCTCTTCCAAGGGATGCATGCTACGTTTCCTCAGACACTCGGCATCTTAGCTCTGGGCATTAGCATTAGGAATTACCATTTGTGCATTTCCAATGTGTAACCGGCATCTTGAAATATAAGGTCTTAGCAAATTCGAGGAAATCTGTGCTTGCACAGAAAGCTTAAGGTTGTCAGGCTTCTCCTGTGATCAAACGCATTGGCCCAAGCCCTGGCATTTTAAGACAAGAACATGACATTTTTTTTTTAATTTTTTTTTTTTTTTTTGCAGTTAATCCCTCACATTTTTAAGAAGGGGTGCTCTCTCTCTCTCATCACCTCCAGCTTCTAATCCACGAGAGGGCTCTTTTGTGCCTTTGGCAGAACCGAGACGTTTAAGTCAACACGCCCACAGGAGGACTTAGCACATCGGACAACTTCCAGCTTCCTCCCAGCGATCAGACCAGGCACGGCTACGAAACAGCTGGGCCGGGCTGCAAGACCTGCTGGGCCTAGGGTGCAGATGAGAAGAGAGGTCTCTCATTTCTTTCCGGCACAGCCAGCACAAAGGTCACGTTCCACCACAGCAGGCACCAAAACCGGATGCATTTTTGGAGGAAAGGTGCATCGGTAGCTATTGAGCTCAGGAGTGAGGGGCACAGCCTCTGAATCAGCACTTCCTAGACCTTTCCTGGCCTCGTGTGGGCTACGCTTGAGAGCAGGGAGTATCTGAAGTCCTGGACTAAAGAGTCTGGGGTGGAGGAGGTTTGCTTGCAGTAAGGGGAGGAATATGAATCCCAAGACCTCTGGGCCTGCGCGTAGGATGCCTGCCAATGGATTTGGGAGCAAGTGACAACCCAGGGCGAGAGCCTGGGCCGGAGGATGCTCACCAGTTATAGCGCCGTACATGGTGCTTAAAACGATTGAACTCTGCCTGCTCCATCGATACGGGTTTTGGAACGATTGAATTCTGCTCAGTCGATAGGATTTGGAACCGATCTGACCTGGAGCATGAAATATATTGTTAAAAAAAAAGAAGACCCTAAGTGCTGGAGCCCACAAGAGGCTGAGAAGCAATTCTGTCAAATGCAGCTTGGCCTTTTGGGTTAGATCAAGCTTTTTTACTGACTGCTGTTGTGTAGTTAAGAGTAGAGACTCAATACACTGTGGGCAAGCCCCCCTACGAGAGCCTACTATAGCCTCCCAATGGGAGGATCTCGGCTATACGCTTTCTTTTTATGGAGATGGGGGATTTCTCCCTAGGTCGCTCCTTTGGCCTTTTGGCTAAGGGCAATCGAGACTGAACCTCCAACGTGGGGTCTGCACGTAGGATGCCTGCCATGGATTTGGGAGTGTCCGAAGCCCCAGAGTTTGGGAAGGAGGATACTTGCCGGTGGTAGCGCTACAGAGGCTGGAAAGATTGAACTGAATTCTCAGTCGATAACATTTGGAAACGATTTGGCTGATTTGGCCTAAGGCACGAAATCAAATGCTGGAGGCTGCCAGTGAGAGAGGAGCAGTGGAAACCCCCCGGGCAGACCCAGTTCACTCTCCCTTCCAACACCTGCTCTCCGCCGCTGTGTGGCCCAGGAGCCTGAGCAAGACGGACCTAGGGTCTGACCCCGTAAATGGCAGTTAATGCTCACCAGTCTGACAAAAGAAATGCTAGACATTGTCACCGTCATTAATTCGAGCCCTGTACACCGTCCTGTAAATGGACACTGCACGTACAGACCACGGGAAAAGCACGCTCCCCACCGGCAGAGTCCAAGTCTACCACTCCTACGCACGCCGACTACTGCGCCGCTCTTACCTCCCCTTGGAGCAAGATGCTACTCGCCCTGCGGCAGGACACCCACATCTGGCCCTTACAATCTAAGGTGGACAAAAAAATTCCCAATGAGACCATTGAGAAGAGCAAAAGAGAGACTGCCAAGGAGAAAAGGGCTTCAGGGAGGGGGCAGTTTTAAGGATCCGTGAGAGGAGGGCTCCAACCCAGACACCACTCCAAGCCTGGGGACAGCACAGACGGTGGCATGAAGCATCAAGCATCCTAGCTAACACCTGTCCTGCTAGCAGGTGCATGCAGGAGAGGCAGCTCGGTGCCTCCCGTGTTGGAAAAACATCGCGACCGTGCTGCTCTCCACCAGCCTCTCACCCTCACGCACGGTGGCAGGAATCTGTTTTTGCTTTTCATTTCAAAGCAGGTGAGAGCAAGCAGCGCAGGGAGCGCAGCTGTGTGCGAGAGCGGCTGAAAGGCACAGCGGCAGCCACACCAAGTGCGTGGGAGGAGAGCCAAGATCTAGTTATATCTATCTACTCGTGCAGCTGTCTCTCCTGCTCACTCGCACACGCTGAGAGATGCACATCTGCCAGTGCAGACAGACATAGGCAGACCTCCTTGGCTCTCCCCTGGCAAGTGTGGCATTTGAAACGTTCAGCAGTTCCTCGCTGAATATGGAATGCATATAATTATATAACATACACACACACATACGTGTGTGCTATCTTATTATGCATGGTATATTTAGACATATGAATGAATCACTAGGGACCCAGGCTAGGAGGCTCCTGGCGTACCTTACCCCATAAGCAACTCTGTCTCATACTCCATATGCAAGCAACGCTATCCAGCCCCAGTTAGGTCTTTCTCAAAAGTTTCAGAATCTGAACTTCTTTTGCTTTGGAGGGGGAAAAGGGGAGAGGACATGTGGTTTGCTAGTCGTGCTGTCCTGTGCTCCCTGCAAGCCCCACGAATGCATCCCTGTGCCCAAGTCCACAGCCAGGTTTGGAGATGAATTGCAAACCTAGGCTCTGAGCGTGATTCTCTCTGCTGGACAGCATCATCCAGGAGGCCCTGACCGCAGGTGCTGGAAGGGGGAGGATACAGCCCCACGTGCCGGGTCTGGGATGCAGGGTGGGTGCGGGAAAGGACGGTCAAAGAGCAACATGGACGGCTACTATCTGCAAGAACATTTTAATGCTGCTTCTACACCTGGTCATTTCTGAGGCATCTGCTCGCCACCTCCTACACACGCTGCAAGCCTGGGAACCAGAGCCAAGCTGCAGAAAGCCACCGATGCCGGCCTTTGGTCCAGAGCAGATATGCTAGGGGGAAAGCGGAGCCATCCCCTCGACTAGGAGCATCCAAACCTCACACGGGATGGAAAAGATGGCTGGATCTCAGAGCTTTCGAGGCAAGTAAGATGAGGCTTTCACGATGCTGGTGGAAAAGACTGCGCTAGCTAAAGCTGATCTTTCTTTTCCAGGGGAAAGACTGGAGCCGGGTCAAGGGGCAGCGGGACTCAAGCGTTCACTTCTAGTCTAGGGAGCTGCTTCTCTCAGTGCTGCATAACCCCCCACACCGAGAAGCAGGAATGAGGCTCGTGCATGGAGCTACGTGCTGAAAGAGCAATGTCAGGCTTGTCTAAAAACCTGTCAGGAGCCCACATCACCAGGGCTCGCTCTCCGCCGCTGCCTGACAGGTACACTTCAAAAGTGTCGTTCCACTTAATCCCCAGGCAGGAGCCGTCTGCAGTGGCGCCGTGGAGCTGCCGGTGATCAGCTTTCAACACGGCTGCATCATGCACGGGGCTCCTTGCAGCTTTCCACCCTCCCGTACGTGCCACCGCTCCCATGCAGACGCACGCAGAGCGCAGCCGCGGTTGGACGGCAGGCTCCATTCAAGGAGCCACCCAAGTCCTGTTCGAGACCTGGCGGGGAAGGCACACTTCCTTCCTGCAAGAAATTCTGACTTTTCAGACAAGAAATCGTCATCCAAAAGCAGGAGGGAGAAAACAAGAATATTTTCCGGGAAATCCCCTCGTCTCGTGTGTCAGGAATATTGAAACGTGCTGTTTCTGAGACACAATATGTTGCTCAGGGTCCCCAGCAGCTGCTGTCTGAAATGACACCGTTCTCCTTTGTTTTGTGGCTACCTGGATGCTCCATGGAGCATCTCCGATGATGCACATCAGCCAGTGGCTGTCAGGCCTGCCTGGTGCCAGGACAGCTCCCCAAGCTGACTTATTGTCAGGTATGAGACCCCAGAACCAGTCTGCTTCATTGCAAAGCCTGCTTGCGGGAGCTATTCTCACACCGGGATGCTGAGAGACCTGCCTATACCAGTCCGAGACCAGTGACCCTGCAAGTCCACCTGTCTTCTGACTGGGGCAGAACAGCAATTGCACCAAACAGTATCACCACGCTAGGGAGATGCACGTGATATCAGACTTGCGCATCCCGTCCTTCCCGGTCCCGTCTTGTCCTCCTCTCCTTCACACCCATCAGAAACCCAGTGCGAGGGATGGATGTGCTGAAGATGGTCCCAGAGCAGCACAGAAACCCAGTGCACATCAGGTAGGTCTGCTCAGGGTCTCACCAGCACCAGCCTTTAGCATCTGGGGCTACAAGGCTCTGCTCCTTGGGGCTTGGTGGGGAGGCAAGGGGGTGAGAGTAGCATGTCTATCCACTTCTGCACCCCGTGCATCAGACCTGGAGACGAGGCAGCGAGGCTACCCTGCAGGCACGCTCCCCCCACATCATTGCTCTCAAAATCCCAGTGTCACACAACGCTCGAGAGCAGCAGCGGCTGCAGCACTGGGGCTTCACCGCTTCATTTCCGAGTCTAATGCAGGCCGGTGGCCGCAGTGCTCAAGGACCCACTGAGGCACCACTGTGCTTCCGCTGCGATGCACAAGAAAACCCACGAGATGCAAAAAAACTCCCTCCCCCATGCTGCGAAGTGGTGCCTTAAGGCCCAGCTCCTACCATGCATCCAGCCGCCTTCACCAGCTTGTGAGAGGAGAAGGGGAAGGCCTCATTGCTCAGATCTGTGTCGAGCAGCTCCTGAAGGACCGTGCGGCTGCAGAAAGAGCAAAGGAGGGAAACAATGCTACGGGTCCAACCGGTTAGTCACCGCATCGCTCGCCGACGGCATCCCAGTCACGCTGGCAGCCCTGCCGCAGGCGTGGGCTGACGTGTAGCCCCCAGGCAGCCCGGGAGGGACACGCCGTGCTGTTCCTCTACCTGGATCTTTCTTACCTCTGTATTTTTGGCCAGCGGGAAAGGTGCTACCACTTCCGCTCTATTATTGCTAAGACCCACCCCGCGACCCCCGTCCATCCCCACCACCCAAATGTAGAGGCGTCTAGAGGAATGAAAGCATTTCCCCCCCTCTCACATTGCACTCCCTGGGTCCTTGTTGGTTGTAGCTCAGGGAGGAAGTGTGGCTTTATTTCTGCATGGCTGTCTGGTGAGGGAGGGGATAGTCCTGCGACCCACATCATCTCCTCAAGTCACCTTGGCCAATAGGCTAAGGCACCCAAATACATTTAAAGTGGGGGTTGTGTGCCTCAGGTTGCTTGTAGAATGAGGCACTACCCAAAAAAGCCAAATCTTGTGCCGTGTGGGGAGCATTCGGACGCTGCAGAGACCGGGGCTGGCAGGTACTGAGGTTGATGCAAAAGGCTGTTATCACTGGAGAAGGGGAAGAGGATTCAGGCCTGGGGCAGACGCCTTCCCAACTCTGCACGACACTGGGTAGACGCGTCCCCTCCCTTCCTATTCCTTGGCAAAGCAGTTCCAAAAAGTGGGTTGGTGACTTCTAGTGCGGGGTCCCTGGGTGAAGGGCTCCGGACAAAGGCATGGCATTTTTCCAGCTGATCCCAGTCTGAGGATCCCCTCCGGGCTCCCACACAGCTGTGACTTCGGTAACACCGCCTCCTACCTAATCCCCGCTCTGCTTTCAAGCCTGGGGAGACATTAAGACTGATGGGAGCGGAGACTCCTCCTGACCTGTGGCTTGGACCAGAGCTGCAGGGAAACCTGATGGTTAAACCAAAGTGGCACCCAGTGAGCAGGTCTGGCCACGGCTTTGGGATGACCCTGGCCCAGTGAACTGGCTACTGCCTCCAGCCAGGCCAGCTCCTTCTCACCCGCGCTGGGGCTGATGCATTGTCAGTAGCCGACGGAGCGTTGCAGGGCGCTCTCACATTTAAGTAATCTCTCCTTCAATCCATCTCAGCTCTGCAAAGGGCTGCAAGGGAAGAAGAGGACTTCCTCCCAGCCCCGAGCTGAGACAGTCCTCTCTGCCCCCACTTCAAAGAGGCAGGAGCAGGCAGGGAGGGAGACCGGAGCTGGGCAGCACTAGCTAGAGTCAAGAAATTTACTCCCCAGCTGTGTCTTCTTCCCCCGCCTCTTGATGGGGATTAACCCACCCTGTGAATTAATTCATTAAGTGAGTCTGGCTGGTTGCACAACCTCTTAATGGCAAGCGCCCTCAGGCCGGGGAAGAGTCTCCCCAAGGTAAACAGAGACTTTAGGAGCAAGCCAGGCAATGCATGGGAAGGAAACAGTCTGGTCACAGTGGCTGGGTGGTTAAGTCAGTGTTTCTCAACCTTTTAAGTAGCAAGTACCCTCTAACTTCTGGCAATTTGAATAAGTGCCCCACCACTCAATTCTCCAGGGGATTTGATATTTACAGACTAACGTGTGCTATATGTTGGAAGAAGGGCTGTGTACATAAGGCCGTGATACGACAGATGTCTGATCTGGTGTGAGCAGGGTTGCCACCTTTTACACCAGGGGCGCACAACTCAACTATGTACCTGGGCTAGAGGTGATGTTGGCCAAAGCTAAGAGGGCTGAACCCAGGGCCACACGAAGCACGGACACCGAGTTAGCACTGGGGAATTACATTTTTTAAATTGCACCACATTTTTGGTCGTAGTTTTGAGATGAAAAGAGGGCAAGGAGAGTGTTGCGGCACCCACGTACCTGTGTCTCGCGTACCCCCAGGGGTGCACGTACCACAGCTCGAGAAACTATGGTTTAGGTGATCTAGGGGAAATACGTATCAGAAGGGACCGCTTATGGTCACCTCCTCTGCTCTCCATTGTAATGCAGGCCAAAGGATGACATGTCCTAATCCCTGCAGCCGCTCTCATTTCCTTCCTCAAACCCGCTCAGAGCGGGCACTGAACGCTGAAGCTTTGTCCCACCCCGAAAGCTGGGAAGTTCAGCAGCTGAACTCGATTCAACCCGAAGGGAACAGAGAGTTCATTTCCATTGGAAACATGCAACCCACTCGCCTCTGAACCAAGGCAGGAGGTCTCCACCCACAGCGCACGCCTGCAGAGACTTGCCCTGGAATAAAGGGCTAATGGTGAGCTCATGGCAATGACAGTGGCTATTTCAATGGCTTCAATAAAACCAACGAAAATGCTCCCAGGAGATGGAAGTGTGGTATGGACTGGATCCAGAGTCCTTGCTTTCAAGCTATGGCATAGGGATCTGCACCTCTTGGATACCGTATTCTCCAATTGCTGATGAAGGGAGTAGGAGAAGGAAGGGTCCTGACTCCTCTTCCCAGCACAGCCCCCGCTGCACCACTCAGCTCAGCGGAGAGGGCTACGCTGGCTCCCAGAATCACAGAGACTTTCCCCTCCATCTCCTCCAAATCAGCCTTCGTCAGCGGGTGGATAAATGCCAGCCCCTTTCCGGCCTTGAATTGGTCCTAACGAATGCTGGCTTGTCACATATGACAGATACGAGCACAAAGGCTGCTGTGACACCGCAGAGAGGAACTGCGAGTCTCCGGCACATTAGAGCCCTGCCAATGCTTTTCAGGACCTGCAGGCTGTCTCCAGCTCCTGTCGAGTCCCCGTGCTGCGCTATTCAGACTGAAACTTGCCTTCCCGGCTCTATAAATAGTGCGTTTGCTCTCGGGCTCTGTGTGGGATGGGGGCGAAAGAATGAATAAAGGCACCTCGCGGCCACGTTTGGATCCCCGTCGCCACAGGGCAAGGCAGAGGGAGGTCGGTGAAGTTCCTCCCAGCGCACACCGCCCAGTGACAGCACAGTCTGCCCTGAATTTGGATGCCAGTCAAAGAGCAATAGGCCCAGTCTCTTGGAAAAGAGTGCAAAATTGGGCATCCTCCCCGCAGGGTACACCTGCGCTGCTCCTGCGGCGCTCTTGAGGATGCCATTAAAGAGCATGCCCGCTGACTTGCACCTGCCCTGCATGCACCAGGCCTGGAAACAAGGCTGCGGAGCTGTTTTGGGAGCAGCCCCAAGCATGCACGCAAACTCTCTGTCTCCAGTACGCGTGGGAGAGGTGGCCCTGGTGCACCAGGTCTGGGTAGGGCATCGGAGAAGCCACATAATTGTGCCTTCCCCATGGGCCGAGGTTGGGAAAGAGCAGCACCAGACCTGCTCCATGGAGCCCAGGTAAAGCCAGCCAGGCGAAACCAGCCAGCAAGGCTCCTTGGCCTAAGGTCCGTCCTGCCCCAGCCCCTTCCTCATACCTGCTCCCAGATGCTGTCAGCAAAGGGGCGATGTCAACAGGGGGGGAATGATGGAGGTTTTGTGCTTTAAACAGGAAAGGATGGGAGTGTGGCATCAAACTCTTCCCATCGGGCAGGCTTCCTGCCCAACGTGAAGAAGCTCGCATTGTGCACCTCAAAGACCGATCACAGCATGCCAGGAGCTGCGTCTGGACCCCATCTGGATGCAGGGAGCTTTGATTTCATTTTGAACAGTAACACACTGCTGCTCAGCCCCCAGCAAGGGGCTCAGGGGTCAGCAAAGTGGGCAGGTACGCAAGGGTCAGCGCTTGCCGAGTGCAGCGTCGCTGGCAGCCGTGCACCAGGCAGTCTAAATATTTGATGCTTCGTGGTGTGGCTCAGCCTCAAAAACAGCACAGCGCAGCAAGGCGACGGGAGGAAAGGCAGGTGTCTGGGGAGCTCTGCAGCGATCCTTCTGCTCCAGCGCCGGGCGCCGCGTTCGCCGTGCGCTTGGAGAGGCTCCAGCAAGCAGAAGGGGTGGGGAGCCGATCTCCCTGGAAAAGTGTCACGCAGGCTGCCTGCTCCTCCAGGCCATGCCCCTTGCCAAGCCCTTCACAAAAGCCCTGCGCTGGCTGTGCCCTTGCGTGTCCCCGAGCATGCAGGCACGTCCCACTTCGCCCATCCCCTTGCTGGGGGCAGGCTGCTGGCCCTGCACGGACACACGCTGAGGCGCAGGTCCTGCACAGATCCATGCCCTCTTCCGTCGCTCCGTGCCAGGGGCAGGAATGACCCCAGCGGGGCGCTCCCCGTGTTCACAGCCTGAACCTGGGCCAGCAGCTTGCACAGACAAGCCTGCCCTGCAGCCTTTGAAAGGGCTCAGAGCCGTCCGAATCCTGCTGCCCGTCAGGGTAAGCCATAAGCTGGCCCTCATCATTCATCCTCCACGTCCTCAACCATGTAAGGACCAGAAGACAGGCTCTTCAAACGCATGTCCTCCCTCTGTGCCATTAAACACCCCCTTTGCAGGGGACCCCTGCCTTTCCTGCCTCTTGGCACTTACCTCAAGGGGCCCTGGATGCTGATCATGCCCAGCTCCTCGGAGCAGTCCAGCAGCTTGCACTGCAACTTCATGTCCTGCAGCACCCTCGTGATGTGCGACCAGTTGTGCTGAGCGACCGCACCACCGACAGCCAGGTAGTAGCCATCCCCTGCAAGAAACACCACCAGGCTTTTAGCCCCGACGAGCCCCCGCAGGAGGAGAAAGCTGAGAGGAGGTTTTCTCAGCAGCTTGGATCCTACTTGGCATTGCTCTCCCGAGCAAGGAGTACATTAATTCATTAAACCTCAACATTTAAACAAAGCTTTAAACCCTTTTTTGGTTTTTGTCCTTTTAATCGTACCGACTTCACCCAAGGGAGACAGGTCTCCAAGCAAAACTGCAGCGTGCAAACCTATGTCAGGGAGGGCATAACAAGCGTGTTGGCAAAAACCCTCAAGTCTGAAGATAGCTGTGCTAGCAGGCCAAGGCTTCGGTCGTGGATTGGGGACGTGATGTAACTATGATGTCAGAACCGCGCTTCTGCTAGCCCATGCTGCATTTCCGGTTGGGGGGCTCTGTCAGTACACCTATCTTGGCACATCAACGGTGGCAGCAGCTGCCTAAGTCTGTGTCTGGGGCTGTACTCCCTGCTCCAGGTACATTTACACCCCTGCAACATGGTAATGCAGTCAGAACGACAGCTTTGCATGAACTTTCTGGGCAGAGGTGCCAATGGCAGGTGCCTGGCACAGAGCCGCAGGAAGATCGGGTCCCTTCTGCCTCTAGAAAACCACTTCTATGAAACTCAAATCATCTCGCTCTCCCCTCGGGGTGATTACTCTGGTGTTACGCAAGCAAGCACTTTCCTCTGACTTGGCCGCAACAGGCTTGTATAACGCGGCCTTCAGTCGCGTGCCTTCGAGTTGCCTCCTGCACGCGTCTCTCTGCTTCCTACAAAGGATCTGCTGAATTCCCAAAGCACCGGCTCGTACTCTGCAAATCTTCCCCAGGAGGCATTCCCATCCGCTTCAAAGATGCCTGTTCCTTGGGGCTTGCAATATTGGGCAGCTCCTCACAGCAAATGCCTAGAGCCCTGGAGAATTCTTCCAACTATTTGAGTAGGTCTAATAAAAGATATCAGATTCACCCAAAGAGCCTTATCTGCCTAGATCCCTGGAAACAGTCTGCAATACCTTTTAGCGAAGACCCTGGGCAGCTACCACACTCTTAGCCAGTTGGCCTTCCCGCAGAGAAAAGGACCCTGACCTGGAGGACTTTGGTGATGCTGAATCTGGAAGCCAGAGCAATTTATATACATGCCATGGACAACTGTATGCCTGATATCCACTCACTGGATGCACCAACAGATTCCCCTGTGGACTTGCAGAAATGTTCTAGGCGGAAAAAGGAAAGTCCTGGTAGGGGACGCTCAGTAGAAAGGTAGCTGCCATGCCGATGTCCCCTGGGCCACACTTTGCAGCTTCAATGCAAAGAGACATAAAAAGAGGAGGAAACAAAAGCTGCTTCTGGAGGAACACTGCAGTCAAACTTCCCGAGTTTCCAAGGGAGGACAGCGCAGGTCCCAGGCCTAGAGCATCTCCTCAGGAGGGACATCAAGCTCCAGGCTGGATCCCTCGCTGCTCTGCACCTCGTGGAAAAGCTGGATGTGGAAAACAAGCCATCCGGCTGGCACGTGGCGTGACCAGCACAATGTAGGAATTGCCTATAAGCTGATGGGAGGCTGGGAGGGGAAGAGGGGCTGCACCGCAAAGCCAGCATGGTCAGTGTAAGAAAAAGGAAACCCTGCTCCTTCCTCCCTCTCCCACTGACCCCAGGCCTCACTTCCAGAAGCAGTCGGACCTCGTGGGCTGCAGACAGGAGCCTGGGAATCGCCCCGATTTCTGCTGCAGTCATGTCAGATGGGGGAAGGCCCGTGGATTGCATTTTGTCAGTAATACTGAGAGGAGAGGGAAAAAAAACCCTGCCCGGGGAAGGGATCTGGGAGCTGATTAATGCTCCATAATCGATCCTCCCTCTGCCTTTCCTGCCACTACAAAACCGCACTCCAGTAATCTGTCATAACGATAATAAGTGCAGCCACCTACTGTAATTGAAAAATAGATCTGCTTTTATTAAACTCCTCCATCACCCATCAAACGTCGCAGCTCTGCAATCCGCTTCCCTTCACATTTCCTGCTTAGCATGTGTGCACATGTTTGTATATGTATGTGCAAGTGTACATGCATGTGCATGTATATGTGCAAGTGTGTGTGCATGTGTGTTTGTGTGTGCACGTTTGTGCATGCGCGTTCGTGCATGCGTGCGAGCACAACAGAGAAAGAGAGAATTGAATGTCCATGGAAGGCAGAGAGGAATAGTGCTGGTTTCTGCCAAGCAAGGGCAGGCCAGTGTCAAGGAGGCATCCGTCACCATCCGCCGCACAGCTCAGGCTGCGCCCTCCCCCCTCTGCTCCGACCGGACCCCTCTCCTGACCCAAGACTTCTCCATACGCAGAGCCTGACCCACGTGCTGCTAGCAGGACCGAGGAAGACAAGTGGGTGTTGACCGCCAGGTTATCTTCTCTCAGGCCTGGGGTCCAGGTGTCGCCTCCCATGCGTGTTCCTCCCTTAAGAGGGGGAGCAGGGGCATCGTTAGCAAACAGACGCCCATTAGGACTAGGCAAGGCAGTTTGGTGGAGCCAGCTTGGGCACGCTGCTGCCCTCCTCCACTGCAGCTGCTTAATGCCATTAGTGGCCTCCAGGCTGATTGCTCTCCTCTTTTCTAATTGCCCTTTATTGCAGCAGATAAGGACTGCAGGAGAGGTCACAGCTGCCATTCAGAGCACCAATGTCTGAATGAAACCCAATAAAGCCAATAAGAACCTGGTTGGTCTACAAGCACCCCGGGGACAAGGAGAAGCGCTAATCTGGTTACATCTACTGATAGCTGTGGAGGAAGGGGGGGATACCAGGTGGCTAGATTAGGTAACCCAATCATCCTCCATGCACTGGCCAAGAGCAACACGATTCCCTTCCCAGGGTGAAATTAAAGAGACAATGTCAAAGTTTCCGGGCCTCAAATTGAACCTGCGGCCACAGTTCCCCCCGCCGCTCCCCATCCGTAATGCGGATATCATTGCACCGGGTTTCCAGGCTTGCTATGCTCCTGGCTTCTCAATAGGGAGGTCTGCCAGGCCCGGCCGCAGGACCCCATCCTGCTCCTGGCCACCGCTTTTGGCAGCGCTGAGCTGAGCGAGGCTGGCAGGAGCCTTGTTTTCAGGAGGGGCTTTTGGGCTCCATGAAGGAGCAGCTCTGCTTTCGTATTCAGCAACATGACAGGGGCTAGAAGGCTGCCAGCATATATCCCCAGCCTCCACCGAGCACACAGCAATGAGCTGCAAGCCTCTGCGACTCTCCCTGCCCTACAGGGGTTCGACCCTTGCCACATGCATGGCAGTGAGGCACGAAACCTTGCTCAGTGGCCTAGGCTTCTCCATGTTATGGCCCTAAGGATGGGGATGCGGCGGCTGCTCAGCACAGTACAGGTAGACTAGCCAAGCGCTGGGGATTGGAGCTGAACAAAAACACCGGCTCACCTTTCAAACTCAAAGAGGGAGTTTTGACCCAGCTGAAACCACCTGGCAGCCCAAATACATGCCATGGGACGCACAGGATTATAGCCCAGGGGTTTACCTTCAAAAGCTGGAGCCAGGGAGGCCTGGCTCCCAGGGCTGATTCGACTGACAGTCAGATCGCTCTCGACACCACCGCGCTTGTTCAACATGCACGTGTAAACGGTCGATCCTAGAAACAGGAGAGAGCCGCTGGGGATCAAAACCTTCCGACAGCAGCTAGCAGCTGCAGCGTTGCGGGGACAAATCCTGCAATGCAATCCTCCCACTCACTAATGAGTCCCCTCATCACGCAAGCACGCTCGTTAGTCCTTAATGTAAAACAAGGGAATGGTAATGCTGTCGTGTGCCCACCCCTTCTCGCAAAGCTCCCCATGCTCCGTCCTCGTGGGGCTGGGCCGCTCGCTGGCAGGCAGCGCTGATGGCCTTGGAGCCGGAGGGTGAGAACAAGTGTGGACTGGACAGTTTGAGCAACTAGCTTTTCCTTTGAGGTTAAGGTCAGGATTCAAAGCCATCCCTCTGTAAAGGGAAAGGTTAATGAGCTAACAAACAGCAACTTCACCTGCTCAAGAACACAGCTTGGCTGGGTACACACGTAAGATAAAGGCGGCCTGTTGGGAAGCTGAGGGAACCGAGATTTAACAAGGAAAGCGAGGCCTCTGGAGGTTATCAAATGGCAGGAGGCTTTTAGCCCCAGATTAGAAATAAAGATTAAGAGCCCGAGGTGTAGCTGGTATGAATCAGCGCAGCTCCCCTGAAGCCCTGGTCGCTGTGCCTATTAACGCCAGCTGCAGGTGGTGGCCTTGCATCCGTCCGTCTGCAGGTGGGAACTGCGTGGAAGCAAGGGACGACCAGCCGAGCGGGACAGATGTCCTTTGCCCGTCAGTTTTATGCTACTATTCTCTCTCTTGGACTTCAGGGGGTGACTCCCAAGTTGGCTGGGGTGATATGATCCTGGCACCCCTTCCTGCCTGGGGCAGGGGGTCGGACCTGGCGATCTGTTTACATCCCTTCCGACCCTAAGTCCTATGATGCTATGAATCTGTGTTGTGCAGGAGACATCAGAGCTCCCGAATGATCCAGAGTCTGTCACGGCTACCTATTCCAGCCCGGTCTGCTGCCCAGGTGTGCATTCGCACCTGGGCTTTGAGAGCCAGGTCTCACCTCACTTCCTCCAGCTTCACAAGTCCCCGGGCTTACCCTGTGCAAATGAGATCTGAATCCAGCCCTCCCAGCAGGCAGAGAGAGCCTTTCACCTCAAATGCTTTCAAACATCCTCAGAGAAAGCAATAATTTAAAAAAAAAAAAAAAA
>JAGPOW010003310.1:20146690-20243976 GCA_030014935.1 Caiman crocodilus
CCGTACCTGGCGACTTGCTAACGTCCGCAGTAAACAGCCAGTCGGCCGCCTTGCTCGCCTCTGGACCCACCAGGTAGAATTTGCCGAAATAAGACATGTCAAAGACGGCCACTGCATTTCTGCAGGTTAAGCACTCCTCCTTGATCTAAAATTAAAGCGCACGCGAATGAAGCAGCACCGTCTTTTCTCGCTCCACAAAAGGAATCATCCAGGCAAATTAGAAGCGTTTATGTAAGGAGACAGTGGAAACAATAAAAGGACATGCAACTTGGTGCTTTCTAAGCTTTCTGTAGCGCTTTTAAAGGCTCCTTTAAAAATAGCTATTCAAATGCAGCATCTCTAATGACAACACCGCCCCGCTGATCCAACTCCTTCAATCAATAGCTTATCTTAGGAGACTGGTGCTATCCTGTCAAATTAGCTGTTATTTCCCTATAAGATTCATCTCCCAACACCCGCCAGTTGGGTTTAGCTCTGACTCCCAGTTCTCTCAGTTTGGAGCAAAGAAATACTAGAGTTTTAAAAAAGGCTCTTTGTTCTGTGTCTGCTCTGAGGTCCCTGTGCAATTGGTAGGAGGACACATTTTAACTCTTCCCATGCTTTCCCTCGACTCTTCAATTTGGGAGGACAGCGGTAAAACTCCTTCTGGATGCTTTTTTGACGTTTCTGAGCCTGGGCAATGGTGGGGCTGGTTGCCACATTTCCAAACCGTACCTGCTGGGTTTTGCAACACCAAAGCAACGGGGGTTTGTATCTGCATCTCATTTGTCTCACCCGACCCAAACCTTCGCAGGCTGCGCGTGTCGTTTTTAGAGCAACAGTTCTGTTTTTATCTCGCTTAAGTTTTCCTCATGTGTTTCTCCGATAGCTCAACAAGGAGCTCTTTTTTGAAATGCTCAGCCTGCTGTGGACTCATGCCTCCAAAGAGAAAGCTGTTGGACGTGCTTGAAAACTGATTATTTTGATGGTGAGTGCCTTGAAAGCCATGTGTACACGGGCCCCACGAGACGCTCCATGTTTTTCACAATGCACCGTGGCGTGAAATTTATCCCATAAACAGGGGCCAGCAAAAAGATTTAGGCACTACTTAAACTAATGGACCAGAATGGATTCCACTTGAAAAGTTACGATGCTTATTGAGCATTTATACAACCCTGCAGTTATGTCTAGTGTCTGATAAAGCAAAGATACAGTCCCTGTTCCTGATTCCTCTTAGCCCAATAAAGCGGTGTGAACCAGCTGTCCTGTGATAAAAGAGCTGAGATCTCCAGATAGGGAGTCCATCGACTCGCACGTCTTTGCTACTTACAGCGTTGTGATGAGGTGGGAAACCAAAGGTGTATTCATCTCCCAGCAGGTGGTTATAGGCATAGGCTTCATGAGGCTTTTGGTCGTAAGCACCGTAATAGTCATAATCCAAAATCTAAAAATAAAGTGGGGAGGAAAGAAAGGCCATGAGGAAATACAAGCCACCGTGAAGTCGGGGGATAGGGCAGAGGGGGCTTGGAGCAGGTCTGGGCAGCAAATCAGCTTTTGCTTTCCAAGCGATTGGGATGGGATTTGGACCATATTCAGCCCAAAGCTGGAAAGCAAACCACTGCAGATCATTGCAAATGCCCCCCGCCCTCTCTCTCAAAATACGAAGGAGTTCAGATCTGAGGTTCAAGCTGATCTACCGGTTGTGAACACCCCCCCCAAACCAAACCACCCCATTTCAATCACCAGCCTCCCTATACCATTCACCAGGGCTCCATCGCTTTACCCCACCACGGTGGTGTTTGAATTACTGCCGTGCTTACGGGAGCTGCTCCTTGCGTGTTGAACCAGCCAGGCCTCTCCCAGCCGTGTCTCTCCTGGAACACGCAGCCTTGCTGTAGCAGCGCCTTGGCAAGAAGGGGACAAAACACATCCTATGCGTTAGAAAAAAGCTGGGCGATAAGCACCTGATCACGCTGGCCTCCGTCCAGTCACTTCCAGGCTGTAGCCATTAAATATGGATTCAAGGGTAGAGCCCATTGTGAACGGGCATCTATTAGTTGTTGCATAACATGGAGTTTGCCTGGATGGCTAGGCCCGTCTGCTTCTCCAGCCTGGCACAAGCTAACGCAGCCTACAGCAGGTGCTATAATCAGGGCCTTACAATCATCGCTGGTATAACAGCAGATACCCTTAATATCCCCATAACAAACTTATGCTTTGATCCAACTGGGGTAAGTTATTCGTCTGACGACTACCCTGTGACAAGGAATTGCACAAGTCCATCATGCCAAATTCATGTCATGTAGCATCAACTATGAATCGACTGTCAACAAGTCAGATGCTCCCCACAACACGGCCCCGATACACACGTCTACAATGGTAATATTAACAGCGTTTAATATTTAGATGGCCCTTTTGTGCCTCCACCTTCCGCAGCCCAGACCCGCACATAGTAATTAGGCGGGCCACGGGGACAGATTTGTTTTGTGTTTATGTTCAAAAAGAATAGTTTTTGTTGAATATTTTAGAAATGATTCACCTCTATTTATAAAACATAGCACATGTTCTGGAGCACTGTGTATAAATACCAGGCTGTCACTCAAACGGGCATCACTTATTAGGCAATCTATTAAAAAGCTGCATTCTCGGGAACAGAGAACAACTGAGCTGGCAACTGAAAGGGGGAACAGGGAAAGGGGGGAAAGTCCGTTTTGCTGCTCGTATCCCTGCTCCGCATTGGGGAAAGAAAGAGGAAGGGAAGGGGACACGGTGTCACCTGAACTAACAAGCTGAAACTGGCTTGGGAAACCTGCTTTTTTTTTTTTGATTCAGGCCTTATTCAGACTGGTAGGAAAGCAAATGGACCCAGAGCAGTGGAAACAAGGCTGGCATCCAGGAGTGAGTCTGAAAATCAGGACTCCTGGCAGGGCCCTGCAATTTAAACATTTGGGCCACAAGTAACCCGCTGAAGAGCGTACAGCAATGCACCGTCCAGGAGCCCAGACAGCATTTCCCTTTACAGAAAACTGAAGAGCACTTAGCGCAGGTTTAAAACCTGTGCCAGGGAGACCCAGACCAGGTCGAGCTCCAGGCTATTTAAACATCTGTCTTTCTCTTTGCCTCAACCCCTTGGTCATCTCATGTTCGCAGGGCACGCGAGTACTTTCTTTCCTTTTTCATGCCCTCGTGACAAGGTATTTAGCAGATTCACTGGAATCTGACAGGGCTGGCCCGTGAAGTGTTTCTGCTATGACCCCAAATTGCAACCTCCGGGCTGTCCGCCACGTGCCTTCGACCCCACACGACTGCAGCGGTGAATGATAAGCTGCACCAATCCCTCGAGACAGACCAGAGAGAAAAAGTGAACGTCATCTTTGCAGACCTGCTTTGAGAAACCTTCCTTCTGGAGCTGTTCTGCTCCCGCATCCTATCAAGGTCGTGTTCAGCTCGAGCCAAGCCGGCGTGGTGTTTCCGAAGGATTCGGAGGCAGTCACAGGCAGGCCAGGAACAGAGAGCCTTGTAATCTGCCACACGCCACTAGCCTGCTATTAATACAGTGCCATCTGCTTAAAAAGCATCGCTCTCCCACACCACGAGCCCCGCGCGTCACTCAGCGAGGCTGGCGAGACAGCCAGGGAGAGGGCTGGATTTTAACAAGCTCCATCCCAAGGTGGTTCAACCACCTGGGATCCTTCGGAGCAGCTGGGGGAGGAAGCAGGAGACCTGCAATCGCGCTGAGCAGGATCTCACCTCCTGGCATATTTCTCTATCTGTCCCACAGCGGCCCCAGACCAAGCCCAGGGCAACGTTCAGCACTAGCCACGCGAGAGATGGCTGCATAGCTGCTGTATTTCGTGGGGTGGTGCCTGCCCATGCTGACGGCGTAGCCCTGCTTCCCCCGTCTCAGCAAGTAAGCTGTAGGCTTTTTGTGCTGCTTAATGGCTCCCCTTGAAGCCAAATGAGAAACTGCTGTTGCAGATCCAGGGCCATCAATTGCTGCGGATTTGCACGAACGAGGACATGTTGATGGACAAGCTTTGGTTAGAGAGATCCTGATGCCCGGCTCCCTCAAGCCATCCCTTCCCACAAGGGTCGGCCCCCTGACCTCGTGCAGCGGGTCTTTCCTCATGTTGCGTCCAGCCAGCGGCTCGTCATAGGGGAAGACGACCGAGTAGTTCTTGGCGTACGACTCGTGGCTTCGCTCCCGTATCCAGCGGTTGTTGCTGGTGAGAGAGTGGTGAAATCTCCTGAAAGGCAAAGAGGAAGGAGCCTTCAGGAGCAAAGCCATCAATGCATCACCCACCTCCCATCAAAAGGAAGCCGACCGCTTGGCTCACCGGCGTCTCCGGCGGAAATGACAGCCCCCATCGTGTTGAGAGCTGCACTTGCACGAAGTGAAAGACAGACCTGGCTGCCAAGAGCTTGCAGTCCAAGTAGATAAGGGAGCACACCCCACACTGCAAGGCTCCCAGCCTCCTGGAGTAGGGTGTCAGGGCAATTTGAGGGAAGGGATAAAGACGGCACGGGGCCGGAGCACACTGTGGTTCAACTGTTTTCTATTTTCCAGGCCCTACAGGCAGCAGAATTGAAGTCGCAGTGTTATAACCTGGCTGATTAGCAGGTATAAGACTCTTGGGCTCTGTGTAGACCCCTTGATGGTAGCGTTGGCACTGCCCTGAGCCCAACAGGAAGCTTCTTGGCACCCTGTGCTAAAACCTCTGTCTTGACCAGTGACCAACCTCTGTCTTGACCCTTGCTTTTTCAGTCTTGGCACTCAAACCCCACAGTTCTGCATCTGCACTTCAGTTATAACCATTAGTACCCCTGGTATTTCAGCCCTGGCTCCCCATAATGCACCTGTCACACCTCAATCCCTTCCTTTCACCCGGGACGTGGTTTGTCCACAAAGACACCGGTTACGAGCGGACACCCTGCAAGAACGTCCTCCTGGCTGGAGGAGCCGGGAGGTCTCTCCGTGCAGCTGCTCGGGAGCAGGGCAGCGAGTCTAGGAAGCAGGAATAGGAATCCTATGTCGTGCAACCTTACCGGGAGCGTTTCACCCCTCTGCACACGAACCCTGGCTCTCACCCTGCAAAGATCCACTGAGAGATGGGGCATGTCAGCAGCGCCGAGATAAACCCAGCCAGGACGGGTGAATGAGGGAGGTAAAGGGCAGAGAGAATGCTCCTTTGCTTTCCATCGGTATAAAGGTCCCTGTTCAGGTACACAGTCAAGTCTCATTGATTTCAAGGGGAAATAAGCACTTGCTTAAGGGGTGTCCTGACTCAAATGTGAGCACAGCGAGCTGAGGGGAAGCCCCAATCGACACCTGGATCTTTAAAGGCTGAGCAGAGCCCCCTCAGCCCTTCCGGCAGTCCTGCCAGCTCTGACTCTCTCTCCAAACCCTCTGAAATGCTGGCAGAAGGCGGGGAGAGCAAGGGTGGGTTGGTTGGTTTTATATAACCCTGCTGCTTTGCTTGAACAGAACAGCGATTAGCATTTAGTTCTCGCTGCTCAGGAGCTCACAGCATGGCAAATGCCCACTCTGTGTTATATCACCAGAGATCAGCTCCAGCTGCGGGACTGGAGCCTGGGTGCCGAGTTCCCATGCGGCGGGGCAGGGCCTGGCTCGTGTTTGCTTTGGGGCCCTTTGGAAAAGAAGAGACATTCTGCAAAAAATGCCGATTGGAGCTGGGATCTCAAATGCCCTCGTTCTTCCTTGTCTCTACCATGAGCCCCGATTGCTTTTCCCTCTAGACCAATACGCTACAACCTGGACACCTTGCTTGTCCTGGATAGTCACATCTGGGCCTTGTTCTCCACGCCCCTTTCCAGTGGTCAGCACAGCAGCTGAACAAGCAGCGTGCTCCCCGTGGGTTTGTGTGCATGGCAGGGAATATGTGGGAGGACATCCGCACAGCGAGGTTTCATGGGTCCACCGAGGCGCAGCCCAGGATAGCAATGACTACCTCTAGTGCCACCCTTTTGGGGCCTATGCAGAGCAAAGGGCCTGGCTTCCAGAATTAGTTAGCACAGTAAAATTTAGCCAGTGAAATGGGATAGCCCCAGCTCTTCCCCTCGCCCCTCACTAAGCTGCGCATCTAGTGCCCTGCGCAAAGGGGACTTGCTCTAGAAGCCAAACCAAAATAAAGAAGGATCAACCCCACTGTATTCACTACATGCCCACCCCAGCGGAGTGTCTCTGCAAGCTAACATTGCCTGCGTAGAGCGTCAGATCCTCCGTAGATCTGAGAGGAACACAAGCATTGAGCTCCAACTTCTCACATCAGCATCCCTATGCAATAAGGATGCTCAGCTCATTGAAAGGGGTAGGACAAACTCCAGAGCCCGTGAGACGCCTGATGCACATCTCCCAAGCAATGCACTGAAACAGTTTTTAATGGCTCCTGTAATGTCTCCTTCCAGATGCAAAGCACAAGGAGCAGGAGGAACGCCAGCCTAGTGAGACATGGGGAAACTGGCGGGTCCTCCTTGCTCGCAACTAGGACTTAATACACATGGTGATCGGGGTAGAGGCGATGCATTCTCCCAGCCTATCTGGCCAGCTCTTTACTACGTGGTGCTTCGACCATCATCAGAAGAGTGCACGGAGGGTTGTCATGTTGTGTACCTCGTCCAAAGTAACAGCAAACTCCCAGGCTCGGCTGGTGAGAATCAATGCCGCACCAGTGAATTTGCTGCTTGTTGGCATTGCTGTCCCAGGTCTGAGAGCATCCTGAGCCGGACCGTCCGCCTTCCTGCACTTGGCACGGTCACTGCTGCTTGGGCAGGACAGATGCCGTTGTCCATCACCCTACACGTTTCCACCAGGGAAACAGGAGCATTAAATGTCACCATCTGTCACGCTGGGCAAAGAGTAACCGCAAGGTGCCCAGCAGTAATCAATCAGTTCTCTCCCCAGTATAAATGCATAGAGACGGGGGACCAGTCTCTATGGCTTCCACAACGCGCCCCACGGCAGCCACCTCAGCACAGGACTAGGCTAGCCTTAGTGAGAGACTGGGCAATATACTGAACAAGGCTTTTTCGACTTCCGAGTGGTTCTTCTCAATTCCCGTGCATTTTGTCCTCATTATCCTAAATCATCAAATGCCATCGAAGCCTCAAGAACAACCAGTGAAGGGGATGATGATCTAGGCAGTAGCGGCAGACGCTGCTACGTGTTACCTCCAACAAACACGAGCGGTCCCGGAGAGCAGAGAGGCGGTCTGGGGACAAGCAGGACAAACACAGGGAAGGCAAGATTCAACCTCAAAGGAGCTGTTCGTCAACGCTCCTCCACCCGATCTAAAAATCACTTATTGCAAGGAAAGCAAATGCACGCCACATTATACAGTCACTGTTCTGGGTGCCTGAATATACATCAGGGCTTCGAAAAACAAGTGCATAATTGGCTCTGACTAATGCATAAGTGTCTGGGAGGCAAAGTCCCAGCTGTACCGCAAGAGTAACAAGTATGTGACACACTCTCCTTTTAGCCAGTCCCCTAAAGGATAAAAGCCTTCTACTGCAGGCAGCTGAAGGGATTCCTGCTTTAGCTCAGGTTTTGTGACAACGTGCTGCAAAGTCCTAGATTTAAACCCACTGCTGAGCCATGCGTGCAAGCAGCTAATTGATACTTTTCTAAATCTCTCTTTTAACCTAGTTTTCTCCAATGGGGAAAGTAAAGCACTGAGAAAGGAAGGGCCTTTCTTAAATTCACCCAGCAGACCAGTAGCTGAGTGGAGAGAATAGAGAGTATAGGTCTCTTAGGCAGAGCCCTGTGCTGTAGGCACTGGGAAAGCTCTGCCTCCCCGATTTCCGTGGTCTGCGATGGTGAATTTGCACCAGAGGAGGGGGATGCCAAATTTGATTCTGTGTCCCGCTTCCAGACCTTGAGCAAACAAAAGGTGGGACACTGCCTGTGGACTGTGCTGTACCAAATCGAATGGCAAAAGTCACAGCGGGGACCATGGGCCAGACTGCAGGCCAGCCCACGCCTCAGACCACTGGGATGTGCGGTTAGTTCCCCCAGGGCTGGTTGCCGGCAGCCCGCACAGACCAAACTCCTGGATGCAGATTTACACCCTTGGAGCGGAGTCCCAAATATGGCCCCATGGAGGGGGGAAAGGAGACTTCAGGCAAATTGAGCTGGCCTCTTGCACAGCGCTGCTTTAAACATAACCCTGCGCAAGTCGAGAGCCATGGACATTCTTCACATTTTTCATCCAATTCTCCCCAGACTGAAATATAAATAAAACCCAAAGCATTTTAAATTTGTTTGACATATTTTCATCTCTTAAACAGAAAACCTCCTAGCAGGAATGTGCCAGTTCAGCACATGCTCATATTATTATTAACAGAGACCTATAACTCATGGACAATAACCTCCCTCTCTCTTGCTGGTGGCACCTTTCCCATCCACTGATCTTGGCAAGCAGGGACGCGTTTTTCAGAATTACAGCAGGCTTCCTTCCAGCCCAAAGCCCCCAGGTCTGGAGCAGGAGAGCCAGACATCGGGCGAACGGCAAGACAAAGTGTAATTTATTGGGCCCTTTAAAACAATATTTTCAACGTTCTTCCCTGTTCTCTTCCTGCAGAGGAGATGCAGGGCACTTGGAAAAGGGCAGAGCTGGGCACAGCGACAAGAGGAAAAGGCTCTTTGCTTTGAGATGGGCCCCTCTCCCCACTCTTGCCATCCTAGGACCCCCGAATGCGGGAGACCGCCCCCCCAACAAGAAAGGAAACCAAAAGACCGAGAGCAACCGTGGATGTCAGGCAGGTTGGAGATCCGGTATTCAGTCGCGTGTGCAGCTCCCCCAGCTGCCACCTTCAAAAGCCCCTGCCCGTTGAGCAGGAGGGTGACTTTGTGATAGACACAAGAGCAGTAACAGCTGCCAGGTGAAATACGTACCAGCGAGCATCGTGAAATGAGCCACGTTTGCATGTGTGGAACAGGGAGATATTGGAAGAGGAACTTAAGAAGAAGAGGAAGGACAAGATCTGCAGCAGGAACCAATATCGACCCAGGTCCGAAACCCAGAAAACACAAAGAAGCCAAGCAAAGGGCTGGGGAACCAGCTGGCAGAGACAGAAACTGGCACAGAGCAAGGAGGCGCAGTCTGCAGAAGAGCTCTGCACAAACCTGCCCAGGTCTGCTCCCCCCCGCCCAAAACGTGGGGTAATTGTGCTTGACTTCAGACATTTCTCTCAGCCCAAGCTATGAATATACGAGTTCATAAAAGTGACCTGTGAGTTTGTATCACATTAGCTGAACGGATCAAACTGGGCCGAAAACAAAAGAACTGCGCTGGTTCATTTCGAATGCCAAGACATTTCCGTGCCAGCATCTCCATGCATTAGGGTTTTTGGCCAAAACATTTCCATGCATCAGCGTTTTTGGTTGTAGCTGTATTGGTCAAGGCTCTTTGGGTAGATGCGAGATATTTTATTAGAGCAACTCAATAACTGGGGGGAAAAAATTTTTGCAAGGTTTCAGGCACAAATGCCCTTCTTCAGCCTCACTCTCTCCCCCTATGCCTGAAGAAGGGTGTTTGCACCGAAAAGCTTGCAAAGAACAATTTTTCTAATGGTTTAGTTAGTCTAATAAAAGATGTCACATCTACCCAAGGAACTTTGTCTGCCTAAAACATGCCTGTGTCATTGGGTGTTTCACTAATTAGCTGTATTTAATGTTTGAAAACAGGTAGAAAAGAAAAGGGGAGGGGGTGAGTAGAAGCAAAATGGGCTTTCCTTTTAGGAGCAAAAAATCAGATACGTTTTGTTCTGAGCTGAACCAAAATGTGTCCCTTCTCTCTGACTTTTTGCATCATCCAGAGAGCCAACAAATAAGTTATTTGCCCTTTTTTCTCTTCTTCTTACAGGCTCGGGCAGCTGTGCTAGTCTTTGCTTCCTGTGCAGCGTCGTTGTGAACGTTCGAACACCTACCACCTTTCACTCAGTTGTGGCTGTACATCAGTGGTGGGTGAAGTGATGCACAGACACACATCCGTGTTGCGGAAAACTCATCCCCCGAAGCCGAAAGAGTTACGTGACGTCCCGAATGGCGATGTGGTAAAGCGCCAGGGGATCTATCGAGATGAAAGCTTCCGTCTTTGATGCTGGATTAATTACTACTATGTCTAAATGTTTCTGCTTACTCTTTCCGTTGCCGCTAACATACAAACGCAGATGTCTGAGCAGGCAGCTGTCAACCAAGGGACTGGGAGGATGAGGAGGAGATAAAGACCAGAACTGAAATCCATGCAGCACAAAGACAGCATCTTCAGCAAACCTGAACCTGCCAAAGCCCAGAAAGCTTGGATGTGAACCACATGCCCTGCTGAGACCCAGACTCCATCCAGGAGCTGTTTGTTATAAGGCACTCATAAGAAGGCAGAGACAAGACAACATATGAACCTCAGGTGGAGATGTAGCTCCTCACCGTAGGATGCTGGCAGATGGACACCTGCAGTTTGCAAGAAGAGCGCTGCACGAGAGGGGAACGAGGACAGCAAGAAGGAATAAAGATGCACCATGGAGAGGGGAAGGAGGAGTGAGCTGAAATACAGGACCATGCATCCGGGGTTTCATAACCCCTGCTCCTCACTCCGATACAGGTTCCTCCTACGGCCTTTGCCAAAGCACTGACTCCTCTTCTGGATCTGGGGTTTCCCTCCAGTAGATGCAAACTGGAAAAACACCAGCATCGCTGGCATACTGTATGTCATGTCAGTCATGTCCCCTGATGGGGAAGAACGCAACACAAGAAGGCGAAGCCCAGCCTTGTTGAAAAGCAGCCTCAGGATTAGATGGCTCTCCTGTTCAACCAGCGGGAGATGCAGAGGTGGGCTGGCAAGGGTGGGAGTGCAGGCCGATAGGATGGGCAGCCAGTTTATAGCCGCCTGGGCCCTCCACATCCCTTCAAGGGATTTTCAGATCTGAAAAAAACTCAGCGTGGCGGAGCGGGAACAAACCTGCGGTGCTCCGTTCCGGATCTTGAACCTCACAAAGCTTTTTGCTTGCATGTCGCTCCTCTTGCAACGTTGCAGCAGGGGCCAACCTAGCAGCCACTTTCATCAGGGAGCCGCAAAATCCCGCGGCACCGCATACGACCCAGGACATCTTTCTCCTGGCCCCTACGGGAAGAAGGGACGGACGGCGTTTGCCTGGTTCCAGCAGTTTCTGCTGGGCTTTTTTATATTGCAATGTGATTTGAAGAGCTTTGCCTCTGACAAGCTGCTGTTGGCATCGCACCTGTGAAAACCCAACCCCAAGAAAACCTGACGGAGAAAGAGAAGGTGATTACAGAGCCAGCGTCAGCACGGTGCAAACCTCCCGGCCCCATCAGACTGCAGAAGGCGGAGGGGGGAAAAGATCATCCTTCTCCAATTGAAATCTTCACCTCGATTATTAACTTAGAGGACTAGGCACGGTGCTAATTGAAGAACAACAAAACCCAAATGTAATTACCCTGTCCTCTCTCATCATTACAATCTCCTCGTGTCTGATGGAAGCTGTTTGCACGGAAACGGAATGAGGGAAACGAGATAAAACCAACATGTAAATTCATTAAAGCTATTAAGCGTAATTGATTCCAGCTCCTCCGAGACGGAGGCAGCTGCAGAGAGACCAACCCTACGTTCATAGAAAAAGTGACATTGGCCGCCCCAGACACCCGGTTCTGCCTAAGACCCCGTGCAAGCAAAACTGTTTTAGCAATAATGGTCCCAGTGTGGTTACAGCACAGCCTGAAAGCAAGACGCTCCCAGCCACTCGCTCCAGGGCCTTGCTCGCTCAGCTCTCAATCCCACCGCATGAGACTATTGATCTGAGAAGCTAGACGAGCCATGCTAGAGAACTACCCGTGCTGTCAGAGGCAGGTACAATCTACTTGGAGCAACCGTATGACCCATAACAATACCTCACCTTAATCAGCAGGCCCCAAAGGAGGTCGGCATCACTGGCCCCCATTTTACCGATGGGGAAACTGAGGCACAGAGCTGGATCATGCAGCAGGTCAACGTGAGAGCTGGATATAAGTGTCCCAGCCCAGTGCTCTCTGCAGTACACCACCCTGCTGTGTTTGAGCTTGGAACCGGGCTCTCAGATGCCAAAGGGTGTGAAACCGGGGTGAAGGTATGCGGCAGAAAGAGCCTTTGGGTTCCTCTTTGTACCACATTGCTCCACCTGTTCAAGCATCGGGACAGACCCCGGACCCCAAATCCAGAAACAGATGCAGCCCTGGGAATGCAATCTGTAGCCCGCGCCAGCCCCAAGCCGACTGTCTCGCTGTTTATAACCGGGAGGAAACTTCTCTATTCCCAACGTGCGGCTCTGCGTCCCACCCGGCTGCACTGGAGGGAGATGGGAAGACCCTGGCATTGAGGCCAGACCCAGGATATCACCCTGGGAAGGGGTTTTTTTGGAAGCTGCTTCCTTACTTTGAGCCAAGCTCTAACTCCTCCACCCCATCAGAAACCTCTCAGCAGTGGGAACACAGCACACGCGTTATCAGCACCAGGAGAGGATCCTGATATGATCGCCTCTCCTTGCCTGCACAGGCAAAGCCCCTGCTTCTTGTGGGGCGCAAGGGATGCACTTCCGTCCTTCTGGATACAGAGCAAAGCGCAGCACGCTGCCTCTCGGGCCTCAATGACCTGGGGGCTCAAACCACCACGTGCACAACTGGATTGCCAAAGGCCCTGATAATTCAGAGGTACTTGTAATTAGGGCTACGACAACGGCACCAAAGGACTATTCTCACAAAGCAGCGCTGCAGACTCTCACGCTTTCTTTGAGACTCTCACAATCATCGGTGCAGACTCTCACGCTTTCTTTGCGACTCTCACAATCATCGGTGCCTCCTTTAAAGCCCCAACCTTTTCGAACCACGTGAACACACGAGTATCCGAGCTTTCGGTCCGATCCCACCATTCCAGCCTTCCCAGTGCCAGCGACCCAGCGAGCCCCAAATCTGCAAAGGCCAGGAGGGACGAACAACAAGAGCGCCAAATTCATTGTGTTTAAGATAAGCCTGCCCCATGAGTTGGGAGTCGCACGCTTCGAGCACGCCTGTTGCCGGTGAGCGCTCGGACCCATCTCTAAAGCCGACCGCCCTGGCAAAGAAGAACGGGATTCTCCATAAGGTGTTTCGCTGCTGCTGCGGAAGATGCTGAGTGGAGATGTGGGTTCGGGTCCTTGCTCTGGCTCGGGTCCTGTGCATGGCCTGGGGCCACGATACGCCAGCTCTGCAGAAAGGGAATGCAATGCTGCCTTTCCCTTACTCTTTATCCATCTCTTCTATTTAGATTACAAGCTCTTTGGAGCAAATCCTGCCTCTTGCCAGGCATTTGTACCATGCCTAGCACAATGAAACCGTCCTCTGGTTGAGCTTCACTGCATCCTGCTGCTCTCTTCTACCCATCTCCCAGTAACGACGGGAGGCATTTCTAGCCCAGCTCACCCAGGTGGAGATGCAGGTCCCAGCCCCTTTCAACCAAAGACGAGCCCCTTTCAACCAAACCAGAACAAAACTCTTCTCCTAACACACACAGTTTCCTTTCAAACGTATTTACAGCATTTACCAGGGACACAAGGCTTGGGGTGGGAATACGTGCCTGATATCATAGCCGTACATATCCTTTTCAGGACGCCCGTGAATAATCCAGTGGGCTAATTCCTTCCCGCAGCCACCTCCGAGCATCATTCCTGAGGGAGAAGAGAAAGGAGAGAGGGGTGCTGGTGACTCAGAGGATCTATTTGAGTCGCTCCGAATCTGCCGTATGTGCAAATCCCTGCTGAGGTTGACAGGAACCTTGCCTGTGAAGTGATGGCAAGATTAAGCCCTTATTGCCTCAAGCTGGAAGTGTTTTACAATGGCCTTGATTGCACACCCCACCAAGTCCACTGAGCTAAAGGCAGGCACTTGGATTTTTTTTTTTTTTAAAGGTCTTGTCTTACCTGCACTATTGAAGCCACAACCGAGGAAAAAGCCCCGAACTTCCGGCGCTTCCCCCATGAGAGGCTTATGGTCGGCTGTGAAGGATTCTGCAAGACAGCAAAGACGACACAGCCCGTCAGCAAAGCCACGAGCTCCCACGGCAATTCGAACAGGCACTTTCCTACGTGTTTGACGCCAGCTTGCTTCTGGTCCTCAGCCTCCGGTCCTGCCCCCTTCGAATTTAAGATGCTCGTTTCATAGACTCATAGAAAATTGGGGTTGGAAGGGACCTCAGGAGATCACATCCGGTCCAACCCCCTGCTCCAAGCAGGACCAGCCCCAACTCCATCATCCCAATATCATGGCTATATAAGCATTGCCATTGCGGCAATACCACCAGCCTGGCCCTTGCCATTAAAACTCCTCATCTGCGTGTTGCCCTCGGGGTATCCAGAGATCTCAGTGGTATTTGTCTTCCCCCTCGTACCAGGAGGATGGTTTCAAAAGAAGAGGCCTTCAGTGACATGGGTAAAGGGTGCACTTCAGGGGAACGCTCTACACTAGGCCTCTGTGAAGTACAATGGATAATATGTCTCAATCTAATTAAATTAGCAGTTGCTCTCAGGCTTCCTCATTCCTCCAAGATCATTACACTCTTTCCCCTTATCCCACGCAAGTCAAAAAGTGGCGTCCCTCCATGAGTCATCTCTTCAAGGGCTGGACCACGTTCATACTTTTTTTCTTCTTAATCTGTTTCTGCTGATGTGCTCCATGCATTTAAAATAAATCCTTCTTTATAAATCTAATGGACTGCAGCTGAACAGCTGCCCAGGGCTCCTGTGTTAATGATGTCTCCTTCTGCCAATTCCTGTTCCAGATATGGCCGTCAAAAAAAAAAAAATTATATATATTTGCCAGGCTGGGATGGAAGAAGAAAAACGCCCGGCAGGTCGAGTTGTTTTTAACCTTTGCGGAATAGCTTGGAAGACAATCTCTCCATCCACTGGGGTGTCAGGTTTGGTTTATGTGATCCCCCTTTGGTTTTTAGCTCCATCCGGCCGTTTTCAGCTAATTCATGTCATCTTGCTCTCCAGGGAAGGGAGCATTAGCATGGCAAAGAGCAACCTCTTCCAGGCAGGAACCATCTCATCGGTTCTTTGCTTGCCCAGCACCCTGCATAGTGGGTCCTGTCCACCACTGGGAGGTCTGGGAGATGCTACCAGAGAAACGAACCATTAAATAATGCAGAAGCAGGTATCATTGAGAGAGTTTAGGGGCACTGAACAGCCGCACAAAAAGATGGCCTCAGACAGACTGCAGTAAAAGGGGCATCTTAGCACATTACCAGGCTTGGCAATGAGGAGGCAACTCCTGCTGTTTTGGCACCCCCAAAGTTTGGGACTGGGAAAGAACAAGTATAGTGTCGTGAACTGTAATGTCACCATCCAAAACAGGATGTCGCCCGGATGCCAGGCTCGTGCCTGTACTGGTTTTTAAGAAACCACCAAGGCATCTTACTGATAACACGTCCTGGGCCCTGCACCAACAAGCCGTGCGGTCAGCGATTCGACTCCGTGCTGTGAGGGATGATCCAGTGCTGACTCCAGGGATGCTGGACAGACACCTCTGTGGTGAGCGGCTCTCGTCCGAGAACTGAGTGACACCTGTCCTGCTTCTCTTGGGGGATGATCAGCTAAGAGAGCCCCTGGCTGCAATTATTCAGGCTGAACTCTTCTCCAAACTTTCCCTTAGGCTTGCTGCTTCTGCTCGTACGAGGGACAACCCTGACACAAAGCCCCATGTACTCATTTCGGAGCTGCAGGGGAGGCGTGGGATCTGGAGCTGGAGATGAACCTTGTGGGCTGGGCTCACCTCCAATGTCTACAGGACCTTTAGAGCAGTCATGCCCAAGCTTTCAGCTCCGTAGGCTAGATAAGTGGCATCGGGGCAGACTGCAGGCTTATTTAGTCTGGAGAAGGGAAGACCAAATAGGGATTTGATAGTAGGGGGTTGCAAAGAGGATGGAGCTGGGCTGTTCTCAGTGGGAACAGATGAGATGACCGAACAAGGAGCAACGGGCTCACGTTGCAGTTCAGGTTGGATATTAGGAAACTTTCTCGCTAGGAGGGTGGTGAAGCACTGGAACAAGTTACCCGGAGGGGTTGTGGAGTCTCCATCCTTGGAGGTTTTTAAGGCCCAGCTTGACAAAGTCTTGACTGGGGTGATGTAGCTGGGCCTGGCCCTGCTTTGAGCAGGGCGTCGGACAGGATGTGACCTCCTGAGGTCCCATGCAACCCTCATTTCCTATCACTCTAAGATTTGAGGAAGAGGACTCGCCACGATGGCACTTGCTAATCCTCCTCTCCAGCAAATCCCTTACAAGGCAAGTGAGAATCTTTAACATTCATTTGCCCAGCAAGTCACAAAAACTAGGAGCTCAGAAACCTTATTTTCCAAAGCACCAATTACCTGCACAGGAACGGTTTTGTTTGAGAAGGCAGGCCTGTGACAGAAACATCTACCCGACAAAGGGAAAAGCCAGCGTGGTTTGGCTTCTGCTGCCCAGGCCATGGTTCAGATCATCAGCAAGATGCACGGTACACCCTTCGCCTCCAGCATGGAAAGTCTAAGCAAGTCACAAGGGAGCCGGGGGAAGGAACGGGAGGTGAATGCCTGGAGGGAACAGGATTCAGGGCAAAAGTTTCTGCAGAGGGGAGAAGGAAATCGGTGACTGTTAAAGCACCTCGGGGTCTAGCATTCACCAGGAGCAGAAGAGCAGAGAGACAGTGTTTAGGATTTTTCTGCAGAGCTCTCCTGGATAGCCAACAACTCGCTCCTAACCCCTGCTACTCCAGCTCTTGGCCCCGTCCAGCCTGAGCAGGACATGCGCCCAGGATGAGCGGCTGTGGATGCATGATTTTGAAACAAGGGGGTCCGAAATCTGCCCTCTCTTCTATGAGGACGTTCCAGCTCCTCGCAGCATCCAGCACAGTGCTAGGCCTGGCCTGGATCTGTGAGCATGCAGGATCAGCTAGCATAGGTTAATTAACAGTTAGCAATCTGGGCTCACGGTAGAAGTGATCTCTTTTGAGACCAAACAGATTTTGGCAAAAAAAAATTCTTTAATTGCAAGCTTTTGGGCACAAACACCCTTCACCAGGCTAATATGCATCATCACAGAACCTCACAAGAGAGGCGAGAGACTCTCTAACAGATAAGACCTGCCAGCCCAGAGGAGTTTCCCATCTATTGACTCCTCTGTGAAATCCTATGAAATAGGAACTTGCATTTCTACCCAGGAGATCTTTTACAATCTTTTCTCTGCTGCCTGAAGAAGGGTGTTTGTGCCCGAAGCCTGATGAAGGGTGTTAGTGCCCGACAGCTTGCAATTAAAGGCATTTTTTTTTTGCAAAAATCTTGTTGGTCTAATAGGAGAGGCCACCTCTACCATAAGCCCAGATTGCTTTCTCCTCTAGACCAATACAGCTACAACCTGGATACCTTACCAGTTAGCAGAAGTTTGCATACGACTGAAGCCTGCTTACCTGGGCTATGTTTTTACCCTCTGCCCTAAACAGCACGTACAACATCGAGTCCTCTGTAGCTCCTTCCCAGGCGCCAGCCCACTCTGTCAAATCCTGCAACACTTTTGCCAACCTGGTTTCTTATGGTCCAAGAACTATACAAGTACTGAGCACATGCACTCTCCCCCCTGGATTCCCCAGGGGCCAGTCAAATTGCAAATATAAAAAGGACTAGATCGCCCTGCTTATAAAATATTGACCATGAAAGCAAGCAGCCCTGCTTTGCCATTGGTTCATGCATCCCAGCCCCAGCGTGGCTCAGTGTTTTTGCAGAGCGAATAGATGTTGGTTTAAAGCCCAGCACGGGCTCAGTGACCCTTTGGAAACTACATTACTGGGCTACACACATCTTACACAGCTCTACAAAGAGCTGATTTCCCACTGGAGAGCGTTGGCTGCACTCACACTTCAACTCAATCAAAGCCGCCCTTCTTCGGGCCGACGCATCTACCCTGTAAATGTCATGTTTTATCTGGTATGGGGCAAGAGATGTGTCCTACTTTCCTACCGAGCAACTGTGCAGCTCCATCCCTGAGGGGCTGGAGGGTTTTTCCTTTTAAATGATTCAACAAAATGAGAGATGTCTTTCTTTTTTTTTTAAACCTGACGGCTTGCACTGGGGGAATTTCCTCAAGGCTCTCCGCCTAAGGGAAAAGGCTGAGCGCAATCTAGAGCCAGGGCTTGGCTCCAGGCAGATGTCATGCAAACCTCTCCAGAAAAGGTATTTCCATCCTGAACAGGATGTCTCCAGCTACTGCGAAGGCTCCCACAAACCACTGCCACCACATCTCATCCCAAACCCCATTTCCTTCGCTGTCAGCCAGGCCGACAGTGCTGGAACTGGCAGCTGTGTCAAAATGGCAAATCCGGCAACTCTTTCTCCGTGCCAAGCCCCTAAAGAAGTGGTTGTCAGACTTTTTAGACTCAAGGAGCCCCTTGTTAGACACAAGGCACCCCTGATTAGACAATGCGCCCCTCTTGGTTTTCACTCCGTTCGCAACTAGAGAAAAATAAGTGAGCCATTCTCCTATTGCAAAGAACTCAGCTTTGGGGTTTTCTTGGGAGTCATGTTTGCACACCTACCAGTGTTAGCAATGCGTGGCAACCTGAGGGCCCCCTGTAAAGGTCTCGTGGCACCCTGGTTAAGAATCACTGCCCCGCAGTACTCAGTTGAGCTGACTGAGGACAAGACGAGAACTTTTCTGCCAGAAGGACTGGTCCAAGTCACCGATGCTGATATTACCAAGCGCGGTCAGTAGGTTTCAGAGGGAACAGCTCAGAGCTGCGAACCCGTTGGGTGTCAGTGAGCCATGTGGTCCTGTCCAGGGGGCCCCAGCACCACACAGGTTTGCAGCCAGGAGGGGTTTCAGTCTGACAAATGGAAATGGAAATGCTGCAGCAGCCTTATTGCAGATGTGGAGCAATTCCCTAGTGAACACGGGCCTGATCTGAGTGGATGGAGACCACCTTCCTCCTAGCTCAGATGTCAAGTGAGGAGCGTGGAGGTGAGCGGCCGCCCGAGCTCCGTACAACTCCCTCTGGAGCCTGGCGAGGGGCGGGCGGGCACTGGCTGACTAGCAGGAAGGACCCAGGTGCAGGCTGCAGCAAGCGTCAAGGTAACTAGGCTTGCTCAGCTGGGTTTAATGAAGCCTTCCCCATCTTGTTCTGAAGAGCCGCAGCTGGCTCCATCTTCTAGCTCCCCGGAAAAGCCCCTTGCAGCGTTTAACCCTTGCTTGCAAACAGCTTTCTCTTATCTACAAGCACTGAAGCTTTTTCTGGTTTGCCTACAAACATAGGAACGTTGGCTGGATTTGACAGCCTGCAGGTGGGCTCCGAGCTCTGGGTCCCAAGACCTAGGCAGCCTCTATGCTCATTTTCTTTTCCGAGTTAAGTCATCATCACTGTGCTTTTCTAGAGAGGGCTTGACTCTGACACCTGCTGCAAGCAATGGAAAGCCTCCCCGGGACCACAGCCATTCCATGTACCCTCAGTGAGCTCCCTTTCTATTCCCAGCCTCCAATCCAGCCTCTTCCTGCCCTTAGACTAGTGCAGCAAAATTTCTCCTTTGATAAAGCTTTCCCACCATCACCAGATCAGCATGCACCGCCTCAGCCTATTACCCAGGAAAGCCTGCCCCAACCGGAGCTACCGATAACTTGCCCAGGGAACCCCAAGAAAT
This sequence comes from Caiman crocodilus, assembly GCA_030014935.1. Lineage (NCBI taxonomy): Eukaryota > Metazoa > Chordata > Crocodylia > Alligatoridae > Caiman > Caiman crocodilus. The sequence goes on from JAGPOW010003310.1 coordinate 20,166,375, forward strand.
TCATTAGGGACTTGGCTGCTGGCAAGCTGGTTTGGGTGGAAGGTGCACAGATACCGTGGCTCTGCTGTCCAAGAGGGCTGAGAGGTCACAACACAACGGGCTCTGGCCAGCACAGCAACTGTTCAGCAGCCCAAAAGTCAGGCCATTTTTGGAGCATATTTTGTACGAATGGCTCACCCCCTTGGATATGGTGCTGCGCAGGCGTCACCGACCCGCAGCTCTCTGGGGCAGCTCTTCTGCTTGTTCAAATCGGTGCAGCAACATTGATTGCAGCTGGGGAAGGATGCGAGCCCTCAATCCAAAAGCAGTTGCAGACTCTCCTCTGTAAGACCTTGCTGCAATCTAGTGCAGGGAGCTCAGGGTTAAACACTGGGTGCAATGCTGTGTGTCCATGTCTCTGTTACTGCCTTGTTATGGGACCCTGGGCAAGACACCTTACTTTTCTGTGCCTCGGTTTCCACATCTCCAAGCATGCTAATGCTGACTTGCTCTTGGGAAGGTTGCTCTTGGGAAGAGATGAATTGCCTTCAAGTCCTGATTAGCAAAGGCATCTAAAGAGGTTGTGATTTCCCTCCTGTAGCCGAGTACCTAACTCCACTTGGGTTCCTGTCTGCCTGCTTAGGTATCTAAATGCCTTCGAAGCTCTGGCTCTAATACCAAATAATATGATCATTTCCTCTAGGCATCAGAAAACTACCCTGTGCCTGCTTAGGTCTCCACATAGGAAGTAATTTCTATGCAACAGAGAAGATGAGTGCGTTTTGAACTCAGCACTTTCCTCCCTTACTCAGAGTCCACATTGCTATATTACCCCTTTGCCCTGTCATCCTTGACTCACGGACCCCCGTGTGCCCACAACACAGGGACGTAGGCCTCCTTTTGCAGGGAGCCTTAGCGACAGCAACAAAATTTTAGGCTTGCAAAAACGGGGGTCAGCGTCTGAAAAATCAAGCCCTCCGTCTTCAAGCGGTGGCAGCAGCATTAGCTGCAAAAAGGTACAACGTGTTAGAAAACAGCCAGAACCAGCTTGTCAGGGATTCGTTTTGCTGCAAACTTTTAGCAACCAAACCACAGAATGGATGTAGCTGGAGAATGAGTGTAGAGTAGGAAGAAAGCTGCAAAAGCAAACTGCAGGGATTTTTTTTTTTTAATTATTGTTGTTCCTTCTGCTAAGCTTCTGGCACCACCTTTTGGAATAGGACATTATTACATCCAAACTCGTGCCGGTTTTCTTTGTGTGTTCCAGCGGGCTCCCCTCTTGCACCAAACGAGCAAGCACTGACAAAAGTGACTGAACAGAGGCCATGCTTGCAGAGCTGGTTCATTAGTTGCTGATAGCACTCGCGTCCCTCAAGCCCCGGCACTTTTGCAAACAAGATGAAACTAAGGGTGTTCAGAGATGCTGCACTTGACACAACCTGCAACCGGGTTTCTGTGCTTGGGACCTTCCATCCTTGGGCCAGCTAAGTAGGCTGCGTGCATGGATTGTGTGCAAGCACCTTGGTGAGGCAGACGGGAGCTGCAGTAGGAGCCCTGAGGCTCTGCTCTGTGCAGTGATGATGCATGGAAGGATGGAGCAATAAATCCGCACTGAAATTCGGAGGTGTGGGAAGATCAGCTTCCCCATTCCAGCTCCCAATTCCCTCACCCACCTTACCAGTTACAGCCCCATGATCATTACAAGCCCTCCAAGTCTGACACATGCAAGAAGCAAAAGTGTCCCCCTTGCCAGGGCAGAGCCAGCTCTGCCAGGCTTTTGAGTGCCAAGGCAGGTCAATTAAACCAATATTGGCTCTAATTAGCACTCCCACCAGCTGTTTGAAGTGGACATGGCCAGATTTTCTCCTGCCTTGGAGGACATCAAAGAAATCCTTCTCTTCCTCCCCTGATGGCTGAGAGCCACGCACTGGGGGCAAGCCAGGGGCAAGTGGAGCATGGAAAAGACGGGATTGACCATGCATGTGATGACCATGGGGTGTGAAGCCATTTTCTATTCCTCTCCCTCAGATCGGCGCACCGTAATGCTTTCTCTGTCACAGGGTCTAAGCTAACGTTCATCTAGGTTAAGCTGTTCCTCCACCTCTTTCATACATGATCCTGGCCTGAGTGTCTTATAGGGAAAACTGAGGACAGCAGGTGGTTTATCCTTTCCTGACCTGCCACCGTGTGTGGGTGGGCTGGACAAAACCACCGAATCGTACTAATCCTGCATGCAAACATAACACTCCCTAGCTCCAAATGAGGAGAACACCTGCAGAAAGTCAGCACAACCTTTGCAAGCCTCATCAGGGAGCAAAGCTGCTTTGATTGTATGTGGCAAATGCTACTGAAGTATTACCTGGCCCACAGACTGTGGACTTGATTCCAGTTTTCTCCAGCGCTGGGACTCGGTTTATAGCACCTTCGATATGCTGCATGAAAACGTCCCAGTCCAGATCAAAGAGGCCAAAGGCGAATTTGTCAGATACCTGGTGGGGGCCAGAGGAAGAGAGCTGAGTGAAGAGGGTTATTTTATAACACACACCCTTATTTTGGGAGCTCCTGATGGGCTGTTTCCTGTAGGGTGCCTGCTGAAGCCAGTGGGAGCTTAGGGATTGATGCCTCGAAACACCAGTCACAAGGAGCAACCTCAGGGCCCCTTGAAGTCAAAGGGAGTTTTGGCATTGTCTCAAATAGTGCCACGATTTTGCCAGAGCCCATGTTAACTGCTCAGTGAAGGGGCAGCCCCCTTGTGATCTTGCCCAAGGTCACTCCTGGGATCTCTGGCATGGGTGAGACTGGATAAGGGACTTTTGAGATCCCTCTCTCCTTGCTGGCCCTTTTCAAGTGGGGTTGCTTCTTGTGCAGACCTTTCCCAGATCCAAAGACCACCAGCTTTCAAACTGCATCCTACCCTACCCATGGGACCAAGCTGATTCAATACAAAGGGTCCTGGTTCCTGGCTTTCAGGCATGAGCGAGAGCTCAAGGACTCATTTCTGCCCCTTCTTTGTCAAACCAGGTTTCCCAGGAATGTGTTTCATTTATTATGAAAACCTCTCCTCAGTGCTCACCTCCTCCCAGAAGATTGGATTTGACTCGTATCCGCCCACAGAGAGGGCATCGCCTTGGAGACGAAGATACACTGAAGCATCGTGATCTCGAACATTCGGCATATTCTAAAAATAAGTGCAGAGGAATAGCATCAAGCCGTGGCAGGCGAAAGCCAATCATGCCTAGTGGAGTCACCTGAGCAGCTTCTGCCCTGGGATCCTGCACCAGCAGGTGCACCAGAGCTGCGTGGAGAACCATCTCCTGACCAGCAGGGATCTTCTGGAGATTTGCTTTGCAGTGGCATTATAAATTAACCATATAGGTAACCTAGTTATTTGTCCTCATAGCCTCATCTACCTCGCCCCCCTTGGGTCTCATTGCATAACCTGCCAGAACATCAAACACAGCCCTGGCTTTTCTGACATGCCAGGTCCACAGTGCAAGGAGTGGAAGAAGACAATTCTGGCAAGTCATTCATTATCTGCCTCACTTCTGGCCAAAAATTGGCAAAAGGAACGGTAGCATCCTCTCCCAGCAATCCTTCTTCAGCTGTATTCCTCCACCGGCTCCTTGCTCCTTTGCCCATATTGCCACCCCCTAACTCTATGCCAGCACTGGGCTAATGATATAATTACCAAGCTCCCTCAACAGGAGAGAGACACTAAGCCACTGTTGCACAGCATGGTGTTTATAGCTGCTCTGATGATATTGCTGTATTTTTTTTAACCACGATGTTTTCCCTCATTATTTACAATCCCATATTCCCTTTCGAGTTTCCAACCATATGTTCGCATTGGCATGCACTAGTTCGTTACTTTTGGGTTGCTCAAGCGTGATGGCACTGAACACACCTAAATGTCATTGCAGGATTTAGAGACAGAGCAGACTTCCACAGTGTGGCTGTGACCAGCTCAAGGCACACGAGGGTTAAGCAGATAGCACTGTTTTATTTTAAAGCATGGCAGTCTCTTTTTGTGTGTGTGTGTGTGTGTGTGTGTGTGTGTGTGTGTGTGCAGACTTGGCAAACAGGCACTGAGAAGAAAGACTGGTGGCAGCCAATCATGATGAATTAGCTTCAGGGCTGGGCCCTTCCTGAGCCCCCTGCCTGGGTCCTGGTTAGAGTACGGCTCAGACACCAGCAAAACAAGATTAGCAGCAGACATGATACATGTGCACTGCCAGAAGGCAAAGGGGGGTTAAGCAGCTGCAGAAGATGTTGATACGATTAAATAAACTGAGTCTTAATTCACTAAGCAGGTTCCCCGTGTGTGCCGGCCCCAGACCAACAGAGCAAGCCAGGCCGGGCTGCATAGAAACTGGTTTCTGTCCTGATGGAGGCTGAAGATTAACAGTCCCAAATCTACCCCATAACTCCTTCCCCCAAACCACGCCCCAGTGGCTATGGAAGGCACTCAATTAATACAATGTCACTGCTGTGATTGTATTAAACACAGTGATGGGACCATTGTTTTCTAGGCACTCCTGTAACAAGGCATGGGAAGATAGTCTGCTGAGAACTGGCCAACCAGGGAACCAATGTGTTTCAATGCAATTTATGGGAAGACGTATTTAGTTTTCTCCTACCCCACTAACACAGAGAGGTAAAGGGGTACAACGATCCAGTCTCTCATGCATGAAGAGCAGTGGACTGGTTTTCTTAAACGGTATACATGCAGATGTGTAAGTAGTACAAGTGGAATGATTATAGGGTCTACTATATTATCCACTAATATCCAGTATTATCCACTAATAATTCTTAGCATTTTAATAATAGACATGTAGTTAGTGGATGGGGATACTGCCCTACACAACCTATTTTCAACCCAGCCATTGACTTGCGACGACAGACCTTTTCCCCCGCTTCCACTATTTGTCTGCCTCATCATCCATGGTTCGGGGCACGGACCATCTCGGAGCGTATTTATTTGGCAGCGCAAAGGGCGCCCAATTTTGGGTGTAATATAAATAACCATCTTCTCAATAAATGACCCCTTAACATCAGCTGTCAAAGAATCTGCATGAAAAAAACAATACTCATCTTGGTCAAACACTTTGCAATTGCCTGTAGAAAACTCGAGCCAGGGTTTAGTACTGTTATGACACGGTGCGAAAGGTGTCGCAGCGTTTAGGCTCTGACTCCGTGAAGCATTTAAACACACATTTGCCTCAAGTATGTGTTTAATCAGCTTCTATTCAACCCAGTGTCTAAGCACATGTTTAAATCTCTCTGAAGCCTGAAAGAGAAGGTGAATGACATTTCTACATGCTCCAGGTCCAATTTTGCCCTGCTTTAATCCTCTCTGCAGCCCCACTAAGCCCTGTGGGCAGGTCTGTGGCAGAGCCAGCCCCTCGGTATCAGTTTGGCTGATGCTTTGTGCAGGACGGGCCTGCCTAAACGCTCCCACCTTTGAAGCCAGCGTAGGTGGATGATCGCTGAGGTTTCCTGAAAGACGCCCTTCTCTGTGCAGAGCTCGTGTTGCCCAAGAGAGACATCTAGCTGCAAGCGGAGGGATGAGCTCTGCCCAGGCAACATTTGCCTCGGAGAGGTACAGGTTACTGCGCGGGGACGGCGCAGGGGGCACAGGCTCAGACACAACCGGGATCCGCACCGTGTGAAACAGGTGATGCGCTCTTTCGACGGCAAAGAGAGGGACCACAGAAGGTGTTCTCAATCTTACTGCTTCGTGATGCTTTTAAGCACCCACTTATTTGCGGGCAAACACAGCCAGGAAGCATTTGCACAATCATCTTGCAAAGAAAACCCACGCCGTGCATGTTCCCTCTTATTTCCTTATTCATGCACGTTTTGGGGGTAGGAAAGTAAAAAAAAAGTGTTAGAGACTTGGATCCTAAGATTTGGGAAAACCAGAAGTCCCCACATCTTGGCCCAAGTCCCTTCTGCAACGTGCCCAGTAGCACGTGGTGGGTCGCACGGCTGCCGGGCACAGAAGAGGAGCGACGGACTCACCTGAATGCCCTCTATCCGCTCGGTCACCACATATGCATGATGCATTGCCACCAGGGGCACGCTGACGCCGGCCATCTGACCTAGGGCCCGGGCCCACACACCTGTCGGAAACAAAAAACCCCAATAAAATAATCTGCCTCTTAGTGGACAAGAGTGTCCATCACTCAGGTCACCACTGGACAGCGTGGGGATCTTCAGGCAGAGACTTGCAGCTCAGAGAGCATTCGGACAACAGCCAGATGGGTTTAAACAGGGAACGAGCCAGGCTCTTTGACTTGCGTGCAACCCAAAACCAGGTCCTTCCCCTCCCTCATTATAGCTATGGTGAACCAAAGAGTGGCCCGTGTGTATCAGAGGCTAGACAAACCCTAGTAACCAATGGGACAGGAAGGGTAAGTGTCATCCTGGCACCTCCCCAAGGGGCAAGGTTGGTGGGTAAGTGGCTTTTATTCCCTACCTGCACAGTTCACCACGCAGGGAGTCTGGATGGTCCCATGGCTCGTTTCCACGGCAGTTACCCTCTGCACACCGAAGTCATCAGCCCTGACCTGGATACCGGTCACCGGGCAATTCTCTATTACCTGCAGACACATAAATCACCTGTGCCCCTGGAGCTGGAAGGACGAGCCAGATCATCAGACCACTGCTATTGCCCAGTCCAGGTCTGCAGCCATGATGCCTTCGTTCCTATCTAGGAGTACAGGGCCTAGGTACCCCGAGGGGGACAAAGGGAGAAAACACAACGGCCCCTTTCCATGGCAAGAGGAATTTCTCCTTCGTTCCTGTCTAGGAAAGGCTTGACCGAAACCAAGGTCTCTCACTGATCATTTTCTTTCACTTCCATAAAATCATGACTATCCCTGGTGGGTAATTAAATCCTCCTCTTTAATTGGGGGCTTCAATTACTTGCCAGCGCAGTTACTTATATGTGATTTTAAATTGCAGAGAGCTCTTATTATTTATTTGTATTGTAGCAGCAGAGAGGAACCTCGGTCCTGGACCAAGGCTCCGTTGCAGGAAGGACGGTACCCGCACGCAGCAATATGATGATCCCTGACCCAAGGGGCGTAGTACGTGTTATCAACTCGATAGTCCTGACAAAGCTGCGTTGGGATCTCTCCCATCTCATCTGTATTTCCCCGAGTCTTGTAGCTCCTTTACAAAACCAGGGCTGTCTCTACCTGATGAGATACAGTTGGGCTGTCCTTCCAACCCAGCCAGTCAAGGCTGTATCCTCGTCACCCAAAAGAAGTGCTGCTAAGCAGAGCAAGACAGCTCAGAAAACACCTGGAGCTGGTTCATGAGTGCCATGGGGAAATTGTTTCATCTCTGTCATCACAGGTGTCAAGAAGAGGTTGGATAATACTGATCGGGAATGAGCTAGGAGTAGCTATGCCTGTGCTATGCTATGCTTTGCTTCCCACGCTTCTCGCCTTTTCTGGTTGCTACAAGGGGTCTGGAAGGGATTTTTTTCCCCTTCCTGTTGCTACATGTGGGGTTTTTTGCCTTCCTCCCTGGGTGGTGGGTTTGACTGGGGGGCCAGTTACCAAAGCGCCTCTGGCAGCTGCTGCCCTGGTAAGTGTTGTGCAGGTACCAGCAGGATCCATCGTGCCATCCTTAGGGACGTAGAGCGTGCCATACAGGTCATCCACATTCATCAGCGGATACAGGTCCTTCGTTTCTGCGGGGGACAGGACGTAGGACTCTATGCCATACACCTTACCCAGCTAAAATGAGATACAGAACAGATGTCTTAGAGCAAGCAGGATAGACCGGTGATGTGTCTTCGGTTTTCTGCATGACAACCGACAGTAATAAAGAGACAACACAATGCACCTCTGGGTCCCAGATAGCAGACAGGCTAGGTCCAGCTATGAGCACTGCTGCGGTGCGGCTCTAACTGGCTCCTGCGGGATTCTCAAAATGCAGAACATGGCAAACACCTCTAGCAAGCTCCCACCCCATCGAAAGGGACTGGGCCCTCTTCCTATGCAGCTGTGCAACTTACGGTGTGCTAAACAGACAGCATTTTGATAGGTATGTTATGAATGTATGGAGAAAATTGTGATGTACTAAACCGAAACGGGCAAAACTCCAGGAATAGGTTTGGTTGTGCAAAGCCCAAACTGGGGATGTGTTTGATTTGGGGATCTGTATATCTAAGACCTATGTATCGTTTGCATACATAAATATCTGCATGCGTGTGTGTGTGTATACACACACCACACATGCACACGCACAATATACAGCGGGGCAGGAGGATACCTAATGGGCCATGACAACGTGCATTTTTCCCGTACCGGGGAGGATGATCACTTGCGAAACCACGATCCCTGGCGAACCTGCACAGAGAGCTGCTCCCTTTCATTTCGTTACTGAGAACAGCATAGAGGTTTTGTTGGCTTTAGTATTGCGACTCTCAGCTCGGCAGCATGGGAGGCCTCTTTCACCATGCACGTAGTAGCCACCAGCGGGATTGGTTTCTAGCCAGAACCGTCTCTCAGCTATAATGCGAGTCTGCGCTAGCACTGCACAAGATAACGATGGTCTGTGCAAACTCGACTGTTAGGAATCACAAGGTGAGCTACAGCCACCCTCACCTCTCTGGGGTCTCCGATCCCCACTCCCACCTCTCCCCTTTCTCAGCCATCATCACTGTGCTTTTATAGAGAGAGAGGGCTTGACGCTGATGCCTACTGAAAGCAATGGAAAGCCTCCCCGGGACCAAAGCCGTTCCACGTACCCTCACTGAGCTCCCTTTCTATTCCCAGCCTCTAACCCAGCCTCTTCCTGCCCTTAGACTAGTGCTGCAAAACTTCTCCTTTGACGAAGCTTTCCCACCATCCCCAGACCAGTATGCACCGCCTCCGCCTATTACCCAGGAAAGCCTGCCCTAACCAGAGCTACCGATAACTTGCCAAGGGAACCCCAAGAAATTCATTAGGGACTTGGCTGCTGGCAAGCTGGTTTGGGTGGAAGGTGCACAGATACCGCGCGGATGGGCAGCAGCGCACAACCCCCACGTAACTAGACCTCCCCAAAATCCCTTCACACGGCTAGCGGATAACATCCACCCCGACTCATTCGGAGAGGAAGGCAGCACAACTCCCGCTTACAGACATGAGCCTCTTGTACTCGTCCAGCCGCTGCTTGTTGGAGGCGATGAAGAGCCCGCCGTTCTGGATCCAGCCTGTGTGGAGACCTGTCTCCTCCTCAAGGTCCCGGCTAACCACGTTGCGAGTGTGCGCCAGCAGCTCCACTTCCACGTCGCTGGGGCGCAGCTGCCACAACAGGCCTGGGAAGAAACCACGGAGAGCCCAGAAGATTCGGGCTTCACCTCCCCCTTCCTCGGGGGCAGGGTCCTAGCCTACAAGCCGGGCAAGCAGCGTCCATCTGGGGAACTGCAGGGTTAGCCAAACGGAGCTCTAGCAAGGACAACAAGCGCATCCCTGACCTGCTCACCACCCCCGAGGCAGGTCAATAATGCAAAATAATTGGGTTTTTGGCTTGATAGAGGAACTGAAAAAGTGAAAAACAATTGTTCTGGGTCCCCTCAAAATGAGCCGCCCGCCCAGGATTTTTCAATGTCTGCAAACACTTGTTTTTGGATCAGCTAAATGCTTGCTGTGACTCAGGGAGGGGAGGAATTACTTCGTTTTTGGAGAAGACCTTAAGTTTTTAAAAAAAATAGAAACAGAGGGAAACTTTGAAAATCTTTGACAGGAAAAAAAAATCACTTTTTTTACATTTTTTTTTCCCCAACCAGAAACAGAGGCAATACGGCTCAACTTTAGAAAGGTTTTGAACATGGTGACCTGTGTTAAAAAGGTATGCTCCTAAGGTCGCTCTCTGTGGTAAATGTATTCTCCTAAGGTGGGGAAATACGGTCCAGATGAAACTGCTGTGAGAGAGATGCCTGTCTGGTGGGGGGATCACGCTGTAATATTACGTCCTGCAATGTCGAACCGGGAGGAGGCATCATGGGCTTTCACTGTCTGGGGTCTGGCCCCGTTCAAAACCTTTATTAAATGCCTACCAGACGCTTCCAATACGTGTACCTGTTCCCTAAAGAAGCTTCTAAGTGAGTCCTAAGCACCAGCAGCACCCAGAGCTCCCACTGACACTACAACGCAGATGACCAGCCCTCACCATGGGGGAAAAGCCAGGAGACGAGTCGGCGTGTGGATGGACAAGCCCCCAAAACCTTCCTCTGCATCTATTTTCCTATGGCAGCTTGCATGAGAGCTGATCGCCACGGACCGCTCCACTCACCTGCCGTGTGCCAGGTGGTCCCTGAAGTCAGACGGTCTCTTTCCAGCAAGACTGCATTGGTCACCCCCATCTTTGCTAGGTGGTAGATGGTCTGGCAACCCAAGCTGCCTCCGCCCACCACCACCACGTCGGCCAACTTGGGGAGCGGCTTGGTGGGCCCTTGGGCTTGGGAGCTTTCGCCCTTCAGGGTCTTGTGGTAGGGGACACTCTTCTCCGTGGTCTGGGCCGTTGCACTGCTGAAGCACCTTCGGCAGAGGCTTCTGCCGGCGGCTGGCATCTGGAGGGAGGCAGCTGCTCGGAAGGTGGAGCTCAGGTGGGCCATGGCGACCTGCAATCCGACAGGCAGCTGTCAGCAAAGCAAGGAGCCATTTCTGCATGTGTTGGCAAAGCAAGCTGCACATTTGGCATCCTGAGCGGAGAGGTTTTGAGCAGAGGGCTCCAGAGCTGGAGCTCTAAGTGGGTGACTGTCCCCCGCCTGCCCTGGCTGTGCTACTGCCTCATGCCAGAGGTATTCACAGCTGCTCATAGCACCACTGCATGTGGGAACCCAACTCAGGGGCCAGGATATTATCAACAGACCCAAACCAAAGTGTCTACCTCACGTGCAGTGTCACGAGGTATAAAAAAACCTCTTTGTGGGCTGCAAAGGGGCTGTGGCAAGTGCAGTCAATCAGCCCCAACCTGCTGCAGCGAAGTGATGGAGTGCAGATGAACCGCTCTCTCCAGAGCGGAGTAGGACTGTAGCAGGACCAAGCCTCCTGAAGGAAAGGTAAGCCTGAGACGGGGCTGTGTGGCTTTTATCTAGGACTTTATGGTGGTTTTCATGCAGGGGGCTGAGGGGGAATGCAGGTGGGAGCCCAGAGGGACAAACCACCTCAAAAGGGATGAGAATTAAGCCTGCTTGGGATCAGCAGAGCTCTACTTGGCTTTGTGCTGGGCTGGTGATTCAGGTCTCTGGCGCTTCGGGGAGTACGGGGGGTTGGAGGTGGGGATGAGCTTTTGTTATAGCCTGGCTGGAGGGATAGGCTATATGGCACCAACACGACGGGGAAACGGAGGCAAAGCTGCTGTGCTGATGAAGTCTTGCCTGGAAGAAGTGCCCACGTGTGGGGAGCAACATGGCCAGGGCCACAGCCTGCCACTCTACATTGTAGAGGCTTTCTGGAAAAAAAGTTGGGGTGGATGGTGGCATCTCCCTGAGCTCGCCCCCATGCACGTGCGCACGGCATGCCTGGCTCAAGGCAGTGGCATGGGCGCCTGCCAAGGAGAGAAGCCTGGGGGGACACAAGCTGAGGCAGCTGCTCACATGTGTGTGCAAAGTGAGCAGAGGCAGAGAAGCGGCTCTTTCAAGCTCTTCTGTGAATATTGCCGCTTGTCCTGGCCGAATTGGTCATCGTGGATCGGGTAGTGGCCGTCGGAAATGGGGACTGGGTAATTCTGCGGAGGGAGTGGACGTCAGAGGCAAGGGTCCTGCTCTGGGCCGTTCCACTGACTGGCTGTGTAGGCAGGAGAAAGTGCACACTTGGCCCCAAGGGGTAAGCCAGGGACGGGGGCAGCCTTTGTGGCAGGCACGTCACAAATTAGTCCCGCACTCTCCCCACGTGCCACTCCGATCCTCTTCCCCTAACCAATCTGCAGCTCTGCTTTCTGCTCCCTGCCCAATCTGCTGCCCATCCCCTCCCTAGTCGGTTGTGTGCTACGCACCGAGGCTGCCCATGCCATTTGTGGCAGGTTGCACTGAGCTATGGTGTGAATATACAGCACGGGCACACTCCATCGTCCTCAGTTAGCTTATACTGCCTGCAAGAGGGGGAAAATGCTACTAACCTGTTCGGCCCAAAGGAAGATGGGAGAGGCTGTGAATATTCCTATTTAGCACCTCTCACCTGCGGTGACTTGTTGGTCTGGATCTCCTACGTTTCCCTAGCTTTTATTTTCCTGCTGGTTGCCAGGTCTATTAGCCTCAAGAGGAAGCAATCCTCTCAACCAGTGACTGTGGGAGCCCAGGTGAACATTTATGGACTTCAGCCCGAAACTACAGCAGGGGATTGGAAACTGCAACACGGGTTTGCAAAGAGAGAAATCTTCCAGCTGAACATGGCCCTCTGAAACAGCTGCTGCCCAAAGCAAATAGTAATACAGTCTCTCTTGCTTTGACAGAGGTCTGCTAGAAATGCACATATTTTTGGGGGGGAAATGCTAAAAACCCTGATCCACGTGCTCGCTCCACCTCAGAAACCAAAAGACCGATAAAAAAGGGTACAAGCTGTATCACATAACTGCCCCCCCATCACAGGGTATTTTTTATAACCCTCAAATTTTTTATTGGGTGGGGGGGTTACTCTTCCCTGATTTTTGCATAGCTGGGGTTGGCAAGATGGCCAATACGTGCACTCTGTCTAGCGAATGCACTTCATTCCTTGTACGCGGGCAGCCCATGGGCATCACAGAGAGGGTGGGAGTTCACCATATAAGCGAAAAATCGTAATCTCTGACCCCATAAAGACACGATGACAAGGTGGGGAAGGACAAGCTATGTACCCTCCAGTAGGGTACCCTCCTTAGACCTCCACCCCCTGCCCCCAAATATGCATGCATCTGCCCGTTCTGTCCATTCAGGCTGGGCGCTGCAACAAGGAGCGGACCCTGTCTTTGAGGCCCATCTGCATTATTTTAGCTCTTGGAACAGACGCCAGAAGCATGCCCCTACCCACCCCTCGCGTTAACTCTCGAGTAAACAGCTCTTAATGTCTCTTGCCGAGTCAGCAGAGCTAGGGCCAGGGAGTCTGGGGTCGCCTCTCCCGTGGCAGGAAGGCTTTCCCCTCAAGTCAGAAAACTTTCCATCCACTTTGTGCCGAGCAACGAGCCAGCTCTTGTCCGCACAATTCCTAGCCGTTCTTCCCTTTGATCACACACACACACACACACACACACACACTCTCTCTCTCTCTCTCCTGCAAACTGGTCTAAGCACAGACTTCCACAGCCTCGGAGCATGTCTTTCATTGCAAAGACTCCCCTCCCTGAAAAGGAACTTGCACGGCTCGCTCGCATCCGCGTTTCCCCTCTGCTCAGCCAGCCTGGCTGTGCCCTGCGAGCCCAGCTTCCTGGCACTGCTGCTAGAAACCGCTGGATCCCTTTACCTGGGCAGAGGGCTGTTCGGCTCTTGCCGCCTTCCTTCGTCAGCGTGGCTCGCTTGCTCTGACACGCAGGCTCCGCTGCCACAGAAACATTAACCAGGGGTTGAGAGAACCGTCACCAAACTGCTGGCCAGCTACAACTATTCCCAGAGTCCAGATGGGAAGGCAGGGGAGCACGTGCTGGCTTCCCTATCAGGCAGCTCTGCTTGGCATGCCTCCTTACACACACACGCACACACACGGATGTGGCACCGTCCTCAGTCGCAGAGCCTGAGAAAGATCAGAGCGGTTAAAAATGGAAAATGCTTATTAAAATGACATAGCCTGCACTCCTTTTCATCACACCACGCTGTATACCAAAGAGCCCAGATGGGAACTGAACCCGCAGCTTTCCCAGGTTAGGAGTCCAACGTAGCACCCCCAGGCTTGCCCAGAGCTATTCGAGCTATTCAGCTCCCCGCCATCTGTTGCTGCCATAAAGGGAACACAAGAAACGAGAGTCACACTGGAACCGTCAGCGCAGTTTTCCGGCTGTTAAATTACCCCTCGTGCTCTGGACATTTTAGCAGAGTGAAATTAAAGTGCGACTCGGAGCTGAGTTTTTAACTGGAATCGAGCCCGAGCGGATAATACAAAAGATGGGAGTCCACCCCCCGCAACTGGTGCATTTCCTAGATATCTAGATCTCCTGTTTTGTTCAGCATGTCCCCGACCAAAGGGGGTTTATCACTAGTTGTGTGTAGACCGCCCCAGTGAGGACCGAGCCCTGTTGGGGAAGGGCCTGGGGAACTGGAGATACAGTTACAGAGCACAGCCGACTCCAAGTCTGGTGCACTGGCCACTAGGATATTCTGGTCCATTCTCCAAAAATGAGAGACAATATACAATAACCTATAGGAGGCCCTATATCTTGCTAGCCAGTAGGACACTGAAAGGGAAGCCTATGTAGCAATGGAGACGCATTCACAGGAGGAACGCCAGCCAAAAAGTGATCCAGGGCTCGATACATATAATAACCTACAAGGCTCGGGTTGATCCTCAGAACCACCCCGCTCCCCTGCTCCGTTATTCTTCTAGGGTTTCCATTTGCTAAATATATTGCTATCTAGAGATTAATTGGAGCAGCAGAGTATAATGTCCACACTGGGTTTAGAGGTGACTGCCTATGGAAGACCATACAACCCAAGGTACGTGTTATAGCAGCTGAAGATGCTCATGCAATTCAAAGCCAATCTAGGTGCCACAAGAGTGTGTTTTCTGGTGCTCTCACACCAATGCGTGCTTAAAGGAGGCATCCTGGGTGGGAAAAATAATAGATAATTGTTGGCTATCAGTCTAGTGTAGACGGGGCCTAAGCCAGTTCACTTATTTCTACATAGGAGAGAACAAGCCGGTAATCAGAGGAGGAAACAATTTGTAAAGAGGGGCAGGGAGTTTTCTAGGTCATGCAAAACCACATGGCTAAAGCAGACATGTTGAACATGATGCAAAACTGCAGCTCATTGTCAGATGCATGAGGCAGGCAATGCACGGCAGCACGACCACGGCCAGAGCTGGAGCGCCTGTCCCTCTGTCCCAGCGCGCTGGGCTAGCCTGATCCAGGCCTAAGAAAGGCAGAGCTCAAGCAGCCTCCAACAGCGCCTCCAACCCTTTGGAGGAGGAGTCAGGAGACTTGGTGCTTTGGCCAGCTACTCCCCTTGTTGGTGCCTCAGTTTCCCCATCTCTAAAAGAGGGTTAGCAATATTCACCCACCGCTGTACAGTGCTTTGAGATCACTGGCTAGGAGCGCTGGAGGTGCTTCTGCTGAGGCTGGCCCGGTATGGGTCTCCGGAGTGCCCAGGTGCGGCCAGCTTGCAGTGCAATGACTTCCCAGACCCCTGTCCCTCTCCGCTGTGCAGGTCCAGTTAGCAACCTTTCCAAGCATTCATGGTCGGCCTGCATCGCTTGCATGAGTTCATTGTGCTTTGCACTCTCGCCTGCTAAGACAGAGGAGGGGGGAGGTGGCTGCACGCCGGTCGCTGAGTGGAGAAGAGCTGTGCGGGGCGTGTTTGAGGCAGAGGGAGGAACTTACTCAGCAACCAGAGCCGGTGGCTGCTCCAGCTGTGCTGCAGAAGGGGCTCGTTTTGCCTTGAAGTGGGACCCGCTGTTTGCTGATCACAGGCTGGCTAGGAGACAGCCCTAACCAGCCAAATCTGCGTTGGCTTGTTAGCCTAGGCACCACCATGTCCAGGAACAGGGGCCTGGGCTTGTCCTGGGCAAGCTGGAAGTTGCTGCTGCTCCCACCTTGTCTCACTTATAACCACCCAGCTGAATAAACAGGCTCCGGTGCCCAATATCCACAGCTCTGGCTGTGAAAAGTGAGGAGTCCCTTCTGTTCCATCCATCAGAAACTCCCAGCAAGTCAGATTTCTTCCTTCTCCCCATTCAAAATCTTCTATGCAGTCCACTGATGCCAACCTACATGGGTAAAACTGCTCCCACTCCACCCTTTACCTCCCACCTCCACCCTCACATAACCTCCAGCACATTGCTTAAAAATGGAGCCATTCTCTTAGGGTCGGTACTTGCACCATCCGCTCTGAATGCTTCCCGGGAGCGTAGCATGGCTTCACTGCCACTGAGAAGCCAAGGCTGGGGGATGAAGGGGTGTCCAAGGAGTTTAGGACTGAAGATACCCCTGGGGGAAAGCTTAGACTGAGAAGCAGGCTTAGTGCTTACCTGTAAGGGCATTTACTTCTGGTAACAAGTTGCATGTTCTCGACGGGAAAACATCTGTTCCCCGCAGTCTGGCTCGAGTCTGGCTGAGTGTTGAGGATGCAGGTCGTCAAGGGTGGAGCATGGGGGTGTCTTCTCCTTGCCTAGGGATGGGGTAGTGCCACTTCTATGCACCGCACCGTGCACTGCACTTCTTGCGTGGTTTGTGTGTTATGAGCTGGCATCGCGGGAATCCCCGAATCTGCCTGCAAAGCATCTTTTGCAATGCCCCCCACCCCTACAAAAACTTGGCAGCAGGTGATGACTATGAAACTCAAGTTCAGGTGGGTCCACTCACCAAAGTTAAAATATCCACGACAACTTCACAGTGCAAGAGCATGCAGCTTTGTGGCTGGACCTTCGGATAAGAAATAACGAGGCATCACTTCCAGCTTCTCTTACTATATTTATGATGATTTTAAGCAGACTCCTATGTGTCTGGGATGCAACTGTGTGAAACGTCTATCCTTGATTAATTAGTAAATATTTTTTTTCAATAACTCGTGTTTATGTGCAGGAAGAGACATTCTCCATCTGGGCTTGGATAAATGTCTCCGCCTGATTTATTCAGTGGTTCCCTTGATCTTCCAAGGACAACGCTTTAGAAAGGCTTTGTGTTTCTCCCGGTCGTTCATCTATTTCCTGATATGTTCCAACTCAGTAGAGATTGATAACCTCCTGTTACTGAATAAGGCAACTCAGGCAAAATTGGGCCTTTCCGATAATAAAGAATGAACAGTTGAAAACAGGACCTTCCTGTTTATTGCTTGGGCTTTTCTTTTACTTGGTTACAAAAAAAGCTTTGAAAACCTGGAGTGAAAGGGTATATACAAGACAAACAAAAGAGCTAACAAGACGCACTTCAAGAATGAAAAATCATTCGGACAAGAATGGCCGCTGTGCCCAGCTGCTCTTCTGGTGAGCACATCCACACGAACAAGACCGAGACCACCTCTTTGCCTGCACCGGTGAGATAGCATCACTTTTACAGCTAAATCTAACAGGCTTTGCTTTGCTTTAGGCTCATTTAACAGGGAATGCTTGTAGTAAAAATATAGCCTGTGCGGTCATTCATTGAATAGGTCATCGCGTTGAGCTTTTATACGCTACTCCTGAATCGCATTTCATGACTTAACACAGGGACACGCCACCGACTTGCATTCTGCTCATGCAAGTCGGTAGCTCAACAGCTGTTGCAGGGCAGTCAGAGGACCGAACAAAGCAACAGGGATATTATTTTCCTGAATGAGTTATGATTAATATATGCACTTCAGAGGGGTGCACATGGGATGTTGTTTGCAGGGATGGAGAATGCTGTTGTATGGGATCCGAGTGGGTTTTCAGCAAAGACCGGGCAACGCTGGAACCTGTCTCATATAAGAACAAATGCCCTATCTGTGCACTGGCAACGCAAAATCACCTGCAAGGGGAAATGCCATGCAGTGGGACCGGTCGAACCAAGTTGACTGCTTAGACCGAGATTCAAAAGGGGGAGACGTGACGTCACTGATGACGCACCTTCTTTCTGAATTCACAAAGAAAATAGAAACTGTTCGTAGGTGGATAAGAAGGAAAAAGTTAGCAGTCACAGCACAGCCGGCTGTGAAAAAAGGATTGGTTGCTTCATGGGAGAACAGGAACATCCAGCATTTGAGCAAGAATATATAGTAAAGCATGTGGAAGGGGTATGAACTCTCATGTTTCACGAGATAAGCCAACTTTGAACTGATTGGGGTCAAAAACAATTTCCTCGTAGGCAGGTTATTTCACTGGGAACCACTGTAACATCTTCTGAAGACACTGGTGTTGGCACCTCGTGTAGACACGCTACTAGAGTGTCACGGTGGGGTCCTGAAGGAGGGCCGTCATCTCCTTTAGGCCCCCCTCTCCGTGCCAAGTCAGCCTAAGGGCACCCTCAGATTCTCGCCTGCCATGTCTTTGATGTTTGAATCAGTTGGGAGGCTGCCTCATGTCTCCTTGGACACGGTTAGTTCTACCCTCCGGTCCTGTAGACTCCTGGACCCCTCGTGGGTCTCGACCTGCACAAATGGGTGCTTTGGGGCACCCTAGCCTTATGGGCTATGCATGGCTCTAACCACCCCGATATCACGCCCCAAGCCTCGCAGATGGGATTGACTGGGGCTGGGGTCTATGCACCCCGTAAGCTGCACCCTGACTGGTGCTGGGCCCC
This sequence comes from Caiman crocodilus, assembly GCA_030014935.1. Lineage (NCBI taxonomy): Eukaryota > Metazoa > Chordata > Crocodylia > Alligatoridae > Caiman > Caiman crocodilus. The sequence continues at coordinate 20,184,732 of JAGPOW010003310.1, forward strand.
CCACACCACTGTGGGTCCCTTTATGAGGCCTCCTCCAACCCCTAATAGCCTCACCCAAACCACCGATGTAATAGCAAAACAAAACACAACGCCTACAACTTAACTTAAAGCCGCCTGGCTAAACCATGGTGATCAAAGCTCTTCCAGCTGCCCCCTCCGGCCAGCTGGAAGAGGTTTGCCCCAGGCAACCGCAGCTGTGCTCGTTATGTCCTGCCAGGGCTCTCTCCCTGGCAGTTTCCACTCTCTAGGAGCAGAGCACCGAGGTGCCCTGTGACACAGAGCAAATGGGCGAGGAGCCCAGTCCCGTTGGTAACACATTTTCAAAGCACTTGAACCCAAAAAAAGAGAGCTGAGAAACAAAGTCCAGGGTGAAACGGATCCTCTTAGGCAGAAAAGAATGCATGTTTATTTGCAGTAAAAACCATGGTTGGAAAAAAAATTGTATCAAGAAAATTACATTTTATTTTTGTTGTGGCATTTACTTGGATGTACTGTAACTTAAAAAGATCTGGAAAAACCACATGCAAAAGGGTTTCTAAGTAGCAGCTAAAGTTTCTATTCCAGCATTAACAAGCTACTCCAAATGACTTCCAAATTCCCCGCTATAAACTATTCCATAAACAACCCTTTTATCTTTTAGATCCCCTCTCCCCGCCCCTCCTATCCCAGTTAGTGCAAAGGAAAAAAAAAAAAAATCAAGGAATTTACATATTATTTTCCACTGTATCCCGTTACAACTCCGAATGGTTTGCGATGAACTAAAATATATATACAATTTTCTCACCATCATAAAAAACATTTTCCCTTCTTATTCACAGATATATATCGTGGCGATCGGCTGAATAATTACAAACAAAAAAAAATTCTTTTTAACAAGTTTCTTACAACAGTAAACACGAGAGACTTTTCTGAGGAATGACTGATCATGTGCTGGGCAAGAGTAAGGGGAGTCACTCGGTCGTAGGCAGAGCGTGTATGAATTGCATCGTTTGGGAGCTGATGACGATACCCGACGTGCTGCACAGTACAAAGAGTGCTCTTCTGATCCCGGTGATAGAAGGGCATACGGTGTTTGAGAGGGGTTCACCTTCCATGTTCCCTCACAACATGATTCTTCGTATGTGAAATAACAGTCATTGGGGTTACCTAAACGCTCAGGAAATACCCAAGGCATAAATGCATCCCCTTGGGTTTTCTTCTTTCTGATCCATTTTCTTTGTGGCTATTAGAGAATGGGGTCTGCTCATAATTACACAGGATTAGAGAGGCCTGCACTGCATTTGCAAAAATGATTCTGGATTGCTTCGATGTCTTGAAGGCGTTTTCATTTCTCAAAGGGTGCTGCTCAGCACTTTAGGGGAAAAAAAATAAGGTCTCAAGTGGGGCACCCAGACTTGTTAGCCAGCTTGGAAACGGGTGGCTTGTAGGCTGGAAATGTCAACGGTGCTTCATGGAAATGGATGTCCAACTCGCACTGAAATTCAACGTGCTTTCATTGATATTCAGTAAGAGCTGAGCACTTAACTTCCCTGAGTCTCCTTTACACCTTCCCCTCTCCAAAGTGCTGCCGCATCTCCTTTCAATATTGGCAGGCTGAGATGATGAAAGCAAAGATACAGGACTGGCAAACAATTAGAACTCAAATGAACTGAGCTGGATTGGGATAGGTTAGCACCAAGGAATGACCTTCATAAAACCACTGGAAATGCCATCGAACCACTTGGTCCTGGCCCTCTCTCGGCAGAGCAAGATGCATACAGTGAACGAGCACTTGGTTGCATGCAAACGATAATGCCCGCCTGGTGGCAGGGGTCTGCGGATGGTGGCATTTGGGCAGCAGGCATCTGATGAGTCTGTTATAGCAGGGGCACAGTTCAATTGGGAAATATCTTCTAACCCATACAGTGCAATGTGAGAGGTTCACTGGCAGTTTTGGCACAAGTACTGAGCAGCTGGTGAGCAAGCTCAGTCCAAGACCCAATGCAGGAGAAGAATGAAAACCCAAGGATCGAGTCGAAACAAGAGGCCAGACTATTGTTTCAAACTAACAGCAAGCTTATTTTCAAAGTTAATTCAGTTTTCCTCCTTGCCAAGGTCACAGAATGCTCCTCGTGGCTTTTCCATCCCAATTTGGCAGCACAATGTCTGCTGTTCTTCCCCAGATAATACTCGGAGCGCTTGCAAAACGGCTAGGTAAGATCTCTATACTCTTCTGTCACGACAGGCAGGACTTCAGCGGTGCACGGTAGGAGAGAGACATACCCTTGTATAGGTCTTGCATACATCTCATGCAGGCGGCTCTTCTGGATTTACACCGGTGGTGATGACAGAAGAATCTTGCCCAGAGACACAGAGCTCAGCAGCAAACATACAAGGTATGGGGCTGCTGAACACCTTGAAGGAAAGGAAGCAAACACGCAAAAGGGCACTTCAAATGACATCCCTGGGGTTTGCTTCTTGTTGGTGGTTTTGCACGAGTGCACTTCGGGTGGACGTTCTGGTCCGGGGACCAAAGGGCAGAAGTCTCTTGCAGCGGACTCCATGCAACCATCCTCCTTGCCAACTGAAAAGGGTCACCACGTGGAAAGCGAGGGAGGGGATGAACATCATTCAGGGCACAAAAGCAATAAGAGAGAGACAATATGAAAGGGAAACACAGATTCTCTCTTACTCGCAGCAATGAACAGCTGGGAGGTGGGCAAAGTACGCCATGCCATACGGTGGCCAAAGGAGAGACTGTTTAACATTGGCTTTGTGCAACTTGGGGGTTGGTTTTTACAGCCCTCGCCTACTGAATAGGCCCCATTGAGCTCAATGAGCCATAATGGCTGCAAGAACAGGCCGTTGGTTTGGTGGAGTGGCTTACATATATCCTTGTTAGGAATAGGAACGATAGGTAGGCTATGAGAGCGGCGGACACACTGGAGCAAACGATGCACATTTGTATCTATTATCACATGAGCCATCCCTCATGTCACTGATGATCTGCAAAAACTCCTCCTGGGGAAGGCACATGCCCAGCCCTGCAGTGCGACCAGACCTCCTGATCCAGATGCGGCCGTCACCACAAAGGACCGTCTCTCCTCTGCCCTGAGTGAGCTTACTGGGACCTAAGTTAGCCTTAAGAGAAAGGGCACGTGATACAAAATAAGGGGGTCTCTGCTACCAGGTAGGTGTGCCCAGCTCTGTTTGGCTTCAGACTCATCCTTATCTGTTAAAAAAACCTCCTTCCCTAGATCCATACAGGCATCAAATGAGAGCAGTCTCCTTGCAGCAGGTTGCGGTGCCTTCATCCCTCCCCACCTCCTCCCGTCGCCAGCAGACTTAGCGGGCTCTGCCACGACGTGCCAACCTGCCCAGAGAAACCAGTATCCAGCAGAGTCCATTCAAGCAGCAAGGGGTGTCAGTTCGCTCCCTCTCAGCGGAGATCTGAAAGCATTCCCCCACGACTCCCGGCATCAGTCCAGGAGCCATCCTCCTGCCAACACCACGGTGGCTTCTGAAACACCCTTAATAAGAGCAGCTTGGGCAATGTCTCTGGCCACAGCTGCACTGAGCCTCTCGGTGCTTCATCTAGGTTGTTGAGAGCGACTTTCCCAGGTCACTTCTGCTGTCACACAAACACCTGATAGACTATATAAATCTTATGTACAAGTAACCCAACCAAGGACCGGAAGCCAGTGGCACCCCCCGACGCACACACGCACACACACTGTACAGAGGACTGATTGCAGAAGAATTCGTAATAGGGTGGCTGTTGGTAATACTGGAAGATTTCTGATTGCGTTTCACTCGGAGCCCTGGGTGCTGGGACAACTGTGCACAGTCTGCAGCGGCTTTTTCTGGGCGTCTTTTGTCAGAGACCTGGGACTCATTGCACTCCCTCCTCCTCCACATAGGTCGAAGGAAACCAACCGATCTGCAACAGAAAGGGGAAGATAAGCAGAAGGGCCGCTTGGGTGTGGATGTGCACAAAGACCCACCCATGCACAGCTGAGGCCCTCACGCTCCCTTTGTGTCAGCTCTCCAATACAGCAGGGATCATGTCAGCACACTCTCACCATTGTGGTGGGGGACAGGGCAACTGGACACCAAGCCTTTTTTTTTCCAGCTATGCTACTGGCTGCATGACGGGAACAAGTCCTTTATCCATCTGTGCTTCAGGCTAGGTCCATGCTATAACATTTCTGCTGGTATAGCAATTTGTGTTAGAAGCAGGACAGGTAAGAGCCTCTGCAGCTAGCGGTGCACCAACAGAGATTTTGGGGCCGATACCGACGGCCGATTTTTAAGGAGTCATATCGGCTGATACCGATCCAATAATCGATATGCGGGTCCAGCCGGTAAGTCTGTTGTGGGGGAAGGGACAGGGGGAGGGCAGGGGTGGTGGTTGGGGCAGATGGAGGCCCCTGTGGTGAAGGAGGGATTGGGACCGTGGCTGGGGCAGGTGCTGCCGAGCTAGGACAGTGCAGGATGGAGCCACGAATGGTTTGTCCAGGGGCACAGGGAGGGGGTGGCTACCGCTGCTGTGCATGCCCCAGGAGTACATGGGGGGGCATGTGCCCCCGGATCTGCACGGGGTGAGGGTACGCTGCCAGAGCAGTGCCAGGCTCCTCCCAGCAGGAGGTTGGGCTAGGCTGCGCTTGGGGAAGGCAGTGGCAGTGCTGGGAGGGGGGCAGGGTTGTAGCCACCCCAAAATTTGCTGTAGCCCCCCCAACCGCACCTCCCAGCACTGCCACCACCCACCCCGAACACAGCATGGCTCAACCCCCACCAGGAAAGTCCCGGGGCCACTCCAGGCCCAGTCTGCAGTGGCAGCTCACCCTGCTCTACATGCACATCTGGGGGCACACGCCCCCCCATGTCCTCCCAGGGTGAACGCAGCAGTGGGAACTGCCCCACCCCTCCCCGTGTCCCCCGGACAAGCGGCTTGTGGCTCCATCCCACGGCCCACGCCAGCTGTGCAGCACCTGCCCCAGCCCCAGCCCCGCACCCTCCCTCACCGCGGGGGCCTCTATCTGCACCCCCCCATGGCCCTTCCCCTCACAACAGACTTACCAGCCAGACCCGGCTGCTCTCCAGCCTGCTGGGCTGCGCTCCTGGCTGCCTGCGTATTGCACTCATGCACGGAGCATTTATCAGCCTCATCAGCCAAAGAAGGCCAATGGTCAATGCTGTCAATTTTCCTTATATCGGTGCTGATCCAATACGGGACTGACGTATCGGTGCACCTCTACCTGCGGCCCCAACAGATCTAACTACTCCAGCAAACCCAGTGTGTAGACACAACATCTGCCAGCAAGAGTTGCTTGGAGATTATACCAGTGCAAGCCTGTCCTTTGCCAGAATAAGCTGTAGGCTTTGTTTGAATAGCCTTCCTGGCAGTGCCTTTGCAGTGTCCACTAGCCTTCTGCATCTTCTCTAACTAGCAAAAGGGGGAAAGGAGGCTAACAAACTTCCCTCCCTTTGTGGATAAGCCCAGTGTTGTCTCGGTGGAAGGCACCATCGAGAGACAATGCACCAGTGTGATTCGTGTCAATGGACTGTGGAGCCGTCCCCACCACTGCTGTACACATCACTGAGCCCTTGCTTTCCAAGAGCAATGTTTTCTCTAAGCCTTGGCCTCTTCACTCATCTTGAACCGATGCCACGCTCTCTCTCTAGGCTGAAGTTGGGTTTCACGTGTTAGGACGTGATAAGGCAATCTGGTACAGAGGGATCAAGTCAGCACAAGAGTTGGGAGCTAAGCGGTTATAGGTTTGCCATTCATACACATTGCAAGCACAGGCAAGTCACTTCAATGATCTGTCCCCTATTTTACAGATAGGGAAAGGTTATTTCCTCATCTGCTTCCCAGGGCTGATGTGAAGAATCATTGGTAAAGATCTCTAGAAAAGAATAGGGGAAAATATGTTAACACCTCCCCCTCCCCTTGGTGTCAGATCCCATCCAAAAATTGAAACCTGGGCAATTTTAACCAGCCCTGTTAGCCAGCATCTGACCCCATCGCATGCTGGGAAACAAGCACAGTGGTGACACTGAACATGCAAAAATCAACTCTCTGCCACTTACTCTTCCATTTGTTTCTCCCTTCCACCATCCCTGGTCCCCGCCTATCCTGCTGTAGATTTTCACCACGTCACCCTCTCGCAAGGAGAGCTCCCGCATGTCCCGCGCTGCAAAGTTGTACCGCGCTACTGCCGTCCCTATGACGCGAGGTGTGAACACTGTGGGTGGACGAGGAAAGGGGATTAGAAGCTGGCACAGCTGGGAGAGGTCAACTGAAGCCTGGGCAAAGCTAGACTAGGTTCAACCTGGGTTTTCACCAGAATCCTCTTTTCCACTTCAAGACCAGGGCAGCAAATCAGCTCTGCGGCCCGAGAAAGCAAATCCAGTATTAGGGCAGCTCCATTTTAATTCTTCAGTCCCATTTGTACTGGAATCACAGGGCTGTAGGAGATTGCCAATGTTGGGTTTTCCATTATCAACATCTCATTGATCTCTTAATAAGTCTCGATCAGCTGTACCACTCCATTAGTCACTGGATGGCCAAGAAGGGGACTGTCTATTAAGGGCTATTACCTTCTCCTTGAGTATTGCTGAAGGTGGTTGGGTTGAGAGCCAGCTCAACGGGAAGCAGGATAAAAGTCAAAGTTTTATAGGAACAAAGGAAACAAACCAACAAAAATATATATTTCAATATTCCCATCGTATCTGCGGTAAGGGGGAAAGTTATTGCTCCAAGTGCCCAATGGGCTGCTCCAAAGGGAGATTTCAGAAAGGAGTTTATATTTAAGATGCCTCAGAATTGGGAATCAGATCGATTCTTTCCAAGCAAGCTGAGCAATACCTAGGCATTGGGATACAAGGCCAATTACTTAGCCTGATAGTGGCTGGGATGGTGGTCTTGGGAAAAGGGCCCCAGGTTCTTGGGTCCTGGAACAGGGTCCATCTGTGCGACAGCCTCCTGGCAAGGAGAAAGCTCTTCCTAATCCCAGCTGGTTATAAATGTATGCTCCCAAGCTTGATGTTTGAGAGGCTCTATGATATCAGAGGAGCCCCCAGTTTTAATCTAGTGAGCGAGGCAGCGAGTTGGGGATCTTGGGTGCTAAGAGTGAGCAAGAGCTAGTCAATGGTTTATAACATGCAACAGCATTCATGGCTAAAATTGTCTCTGGGGCCAGGAAGTGAATGGGTATCAGGGGGCAGCACCAGGTGGAGTCCTTGGTGGCTTCAGGCCAGGAAAGAGGACGGTGGCTTCCTTTGGCACAGAGGAGCAGAGGTCAGATGGGCCAAAAAGGTGAGGAGTCCCACCTGGATCCTGTGCGCTGGCAGAGGGAAGTGGGGGTTTAATGGCATGAAGGGATGTGACTTTTGTGATGGCGCTTTCTCCTTGTCACAAGATGTGCGTGCTGCGGGCAAATAAAGAAGGAGAAAAGGGTCCTTTCTGGAGATCTACAAACCTGCTTACATTTGGTTTCTATCAAACAGTCCTTGAGGCTGAGGACCTTCTAGCTGAACTTAATACATTTCCAGAGGTTTCTGCAAACCAAGGTTGAACTGGCGTTGGGTGAAGAAAGCTTTGCCCAGGTCTCCAGCTCTCAGGACAGAAGGAAATGAGGATGGCAACAGAGATGATTAATACACAGAAAATACAATTACTGCAAGGCTCATTCTTCCTAGCCAGGGTGCCAGGCTAGCGAGTGGAGCGTGGATTATGAAAGCTTTGAACTCTTTCATCAGCAGCTGGCATTTCCAGCAAATTTTAGCGGGGGAAAGGAACTGCTTTGTAAAATGACTTACAGAGCTCAGCACAATGAAGCCCCAAATGAGGGTGACAAGACAGGACTATTTTTAGCCTGGCAAAAAAACCCAATAAAAATGCCTCCACCTTTTAAAAAAATCCGGTACCAACAGCACCTTTGACACTTGTTTGCTCTTGGGGAGTTTGCAGCACTCGGGAGCTCGGCTTTAAAACCGAAGAAAAGGCCCGCAGCTAAAAGACAAAGAGCTGGAGCCCAATTTGTTTCTTAAAGTGCATTTTTTGCAACTCATCTTTTAACACATTTCTGGGCAGACCTGAAAGGGAGGCTGCTTATTCGCAGCACGTGCGAGTCGACAGGGTTTAGTGGTGAAGACACCACCCCGCTTTCTAAAGAGTACGACTTCAGCAAAGCAGCGGCTGACCTCCGCGGCAGCGCTGATGAAAGAGCTGCAGAGCAATGCTGATAACACCAGAGTTCAAAACTATTGGCAATGTAACCCTTCTATAATAACGGCAAGGGAAAACAGGGCTTTAACGATGGTGTGATGGCAATGGCCGTTCTCAGAGACACGCAGGGAAATCTGGTCACGCTTGAAGCACACAGTCAGATCCCAACGTATGAGATTTGCATCTTTTTCTCTCCCCGCTCTCCGTATTGTAATGTTTCCCTGGTTAACCTTCTGCCCCCCCCGCTTGTACCCCAAGGGGATGCGGGTACGGCAGCGGATCTTCTCATTCAGATGAGAAGGGACAGCAAGGGGTTTTAGGCAGGGGTCCTGCGATTGAAGGCTTTCAAGCAGGTGACTTTTGTGTCACATCAAACGGCAGGCAGAGACTCTGCGACCGCAGAGACGGCCGGTAGATGGTGCTTTCGGCTCACGAACAGACGGGGCTGTGTACCTGACCAGAAAGGAGTAGAGGAATTCTGAGAAGAAAAGTTGAGGCCCTGAGGACTGAGAAAAGAAAAGTTGTAGGAAGCACAGGAAGCTGCAAAGAGGTCAGAGAGAAACACAGAGAAGCAGAGGAACACGAATTAAAAAGGAAATGAAAACCCCGCCATGCCGTAAAAGCTAACAAAGAAAGGTGATACAAAGCATGCAGCACTTGGTCGGACGCTCTCGGCGCCGGCAATAAGGCAGCAGAAAAAGCTTGGACAAGACTGCGAAGGCAGCTAACCTAGCTAAAATACAATGGCCAGGTCTGCTTTTACTCGTACCAGCATACATCAGGAGGGAGAGTCCCAGGTCTGCTTCTCATTTTGGCATGAACCTGCTGTCACTGGCCATTGCAGAAAGGTGGCCAGCACTAGCTGGACGCTGCCAGTCAACACCCTTCCCTGCCTCTCCCCAACCTTGTGGCTGAAATTCCACTTTTACACCCAACCATTTTCAACGTTAAACGTAAGGTGCTTTTCATAAGCCAACCTCATTCCTTTCTTCCTTCCCCTCTTTCGGAAAACGGGAAAAATTAAAGGAATGCTACTTACTAAAATGACATCTTTTTCAAAATTAAAAAGCAAACATTGAAAACATTCCATCTTTGAAGCTTTCGGAGAAAATGAATTTTCTTTTGATGTCAAATTTGCCGTGGTTAAGAAATTTTTCTGAAAGAAACCACCCCATTCATTTTAGCAATCAGATCTTGGTTGCTGGAGGAGTTTCGCTGGGTTTGAAATGAGTCTAATCAGACTCTTTTATTAGTTACGCGCAGAAGCATTTGCAGTTAAATAGGCAGGATGCTTACGTCTCCCGCTGAACAGGCTCTCCTGCCCATTTTGATGGGCTTCTCTCCTTTTATCTTTATAATGAAGTGCCTGAAATTTCTCAGATGCAGATCACTGACTAGTCTGATTTTTGCACACCATAGCTGGCATTTGCTTTAGCAATATAGGGGAGATCCTGCAATGTGCAGAACCCCCGCCCCGCCGCAGAGCGGAGCACAATTTGCACCTTGCAAAACCATAACCGTAGCCCATTATGCAAAAAAGGGGCTGGAAAATTGGTAACGGGATGCATCAGCAGAAAATAAACCCCAAAGTATCACAGCCAACAAGGTCGTTTCCTGGAGGATGTTTGAAATGAAGGCTCCAAATGAATTAAAATGAAATTTCCTCCAAATGAAAGGAAAGAGAATTCCTCTCGCATGAGTTTCTTCCATGTCTGACTTTACAAACTTCTTTCCCACCTCCCATGTGCTCTTGCTCCGAGCCCCATCCTTTCAGCATCTCTGCTGGGGGCAGCGCAGGGGGAGCCCAGCCTGAATTCACCTGCTTGGAAGGAAACCAGGACAGTGCAACTGATGGAGCACGGCACTTCATTTCGGGCTCGAGAAGCCCAGATCCCAGCCTGGGCATATTCCTTTCTTGAGGTCACAGCAGAAGGGCTTAAGAGTCCCTTCCGGCCATAAAATCTGGGAACCCTACTTTGTTACTAGACGGCTCTTCTATACTTTACCCCGCAGGTACTTCTCAAAGACATGAAAGGGGCACTGGCAGGGTGGTTTCCCACAGAAACGGCTGTGTTAGGTTGGACGCGCTTTGCTGGGGTGGTTAAGATGGTTGTTACCTGGTGAGCGAGTGAAGGTTCTGGAGGTAGAGCGTTCCCGCGACTTGTACGGGTACTTTAATGTTGTGTCCAGCTGTTTAAAACTCTCCTTCAGCGAGTGGGTCTGGTAGTACTCAACTAATTCCTGGAGAGAAGACATCATGTGCATTAGATTGGCACTGAGGTCCAGCAGGTCTCCAAACCAGGCTGGTACCCACAGCCACAGCCTGACAGGCAGCTTCAAAAACATACCAAGAGGCTTTCAAACTTTTTGGCTTCCGTGATGTGAATCCAGTTGTCCTTCTCCACCACCTTTATGTGCTTCACTTCCTCATTAAACCTGTGAAGGGAATCACAGAAGCTCAGAAATCGCCTGACACATGGGCATTCGATTATGCCTCACTGGGCACGTCTACACATGCGCATTTACCGCGCAGTCACCAAAATGACTGCACGGTACGGGTGCACATCTACCTGTGCATGCCCATGCTGTGCAGTAAATATGGTGACCTATGCCTGACTAGACGTATAAGTGCATTACTGTGCATTAACTCTGTGCAGGGATTGATTTGGGATTAATTTTAGTCTCAATCTGTCCACACACAGTGTTAATACGCATACATTTCATAGACATTAGGGCTGGAAGGGACCTCGGAAGATCGTCGAGTCCGGCCCCCTGCCCCAGGGGCAGGAAGTCAGCTGGGGTCATAGGATCCCAGCAAGATAAACATCCCAATTTCTCTTGAAGGTGTAACAATGTAGGTGCTTTAATGCCTGCACATGTAGACACCTGCCTATTCCCACTTACTGCGGAGTAACTTTAAGCCAGTGTAAATGCACATGTAGACACACCCACTGTGTAATAGTACGCAGTGTTTTTCTCTCTATTGTGAACATTAATGATTGGTTTCAACCTCCTGGCAGGCATGACAACATTCCCCATTGCAGGTGGAGAATATGAAACGAGGTTAAGCGAGGCGAGGTCCGAGTCAGAGCTGGGAGCAGAACTCTCCCATTCCTGGCTTAGTCCTGCATGAAGTACCCACGAACCTCAGTAGCCATTTGTGGGGGTCACAGGGAACTAGATGTTCAATGTAACACCGTACTACAGCCCCTGCCTGATGCACTTACTTGAGTAATCCAGAAATACTCTGATTCCAACAGCCCAATACCGACATCTAACTGGCCCTTCACCTCAGTCCTACGTGGTACTGGTTTGATTGCTTCAGATCCAGCAAGGACACAGTTATCTGCTCCTACAGCTGGGCATCAGCAGTAATGCATCTTAAAATACATGCCTCCAATATATACATATAGTAAGGGGTTGGAAGGGACCTCACAAGATCATTGGGTCCAGCCCCCCTGCATGAGGCAGGAGTGTCTTTGGACATCTTCCTCTGGGTGCCGGGCCGTGGCAGAAGCCTTACTCAGTGTCGTGATGTAGGTGGCTTATACTCACTTAATGCTGATTGCAAAGCGTTCAGCCTCTGCTGGCCTCTCCCGGATCAGGTACGTGCCACTCGCATGCGACTTCAGCAGGTTGTCGGCCTGCTGCCTCTCCATGTTCCCTGCAAACCTAAATGGACACATCCTTTAGGTGCTGCCAACACAGAGCAGCCAGGTACCATGGGGGGAGGGTTGTCAGACAAAGCTCTGTTAGGTACCGCGGAGAGCTGTACTTTGAATTGTATGGGGGTTAAACTTTCAGTAAGTTATTCCCTATTGATCAGAAAAAAACCCCATCCTTAAACAAAAAGGGGCAAGGACTTCTCCATTGTATTTCCCCCACTTCTGCATTAAGTGACAGCATGGTCCTTACACTAGGAGCTACCCTTCTATGATCTCACGAAAGCCTTACAGGCCCTGGCTCTCTTCTTGCCTTCCTCACAGACCACGCCGTTTGACAGCACCCTCCAGAGGTGATAAACCTCCTTTCTGATCTCGGGCACAAAGATACTGCACTGCTCTAGCATGGTACAGAATTTGCATATTAATAATATTAGGTCAGATTTTTTTTTTTAATTATCACCTTAAAGATTTGCATCGTGGAACAAAACAGTCCACTATTCAAGGGCAGCTGGGAGGATCGTTCAAGAAGGTCTGATCAAGCTCTTTCTAAGCAGACAAGAAAGTGATCAGAGGTATTTAAATCGCAAGGAACTACTTTGCAATTTAAGAGGAAAGATTTAGCGACACAGAATGCTTTGAAGTCCCTTGATTTATACAGCTCCTAGAAAAATCACATGGATTGAGCAGGAGTCCCCAGCTGAATAGATTTTAGTGAACTTCTTTGGGGGTTAATTTAGGACTCGGGAAAGTAAAGCACCGACAGGAAGAACTTAAGGGCAGAGGTGGGGACACACGAAGCGCAGGTTTTCCTGCAATGATCTGCTGACCTCTGTACTGACCTCCTGCATCCGTCTCCTGAGCAGGGGGCTGCCAATCATGTCAAGAGGCACATGGGACAAATAACACAGAGGAAAGTATGATGGCATCGACAAATGCATTTCTACTTGTGCTCTCATCTACAGCCATTAATGATGGCACCACTGCCAGGCCCCCTCTACACGGACAGGTAAAGATGCAACGGGATCCAACGTGTGATTCGCACAATCACACCACCTGTCATACCACACACGCAGGGCAGGAGGCGCGATTGTGGGATCGCACATTAGATCCCACCATGCCGTACTGCTGGTGTAGGGGGAGCCCAGGCTCTCCCTGCACCGGCAGTAGTAGTTTCCCAGGGTTGGGAGCCCCGTGCACCCCAGGTGAGAGGCCCCCAGCCATAGGGGTGTCCTATGCAACCCTAGGGCTGGAGCTCTGCTGCTGCAGCGATCTCCCCTTGCCGGAGGTGTAGGGATCCCACAGGGCCAGAGGATTGCTGCAGGGTGATCCCTCTGCCTCGGGGGTGTGGGAAACCCCTGGGGCTGGAGGATCACCATAATCCTTTGGCCCTGTGGGTTTTCAGCATCCTGGAGCCCTATGCAGGCAACCGTGATCCCCAGGCTCCAGTGGTTTCCCGCACCCCCAAGCCCTAAGCATTACAGCAGCCACGATCCATAGGGCTTGGGGGTGAGGGAAACCCCCAGACCCTAGGGATCAGGGCTGCCACCATCCCTAGGGATCAGGGGGGTTTTCACTGGGCATGGCGCACCCCTGCTGCTGGGAGCCCCGCAGGGAAGACTCTGCTGCATGTGCAAATTAAAGCTCGATGGCAACCTGCTATAAAGTTAGTACACGTTTTTGAAGTCTCACTTTATAGCTGGTTGGAGCTTTTTATTGTGTGATAGCTACTTTGCACAGGTAACCGTGGAACACCTGTAACATGCAGGGGGGGCCCCACGGATAGCGGTGGGGCTTTGGATTGGGCTCTGAATTCAGACTCTGCTCATCAGCAACAAAATGCTTGTGCACCCGCGCAGTCGACCATCTCTGCCCTGTTGGTCTGAAATTCCCACAGCTTGCTCTGCATCGATAGCGGCTAGGATACAAAAGCAGATTCTCACTCCCGTTCACAACTTGGTAGTACGCAGCAGATGCGTGACAAAGAAACAAAACTGGAAGGCCGAGTCAATATATCTTTATGTTTGTCATAAAGTATTTTTATCCGTAGGTCCAATTTAACAACCGACTTACCAAGGGTACGCGGTGTAGTCTATTTCTCTCGACGGAGGCCGGCTGTTGGGAGGCTGAAGCAAAGACAATAGCGCTTATTACTGGAAAGCACAGATCTAATTAGGTTATAGATCACCTTGGATATGCTCCTCTCTGGGAGTCTTTTTATAAGCCAAACACGTTATGAATTATTGTCTTCGGAGTTGGAGGAAGGGTGCTACAATCAACTGCAGCTCTGTTAAACACGTCACACAAAATAGCTACGCTGAGTGGACCATGGCCTTTGATTTATTTGAGCCCTTTGTTGCCAAAAAGCAAGTGAAAGCTTTCAACACTTGCGGTGAAAACCAGGACGTAGGTTTTGCACTGCATAATTGTTCTCAGAGCAGATTGCAATGTTGGCTAAGCATGGAAAAAGCGTGCCGCACAAAGGAAAGCAACTTTCTGGAGGGGCAGAACTGGGAGAAGACGCAGACTCCTTGCCCGCTGCTCAGCCCCCAGATCTCACTGCATTGCTGCCTTGCAGAATAAGGCAGCTGCTTGTTTGTAGATGATCTGTTTTCTGATGTCAAAGTCCAAAGGGGAAGAGGAGGTAAGCAGATTAGTCATTGGCAGCAATCCCTCACCAGCAGCATCCCGAGGCGCACGGCCGAAGGTTGAAATATTATAAGCAATGGTCAAAGGTGCCACCCAGTCAGGGAGATGACATCTGGGTACAACCGCTGCCAAACATATCACCCAAAGAGATGAAGGGCGATTGCAGCCAGGGCTTCACTAGAAGGACTGGGAAGAATGTGTGTGTGCATTATTTTAGATTAAAATGAGCATAGGTCAGATCCATCTACAGTGTTACTTGAAGAGCAACAACAGCATAAGCGGCTTGGGCTGCCCCCCAAAACTGATGCCGACAACGACTAAGGCTGAGATGCAAGCTGGGGTTTTCAAGTGAGAACACAGGACTTGAAACTAAAGCATTAATTTGGAGGATTGTTCACCGGAGGCTGCAGCACACCTCTCTGCTAAAGCGCTGCTTCTAGCTCCTGCTGAGCCGCTGTCAGACTTCCTTGTTTACTCGATTTTCACGTAAAGCCGCAAGGGAAGAAGCACTCCATTGCCAATGGCCTGCAAGTCTCCTCTCCCAGTCTGTCCTGCCCAGCAGACTTGAGCCACAATAGCAAAGCCAAGGCAGGACAATGTCCCATAATGCCAGCAGCAGAAACCCTGCGCGCCCATCGCAGCGAATGGCTCTCCAATGGTTAATCCAACAGCAAACCGTCAGGCATTTTACTCAGTTCAGTGAAGAGATGCCATTTAGAGTGATTAAAAATTGAAAAAAAACCCCAACCCCCGTGGCACGCGGTATTTATGTGGTTTCAAGACACGGCACTACGGTACATCAAAGCAAATCCTTTTGGCCTGATAAACAAGCATGACTGTCTCTTTAAGCAAAATAACTTGCACGCTTCATCCAGAATCCCTTGGCAATCTTGCGTGAAATATCTAAAGAGGAGCCAGCGCAGGAGCCGTCCCTGCTTCCTCGACTGAGCTGAGCCTGCCGGCAAAACTCACACTTCAGGAGGTGTTGGAGTCTCTTTCCCGGGCAGAGCCGGGGGCTCCCGACAAAGCGCCGCTGTGTGAAGTTGCCCTCTGGAGAAAGGCATCAAACACCTGTGCTATGCGACATCCTTCCCTCCCCATAATGTGCATCTCCCCCTCTCAAATCAAGCCCCGGCAGGGAGGGGTGTAGTCCCAACTGGCCAAGTGCATTCCTGGAAACCCAAAGCGACTCCCTTGCAATAAGCAGACGTGTCAAATATCCTATAGACCGTGATTTAGATGTGTGCACTTTATCAGGGTCCCAGGTCAGACCCTTACTTTCCAAGCATCCCCCTGGATGCTTGGATCCAGATCTCGGTACTTACCCTGGCGTCCACGGGACAGGGCTTTACTGATGAGCTGGGGAAATAACCCGATTTCTTGGTCTGTATTAACCTCCCCTGTGAAAAATAAGCGAAAGACAAAGATCAGCGCTGGGGAAAGTGCTTGCAGGGGCATGTTTTCAGCGCAGCGCTAGCAGGACGAGACAGACTGCTCCGGCCAGTGGTGATTGCAGACTGCATCCCTCCCTGACCCAGCCTCCCAAGACGTGCCCTTGGAAACTCTGACCCCGCGAGATCACACGCCAGCGGCCAGGGCTACGAGTGCCGTCAAAAACAAATCGGAGGACTCTTGAGACGACCCAGCTGCCACAACTGAAGCATCTCCGGACATTTCCCAACGGGCAGCTCCACTCACCTCCCACCACTGGGAATCCGGGTCCCCTCGCAGCAGCTCTATTACATCCCCAGTTTGAAATGTTAGCACTGGTTTCCCCGGGGGAGCTGGGTTGCCATGGTAATTCTGAACTGCCACCATTTTAGGGCCTAGGAAGAGAAATGGAAGAGCAGCTTCGTTAATCGTTTTGTTAAAAAGAACAGGACCGGTTGTCACCGCCACATCCCTTTGTGACCCATCCAGCTGTTGTTACTACAAGCACCCTTTGTGACCCTGAGCATCAGCTGCCAGGATGTGTTCAGCAGAGATCGTGAAGGCTAATGGGATCATTAATGACTGTGGTACCCACAGTGGCAGGGCATCCTTCCTGAGCATGGGCCACCTTCCTGCTCCAGACCCATGCGTGCCCCTTAGGTAGTACCAGCATCGTCCCTGCTGCTCGCTCGCCAGCAGACTGGAAACTGGGGCATCTCGAGGCGACTGCAGGGAGAGACCCCCAGAGCAGCTTCACCTGGATTGGGAGCATGCACGCAGGTCGGGCATCCCGGCAAAGACAGGCTGCCGCTGCAGTATAAGCATGCCCACGGAGTTGCAATTAGCCTGAACTAAATGGTTCATTTGAGAATGAGCAGCAATCAGAATAAAACGTGGGCAGATAAAGCTGGGCCGGATGAAACCCCTGCTCCGGACTCTGGGGACAGGCATCACCTGGACTTGAACACTGCTGTTTCAGGTAAGCTCTTGTCGGCCAACAAGCTACAAACAAGCCGCTGCATAGTAAGCACCAAAGACTGGGATTGCAAAAGGGCCAACTAACCACGCAGCTCCCACAGGGTTTCAGCGGGGCTGGGGACACAAACTCCCTGTGGTCTCTTTGTAATTCTCTGCAAAAGTCCATATGCTTTGCAAATGATTGCACATGAAATATTCCTCCTCAGCCAATAATATTTGTCCTTAACCCTTTCTTACACCAGCTTTCTCCCCCAGCCCGGATCAAACAGAAGCAATAGGCCTTAAAAGCAATCTTTTAAAGATCCCCAGCTAGGGCTAGGTGAATTTCTCTTACAGGAAAGAAGCCAGACAGTGCATTCGGGACTATCCCAGGACCACAGGCTGCATTAGCAGAGGAAAGTGCAATAGTGACCAAAGTGAATCATGATCTTTCCAGGAGACAACTGCAGGAGTTGCACCATGAATGATTACAACCCCTGTGCTCTGGGCTTGCAATCTTACAGGAGGACGTTCCACGCCTGTCCGCCTAACCGGGCTCTCTGCCGAGACAAGGCTGGTTTATTTCCAGGGAAGATCTGGCACAATAAATTTCCCCCACTCTCTTTGGGAAAGAACAGTTATTTACGGGAAGCAGAAGTCTTCCAAGCAGTCAGCCAAGGAGCCAAACAGCACACATGCAGTAAAGCAAGGCGGTGTCAAAATGTCAGTTGGCATGGGATGGCGCTGGAGAAAACCCTTCTTGTGGTTTCAGGCTACTTATTTGTAGCGGAGGAAGAGACTTAGAAGGATTCTCACAGGAGACCGGTTGGCTTGGGCTCAACTCCACTGCCTGTTCTGCGCAGAAAGCAAGGTGCCCTTCTGCAGATATCGAGGCTGCTTATCACTGAGAAAACGAACGTGCTTGAAGTAGGAGGAGGAGGAACGAAGGGGAGAGGGACCTACAGGTGACAGGCAGGAGCAAATGTCTCTAATAGGGCTTTTCATGATGTCACTATTTATTTTTTTTGGTGGTGGGAGATGAGGGAGAAACGTCCTCAAATGACATTAGGTGCAAAGCCCAGTGAACCCCTTCCAAAATTTGCCCACAAGCTCTTTGAACCAGAATCCAACGGTGCCACCTCTCCACCTGCCCTTTTGTAAAGCAACAAACCAAGGACGCCCTTACCAGGTCCTACATTTAACGGGTCCTGCAGAGAGAGAGAGAGAGAAAGAAAGGAGCAAGTTCAATTAGGCTTATTGCTATTGAATGTACTGGAAGACAAATCACTACATTGTGCACCGCGGCAAGCTCTGCTCTGCCCTTGTTACCACAAAGCCCCACAAGCAGTTGTGGCAGGAGTCACAGGTTTCCATGGGGCAGGGCAATACGGCGCCATTCCTCAGAGATAACCGATCACGTTTAGGACAGGAGGGTTTCAGTTCTCTGTAGGAGCAGACTTCACAGAGAGACAAAGGAAATACGGGGATGAGACGTCATCTCCTTAACCCCCTGCACAGGTGATCTGAAAATCCGCATCGCTGGCGGCTCAGTGGGCGAGTATGCCTGGCGGTGCCCACCACCAGTGGAGCGTGAGGACGGTAGTATTTTAAAAAACAGGCCAATTTGAGCCAAAACGAAAGATATCTGGTCACCGGGCCTGATCCGACAAGGTGCTCCTTGTTCTACACCGGGCCTGATCCTACAAGGTGCTCAGCCTTTGCAGACCCTACTTAAGGGAAAGGAAAGCTGGAGCATTCAAAGGTAACCAGAAACATTTAAAAGACACCAGGAGCGTTCAGTTCCCGGTGGGATCAGACCCAGGTCAGGAGGGGCTCAGAATATCATCTGGTGTCATACGTTCAGTGCCTGCTGGGGACTGTCCCCAAGGGCCACCCCTTCCGCCGACAGCTCGTGGCAGTAATTACATCTGGACCAGTCGGCCAGACAATCCCTCCCCACGGATGGGCGTTCAGCGCGGATGAGACGGCCGTGAAACAAACGTACCTGGTCCGCCGAGGAACCTGAAAATAGACGTGAAAACAAAAGGGTTAATTTAGGGAGAACCACATCCTGCTCGACATCTCCCTCTGCTCGAGGAGACAGGAGCCAAGTGACTCCATGCACCAGCCCGTCTGTATGTGGCGGTGGTTTGGGAGCAGGAGAAAAAGAGCAGACAGAGGGCCTAGGGCTGGTATGTTCATTAGGAATTAGAATAAGAACACCACCCTGCCATCACCACATCAAGCCAGATGCAGTAGTTACTATACCCTCCTCATTAGGAGTGAATTACTCCCTTCTTCCCTATCACTCGCACACGCATACATACACACGCACACTTGCTCTCGCTCTCTCATCATCTCCATTAAGAACATGCGGATTACAGCCCATTGTTCTGGCTGGTCACCCAGAGAAAGGAAGTGATCAACATTAAGAAAGAGTTAGGATGCTGGAACCAGCTTTAATAGAGAAAGCAATTATGTGTTAGTTTTTAATTATTCAGGAATAGGATGTAAATTTTTAGATGGAATTTAATGCAAAGAATAAAAGGCAAAGAAAAAGGTTTTGGGCGATTCACAAGCAACCGAGTCCCTTTTGAAAAGCGGCTTAAGATACCGGGCGACTTACCGATCTTGCACGGCGGGATGATTTCCAAGCATTCTTTGTGAGCGCCTGCCCCACATTGTGCGCAAAGATAGCCCTGGTAGAAAGTTCCTCTGTGAGAAGAGATGTTGGAAAGTCATGAATTTCATCTCCCTAATTACTTGCCCTCCTAATGACCATTTCCATTTCCTTTCATGTTCAATAATTTGTTTTAAGCTGTTCTTGGAGTCGCTGGCGATAGTAATGCTTGTGGAAGAGCCCAGGATTGACCCATTTTGAGTTTATCCCACTACCAGGGGTAAGAACACCCACAGGCCTCCACGCTGTGCTGAAAGGCCACCTCTATGCGAACAAGGTGGCTCAATCTTCTTCTCCTTAGGCTCGAGGCTGAGGATTGCGCTTATACAGCGTGGATATTTGTTCACTGGGATTGAAACCCCGGTTCATTTACACTTTGGCCACCAGTGTTCACCTGATAGCAATCCTTCAAGCCAGGGCTAACTTGGAGGTGCAAGGTGGTAGCCGCATGGGATGTGGCTCTTTTCCCCTCTACCATTTCTAACCCCCCCCACCACCCTTCCTTTACACAGGCCACCTTATGAAAACTGGAAGTCAAGGTACAGGCCTGTTTTCCTGCTGAAGTCAAAATGCAGGGTTAAAATCTCAGCCAGCGGATTTATTTGCAAGCAAGGAAAGGCTGAAAGTTAAATTCCACAACATTTTCTGGGCCGGCTGATGCCAAAGAGCTGGAAAACACAGCTTACCTTAAAAACATCTTGCAAGCTCTGCAATTGGTCGTCTTCTCGAACGTGTACATCTGGAAGTTGTGGTGATTTGCATTGGCTTTCTCTGGCTTAATATTGGACCTGGTTCAAGAGTGGGAGAGGGGGGGAGAAGGTGTGGAATAGGTCAAACCATTATTGTCAGACATTTGGAAGTGCCGCATTTCTTTTAGCACAATGGCTGGGATCGGATGCAAGAGTGAGAAGTTTTGAAGCCATGTGTGGGTGTGCATTAAATTATTTGCAATACATTTATGCATAACCCTGTTCTTCTCTCCCGGCCGGAGTCGCTCAGTACCTAGGATTCTCTCTGTGCAGAGGGCCAGCGTGAGGCTGGCCTCACCTGCATTCCCAAGGGAGGCCTTACCCGGGATGTAAGGACTTAGTGCCAGTTCTCTGCACAGATTAGGGCTTTAATTTGATGGCTCAATCAAATAACAGCTTAGTACTTCTCACCACATTTCCTCCCAAAGACTATGGGCATAATGTACTCTTTAACCCCCTTCAACAGAGGACGAGGAGCTGCGACTCAGGATCTGTTCCCTCTGCATGCTCCTTTAGGGATACCCACATCACAGTAACCCCGAATCAAACAGGGCTGACGTTCCAGCGGTTTTGCTACGCTTGTACCTCTATGCCCTAAGAGCTTGTATCGATTGCCTTTCTTATTGATGCAGCTGTGAATCTCCATCCCTGGACGGTTTCAAAATCAGGTTGAACAGAAACTTGGCTAGTCAGAGATGATCTTGCCTGGAGCAGAGGGCTGGACTAGATCTCGTGAGGCTCCTTCCAGCCCTACTTTCCTATGATCCCAATTGCTACATCTGTCTATACCGGAGCAGCCACTTCCGCGTCTACCCAGGCCCGTGCACTTTTTGCACGAACAGTTTGGTAGCTGATATCACACAGGCCACAAATACTGAAAGTCCCGTCGAGCAGGGAGCTCCCACAGAAGTCAGCAAGAGGTGCCATGCTCTGGTGGAAGGTGTCCCAAATCTCAGCCCTGCCATGAAGAGCTAGCAATCAGCTGGGCCCAGATGCATTTTGGCAATGGCAATTGTGCTCAAGCAGACCTCAACTTTGCAGGAAAGACTCAAGCACTCACATGGCCATTTCAAACTGCTCCACCCACTTCCTCTTCATCTCTTCTGTCTTGCAGAAGAACTGGAAACCCTGCTTCCCTTGAAGGTGAGTTAGGTAGAACCCGTACGACCACTGCAACAGGAAACAAGAGAACGGATCAGACGCGGTTCTTCCTCCCTGGGTACCTTGTACTGAATGCTTAAGGAACAAAGCCTTGGGGTTTGGGCTTGGGCCTCTGCTTTACCTTCCCCCCTTTGGTCACCTCTCCAATTAGGTCTCTGGAAAGAGTAATGTGGGAGTAGCGAAAAGATGGACTTTGTATTTCTAATGACCATTGCAACACATGACTTGAGGGTTAACTCTATGCTGCACACCAAGGCCAACTGGAACGTTTTGGTACCAGAAGGGAGAGAGTAACTGGCTCCAAAAGATCAGGTCCCTGGTACTAAAGCTAAAGGAGATACTCTATTCGCAGTCACCCAGAAAGGACCTTTTCCCCAGGAAGGGCAGTGACATATATGCATGCAAGCTGGGTCATTACAACATTAACAAAAAATAAAGCAGGTCTTGTGGTTTGCTTACCATTTTTCCATGAGACTAGAAAGCATGAGAGAGCAAAGTGGAAACACGGTTCATTAAAACACAATGCTACCAGTATCTCTTCAGCATCCTAGCAGCAAAGCCACCAATTCTTTCCCAAATGGGATACAAGTTCCTGGCCACTTTCTTGCTTGTGATGCCTGTTAGTTAACTCCAAGGGTGGATGGAGTTGCTAAACTATGTTGTCATCCCCTAATTTTTCTACTTGGGAGACCCTCGACTCAAGTCAAAACCAAGCAGTGTACATATGCATCTCCAAGCGAGGGAACAGTTTCTGAAGAGCATTCCCAATGCAAGAAATGCTGCAGACCCACATTAGAAACCTGCAATGCTGAAAAATGAGGTGCTGCTTCTGCAGCGTCAGCTATCATCTACTGAGGAGCAGGTCCAGGAAGTCAGAAAGGTCCCCCAGACACATGCTCCCAACAGCTTTGACTATTTTCAAGACAGCCCCATTCTAATGGCGTGATGGACACCACCAGTGCGATGAACTGCTCTCAGTTGCGCCCTCCCAGAAGTCGCCAGAGGTTCGTTTCCCATTAGCTAGTCTGAAAACCAGAGAATGACAAACCTCTGATCTCATAACAGCACCACCGTGGTGCATTTAATGGTGTAACAGCTGCCACGTTTGCCATCGCCCATCACACCATCGGGCATATGCCCCAACCCCTTTTCTTCTATCCTGTTTTGGGGGCTGCTTATCTATTCCTTTTCTGTCCAAATTGTGCTCTCTAAAGGTGTCTTCTCTACTGCCGGAGTAACTTCATCTGTTTCAATCAACTCATTCTAACTCCTTGAGGGTTTGTAGACTCTGGGATCAAGGGACCAGGCTCAATCTCCATTCCCAAGCATTTTCAATCTCTGAAGGCTGCCTTAAAATAAAAAGACTTATTGTCTGCTGTTTGTGGGCAACTGAGGGGGGAAAGGGATGCCCAAGGGTCCCAGCCTGAGTGGTTAAGAAAAGATAGTCAGCAGGACTGAGAGGGCTTTTTCTGCCTACCTTTTTAATGTCCTTGTTGTTCATGGGATCGTCGGTCATCTTATGGAAGAACAGCTCAATAATTTCCTTCAGCTCATAATTGTAGCCTTTTCTTTTGCAGACTATTACGACTTTATCGAATAAAAATAAATACCTGCCAACAAAACCCAAATCCAGCACCTAATTATACACACCTTTCCGGGAAGGCATCGAGAAAGCTCTGCGGAGGCTACCCCTGGCCAGAGCTGTTAAACATTTCTAACAGCATAATCATTTAATGCTAAGGCACTTTGTGTCAATGCGACTCTAGATAATGCCCTAGCAAACGAGGACAAAATGTCTAGAAATGCGGGGCCAAGTGTCCCTTTGGCGTCATTCAGCTCAGGTTACAATAGAAACTTTCGCCCATGGATCACACTACTGCAAGTTCTTTAGTGGTGAGGGAGGAACACGGTGAAAACCAAATCAAAGGTTAAATTTTGCTTGGGAAAATTTCTTTGGGGGAGCAATTCTTCCTCTAAGGAAAAATTCTGACTTTTCCTGAGATGGCTCTCAAAGGTAAGGTAAGGCTTTTAAAGGTTTCTCCTATCTATGCAAGCCAGGCATTCAACAGACACCTCAGCTTTGCTTCCCGAGTGACTGATCCAGAACACTAGGCAGATGCTTTGCATTTCAGGCGCAGGTACCCCCTAGGAAAGAGAGCACACTGCAAAGGGAATCTCCTCCATAGACAAGAGGATCATTTTACTCCACAGAAAAAGGGAACACTTTTCCTCCAAGTGCAAGTGATGCAGGACTCAAAGCCAGTTTAAATCACTGTTAACTTAACTTCAGTTTCCAAAACTGTCCATGTTGGCACTGAACCTAACATGGAGCATGGAACATTTTTATTTGCAAAGCCCCAGAGCGCTTTAGGTCTACAAACCCAGAGATTTCAAGTACCAAAATATAACCCCGGCACTTCACCATGCAAGACGCCTGTGGACTCTACAATTCCAAGTGTTTTGTGCTTCCATATCCGACCTGGAAGCACTACTTCCAGGCATCCGGAGAGATGCGACTGGCACCTACATTAAAACGCATGAAGTGAGCACCCTCTTCACTTCGGAGCGTGGTAGTCACCATTCAAATTGGATTTCAGACCTACAGTTTGCAGCTTGCCTATAACTTCCTCATCACGGGCCACTTAGTTTCCAATACTGATTGGATGTCAGTGGCTGAAAGTCGCGCCGATGGCAGCTCTCAGAACTAACAGCACCACAAATAGCAAATAGGATATCTAGGCTTTTAACACTTTTTGTGCTTTTACAGGTCATTTTGGTCTCTTACTGTAAGCAGCCCTGAGCCTTTGTTGGGAAAGGTGGCATAAAAAAACTAATGTATAAATACAATAGTAAGACCACCATCCAGTTTCACTGGAGTCCATTAGGGTGTGTGCAAGAAGGGGGACCTTAGGTTTTTTGGTGCATTTTGTAACCCCATCCCTTTTGCTATGTAATCCCTCCTTCAGCCACTCACCTGTCCTGCTTCGTGTGGTTTACTATTGACCGCACTTTCAGCTCACCATCTATCTTCGGCCTCCCGAATTCTTCCAGTTTCACTTGCTGCGGAGAGCAAAATCCAGCTTAGATGTCACAGCAAGGAGAGGTTTGAAACCCTGAAACGCTCTGAGCTGAAAAGACGTCAGAGCGCTCCTCTCATAAAAATAAATGAGATATTTCCCTAAGAAAACAAAGAACAAAGACCTTCCCTACTGAAGCCCCATTGAGATCTGAAAACAGGCAAGCAGCAAAATCGTTTGGGTTCAAATCTGTAAAATAACTGTACAAAAGCACATCACCATAGGAACAATGCTGGTTCTGATGAACCTCCTCACAATAGGAGAATATTCCCCGGTCCCAGTAAGAAAAGGAGGCCCTTTCTTGCAAAATGATATCCTAGGCCACTTCCAACATAGTTTGCACTGAGCAGCATAGATTCATATAACCAGCATCACCTAAGCAATGCTGAATTCCAGGTGGATCACCAGCACCATTGAGAAGGGTCTATGCCAGTTGTGTCAGGATCCGGATTAAGAGGAGGTTAGTTACTGCTGGACTTGGATGACCAACCAAGGCAATGTTTTGTGTGCAAGGTCTAGCAATCCCATCCCTCTTGCAAGATGCCAGCCCAAAAGGGAAGAAATCTCATGAGATGAGCTTCTCTCCCAACATTTTCTACAAAGAGTGAAACAAGAATAGTAGACCACTTCTGGCTTTGGCTGCTCCAAAATCAGAAATTTGGAAGAGACTGGGGTCTAAAGTTCTTGTCTGGGCCTTTGTTACGCCACAAAACTCGCAAACAAAATGCTCCCCAGCATTATATTATTGACTGGTATGAATAGCTCCACCTACACAGGGCTCTTTTTTTTTTTTGGATATAAAACAAATTCTTGAATCAAGTGTCACTGTTGATAAGAAATATAAATATTGCAAACAGCTGTGTGTATAATCTGTCATTACTGCATGGCTGCCCTTCACGGGTTCTTATGCATAGTAAGAATAAATCCACAACTTCCAGTGCGGAGAAATGAAATTAAGCACAAAGCAGAATGTGCGTGGGATTGATTTGAAGAAAGGAATGACGGCTTTGCTAACATTTCATCTTCCACATGTCATACCAGCTCTCCGACTGCAGCGGGGAAAAAGCAGATGCTTAAAACTCCCATTTGAATTCCAAACGTTATAGAACACGGTGTTTAATTGTTTGTACAGATCAGGGTTTATTGTAATGGGGTCTATCAAAATCTATGAGCTGGAAAAGCTCACATCCCACTGATTTTTCTCAGGTTTCTCCTGAAAAGGAAGGATGCTGTCCCAGCTGTCAAATACTCATTTAAGAGAGACAGCTCTGTCCTGAAACGGACTTGGGGTAAAACAGCATCACATAAGGTCCTGCGTGCTTTCAGGAACCATTGGCCTCAACTGCACCTCGCTGCGTCAGGTCTGCAGAAGGCATCTCGGAGGGTTTTAAAAAAATCAGATCTGATTGCATTTGGTCCTTATGTTTTTGGAGTGACACTTCACAATACATTAGCCCTTCCCCATGATTTCGTGATGTTTATTCATCTGCTCCATTACCTTTACAGTACAATAACATATTTTAAATAGCAGCCAGATGTGAGCTTTTCTGAGAAAAAAAATCAGATGCCTAATATTAGTGGCATAAGGATAGAAAATATAGGGAAAGTTAATGGGAAAAACGATATCAGAGATGAAGTAGATGTTACAATGTGTAAGTGCCATTTTTGAAACGTGAACAAAATAAATCCGGAGATAGCGATAAGAGACTGACCAAGCCAAAATGAGTCTTTCATAGATAACAAACAGGGGGTACAAGTAAGATTTATTAAGGGAGCAGGGGAGCTAGATCCGAGGATCTGACAAGGGCCCTTAAAGCCCTAAACTTCTGTGAATCTGTGTACGGAAAGTTTATGTATATTAATAAGTTAAAATAGAAAGAAGGAAATGAGGGAGAAATAAGTCTAACTTACCAAGTTTTCTATAGAGCTCTGAAATTCACTTATTTTCTTTAAGGTTTCTTTGTCTCTCTTGACTTCATTTATGTACATGGCCAAGTCCTGAATGGAAAAACAAATGTTAATTCAGTTTTCCATGTTCCCTCCTAATCAAGAATCCTCGTTAAAAATGTGATAAAATACAAGTGGCCATTTTGCCAAGCAAAGGTATCAGCCACACTGAAGGAATGTGAACAAAAAGCAGCACCGTCTGCTTTGTCAAGGGGAAAATTTAACTGGAAACTCAGAATGAGTTCCGAATATTTCTGCTGGATTGAAAACCATAATCCATTGATCAGCAAGCTTCTTTGGGTGAATATGATATCTTTTATTAGACCAGCTTCAATAGTCGGAAAACATTTTTTGGCAAGTTTGCCACTACTTTTTTTCCCCAACTATCAAAGTTAGTCTAATAAAAGATATTGGATTTACCCAAAGAATCTTGTCTGCCTATGTCCTTAGACCAACATGGCTACAACCTATACCCCTATAATCCACTGATTAAACACAAGCATGTGGGTTACATAAGCAAGCCTGAGATCACTCCCCATACTGGCTGTGTCAGTACTCTGCTGCATACTATAGCTTTAAACCTGTCTGAAAGGTATTGGTACGAAACACTCTCCCACCCTTTCCCCTCGTGCCCTTCTTGGGCAAGTTACTTATTCAATCAGACAGGTGCTGTAATTCTGCTGATGAACAGGAGAGGGCAGGTAGCTGAACTAGCATTAGAAGCACAGGGAAGATTTAGGGGATATCGGTTGTAGCCGTGTTGGTTTAAGGCAGGGGTGGGCAAATATGGCCTGGGGCCCAGATCTGGCCTGCCAGGCCATACTATCCGACCCACGGGGCCCCTAAAAATATAGAAAATGTAATATTTATTTGCTCCTGGCTGCCTGTCAAGGACCCAGTGGAAGCCAGCAGAAGGACCCAGCAGCAAGGCCCACCCAGCCCTGCTCCCCCAACCAGAAGTCCCTGCCTAGCAAAGGCTTCTGGCGTGGGACCGTGGGGCTGTTCCTGCTTCCCTGAGCTGGAGAGAGAAATGCAGCCCTCAACAGGTTGCCAAAACTTGGTAAGTGGCCCTCTGCCAAAAATAACTGCCCACTCCTGGTCTAGGGACATAGGAAGACAAAGCTCTTTGGGTAAATGTGATATCTTTTGTTAGATCAGCTGAAGGAAGTTTTAGGAACTACAACACTGCAGGACATACCACTTTCATGTAATCCTCTGTAGCCAAGGTCCTCTGTAGCTAAGGCACCCTTTGAGATGCCTTCTGAATAGTTAAGGTCCTTTGTATCCCCTCCTTTGCTCCCTTCATTGCCCTCTATCTTTTACCCCACCGGCTTTCTGCACCTGGAACGTCTCTTCATTTCCATCCTACTACAAAAGGCACAAACCAATTACTGATCTTAATCAATCTACTTCTGCCACTGTCAATACATAACCGAGTAGATGGTAACCCTGGAAGCCTGCCTTGTCCACATACTTGCTTCTAAGAGGCCCAGAGCCCTTTTGGTACCATGGCCCCTCTCCAGAAAAACACGAAACATTTGCTAGTCCCATTTATTTCCACACAATTTACTTATTCAGAGTTTTCATGGAGTGGGGCCTATCGAAGCAGCAACTTTTGAATGTTGAAGTCCTTTGAAAGGTAAAAAAAAACAGCATGCAGAAAAACTGTAGAAATGCCTGAATTTACAGCACCTGCCATGAAGATGCACAAGCCTCACAAAGTTCAGCTACACAAAGTTGGATTTCATTAAAACGATGCTTCCCAGAAGAGGAAAACCCTAGAGGATTTCCTACATTTCTGTAGGGAAAACCCTACATTTCTGTGTCTTCTTCTCGCTGTACATTGTTATTGCATTGTACAGCTTGCTTCCTTGCCACCCTGAGTCTGACCCATACAGCAGAGGAAAACTGCTTTCTCCCATCCAAATAATTTCTACTACATTTTTAACAGTATTTTATACCTATATTTATAAATAGACCTATCTATGGATGCACTTCTTATCTTGGCTCTTCTGTCTCTTTTCCTTCAAATCGCAACTCTTGTCAACTTGGATTAAATCTGAACACAGCATTTCTCAAGACATCCCCTCGAGTTCAACCCTTCCTCAGCCTTCCAACACCAGGGGGATTAATCACAGACGATAATCGCAAACCTAAATGACAATGCTTATAACATCACATCGTGCCCATTGAAAAGAGGCAGTAGCAGTAACACTTAAGAAGAAAAATGGAACAGAAAGCTTAATCAGGTGAGGTAAGATTCCCTTGGGTGTCAAACTCCTCCGAAGCTGTGCCCTGCACTGCTCTCATCTGCCTTCTCCTACTGAGTAGATCATCTCCCATGCACACAGAGGGCTGACACATGTAGGGAACGAGATGAAAGGACTCAGCAACTGGTCCCATTTGCAATTTAATGAACATGATGCCAACTTGTTTCCAAAACAGTTTTTTTTTGCAAGCAAGACTGGACAGGCCGGGGAGCGGATCCTGCACGCCCCAAACAGATACGTGTGCAAATCCTGAACAAACACCCTTGCATTGCACAACACCAACCACCAGATTGTGGAAACCTGAACCCTAACTTTAAAATGTGCACAAAGCAGGAGACAACCCAAGGTTCAACCCCTTGGAAGATTTCTCCCTAGGCCTGTCTAACCAGGCCATCGAACATATCATTTGTGTATTCAATGTTTTCTAACACTCAAGAGCAAGGTTAGAATCTAAACGTAATAAATTACTTGAGACTTAAATCTAAATTTGCACAGAAAGTAGAGTCACATTTTGCTTCTTCCTAGGCCCACGGCAAGTCCCACACAGTCTGAGTCAAATCTCTACCCTGCTGATGTGCAAAAACTAAAGCAGACAATCCTGTCTGATGGCTATTGGCAGCTTCATAAAGAAAATGCTGAACTTGTGACACAGCTGGGGCTTGGGTTTTTTATTTTTTTTATTGCTCCAGCATCTCGTTTGACAGAAACTCCTCTCTTCAAAAAACAAAGACACCAAAGCAGTACCTGGAAAAAGCATCTAGGACTCACTCCCTTTTCACAACCTTGGCCAAGTTTGATTTTTCATTTAATCACACAACGGATGGTGAATTTTCACACTGGGAATTATTGATTGGAGATGAAATAGCTTGTACCAGCATCCAGCACTAGAGGAAGAAGGAACGTCTCCCTCTTGTATACTAAAACACACCAATGCATTTTCAAGAAAGGTTCTCCTTCCCAATTCTTTCGCCTGTTCCCAGCTTCAACTACTGTTCGTTGCTCAGATTTATTTTTTCCCCGGTCTATCTGTGCATCTTCTGCTAGTCCCAGACATGCACTTGCACAGACAGTAAAAAATATAGTCAAAACAGACCAGGCCCACTGAAGTTACCAGAGAGATTCCAATGGACTTCAGTGGACTATAGATTGGGCCCATATATCCCGAGGGGATGTATACCTTTTACGAGAAATGCAGATTACGCACACCTCAAACTCAGTTCAACAAGGACCTTAAGCATGTGCCTGAATTCAGGCATATGAAACTCTTTATTTTGAGTTAAGTGCTTATTTTAAGTGCGTATTTTAAATGCTTATATATCTCACTGAATAAATGCCCATGGGCCTCATCCCATAAAGTACTGAGCTCCCTTACTTCATGCGGGCTATGGTAGGCATTGAAGGCTGTAGAGCATCTGGCAGCATTGGCTCCATAGTTTTTAATCCTTGGAGCAGAAGATCTCCCTTGATCCTCAGTCAGTTAGGAATATAAGCTGTTACATGGCTGTCAGAAAGCCACGCAGGGCACACAGACCATTTGCATGGCACAAAGAAGGAATTTCAGAAAAAAAGATATTTTACAGGAATCCAAATGTTTAGGCCTGTAATGTGATATAGTCAACAAAAGAAAGATCCCCAAGACGGAGGAGATAAGTCATTGATTACTCGTGTTCAGGTCTTGTGTAGCTGGGGGTTAGAACGCAATGTCTTTCAAGCGATCCTAACTTTAAAATAACCTATGGACCAGTTTTGGCTAGCAGGGGTAATGTCAAAAATGGTCACTGAACTTAAGCCAGTCCTGGGAAATTCAGCATAATTCAAGAAAAAGCCTCAGAGGTAGAAAACCTCACAATGACCTCAGAACGTATTGGCCAGCCCGGAGACACAGGCTCTACAACACTGTCAGAAGATGACTCGGGGTGAACGGCCAGACTTTGAAAGCCAGGTTCTGCCGAGAGTTACAAGAATAGAAATTCAAAGTTTGGGGGACAGGGTAGTGGGAAACACATCATGGAAGCTAGTTTTTATTTAGTCTTTGCTGAATTCTTCCCCCCCCCCAATTTTTTCAGGTTTTCACTGAAATCTCAAGTGTTTGTAACTAAAAATGGGGGTTTTGTTTCAGAAATGTTCAGTTTGTGGAAAAGCCATTTTCTGTTTCAAAAAAGCAATGCTTCGATAGAAAATCCCCAGCCATCTCCAGTTCCGGGGCCTGAATTACAGCATGTTCGCTTCTGCTTTGCACAAGAATAAGGCAGACACCTAGAAGGATGACTATGATTTTCACGGCACACATTTGGATTCAGAGTAACACCGCTGGTGTCCAAGGAATTACTTCAGATTTGCAACAGCAAAAGCCAGAGGGTTGGAAGGGAAGTCAAGAGGTCCAGTCCCCTG
This sequence comes from Caiman crocodilus, assembly GCA_030014935.1. NCBI lineage: Eukaryota > Metazoa > Chordata > Crocodylia > Alligatoridae > Caiman > Caiman crocodilus. Next base: position 20,215,918 of record JAGPOW010003310.1, read on the forward strand.
CTCAAAGCAGGACCATCGCCAACTAGATCATCCCGGTCAAGGCTTTGTCAAATGGGGGATATGACACCTCCGTACAATGGTAATCAATCTTAATATGTCAATAAGATGCCAGCCTCCTCCTAGGGGAAGTAGCAGTGACAGTTCCCTGTCTGTTGTGAAATAACGATTCACATACCAACCAATGAACACACAGCTGGTTTAAAGGGAAAGTGGTCTCTCATCTTCAGTTTGATACGCTTCCCTCTGAAGTTCCTCCATCCAAGGATGGACTCTCCGTCATTGAAGGTTTTCAAGACCCAGGTAGACAAAGGCTTGACCAGGATGATCTATTTGGGGATGGTCCTGCTTTGAGCAGGGGACTGGACCTCTTGACTTCCCTTCCAACCCTCATTCTTTTTATGATTTCTATAAGTGACCTCCCTTCTACCAGGCAGACATATTATCCTGGCATAAGCCTCACTCACTTGAAGAGTTTGCAAAGAAAATCAGACTTTTGTAGAATCTCAGTATCCCCAAGCTGAGCGATGTGGAGCATCCAAACCTGTTTTATTTATAGACATCATTGTCTTTTAGGAAGCAAGCTCTGTGCTTATACGGTACCCATTAGGGCTGTGCGAAACGGCACTGATCCGTTTCAACTTCAGTTTCGAGGTTTGGACGGAACGGTGTCTTGTTTTGAATTTCATTTCGAGTTGAAACAGCTGTTCTGTTTCTCTTCATTGAAATAGTGAGGCTGTTTCGATGTTTCTCTGGATCATCAGCCTGGGGATGGGAAGTCAGGGAAAGGAGCTCAGCCCTGCTGGGCTGACTTCCCATCCCTAGCCCAATCTACCATAGGGCTGGGGAGGGGAACTGAATGATGGAGTTCAGTTCCTTTCCCCAGCCTGACTGCAGCACTTTGGAGGGGAACTGAGCCCAGGCTCAGTTCCCTTCCCCTGCACTGTGATTGGCTTCCCGCAGCCCAGCAGCAGGAGACGGAGAGAGCCAGGGCTGTGCTCCCAGCTGCTACTGGAAGCACAGCCCTGGTTCTCCCGTCTCCCACCACCTTGCTGCTGGCTGCTTCGAAACTCAAAAAGTTTCAAAACTTTCGAAACGTTTTGACCAGCCTCATTTTGTTTCGAGGCTGTTTCAAAGACCTTTGTTTCGATTCAGTTTTGCTGTTTCAAGCTCGAAATGAATCGGAACAGCCGGTGAAATTTCCCACAGTCCTAGCATCCATACGACAGAGTCCCAACTTCTCAGGAGCTATTGTAATAAAAAAAATAATGCCAATAGTCCACACCCCCGTTTAACTCGAGCTCAACATCCTTCAGAACAGCATGAGGAATTACCCAACATGCTGCCGTTATCACTTCCTTGCTGCTAGGCCGTGCCCCCTACCTGCATGGCTTCCAAAGCTTCCTTGAGCTGCTGCTTCTCGGGCCGATCTGACGAGTGGCTGAGAAGCTCCTGGAAGAAAACCATTGCGGGACCGTGAGTGAAGTTTCACACGCTACTGCCCACATCATGTTACAAGCACATGCTACAAGCCATAAAGCAATTACCGCATGCCACTCTGAACATAGAGCAGCGGCACTCTGGCAGGCGGTCCTCGGCTACAACTAGAAAGGGAGGCACCAGCAAAAGCTGTTTGCATTCAGTGGCTCCATGACACAGAGCTGGCGGGAGGAATTTCACACATAATCAGATTATATGCAAACTTATTTTATATTCATTAGCTGCCTCTCCTGGCTAACAAGTGTGGAATTACCCTAGGTCGCTGTACTTTAAAAGACGGCACAGATATTGTGTCGTGCTAAGCAGCTGTAGTAATTATTTTGTTCAGACGATAAAAAGCCCTTGCTCCACGCCTTGAAATGATGATTCCATTTTCTGCTGGAAAAGCCCAGGGATGCAACAGCGGGGGAAGGCAGCCACGAGGAAATTCGGATGCTGACACACTTACTTTCAATAGGAGATGATACTTCAAGACCCTCTGCATTGGCACCACCAGCAGGTCTTGCAATTTGAACTTCCCCTCCTGAACCTTTAATGTGCATTCCTGACAAACAAGAAAGCAAAGCAGTGGGGAAAAGACACACAGTTTTAAGGTAGATTTGGTTTGTTCCTGTTAACTCTTAAAACATCATTCATTCCTGATTTTCCATTACACCTCCTGGGTTAGAAGGGGCAGGGTTTTCGGTTAAGTTTTACAGACAGTGCCTCCTACCTTTTCCAGTGCTAGCTATGCTATTCTGCACTGCCATGTAGGAAACCTAGATTTGAGCTCTTGCTCCTGTCCCCTGCCAGGAGAAACTACAGCAGACACAAGCCTCCTGCTTTGCTCAGTGACCACTCCAGCTGGCTCAGAGGCTGGATTGCTAACTTCCGATGGGAATCTTATCTGGTCTTCATGGGGGAAGTTTTAACTGGGACATTGTGCGATTCTGACCCAAAACTAAGGTAAAAAACCCCCCAAAACATATCTACACAAACGCTCCCTTAGCCCAGGCCATATTTAACATCAGACGCCTGTGCATTGAGATGAGACTGATTCACTGCCGACTAGATTCTCCGGCGAGACTGGCTCTGCTACCAAATGGAAATTAAGTTAAATGAGGAAAAGCGAGCAAATAGCTAGAGGTCACAGCAGCTGCGCCTCTGATTCTGGGACTAATTTGGACCACAACATTTTGATGCAAAACCCAGAGGTTCATGTTTAAAGAACAAACCTAGTTATTCTGCGCGAGCGTTGCTGCTTTTTGCACACAGAATCAAAGCCCATTTGCAGAACATAAAGTAACAGGCCCCGACAGCCCAGCATGTCGAGATTAACATCATGCCAGATGCAAGAATTAGAGTGGGAAACAAATAGCAGCTCAAAGGCCTTGTCTTGTCTGGGGTTTCTTTGTTTGCACAATAATCTGAATCAGACCCTGTTTACATTGCCACTTACATCAGAAAGGAAAGGGAGCCTAGTGAGTAGGCCTAGTGGGACACCTTAGCTAGTCTTTGAATACGAGAGGCTAGGGTTGAATTGTATTTTGCCACAGACCTCTTGTGAGACTTGGGCAAAGTCACTTAAGTCCAGATTTTTAAAGGTATTTGGATGCTATCCAAACACCTTTGGGACACTACTTTATTTTCATTTTGCTTCAATTCCCCCTCCATAAAACCACCTCCCACACCTTCCCAGGGCGTTATGAGGAATAGCACATTCAAGAGTTGGAGGCGCACGGATACTACAAGGGTGCTTCAGAAAGGAATAGCAATTTCAAAATAATACCATTGTGCGTGCAATGATCATTTACGGGACCGCGTCACTTCTCTATGTAGCAAAGTGACATGGCCGCACCGGTGGCCATTTGGTCCTGAAACACCCCTGTCTATTTATGGGGGCCTCATCAGTACCTAAAGATCATGGGTTTTCCCCTGTGATGCAGGTAACTGTGGATCTAAATAGGGTGTGGTGGGGTGGCTGCCTAGATTTCGGACACAAACTGAGGATGTTCAACCACTTAGGACCGAAACCAATTCAGCCTGGGCTCAGCTCCTGCAAGAGCTGAATTTGGTCCAAAGTCTCTCCTCAAAGGAGACACAAAACTAGAACAGTGGAAGGCCTGGGGCGGTGTGGAGCAGACCCGAGGCTGGCAGCTGTGCATGTGGAGGTGTGCCAGACAGAGCTTGCCCAAAGCACGCCTGGCTTTAGCATCAGAAGCACATCTGTGCAAGATACCTCTTGATCCCGAGCTCACTGGACTAGACAAAAAGCCTCCCGCCGGCCGCCAATTAGGTCCATAACAGACAACAGTAATGAAGAATTGAATCTAAATGGGGTGGGAGGCCTCATGACAGTCACCTTCGGCTGTGGAGACCCGGGGGGCAATGGCAGACAGCTTGTAGTGCACACAGGCCTATGAGTGCTTCCGAGCAATACAGAGACGAGAGGCAGCAGGGAGTCTCTAGGCACAGTAGCCTAGTAGTTATGGGGAAAAGCTTCTGCCCCCTGAAATCAAAGAGGTGGCTGGGGGAGCCAGGCCCGCTCCTGCAAGGTGATGTCCCTTCCACAAAGCACGGGGCTCAGAGGGTGACGCTCCCCAGCCTGCGTGCTGCAGGGTTAACTGCCCCTCCATAAAGTCACAAGAGACCCACGCGAGCCTGGAGATTTTGTTCTGCTCCAGGGTGCCCAGTAACCTTGGGGGCGGCTTTAGGTTACACCTTGAACTAGTCTAACTTCCCCCAGGGCATGGTGGCCATCCCAGGACCTGGGTAGCACAAACAGCTTTCCCCTTCAGTCCCCCAGCACCCATATCCCATATTGCTTGCATATTTTTCCCCCTCCTCACTAACTAAAATCCCTTATGGGGCATTTCCAAAGTTGGTTGTGTTGCAGTAGCTGATGTGCATGCAGGGGGGGAGGCCGAAAAGACGTGCTGAACTGGATGGCTTGTGCCCCTCAATGCCCCTAAGCCTACTTACCTCCACTTTCTGCCTAACGTCCTCTCTGTTGGCGATGAGGTGGTTCAGGGTATTCTGGGCATATTCCATATGGCTGCAGTACTTGCCATAAATCAATAGCCTGTAGTGGGGGAAATCACAAATTTAATCGGAAACACTTGCTGGCAGTTATTACTCATTATAAAAAATATATATGGTACAAGCACAAAGCAAACAGCTGCTCTCCGGTATAACCGCTTAGCCAAGTATTAACACTTTTTTACTGCATCACTTTAATACCGAAACCCTCTGAGGTTTTCAGAGGGGCATGTCCGAGCCCGCATGGGAGTCCGGCCACCAAAATTAGGCCAGGAAGAAGTGGAAAAGGTCTATTTTGTGATGTGCCACTGTTCATCCCTTACTTGTCACATCCCAGAGCCCGGGCGCGTTTCCAGCCATAGTCTATAACCCCCCCTGCTTCCAAGTTAGCTTGGGTGAGATCGGATGCTGAGCTCTAATTAGACGATGCACTGCTAACGCTCTGACTGCCACGAAGCTCCTGTTCGCGCGGGAGGAAAGGACTTGAGATTTTACAACTGGAAACCCACGACTATTTCCTCTTTCCGAGCGTCCCATCACAAACCAGCCCAGCAGAGGGCATGTGCTCAGCCCCGGCATTTCTAGCTCTCCAAAAGCCTGAGCCCGCTTCTCCATTTCAGACAAGAGCTTCTTTGAAGCAGTTTTGCGGTAGGCCTGAATCAAAACACGGGAGCGGGGACGTCTCAGGACTTCGGGAAACTCGGTTCTGAGTCAGACGCTGGGTCCCTGCCCAGTCTCTATTTGCATAGCAAGCTGCACCCAGCCCCAAGGACTCAACATCCTTCTTCGTCTTCTCAGCGGCAGCGGTGCCTAGCTATGCACTGGGTCTCCAGCGTGCTAGGTGCTGTACAAAGACAGAACAAAGAAGTTTGTCCCAAAAGGCATCGTCCAGACCGTTCCTGTGGCCCAAGCTCATCTGCAAGGCTAATACATGGCACCCAAACTCTGTTTCAGAAAGAAGCATTAACTGCCCCCCCGCCCCAAAACACCACGTTCAACTCCCAACATGGAGATGTGCTCTGATCAGATTGTTATAAAACGGCATCACCCCCGGTAAGTAAGTACGCTCGGCCATGCACCGTGCATCTGATCCCATAACTGCAAGAGAAATGGCATTGCCCACAATTGGATTCGTGGCAGTCAGCGCGGTACCCCTGCCCCTGCTTGCCCAGGGTAGTCGTGTGTCCTTGTTTAGGGAGCAATCCCAAAGGAAGTGCATTGCTCCACACCCCAGAGCCTTTCCTCATAATTACCGCACCTTTCCCCTTTCCACGTTACTAGTCGTTATGGCCCCTTTCACCCTCGCTATACATCACAGGCAATTTATTCACGAGAAGCACTCCGGGGGCTTCACTGAGCTGACTTCTGAGCAAGACAGAGGATCGATCGGCTCCGCGTAGGCGAAGGTAAAGGAGCGTGAGTGGGGGAGGAGGGTCCTATCCCTGCTGATTGCCATTACCCTGGATGCAGATGCCACGTACAATGGCTGCTAAATAGCATGCCCTGCTACAGCTACGGCTTTTCTTGAGATTACAGCAGAAGCAGTGATCCCCCCTGACATCTTAATCAGCTCTCCCCTCTTTAATTACCGCTGCTTTGTTTTCCATGTTATGCCGTGTTAGCGGTATAATTTGCACATGGCGAACGTGCACGCGGTGCGACAAAACACGCGACAGGCCTGGGAAGGCTTCAAAGGTCAAAGAAAAAGACTTTCGCTGAGGCTGCCAGCTGACCACCCCGATGCTAGGAAGCGACATAGCTGGTCTCTCAGCCGCTGCACAACGCCCCGTTGTTCTCCCAACCACAAATGGACGCGGCGCACGTTCTGCGAAACCATCAGCAGCAGCCTCGAGCACGCGGGCCTCTTCCGTGCAAGATGCTCCAAACTTTCTTGTTTTCACTAGCACTCCCAACCCTCCTTGGAGGCAGGCAAGCATTATGAGCCCTGCTTTATAAAGGATGGCAAAATGACTTGATCAAGTTCACCAAGCGAGTCTGTAGTGAGGCTCTGGTAACGGGAGGGAGGATTCCTGCATTTCAGGCCGGTCCCTGGATCGCTGTGCAGTGCTCCTTCCCCTCTTTCGAAATGCTCAGGATTAAAGTTACAGCAGAAGAGAGAAGACCTCCCTGACATCCGGGCCCCAGTGTGCTAGGCTCTGGGTCTGCCGACACGTAAAAGGGTTTACACAAGGTAGGCAGCCTTATCAAATTCAGCTGGAGTCACTGTAGCCCGGCACGGGAACAAACACTTGTGGGACCAAGCGACTTACCCCAGTTCGTGCTGGGTTGGTGGTTGTTTTTTTTAAATCCGTGGCTATGGTACGCTGTGGGCAAGCGTGCTTGGGAATCCATATTCCACCTCCCCAAGTTTACGCTGGCTGTAAATTTAAGCAGCCAGATGCAATGAAAAAAAATCTGGCTGTGGGTATTTCACTCAAAAGCTCATTAATCCTGTATGAGGATGGTTACTTCCCTTCTCCCCCCCTCAGTTTCTAGCCATTAACTGTGCTGCTGCTGATAAGACAAGACTCATATGCTACCATGGGCTGTAACCCATCCATTATTTCAGAGCCCTGTCACGCGGTGGAGGAGATCGCTGCACACCTGACCCGGCGCCGCTTTGTAAATCTGCAATCCTCAAATCCAGCCAAGTAATTGAATGGAGAGATTTATGGGATTCTCGATACCTGATGAAGCTGCAGTCAATGCAGATTATTCTTCCGGCTTCCCCCCGCCCTTGACAACTTCTGAACATGTACGATCATATCTCGGCTGTCAGCACCGAGATGGTTCAAAAGGAGCGCCAGGAACATCAATTCCAAACCTCTGGCTTACATCGCACAAGATTTACAAACTATTGCGCTTAAGGAAAAACCCACGATGCACGGGAGCGATGCATCACTGTGTTCGGCAGCCTCTGCAGGCACGTGTAAAAATAAAGAACGGCGATGATGCATTAGAAATGAAGGGCGTTCCTAGGATTAAGGCTGGGCTCTGGAGACCCGTGCTCTTTTCCTGGCTGCACCGCACAGTCCTCCAGTAACAACTTAGGGCAAGTTGCTCTGCCTCAGTTTGCAACGGGGAAAACTACAATTCCCTTCTCCCGTCCATTGTTGACCTCAATTACTCCAGTTACGTGACACACGGACCATCTCGCTAAGCTGTCAGAGCCGGGCACGACCGACAATACTTATGCTTTGGGTCCTGATCTCAGCTGGATCTCAGGAGGATAGCCAAACACAAACAATGCCTTCACACAGTCCCTACACCAACGAAAGAAGTCCAAGACCCTTCCTTTTACGGGAAAGGGTCTCTTTCCCATACCGGAGCCATACGAAAACATGCCGCTAGTCCAGGGGCGGGCAATTATTTTGGGCAGAGGGCCACTTACTGGGTTTTGGCAAGCCATCGAGCGCCACGTGACGGGCAGCCCGTGGCAGATAAATATTAATTTTCTAAATATTTTAGGGACCCGGCGGGCTTCATTTGGCCCACCCCTGCTCTAGTCTCATTAGATCGGGGAGACCAGCAGCTATTTCACTCTGTCCCTCATCACCCGGATTCTCCTCGCATCTCTTAAGCTTTCAGGGAAGAGGGACCGCAAACGTTTTTCCAGGAGAGTCCACCCATCATATCAGCCCACCGGCCATTACATCCATAATGCAACTCAGCTCATACATAATGCAGGACCTTCAAATGCTTCTCTAATCTCTCCTATCTGTGATATGTCCAAGGAGCAGTTGGCCGGGCATATTTTTGAGATCAGCGTCCTCCTGCGTGTCGCGCTACCCCCCTCGAGTGCTGCGAGGCGAAAAGGATGGCAGAATCTCAGAGCTGCGTCCGAAGGAGGAGAGGCGTTGTATGGTGGCATACAGACAGACACACGCAAGGAAGGGCAGCACCAAGACAGGACACTTCTGCTTCCCCTGCCCTCCCCAACAGGCCATTACAGCAGGCTTTGCTCCCACCAGCAGGTAACATGCGTTGCTCAATTCAGTAATACTGCATGCTTGGATCCCGCTTTCGAATCCGTGCAGGCAGATACTTCGTGAAAGAGAAGAGCCCCGGGTTTCAACCCACTGAAAGATTTCCCGTGGTCAGACGCCGCTGTTAAACCGTGTCCCAGTGAAGTGGATCTAGCCCTGCGCGTTATATCCTGGCTCGTGCTTTCTCCCTATTTTTCTGCAGTACGCCTCCAGTGCCGTATCACCTAAACTTAGATGCTATTCAAGCAGCTGGCAGTGGATGATAGAGATGGCCAACTAGCAGCGAGGATCAATAGCAGCCGCAAGAAATACATTGCCCTTCTCAGGTAACAATCTTCGAGCACTTTACAACCATTAAGGGAGGCAGCCTCGCAGCTCGCCCATCAGCAGTAATAGCAGAACTGGGTGAAATCTCCTGGCAGCTTCCCCTCTATTTGCTGACCCGTGTTATCTGCGCACACTGTGCTTCCAAACAGCTACCCGATTCAGGGGGTGGAAGCCTGGCCCCATTGAAATCAATAGGGAAAGCTCCCAGGGAGCAGATTTGCACCCATAAACTCTTTCAAATGTTCCTTTACTCCTTTAAAAGCAAGCTCCCAAAGCTGCTAGGTGACACAGGGACGCCAATAATGCCCATCACGGCACTAAGGGGCACTCGTGGGAGGGGAAGCAAGCTGGCCCTTCTGGATCCTTGTACCCGCATGCACGACACATTGGAAATCCCACTGAGCGCTCTCCTCACTTTGTGCCAGCCTGGACTGCACCGATGGACAGCTTCTCCCGGGACAGGCTGGGAAAGGTAGTGTTCACAGCTTTGGGGAAGCAGAATGGTAGCTCTGGTTAATACAACGGAGTGGGGCTCGTACGACTGGCATGCAGTTCCCACCTCTGCCACACACTCCCCGAGCGACCTTGGGCAAGTCACTGCACCTCGCTACCCTTCAGCTCCCTAGCGAAGTAAAAGGTGCTTCTCCCTTTCTCTTACCCCATGTCTACTTCAATGTCACGCTCTTTAGGACCTGTCTCTTTTGCTCCGCGCATACAACCTGGCACAGCGGGCCTCTAAATACCACCCGAACAATGAAACAGCAAGGCAGAATAACTCTGCGTGTCAGGCCCATAAGTGCAGAACGCACCACGCGCTCACGGGGATGTTGTTAAGGCTACAGGGATGCAAGCAGAGAGACATGCCTCCCGCACGTGGATCAATACGGGTTCGCAGAGGGAGCACCGACTGCATGTTCCCGTGACGGGGGGTGGGGAGAGTCGGAGCCAAACGAACCTGTACAGAGTAAGAGCCTGGGCAGTTCAGAAGCTCGTTTGATTCAATTTACATGACTCTCACGGGGCTCAAGATAAAAGCAAGATCCAGGCTCAGATGTCACATGCCAGAGAGCCTCAAAAGATAAAGGATCTTAAGATTTTACAATAGGGGAAAAAATCAACCTGAAACCTCTGCGTGAACAAATTAAACCCCAAAGCTAGGGAGAGATGCTCTTTCATTGCTACGGATGTAAGTGAACATCAGGCCAGACTCCATGTGCCACGGGGGTCGCTTCATTTAAAGGCACTGAGATGACAGAGGAAAAGCAATGGAAAATGGGAGCCAGGACAGGGACCGGTGGGTTTGGGGTGTTTGGAAAGGTCGAATGAAAATGATGTTAGCCATCAGAGGTCAGTCTAGCAACTTCATGGAGGACATGACCTTTTCCTAGCATGACATGTCCACCCAGGACTGCTCTCATTACACAAGTCTCCGCTCTTTGGTTAGACTTAAGATTGTGTTGGCTGGGGCAGAGCCAGGTGACCCTCTGGAAGCAGCCACCTCTGTCGTGGGATTGCAGTTCTGGCAAGGGTGACATGTTCAAAAAGGGGTGTGAAGACTGCATCCTCCAAAGCAAAGTCATTTGGGAGCCAGGGTGCGGAAACCTGGGATCCTTTTGCAGGACGACTGAACAAAAACGGAGAAGAGCTCTCGCCTCATACCACATCAGAAATCACCAGGGCTTGCCGGTGGCCCCATCAGCACATTTGCAGCTCCAGCTTTGCACATTGCAAGGTGCTGAGACACCGCTCATCCTCAGCGAGCACAAGAGGTGCTCAAGCTTCGTTTTAACTTGTACCTTCCTCGTCTTCCCCTTCTCAGCAGCGCTGGCATGCTGTCAGTCTGAGTCAAACTCTGTGCCCGTTGGTGTGAATAAAAAGCATGGCACCCCAACGCCCCAAAATGGCACCCCAAAGCCTGAGCTGGGGCAACCACCTACCCACATTAAAAAGAAATGACTGTCTCTGCAACAAACTCTGCCCTTCTTCAGAGGAAAAGGCACCAGGCCCATGGGTATAATGACTATATGATTTGCTTGACGCTGTTTTAGTGTCACTTAACGCCCGAGACAAAATATCCCCCCCGAAAAAGCCCCAACAAGCCAGCAATGGGCATGTCCCTGCATGGAAGTGTGTGTGGCCTGCAACAGAGGCAGCCTCGAATATGTCCATTACCTTTGGAAACTGTGCAGGTTGATTTCTTTGTGTTGCAATAACCCTGCACAAAGAGGAGGGTTTTTTCACATCTTGCAGATTTAGGGATCCCAGTCTCTGTGGTGGGAAAAGAGCAGCTCTGACCAGAGAGGATTAAATACGAGCATTTCATCTTCCAGATTCTGCATCATTGAGATGCTAGAAAGGAGCAGTTCCTGTCTGCCCTTCTCTTTAACCCACCGACTTGGATCACCTGAGCGGAGAAACTCGCTCAAAGCCAGTTCTGGGAACTGAGCCACTGATGAGCAAAATTAATTCACTATTTAGACTTCTTATTTCTATTGCAAGAGCATTTAAAGTCCTCCAAACCACAATTAGGGCCCCACTGTGCCAGGTGCTGCACATACCCACAGCGAAGCACATACCCTCTCCTGAAGAATGTATTATCTAACTGGACAAGCAAGACAAGAAAGGGAAAGGAACTTGCCCAAATCTTCCCAGCAAATCAGTGTCAGGGCCAAGAATAAAACAGCAGTCTCTTAATTCCCTGAGCACAATGTCCCAACTCCACACCACAGCTGCTCCTTCTGAACAGCTGCATACCCCTCATACACATTTAAAAGCACCAAAATGCAGAAGGGTAATGCAACCCATCAACACCATAACACGCCTGTCCCCTACACACAGCTCATATTCATCAGCAAGCCACGAATTGCATGCTCCAGGGAAGAACGAGGGAGAAACTTTAATTGCAACGGGGAAGTCGTGGCAAAAATTCTTTCAGCAGCCCCTGGCTTTTATACCAAGGCAGTGGCAGTAAGGACTAATTAGAGTGACCCCTCTAGGTAAGACATGGAGAAAAATCCCAGAATATTTATAACTAAGCCAGTACCGACACCATCAGCTCGTCCAGAGTCAAGGGGAAGCCAATGAAGATCCTGCAGCTCTGCCATGCTTGTGGTAAAACGATGGGATGACATCCATAGCTCTGGGTCGCATCCCACATAGTAGTCAGGTTTTTAAATCCTAGCTATGACCCAGAGAGAAGACACACTGGGTGTGTCTACACATGCACTTTAATGCACGTCAGCCCATTCTAACGTGCATTAAAGCATCACAAAAAACCTGTGAGCTTTCGCTAATGTGCATTAAAATAGACTAATGTGCCTTTTCCTAGTACCTCCCAATGCAGGTATTAAGTTTAACGTGCATTAGCAAAAAGCACATCGATGAATGTGCAGACACCTGTGTAACACAGGTCTGTACGCCAAGGTAAACTCCTCTAGGGTCAGGAACGGACAGATAAGCCAGTCCACAGCAGGCAGATTGTAGTATCATACTACTATGTTGAACAAACAGCTACCCCAGGATAAGATGTGGGGAGATGATAACGACACCGGTGTAGGTGTTGCCAATGATGCCGTTTTGCCCCGGTCCTTTCCGAGGTAATTCTAGTCTGCTCAGTTCAGCCGCTTGGCGAGAGCTGCTAGTTCAGACACAGGCTCTGCGCAGATTAGGCCAGATGGGAAAAGGAAAGGACAGGCTTATCGGCAATTTAATACCAAAAAAAAACGCCCCTGCAAAATTGCTGCTCCACCCGAGCGAGCAGAAATATTTGTTTCAAGGAACGTTTCGGTATTCACGGTCTCCGTAGGCTGTGCGAGGATTTGGAGCTGCCAGTCAAGCGCTCGCTGCTCACAGCTGGAGCTCTGATTAATTCACTTGCACGTCTGGAAGTTTTCCAGGCACTCAGAACCAAAAAAAAAAGTTATCTGCAAGCTCCTTTTGAAACTGGGTCAGTGACTTTACCTGCCTCTGCGGAAATACCACCCGATACAGATGTGGCAGCCGCAGACCGGTCTCCTGCCAGATAAACCGAGAGCAGCAGACTTAAGTAAAGGGTGCCTTATTGCTCCCAGGCATCGTGGCCATTAAGGTGATGGCATGAATAAAACACGGGTGCTCACCCGCACAAAGTACAGCCCGGCCGTGTGGAGGAGGAGGCTCCAAAGACCAAGTGACCAACGCCGGCGGCACCCGGTCCCTGAATGCCGCAAAGAGAAAAGTCACGTCAAGGTGCCTGCGGGGATTAGCAGACATGGTACAACCATGCCTAGGGCTTCTGCTGCACCATGACTGACAAGTTCCCAGAAAAGGACCGTGCAGCATGCTGCTTATTTGAATGCAAGCCAGCTGTTTCTCCCAGAAGTCGAGCCAACTCTTGGAGTTGTGTTTTGAGACTTTCTTTTATCAGCAAAAAAAAAAAAAAAATCAGGCCCACCTTGTGATGTTCACAGAAAAGAGAAGGCAAGGCTGGTAAAAAATGAAGTGGATTTTACACTGAGGTGGTTCCCTAGGTCCCAGACTGATGACCATCACACCTGTGCTGTCACACCCACCGCCATACAGGACCTCTCCTAAACCCAGGCCTGGGCTACAGTGCCTGGAGGGGGCTGCTGCCAACAGGATGGTACTGAATTGTTTGAGGGTGAGCAAAGCCACGAATGATGAGATCAGAAAGATATAAGTCCCTCTTTATGAGGTTTTTAAATGAATTGGCATTCTTCTTTTGAACAACTAATTTTTTCTTTTTTAATCCAAAGGGCACATACTTTTTTAAATCAGCTTTGTGAACAACTGAATGTTTGACCTAATGGTTTCTTATGAATGCAGATGGTATTTCAGGAGTTATTGACTTGAGAATGGCATTTTCATGTCTAGACACTGGGTTTAATCAGAATGAAATAGCACCTTGGCATTATTCCACAGTGCCTTTGATTATTATTAAAGGGCTTCAGGGGTTTCATTTAAACTTATCTGCTTGTTCCTGGAAACTCCTGGGTGCAGCTCCCAAAATTCAGAATCTCCTGTTTTTTAAAGTAGGCTCTAAGTGCATTAGTCATCCTATGGGTGCCAGACGTCAAACTTGCCAGACACATTAATCTGCATCGAGAACAATCACTTGGATCTAACAAGAGCAAAGTGCCCTGTGCCTACAGAGACGCATGTGAGATGCTCCATGCTCTCTCTTCTCGTTGACTCCTGGTACCCTAAGATAAATCCTCACATCTTTATTCTCCTGTGAATCTGACTGCCAGGTGGACAGCCTCCACAACAGACAAAACCAGGCCACAGCACAATGGCATATGGGAAAAGGTTGGCCCACTCTGCCTCTGACTGCAGAGATCAACGTAAGCCCCTCTCTATCTATCCTTCAGGTACAGGAAAGCCATGGAGGGCACTAGCAACCAGGAGAAAGCTTCATCCATGCAATACACCTGGGAACCAGGTAACAATACCATGCTGGGGAAGGAGACTGCAGGACAACTGACTACCTACAAGTTACCGCCCTTGAGACGATCATGTCCTGAAGCCATCTCCCTCCTTGCAACCAGCACGAGCTGTGGTTTGAGACCAGAAGACAGGATGAGATTTAACTCATAACTATTGATGCAATTCTGTTCAGGCAACCACTGAACTATCAACGTGTAGCACAGGTGCTTTGGAAGGCCACAGACAAAAGCAGACAACACGTTGAGACCCAAGGCCCCCAGTACTGCACTGGCACTAAATCAGGACTTGCACATGGAAAGAGCAGGGTCTTCTTGCGCTGCCTACAATGAGCAGGATATCGGGACCCCAGAACATCAAGTGTTTTAACAGAAGACTTATTCTGGAGAGGTGTGGGTACCACCATGGATTGGGGACCTTGCCCAGCTCTGTTCATGCACATGCAACCTTTCAGTATACTAGGTGAGGCCCTCCACGTGCAGAAATACATGCAGCTTCTTTTTACACCAGTGGAGTTGTCTGATTCATCTCAGCTAAGGATCTGGGCAAAAAGGCTCGTTTAGTTACAGGGTTGCTTGCGTCTTGTGTTCCCTTTTTATACCAGCAGGATCCTTCCTCCCCTTGCCACATTTCAGAGACATGTCCCCCCCTACTCCCATGTATGGATGCAAATCCGGATGGACAGTGTTGTGGCAGAGGATGGGCCAGGCCAGCGGCTTGTCAAGACTGGCGTTCTCCTTTCATGGTTTCTCCCTACGACCATACACTCTTATTAGTGACACCTTGTTGAGATTAGAGCCGGGTGGGCACCGGGTTCTTCTTTCCTTCTTTTTACCTTTCTTTAAATTCCAGAAACACTTTTGCCAAGCTGCTTCCTCCAGACATCATAGACACATCGATGGCTCTCAGGAAACTGAAGTGCACTTTAATGAGGTCCTAAAAAAAGAAATGATAGATGCATTTAAAAATCGACAAGCCTGGCTCTAGGCACGTCACAGAATCGTACAAAATGAGGGTCGGACCTCAGGAGGTCACATCTAGTCCAACCCTCTGCTCAAAGCGGGACCGGCCCCAACTACGTCATCCCAGCCAAGGCTTCGTCTACCCAGGTCTTAAAAACCTCTCTACTTCTGCTGGTCGCTCGGTCAACCAGCCATCTTGGACAACATTAGCATAGGGGAATCGGGGGCAAGACGGTCCTAATATGATCCCAAACAGCACTCAGATTCATGGAGGACACCCGGTGCAGGAGGTGGGTCCGGCCACTTGCAGAGGCGGGGGCAAAGGCATGGGTCAGGAGAAGGGAAGGAGATGCTTTTCTGTCCAAGGCCCAAACAACCAGAACTGGACGGGAGGCTGGATGTGAAAAGCAAGCGGCACCTGCAATCCCCATGGACTTCATCAGAGGTTCTGCACGAAGGATGAATTCCCCCAGGGCAGAGGACCAGCACATGAATTAACCTTGCTTAAGTGGGACTTAATTACTTCCCAGGCCTTGTGCTAACCTTCTGCCTGGGGCTGAATCTCCACTTGTTAAGCCCTTAAGAGAATTTAGCCATCTGTTAACCTGGCTGGAAGAGGGATTTTTTTTTAATACAAAAAGAAGGGTCAGATAGTGGTTGCATGCCTCTCCTTTAAAAAACTAACACTGTTTCATCCTCAGATACATTAATTACCTAAACGATCTGAGTTTACACAAAGGTCCCACCCCACCCCACCAAACAGCACCACTGTGAATTTGATCCAGCAGTGGGGTAACACTGAGAGAGGCTGAGAAATGCTGGAGAACGAATTATCTGCAGACTCGCACTGAATATTGACCTGGACTGCGCGTGCATTCACATCCAGAGAGCAATACACAGTTTCTAGAGAGCACCTTTCACCATAGGTCTCAATGCACCTTCGAAGGAAGGCAGCTCTCGCGACACCCCAGGTTACAGGTGGGACGGAGCAACAGAGAAGTGAAATGCCTTGTCCAAGGCTGCCAAGCAAGTCAGTGGCGGA
The DNA here is from genome assembly GCA_030014935.1 of Caiman crocodilus. Taxonomy (NCBI): domain Eukaryota; kingdom Metazoa; phylum Chordata; order Crocodylia; family Alligatoridae; genus Caiman; species Caiman crocodilus. The sequence goes on from JAGPOW010003310.1 coordinate 20,232,192, forward strand.
GCTGGGGATAAAACCCAAGCCCGAGTCCCAGCTCAGTGTGGCCCACACTCCCTGTTTTATGTAAACTGTAAATCAGACCCTCTGGGCCACACGGGGGGAGGAAACACTATCTATCGCTAGCCAAGTGATTTCCTTGATATCAAACTGTTCCCTTATCTACTCCGTACGTACTATCTAAGCCCCGCTTCTGAGATAAAGGCTAAGGGGCCTAATCTGAAGCTCATTCAAGCTGTATGGCCCAGGAGGACTGCAGCCATGAATTTTACATGAAACCTGAACAGCTTCTCCATGTAAGCTGTGCCTGAGCAGAGCGATGATTTAAGCCACGATGTTTACTCTGTTACCTCCAAATTGATAAAAATAGCTTCCATGTCTTGCGGAGTGAGTACCAGCTTCAGCGGATTCATGTAATTCTGCAGGAGGGAAATGAGAAACCGGTTTCAGTGCAGGCAGAAGCAATGCATTTCCTTCGGATTAGACCGGACTTGTCTCATCCGTTACACATTTGCACAGGGAGGGTCTTGATGAATTTTAGACCTTGTAAAGGGAGAAGAGTGACAAGATGCTTGTGAAAATCCGGTCACGGCAGCACCGACAGGCAAAGCGTTCCCTGCCTTGCAACGCCTGCCAGCTGCAGCGTCTCTCGCTGCAAAGTCTGGGGTGGAGGATACTTGCCGGATGGAGCGCCACGTAGGCAAGAAGAGTTTTGCTCGATCGAGAAAATTTGGAAGTGATTTGGCTCATTTGACCTGGAATGAACAATTTTCCAAAAAAACGCCCCCAACTCTCACTGGCTTAAGACTGCCCTGTCTGGAACTGAACCTCAACACTCATCGCCTGGTAGTCACAGGCTGTCAAGATTTGCAACAGGGTTTTTCGTACGCAAGCACCGGGCTTGCTCCCGGGTTGTCAGCACTGGAAGGCGGAGGAGTTTAATGCCACCTGACTGAGGGACTCTTTATAATGCAATGAATGCAGGTCAACTGCACAGGCATCCTGTGGATTACATCCTGGCTCCTAAAAGGGCGAGAGGAGAAGGAGCACTATGGAAGAGGTAGTGAAAGGATCACAGGGCTGGAAGAGATTCCTCCCCACTAAGGCGGCACAGCTCTATATACACACGAGCGTAGGGAAGCAAGGCTGGAAGGACCCTCGTGAGATCTAGTCCAGTTCCCTGCTCAAAGCAAGATTATTCCTGTCCAAGCCATCCCGGCCAAGTGTCTTCTCACCTGCTCTCGGATATTTTCAAGGATGGAGAGAGTCTAGTTTCTTCCAGTGCTCGACCACGCTCAGAGCAGAGAGTGCCTCATCTCCAACCTACACCTCCCCTGCTGCAGCTTGAGGCCGTTGCTCCTAGTCCCATCCCCTACAGGAAAAGCTCATCTCCATCCTCTCTGTAATCACCCCTCGGGTATCTCGAAGACTCGTATCAAATGCCTTCTCTTCTCCAAACCAAATAACCCTCCTTTTTTCAGCCTGTCCTCTTGAGTCTTGCCTCCCAGCCCTAAGTCACCTGCACAAGAAACTGGACATAACTAAGGTGCGTGCAGGGACCTTTCTTCACCAAAACGCAAGGATTCGGGTGCACGTGTGCAATCCTTTCTAAGCCCTCCCTGCACATTACAACAGTGAATACACACGCAAAGCAAACTCCTGATGCTGAAGTTCATCAGAGCAATAGCTTGTTTGGTTGTTTGGTTTCCATCCTGCCTAATCTAATCTAATCTAATCTGTGCCCTACCCTACTTAAATATCCTTTCCATTCAGAAAGGAAACAGAGGCGATTCGGGATCTTATTCACAAGACGGTATGTCCAGCATTGTGATGTAAGTGGTAGTTTTGGGGGGGTTTTTTTATGATCTGCTGGCTTCTTCACAAAATTACAACCCCCGGCGATTCACAATTTAATCTGCTTTAGCTCTTCGGCTGTCTTAGCGACAGCAACTCTGAGCTGGCTTGGATTTTTGTCCTTGAGGAACACGTATAACATAACTACACTGGAAACACTTTTTCAAACTAATGCATTTTAACAGACATGTCTACCCCGTTCATAACGGGAAACCACAGAGATACAGTACACCTTCCTACATGAGCTTCTGCACCACAACAGGCCATCACAATCTATTCAGCCTTGAGCAAGATCTCATATTTCATACCAAAGGCAATTATTTAACTTCCTCTGGCTTGAAATACAAGGCTAATAGCTGTTTTCAAAGACCGAGTAATATGTACATGAGTAATATCTATGTCAGAGCCTTTCTTTTAAAAGCGTGGAATATTGTTTTATTGTGCTGGTCACACTCGGAGCGTCTTCCAAGAACTTTCAGCACATTTTTACATAAGAAAGGGAAACAGTTTTAAAGGGAAAGAAAGTAAAAGCAGAAAGACAATTAGAAACAATACCTTGATATATATATATTTAACTTCTACTTTACTGTAATCACTGAAGGGAAAAATAATAACCCGTTTCTGGCAGCATGCATTGCATCATTTGATGGTTGAAATGTTCATTTGTTAAAAGAGGAGATACAACTATAATTCATCAAAACCAATTAAAGTCCATGAATGCATGCAGCGAAATGTTATTTTTAATCCAATTAGTTTCAATGACAAGCCAGCACGGCTTCAGCACTTTCAAGAAGTGCCTGCAATAAAGAAATTCTTTCAAATGATTCAATAGCAATCAAAGAGTGATAAGAGATCAACAAAAGCTAGATTTATCCTAAGAACCAGCCTTGGCTATGCAAGAAGTGGGAGTTTCTTACTGCTGGGGGGAGAATACCCTTCTGAAGTAGCAGGCTGGCTTTTAGTGTATTTAGTGCAGCGATCACATAAAAACATGCTATCTTTTCATGTGGGTCCACACTGTGCACTTATGGTGCTCAGCATGGGTTTTCTACATCTTCCACGCGCCTGTAAATTATGTCTGAGTGCATCAATCCTATCCCCGTCATAACCACCAAGCATTATGGAGCTCTAAGCAGCAGAAACTAGTCCTGCAAGATTAATGCAAGATCAAATTCAGCCTGAAGCCTCTGATGTAAAACAGGGCGAGAGAAGAAGGCTCAGCTCTCACCTTTTCTATGTCTTCAAGTGTTTTGTAGTATTTGGCCTCAGTTTCCTGGATTTCTAGCAAACAGCAATTTCTTTTGTCATCTTCTGTCATTCCCATTTTCTGCAAAAAGAAAACAACCCATGTTTGAATGTCCTCAGAGTGCTTCTACCTGCTCATTGATGCTGGATCTTTAACGTGGCAGGCAGCGAGAGCAAACTCCCGACCAATGCATGCTCAGGACGTGCAGAACCAAATTTTCCATCGTGTCCAAGGGATTCATTGCTGCCTAAAAACTCCTCGGGTGAAATCCCAGGTCCACCTAAAATAGCAGCAAATCTCTCATTGGCTTTGGGACCAGAATTCCACCCACTGCATTTACTCCAGCTATGTCCCCTACGGTGACCAGGTATAAGGCAAAGGGTCTTGGTTTTTTCAATTTGCTTGCTTAGGATGACCTCCACGGAAGGGCAGACACGGGGCCCCAGAACACTCCTCTTGCATAGGTCCTTCGCTAGTGTTTCCAATTCTGGTGCTTTTATCCTCAGGTTTGCAGTCACTTTTTTTCCTTTAAAGACCCAGCTCTGGGAGTCACGTGATCCCTGGAGCCTCCCAGCCTATGTCAATGCCCCCTCCCTATTGATCTCAAAACATTTGCCAGGAGGACGAGCACCATTCACGTACTCCCTGTGTCATCTTCCCTGGCAAACCTGGGACCAACTGCCCAGAAACTACACCCACTCGCTCCCGCGCCATGCACGATGCTGGCCCAAAAATGGTGCTTGCTGCTAACTGCGGCATGCTCAGGGATGCATTCAGGATCTCTGTCTCAGGAGCTAAGAGTGATGCTGAGCATGCCTGGAACAGCTCTAACAGCGAACGCAATATTTTTCACTGTGCAGAGCACGAGGAAACAGGCAGGGGATGTTTCCTGGCATAAACCCCCAAGGTGGCCCTGGAGGCGGTATTGCTACGCCCGCCGTTTTAGATGCCCACAATTCCCTTTTACAGGAAAATAAGACTCCAGCCCTCCTGGCTGTACAGGAGGGAGGCAAATGCGACTCTCTCCGGCTTGTGAGCAAGGTAGATAATATGAACTCCAAACTTATCTTTGCACATGTCACGGGGTTTGCAGATGCGTAATTTTAAAGGCAGGGGAAGGGGAATTTGCTATCATTTATTTATACGCACAGCATTCGAGCATTACCGCTTCTGCTTCACGCTGTACTTCGTACACCTAGCACAACCCATACCAGAGTTTGAGACACTGCGCCAGCCAGCCAGAAACCAAACTCTTGGACATCGTCTCTTACTTACCTGCATATATCTAATCTGAAGCATGCAGAAACACAAGCAAAACCAATTAACATCATACACTTGGTATCACAAACCGTCATTTTTAAAAGCGTCCATTAATCTCCCCACCTTCTGACACGAGTGCAAGTGGTTACGGTGAGAACGAGCAGCTTCACGCTTCCGCTAAGAGAAGTATCAGAAGCTAAAATCAAATACTGAAGATCAAGTCTTTGGCTGATGTAGCTACACTGCAGTCAGTCACTGCTTTTTTTTTTTTTTAAATGATTTTTAGTCTGAACCCTGCATAGCACAGATCCTTGAATTTCAGCAGGTTACTCCTGCATTATACCCAGTGAATTGTGCCGCATGAAAGCACACCACCAGAAAGGCCTCGAATTGTGCAGTAAAGACTTCCGCGCAGTTTGTTCCAACAGTTCATAGACCTCCCTATTAAAAAATGCATGCCAGATTTTTAATTTGAATTTGTCTGGTTTGAACAGTCAGTCATTCGTTCCTGTCGTGCGCTTCTCCACTAGATTAAAGAGTCCTTTAGGAACCAATGTTTTCTCTCTCTGATGGCACTTATCCGCTGTAATCAAAGTCACTTCCCAATGTTTTTTGATAAACCAGACTAACCAACCTCCTTAAGTCACTCACTGTTAGGCAATAGGCATGTCTCAAACATCTTAAGGAGCTCCCCAGTTGCATCTCCCTGGAGAAAAACTGGCTCTCTTTTAACGGGGTCTCTGAGAAAAGGACAAGGGTTATTTTGCCCCTTGCTGGAAAATTGAACTGATTGCTGCCCAGTGTGGTGGAGGATGCTGCCAGTTTGGTCTTCAATGTCATTACTGGGGTAGTTCCTATGACAGAAGGATGGAGAGGCGCCGGTCAGGAGGTCTGTACCCAGGGATGGGACCCGACTGTCATAACAGCTCCAAGTCCAGCGTGCGCAGTGTGTTTGCAACCGCAGCTGAGGTTGGGGGCGTTGAGCCTTTCTGAACATACGAACCTGAATGCAGGCAAACGCAAGCCAGGGTTTGCAGGACGGGCTGAGTACACTTTGCTTCCATATCCTCATGGGTGTAATCGCTGCTTACTCCAGCACGTCCCAGGAACCAGCAGCACAAGGAAAGGTGCCATACCGCTTGCTGAGCTGGGCTAGTCTTAATCCAGTTGTATCCAAACAGATGCTGACAGCTGGAGGTCTCAACTTGTGCCACTACTGAGAGACACGCGAGAGCCTCCTGACTCGGTCGTGAGAAAAAACAAAATGGAAATGGTGGAGCTGGCTTTGAGCAGCTTGTTTAAAACCTCCTCATCCCAAATCACCAGACTGCAACATCCCAGTCCTTCAAGGCACCCGGAGGCTGGAAAAGGAAACGTCTCCATTCTTGTGCCCATTTCAAAGGCCAAAACAATCTGGCAGGCACCGAGTCCTGCCCGTCAAAACCAGCATGCATATGGATGTGCATTTTTGATGGGCCTCCTTGAACTTCCATTTTTATTGACGTCTTCATACTTTACCCACGTGCATTGACTTTCCAGCACAAAGTCGTTATGCAGAGGATACTGAAGGAAGGGAAATGGTTTATTGGATTTTTAAATCAAAGGCTAAAGATTTTATTAATCAGCCATTAATAACAGCATTCAGCACAGCATAAAAACGTCAGAGGGAATAAATATTACACATGAAAAATGGGATATGGGAATCTCTGCCAGAGCTGGCCTCTGAGCCCAGCCCCAGGACGGCAGGAGATGCTGTTTCCTCCACTGACAGGCTCCACAAATCTGGGGGCACCACCTGCGGCGGGGAAGATTTTCTTACTTCAGTTTTGCCCCTGTTGGAAAATTCCCACTGGTTACGTCAGTCCACGAACAGACACGGCTGCTCTCGGAGGTGGTGGCACAGTGCTGAAAACCATCAGTAGCCAATGGATCACCGTTCCCACCGGGGCCGACACCAGTGCAGTTGAACCCAGAGGTACCGTATTACCAGCGGACCCTGCTTTGTTGCGTCGCGCTGCATCGAGAGCAGCTCTGAGCTCATGGGAGGAAGAGCCCTCCCGTTTACCGTCGGGATCTGAATCTCCATCAGTGAAGACCACCCTACTTGCGGGTGTTCCCAGTCGCTCATGGCCAGGGTTGGGTTTTGATCCCTGTCAACCCATAAGCAACTCCAGAGAAGACAGTGGCATTGCACAGCAGGCAACTGGAGAGGGATCAGAAAGCCACGTGCTCGACTGCGAAGCAAAGCTCGGCTGGGCCACACCTCCAAAAGCCATCTCCAGCCTAATTTCCTATCTAGCTATGGAAATTTAATTGACCAGTGAACTTATCCATGTATCCTGCTTTTTCCCAGAGAGTTACGTATCTTGTCAGCTGCACTTTACAGCCAGAAGACGGTAATTAGACTCTACATCAATCCCGTGAGCAGCAGGATTTCAAATGGAAGGCAAAAATGTTTGGGAGCTCCCGCTCCCGGGAGGAGATCCTGCTAAATTGTGCATCAGTGGAAGCGACAAATGCTGCAAGTGGAAATGTTTAGCTGGGGAAACAGCCTCCCCTTTCCTGTGTCGCGAGCTGCTCTGTAACGTCCCCCTGGGAAAACACTTGAGACTGTGGACAGATGCAAGTCTAAGCTTTCTAAAAGGGGAAAGATTTGCTGCTTGGGAACATGCATCAGCTGTTCCAGTTTAACCATTACTTCTGTCTGCTCCTGTACCAGCGTAAGCGAGAAGCTGCTGTAACTTTAGTTTTACTTCCAGCTGCACCGGTACAAAAGCAGGCAGAATTAATAGTTTTAGCAGAACAGTTTCTACAGGTAGCCTTTCCTAGCAGCCCACCCTCACCTCTACCTATGAAGTCAGGGTAATAGCCCACAGTGTGCTTTGGGTTAGGTCCCTTAGTAAATGATTTCAGGGTGCCGTTAGCCGCCACGCAGAGGAGCTGGCACCCACTTTCTGCACCACAGGATGGGATCCAAGGGGCATGCAGACCTCATCCTGGTCTCTCCACGGTGGGAGGAACTTGACTCCCCAAAAATTTCAGGAAGCTGCTGGGCACCAAAAGAGCATTAAGGGATTGATCCAGAGCCCATTGAAGTCAACAGGAGTCTTCCCACCGGCATCAGCGGGCGCTCAGAGCACGTCTGCACGGTGTCCCCGGTGCTGTCTGGGACGGTTTCTCACCAGCGTGCCCAGCCCAGCGGTTCCTGCTCGCCTACGCCAAACCCGGGAACGAGGTAGCCAAGCGACTCCTCAGAGGGACATCTCGAGGCCTCCATCTCTGGCATGCTTGAGCGTTGGGGTGCTGTCCATACAGCTTCGCTGACTTGTTGCCAGGTTGGGTGTCTGGCACTAGGAGCGGACGGGCAGAGCATGAGAACACCCGGCACAAGGCGCGTCGCCGCAGAGCGGAGACGAGTGGAGCGCAGCCCGGAGCCGCGTGAACGTGTTTCACCCCTGCCTATGTTTAAGCTGGGGCTGTCATGGGTGACTGATGGATTTGCATGCCTGAGTTCCTGCTCCAGCTGATGGAGGGAGTTCAACGGCAGCCCCTCCATGCCCAGCAGGCAACTCGGCTTTGAAAATCTCATTTGTAAAAATCTACCTGCCTCTCCAAGCAGGTACTGTCACAATCCCCCGGGGAAAGTTGGGGCTTCATTGCAAATATCTGTCAACACTTGCACGGGTCTAAAAATACCTCCAGCCTAAGACACACATTTGGCTAATTGAGCAAACATCAGTCCTCTCGCTCTTCCCCCCAACCCGCCCCTTAGAAAGGGATGAAGTGACACACGCTGTGTTGGCTCAGCAGCGAGTTACTATTTTTATGCTCTTTTCACAATTTGTATTTATTACATCTTCCCCCCATTCTTTGGATACAGGGAAAGCCTACTGGGCTAGCTCCATCACCCTCCCGAAGATATTTTAACTCTACAAAGGCAGTTCCCTTCCAAAGAACGATGCCAGTAGATCAGTTGTGCCTCCAGACCATTATCTTTCATTGGTTGGTTTCTATTTCCTTTTGCATTCCCATCAAGATATGGCTTTAAAGATGCAAAAATTGTTACCATGGGTTGCTGAACTTCCACTTTGATGATATCTTCATAGATATCATCTCCTTCATCTTCACAGGGGACGCAGTCATAAATATCCTCCCCCAGGTCATGTTCACTGGAATGAAAACAAGACAATTTAGACACGGGACAGACGAGAGGTTGAGTCTAGCAAGGTTAGGCAAATAAGCAGCGATGCCCATTAAAGAAAGGGGAGAAAAACCATCCCAAAACTTTTAAAAATCTCCTAATTTCTCATTCCCATTTTGCAATAAGGAGGCGCTAATTTTCTGGATCAGCTACCACAGCAGCATTTTACCTACATACCCTAGCACCATTCGTGCACTATGCAAAACACATTGATTGGTAAGTTCAGGCACTGGAACCAACTACTGCCCTAGGAGATTTGGGCAAGGGCACAAAAGTCCCTGGGTTCCTTTCCGGGATCGGCCTGTGACCATTGACCGTTCTGTATTTTTAATTTTCCTACCCACCCTTTGTCTATCTGTCAGATTGCAAATGTAATTGGGGTGGGGGGGGATTGCCTTGCACAATATGTCACTGGATTAGCTGCAGCACTACTAAAATCCAGTAAATCAATATATTTAAATAAACATCGACAGGCACTTTGGTATCTGGTTACTATTTTAGTCAATCAACACCAGGGTTTCCAGCTAAGTCAGACATTTCTGTTCAGCTTGGATTGAAGCTAGTGTTAAAATCAGCAGATTTCTTAACTTCACTGCAGCTAAGCCAGCTGACGCCAGTTGAGCATGTGGTACATGAATTTCAGGCCTGATGTAAGCATATGCAGCTTACAAAGTTGTACCTGCTACCACCAAAGATACACTCTGCCCACAGAGTAGCCTTCAGCCATAGCGGTTAAGGTGCTTTAGTGGTGTTGGAACAGCACTTCAAATACTGGCATTAGGATGAGGACCTGAGTGCACTAGCGGAGGCACAAACAAGTAGCACAATATGAAGTCTTTGATATTACGCCCCACATCAGAGACACACAAGAAGATAATTCAACACAGGATCCAAACAGTTCTGTTTTTCTACTGCTGAACGCATGCCTACTTGCACCCTCTTGTATGCATCTCGCGTCATACCTTGACTCTGTCACCCACACTACCGTTTACTCAGGCTGAAGTCCTAAGTGAGCCTGCAAAACCTTCCAGGTTTAAAAACAGGTAGGTAGCTGAGACCTGGACTGTCAGGCCAACTTTATGCTGATGACTGCTTCTAAAAGAGCATTGGGACAGGTACCCCCACCCCCCTTCCCTTTTAACTCAGATAAGCCCATGGCAAGCTTGCTACTGAAACACAAGGCTTTGTCTCTGACTGCACATCAGCTCTACGCCAAGGCCGTCTTTAAACTCAGCAGGTGATAGCATTGCACGTCCTGTTTTCAAAGCTCTGCTGACAACTCTTCACTTCTACCAGTCACTGAAATGTTAGAGATGTATATACAACCCAAAGGGACAGGGGAAGGCTTGAGATGGATGGCAGAGGAACGGACAAAGAGAGTCAATGGCATAGCTGCAACTCTTTTCCTTGTTAGGACTCATGTTTGTGTTAAGATCTGACTGCACCCCACTATGACAGATGCTGTGCAAACAAAGGTCCCACCGGTACCTTGCAATCAGATCCACGTGGATCCAGCCCAGCACGTGCATGGCGCCTTGTTGACATCAGTGGGCTTCATGCAAGGCTAGGAATGGGGACATCAGGACCAAAGAAGGTGGTACAGCAGGGTCGGGTGATTATTTCTTGCAGAGGGCCACTAAGCGAGTTTTGGCAAGCTGTCAAGGGCCATGTTTCCCTTTGGTGCAGGGAAGCAGGAACAGCCCCATGTCCCAGGCCAGCAGCTTCCAGGTGGGGGGCCTGGGCTAGGTGGGCTTTGTTGCTCAGTCCTGCTGCTGGCTTCCCCTGGGTCCTACTGCCCCCAGCTCCTGCCATTTTTGACAGGCAGCCAGGAGCACATAAATATTAATTTTCTAAATTTTTAGGGGCCCTGCGGGCTGGATAGAATGGCCTGGTGGGCTGGATCTGGCCCCAGGCCATATTTTGCCCACCCCTATGGTACAGGGAGGACAGGTAAGTCCCAGCAGCAGTACTGACCACACTTGTTATTCCTAGTGCATCAGCTCTTGGGAGTCCTATGAATGCCCAAGAAGCTTGGCTGTCTAGTGAGTTTTTAGCCCTCATGGTTATGAAGCCAAGTTTGAAAACACAGCCTAGACACAGAGAAAGTCAGCAGGAAAATGAAAGACATTTCTTCATTTTTTTCCTTTTGAAGTCATGGGTTGGGGACCTGTCTCATCATTTTTGATGACTGAGGGTTTGTCAGGCTGAAAGACACCTGTCACACTTCATCTCAACTTACACGTGTGCCCATTACAGTCTGATTCGGTCACTGTGGTGTCCCTTTCTTTACCCTGCAGTAGTACTTAATGGCTCCACTCAGGGATTGGTACATCAGTGCCATGCACTGTCAAGCCCATGATTAACTGATGGCCTCTGGGCTGGAGAGCCTGTATCTCAAGCCAGTCCAGGCTGGTGTTATTCCAGTGCAACTTCATGGAGCAACTCCCCCAGTGTTTCAGGGGGCCAAACTCCTTCTTGGGAAAAGACTCACCTGCTCTCAGCTTAGTACAAATCACTGTGTTTACAAGAGAAACACATCTTTTTAACCTTTAGTGTTTGCCAGAGACAAATTTGGGTTGGACAATGGCTGAATCCCCTTCCCTTGCACCTCAAGCCTGTTGTGCCTTGTACTCTCGCTGTGCTAAATGAATATATCCCCTTTAACTCGTCCTAGGAAAATACAAACTATTGGTCCTGAATGAAACCCAAGGCAAACTGCTGACTGACCCAACAAGATGCATTAACACATCCATGCCAGAGGAGCTACAAGGCAGAGAGATTAATCGGATAGTCTGTGGAGCCGCAGCTGAAGGCGAGGCCTACTTTGGGAAGCTTCAAAAGGGGCAAACAAACATCCTTGCAGCACAAAAAAGATCTCCTTCTGCCAAAAATAAAAGAGAGTGCACGTAAAGATGAGCTAAATACTGTAACTCAGTGCCTCCAAGGTCCGGAGGAGAGAATAAGGAAAAGAGATGACTCTCAGCTTGGGAATCTCTACTTTCAACTCAACTTGGACCCTACTTATACCTTTGAAAGGGACTCAAAGCTAGTTATCTGTGCTCATGCTGTGCTGATGAATGACATGTCCCTCATCCAACCCCTTCCACTACATGATGTATCCAGTGGAGGAGGTCCTTGGCCCTGCTGAAGTCCAGGGCCAAACTCCCATGAGGCCAGGATTTTATTCACTTCTGTCAGTGACTGCAATGAGCTGAGCACAGTCTCAGCCC
>JAGPOW010003310.1:20244076-20258534 GCA_030014935.1 Caiman crocodilus
GTGGCCAAGTGGATCCTCTTGTCTAGATGCTGCCTGAACCAAGCTAGAAGTAAGCTCATGCTGGCACATGATGCGTTGAAGCTGTTTTGCCGGTCAAAAGGTGCAAATGGCATGGAAGGACCTCACTCCTATTGAGCACCTGTGAGAGTTAAGCACCCGACTGCCATCTGCTCCTTTGAAAGCTTCTCTTTTGGACTCCTAAGTCCTAGAGATGCCTCTGAAAGTTTTGCTTCGAATAAACACTAATAAATAAGTAATAGTAATGACAGGGCTCAATCTTGCAAGCAGCAGATTGCCTAGAGCCCTCATTGAAGTCAACCTCCCGGGATCATGACCTTCAGAAGTACATGAGATGCAGGAAGATCAAACAGTTGCCTGGTATTTTATGAGCTGTGTTTTTCACGCTGACTATTAATTGCATATAAATATATTCAACTGTAAAGCTCGACCTAAACTATAGCACTACCACCAGCAGCTGCAGAATATACCCAGGCAAGCCTCAGTGTGCTTATCTATTTGCAGAAAAAAAAAAAAAATAGGGGGTGGCGGGGAGGCTTTTTCAGCACTGCAGTTCCATTTATTTTTAAAAACTGATTTATTCAATAAAATATTTCTTTTAAATAAATGCACTGGTGTGATACATCATCTCCGTTCCTACATGATACATTGCAGCACTTGTAATAATGCCTGCTAATAGCTAGCGATCCATCTTCTCCTTCCCACGTGTCATTGTCACACAGTTATCAACTGTATCGATGTTGGTAGTTGAAGCTCTTCCCCTCATCCAGAATGGCTATCGTCCATGCCAGCAGGCACCCATCAGCTTTTTAGCGGCATCTCCATACATCATTCCTACAGGGGGGAAGGTCGTTTAGGAAGCTTAGGGCCGAGTTCATACCTGCTGCCCTCCGTATCAGCCAGCAGGACTTGCAACGAGGCGAAATCAAGAAAAAAAACCCAAAACTGTAGCCAGGAGCCCCGAATCATTTCCAGTCCAGCGCATACCAGCACCATGATCACCAGCTTGGTGGTCACCACTGAATTCCTCGGGCATCATTTGGTTTCCAGCTCCTGCTGTGTTGCTGGTTTCCCCACTGTCCTTTTCCTAGCGTGCCTAACGACTGCAGAGCAACACAATCAAGACTGGAGATCAAAACCTACTGACCGCAAGGGCCTGAGCTGCGGACAGCCTAATGCTATCCCTGTCTTTTGAGGGCCAGATCTGGAATACTTAAAGAGTTTTCCGTGACGAGAATGGTGACAGACACCCTCCAGCGAGGAGCTGCCAAAGCCCAAACAGCGCAAACAGAAGCGATGGTGTCGGCGCTGCTCTCTGGGTAGACGCAGCACGGGGCTGCCACATCCGCTATTGGTTTCTTGACAGCCCTCTGCAATCTCGAGCGTAGGTAGGAAATCAGAGCAAGGAAAGCAACAGCCGGGGTGTCACCATCAAGGGCAGACACGGGGCAGTGCAGGCAGAACGAGGAAGAAAACTCTTGGCTGTGGCAGAAATGAGACAGGCTGTTAAACGGGATTTCTGACTCCGTTCCCCCACCATTGAATTCCTATGCCTCCAGTAAAACCACTATGCCTTGAAAAACCTCCACTGGGAGAAGGCGCCACGGCCACAAACACCGATGCAAGAGGAACTTTGCTTGCTTTGGTGCCTGGGGCGTCACTGAAAGAGCCCTTCTGACTGACCTTCCCAGGGCAGCACAGCAGGTTTTAACAAGAAGAAACACTTTGCTGCAGAAAGAGACGGTCTAGGGCCAAAACAAGAAGATGGGGAAGCAGAACACCTGGGGTCTGTTCCCAGCTCTGCCTTCCAACCTGCTGAATCCCCTTGGGAAAGCCATGTAACCCTCTGTGCCTCAGTTTCCCTGCCTGTAAAATGGCAGTGATACCTGTTGCAGCGAGCTGCATGGAAACAACCTGTGTCATTTAAGACAGGGGCAGATCCAGTTTGGGGAGGGGAGGGAAACCCCTAGGCCCCTAGCATATTGGTAAAGCTTCTTGTTTCCTTTTACCAGGGGAAAATGTGTCACGTTATGTGTGTCGCTGCACTTCCCCATCTGCACCCCCACTTTCAAAATCCTACTTCCACCCATGATTTAAGATCCTTGAAGACCAAGCGCTAGAGAAACACGGAGCCAGCAGCAGTGGCATTTGAAGATGCTGAAGCCGCTGCCAGACAGGCTCATCTGCCCGTTACACCCCTGAGAAATGGCAAGACCCTGCCCCTTTGCGGGGTGCACGGTCGCACACGCGGCAGGCCCGCCTGCGACTTGCAACATCTGCCTGCTTTGTCTACTGCTGTTGTGGAGCTCCGTGCTGTTCGCACGCTGGTTTTCGTACGCCCCTGCAGCACGTGCATCAGAGGCGAAAGCAGGCAAGTGTTAATAAATTGCGCCACGAGGATTTTCCATTGGAGCAACCTAGGCACAGGCTGAAAGTCCAACGCAGCGGGGGTGCAGAAATTTCCGATGCAGGTTTCAAATACCGGGTCTGCTGCAAAAGGCGTCAGAGATACAGAGCCCTGTGGAAGCTGCGTGGAGTCTGAACCCCCTGGACAGGCAGGGCCAGATTTTGAGACCTCGTCTCATTGAAGAAAAGCACTGCACTCCTGGAGTAATCCTACTGGCATCAGTGGGGACACTGGTGGGAGTAAACACCGGGCTAGCCAGACCTCACATTGAAAGGTTCATTGCCAGCTCTTGTTCAAAGAGGACGGAGCTTTTTTCTTTTTTCTTTCTTCCAGAGACAAGAATAGGATTTGCAATTATTATGAGAGATGAGCTGCAGTCGGGGGAGCCGGTCAGTCTGCCTGCATCACGTGTGCACCAGGAAAGATCACTTGAGGCAAAGCAAAACAAAACACAACAAAAAACGCCTTTACAACCAGGGTGCAAGCAAGAAAGGAACATGACAGCCAATTATTGATCGAGCTTTACATTTCTGACACATTGACCCCTTTGTGCAAATATTCTCCAAGGCAGAGAATAACAAGGCTAATGAGAAAACTCTTAAAAGAGGAGACGAGCAGACACACAACACAGGCCTTGCTTGCCGCGCCTGGGTGGCTACCGGGGTATGGAAACGCAAAAGAACGGTGTGTAATTTCGGTCAGGACGAGGACTGCCGCATGGGTCCTGCTCAGCATCGCTGGAGTCAGACAGCAGCTTCATGCTGGCTTCACCCGGCGAGGCTGGATGCTGGCAGGGAGGAAACGCTTGAAGCATCACTGAATGTAGAGCGAAGCCCTTGGGGAGGGCACTGCTCAGTCAGGGCAGGGGGGAGAAGGGGAGCTGAGGATGGGTAACCACGTCTCTGCTCCTTGCTGCCTTCTCTCCCGATCCACCTCACTTTCCATCTTCCCCTGGACCGGCGCAGTACGTTTTCTTTAGGCGATGCAGCCTCTGCAAGGCAAATCCATCCCCGGGGAGAGGGCACGGACCTCAGCAGAGCTGCCCCAGGGTGGGAATGTGCCTCCGACCCACAACCACTTGCAACAACAGAAGTCATCTGCCAAAGAGAGAGGGTCCGGGTCCTTGTTCCCCAAAGGCCTTTCAGCGCTCTCCGCTCAACTGCAAGAAGTCAGCCGTCCTCAGCAAATTAAAGCACCGCGGCGTCCCATGTGGAGGGGGAAGGGAATGGGAGCAAGTGCTATACGCTTTCGTGCCTTAAGCAAACCCACAATAAGTGTGTGTGTGTGTCCCCGTGTCCGTGTGAGCGTGCCCGTGTCCGTGTGTGAAGCATACCACCAAGTATCCCAAATGACAAGCTGAAATGTGCTAGTCTGGCCGCAGGCCCTCTTTGCGCTAGGCTGAGAGATGTAAAACGATCATTAAATTGTTCCTAGGAAACCAAAAGTGACAATCTGCCCAGGGTACATCATCTGCCGTTGTTAATTTACACTGGGGGGTGGAGGAGAAGGGGGAGCCGGTGGGAGCTCGCCGTCAGCTGGCCCAGCGAGCCCTCCCGCAGCTCGACGACGAGAGCAGGGATGCGTTCGTGAAAACCCCGGGTCCTTCCCCGTTCCTCAAGCGAAGGCGGGGCGTATCCCCATCCAGAGCGGTGGGTGCTCTGGGTGCTAGCGGTGCTTGGGAGCTCGACTGACTTAGGATAGGACTCCGACACCCAAACTCCACCGAAACGCCAAAAGGAGTCAGGTGCTTGGCTTGCCTTCTCTCACGGCTGTGGCAACACCATGACCAGCACCAACGATTAATCCCAAATTTCACTGAGCAAGAGAGGATGACGGGCTACTAGTCACCCCCAGGTGATCTGTTTCTTCTTCCAGGCTGCCCCCTGCTCCTCTCTCACCATGCAGATCTTTGTGCTCTTTGGACCATACCCCTGTCCAGGGTCTGTAGGGGTCCTGAGTCTGAACAGCATCATCTGCACCCCCTACCCCGTGCCCGAAGAGCTGACTCCAATAGTCATCACCGCTGTCGTAGTATGGGGATGCTGACTCCAACAGTATCACTGATTTCAGAGGCTGCCCCATGAGCAAAGGCAGCCTGGCTGGACTCCATCAGTGAATCTTGCTCTGAACCTTATAGTCCATCACAAGCAGAAATGCAAACCGCAGCGGTGACAAACCAACCTCCGTGCCACCTCCCTGCCAACAGCACCCAGTTGCGAGTCTAAGCATCAGCCTCGTTAGGCAAGGCGTGCCAGTCATCTCCCATTTTTATCATGGCTCGAGTCAAACCAGCACCCACTGGGAAAGAGGTGCAGGGCAACGTGCTCATGTCATATCTGACCCAACTCTCACGTGAGCCTCCATGACTGGCTAGGGAGCGAATGCGCTCTGCCAGCCAGCCTCAAGGGCTGATTTTGGGGGAAGGCCGCTGACCATTCAGGGGTTGACAGATAAGACTCCAGCTCTAGCAGAGCTGACGTTGCCACCTTAAACTCGTTAATTAACTAAAAGAGTTGTTCTCAGCGTCTGCTTCCTTGACGTTTAACCAGATCCACGGTGGCTATTCGCAGAAAACTCATGAGTGGCGAAGTTTGCATCCAGCCCTGAGCTCCTCCAAACCCGGGGGCAGCAGAACCAAATTGGGTGATGGGGCCCGTGCACAGGGAGGGACCGTCCGTCCAACGTGCCTGTGGGCGCGTCTACAAGCCGCCATCTGACGACATTGCTATGGTGCTGAGCTTGAATACTTCCTCTTGGAAGTACTAAAGCATGGTGCAGCATGGGCTGTTACTGTGCCATGCACGGATGCATTTCCCAACTGCATCACCGTAGGCGTGCGCTACACTGGGGGAGCGTGCCACTACGGCAACGTAGCTAGCAATTGTGTACAGACCCGTGTTCACTATGCTGCCATTGTATGTCACACGGTGACGTAGCATATTGCTGCGTGACCGTAGAGCAACTTGTAGACGTGCCCCGTGTGTCCAAACTCCAGTACTCAGGGTTTGACTCTTCAGCTGGTCTGCTCAGGAGATGGACCTAAGACACTCCTGGCTCATCTCTGAGACTGTCAGGAGGACCTGGAGCCTAATCCTGCCATGGACTTGCTGTGTGATCTTAGGCAGGTTGCTTTCCCTTACCCTGCTTATGCACCCGGTCTTAACTCTTGCCTGTTTAGATTACAAATTTCTGAGGCCGGGGACTCTCTCTGGCTGGGTGTTTTCATGGTGCAAGCTTGGCAGAGTGAGGCTCCATGCACAGTTGTTCGTTCACGGTGCACGCTGGGCACCGCGCATTCGTGGTGCAAAGCTTGGCAAAGCGAGGCTCCACTCGCAGTGGTTAACTCTAGGCAGTACCATAACAACACCAATGATGATGATGGTCATCATCATCCACTCTACTGTAAAAATGCATAAACCAAACATTGTGCCTACAAAAACGAGGTTAAAGATGCCGGGGCAGCAATGTGACCTGCAGCTGACACTTTTAGTACCACGGTACTCAGATGCTCCGATTTATTTGGAAGCTGTTTCTGTAGCTCCTGGGAACCGGACATTCAAAGTCTGCCAACAGTGAGCGGGGAGCCTGGCACTTAGTGGAGATCAGCCCGTATCAAAGTCAGAAAGCAAACCATTGCTGAGAGATGGACCTGGACACAAGTCCCAGAGCTTCGCGGTGTTCAAGTGCCGATCCCCATTCCCAGTTACAGCTCCAGCAATCCTGCACTTTTCTAGAGATTTCATCCGACCTCTCTCTCAGTCATGGTTTTTAACAAATAACACCGTGTTGCTACCACATTCGGCATGCTAAGCTTTCAGAGGGAAGCGGTTCAGGGTCTGAGCACTTGTGCAGCTCAAGAGCGTGTGGAGTTTATGCCCAGCAAGAGGGTACTTGAATTCAGATGCGTGTCAAGAGAGCCCCACAATAGCATCTTCTCGTCTGGTCTGCGCAGGACCTTTTAGTGCTCCCTGATCAACGCAGAATCCAATTGTCGCAACAACCCAGCGACTGAAGAAGTGACGCACTCCTAGGGACGGCACGGGCTCGGCATAGCTAAACAGATGATGGCGCTGGAAGAGAAAGGGAGTGTTTATAATGCTGATGTCCGTACAGTTTATTTTGGTTGATGGGGCACTGGCATCTTTGCTTTTCCGAGCTTGCCAGCTTTTTGATGCAGCTTGGGTTTCCTCTTTATTACTATTTTCTAATGCACTTTTCTCCCAAATTCTGCTGATAGAAACAGGGAGCTCTAGTGACAGCAGCAAAGAAATATTAACAGCTCTGGAAAGAGACCTTCAGGGTGAGACAGAATACGGGCCAAGACAGCACGCAGCAAAGCTGCACCTCGTCAGGAATTTGAGACTCGGGCTGGAGGTGGTCAGGAATTTCTCCCAAAAAAGGGGGCTTATTCATTTAGGTTTTACCTTTTCACGGAAGTTCAGGGCTGGAAGGGACCTCGTGAGATCACCGGGGCCAGCCGCCCTGCTCTGGGCAGGAAGAATAACCCCAGCAAGGTGTGCGTGCAGTCAAGGTGATGTGCTTGCTCTGAGGGAAGTCTTGAGCATTTCCGTGGGACTCCCGACACCCAGGTTCAAGTGCTCACTTGGCCTGATCAGGAGCAGGTATTTGTACTTCAGTCTCCAATATCCCAAGCAACCGTCCTCCTCCAAGGATCTTGGCCAATACCCGTTTGAGCTTTTCTATGGCACACAAAGCAATCAAACAGTAATTGGAGCAGCAGCTTGGATCTGGATCTCTTGAAACCCAACTATGTGCCTTCAGCACTCGGTTATTCTGCATCTCTGCGGTCGGATGACTATTTAACTATTGACGATGCTGGTGGTGGGCTTCAAAGAGACTCACCCTACACTGACTTAGTATTGGGTCCCCGGGCCTGTCCCCTCCCAGGAGCACAAGACCATGCACAAATCTGCATTTTCATCAATAAAGCAAGCAAACAAAAAAAAAGTCTGGTTTATCCTGATGCCGAAAGGGAAATCTCTGAACCCCCCCCCCCCCCAATTCTGTAAGGCAGAAAAAAATATTTCCTGCCCAGACCCAGTCCAGAAATGACTAGCATGGACGATGTCTCAGCAAGGCAACCGTCGGCTTTCCTCTGATCGGACTGGTAGCGACGTGTCTGAACATTTAGCAACAGAAACCCTACAGGCAATTTCTCCTCAAACAGACTTATGAGAGAGACAAAAGACATACATCAAGCATGCACAGGCAGAGCAGATGGACAAAGGGAAGGAGACAGGCTTAGTATAGCAACCACCCCACCGGGGGACAGTGAGCTCTGGTCTTAGCAAACCTCTCTGCACAGCTGCCCATGGCAAACTGCACCGCGCCAGGGCAGGGACAGGGGATTCAAGTGGGTTTCCTTTGAACGCTGCAAGCTGGCACCTGTGCTGGCTGAGTTGTTAGTCAAAGAAATTACCGTATTTATTCTGCAAAGGGGGACATCAGAGCAGAAAGAAAAACTGCATGTGAGGGACACAGTGAAGTCCTGACTGTGCTAAACAGATTCCTATACACCAAACCAAAAGGTGGGAGGAGGGGGAAAAGGCAGAAAGCGGCCCCATTAACAGGCACGGACTTGCTGTCTGACCTTGGACCAGTCACTCAATCTCCCTGAGCTTCTCTCTCCACCTCCCCTTCGTCTGCCTTATCTCTTCAAGATTGCAGCTCTTTGGGGAAGGGCCTTATAAACTGTCCATCTCAGTCAGGGCTATCGATTCTAATAAAGGTGCCCAGACACCACTCCGTCACTAGGACTGAATGCCAATAGACATCCCAAGCCCTTGCATTCAAGTGTCAGAATAGCCGAGTGGCTTAAATAGCTATGGAAAACCTACTGCCCCCACTTTGAAAGGGTGGGTTCAAATTCAACTCTTGATAGTGCACTAGTGGGGAAAGATGCAGTGCATATGCCATTTGAGTTAAAACCAATGTAAAATGCCTTTAAAGAGCGATTACCACCGGGTCCCGGGTGGAGCTGTGCCAGCGCTAGACTTGGGCACTACGGGTTGTGATTGCAGAACGATAAAATCCAGTCGGTCGTGATAGAGGAGACAGGGGTGCAAGCAGCTGGCTGATGCACTCGAGGTGCTCGAGGACAAAGGATGCTCTGATGTTTTACCAGCACGTTCCAGTTAAGCGGACCATGCGTTATCACAGTCACCCAGATCAATTCTGGATGAGATTGCAGCCTCGCTCATTTATGGCAGCATTCGCCCCTATCAACTCTCTGCTGATTAGGTCTCCCCAGGATGGGGCTGAAATGTCTGCCATTAGGAGACTCTTAAGAGAAATTGTTCAGTAGAGCGAAACGGGTTTCTTTTTTTTCCCCTCGCTGCACTGAATTTACACTACTTGCAAACTCATCGGCCCCTGCCATCTGCCCACTCTCCTGGCTTTCCTCAGTCAGCCATCTGCCTAACAAAAGAAATCACAAGAGGAGGAGGTAAGGAATTAAGCAACTTTCTAGCTCCCTGGAAGTGGTTTGCTTCTCCTTACCCTTTCCAAATGACCAGCTCTATTTATATCATGCATTGTTCCAAACAATTATCCGGCCTGATTTTCTAAATGGATCGCCTGCCGTGCAATTCAGCGCAGCACAAAATCAGCCGCGCAGACCCCCAAACCCGAAAGTGCCGCCGTGAAACATGCAGGTGCAAGCGGTCTTCACACGCACCGATTTCCCTGTGGCGATCTGACTTGCATTGAAACCAGCTTGTTTCTGCAACGCGCATAACCACGCTGATCCCGTTTCTATTGATTCGTATGGCTCAGGGTTTTTGTCTTTTGCCACAGGATGTTTGCTGCCGTCCTCGGCACAATTACAAGACGAACGCGGCAATCCTGCGACCAGCCTGGGCTTCGCCGGGGGTCCCTATTCTGCAAAGCCCCTGGGAGCTTCAAGTGGGCGACAGTATTAGAGTTCAGCCCCTTCTGCTTCCAAACCTTGGGCCTTTATCAGACTCAAGGACAAGAAGGACAAATCTTGGGTTTCTCGATGGGACAGAATTTAATTGTTTTAGGTACCAAAACATTTTTTGTTTTGTTTTTTTTTTTAATGAAACCATCTTATTCCCCAAATTGAAACATTTCTTTAGGTGTATTGACCTGTCCTAAAATGCTTCATTTCACGTCTGCTCACTATTAACGCAGTCAGTTCACTATTTTCTCTGCAGTCGCGGATCGCCTAATGGCAGCTGGAATTACAGAGCTAACTTTCCCCTGGCTCGACGTACTGGCCAGACTACACCTGCTAGAATAAGTGTGCTCTCCCAAGTCACCATAAGGCCCCATCCAAGAGAAATTCCCACTGCAGTTTTGGAGATGTCGCCCGTTTGGGGACCCGTGGCCGTCAGAGCAAGTTGGGGTGGAAGCTGCAACTTCCACGAGCCAACGCATCGGCAGGGAAACTGCTGGCACAAAGCAAAATATTTCAAGTCACTTCAACAGAAAAGCAAAACTACGACATTGCCGTTCCGGTCCAATACCCCCAAACCTGGCATTTCACCTTGATTTCCTTGACGGAAACCACCTCCCCCCAAAAAATGTTTCCATGAAAATTCTTGATTTTTGCAGAAACTATATTTTCCATTGAAAATATCCCTATCAACAGCCCTCCCTAAGACAGTGGCACATATGGGTCAAACCTTATGTAGGAGTAGTCTTGCTGAAGTCAATAGGAGTTGTACCATTCACGTCAATGGACCAGGATTTCATCCATTTGAACCATGCAAGTGAAGTGAATAGGATTTGTCTGCCTGCATTTACCCATCCACCACAGTGCAAATATTGAGCTTATTCCCTTATGCATCAGGTCATAAACTCACACTTTTGCTGAAAGAGAAGCACTTAGGGCAAGGCGTTCACAACAGGCCTAGGTCTGTTCTCAGGGAAGCCAACGATAAAAGCCCCCCGATTCGAAGCGGAGGCCGAGGCGGTGAACTTTGGCAATTCCTCCCTAAATTCACATTTCTTTCCAGTGGCTGCCCCATGTCAAGAGTAACCTGCCTGACCAAAGTGAATGAAGATGTCAGGATCTGGTTTCATTACTCATAAAGCTTTGGTAGGGCATTTATGAACAGAATCATCACCCGCTCGAAGAAAAAAACAAGAGATCGATCCGATCCTTTGCAATGGCATCACATTTGTACAGCTGGCTAGGGAAAACCCTAGCACGGCAAAAACCAGAAAGAAAAAGAAAGGGAAGCAGCATCTTGGACAGAAGTCTGCTACACACGGCCAATAGCTTGCTCCCTTGAATTGGATCGTTTTCTAGCTTGCTGTGAAAATCATTTCCTACCCTTCGAAAACATTTAGGATGGGCTCAATACCTTCCCAAGGCTGCTGGGTTGTAAGTGATATAAATGCAAACATGATGGATAGACTGAATCATTCCCAGCTCATGAATGACCTTCTTGTTTCGCTGTTTGGAGGCTGGGCCGTAAGAAAGAGCTTTCTCATGCCATCCTGTGGCTTGGCCAGCACGTAACATGGTTGCACACTATTCAGTATTGTGCATTTCAAATGAGAGACTCTCTTTCTCCGGCCTCTTGCAAGGAGACGGTTAGTAATATGCTGCTGGACTGCCCGTGCCTCCCCTCTTGAAGATGTAACGCTTGAGTCGAGGACATCCCCACGTAGGCAAGCTCGTTTCTACTGTTATGAGCTTTGGAGATGCTAACAGCAGCAATTTCCTAAGCCATTTTCCTACATGCCTAACGTACCCATCCACGAGGGCTGAAAGCTACTATGGCATGCCTAAAACCCCATCAGACTTTGGGATCTTGTGCACGGGCCCATCTCTAATGGACCTGAATGCCCACAGACATCGAGACTAGGATTTTAATGTGCTGTTACAAGTCAGAGGGAAGTTGGGACAGTAAAGAAAAGTACCGTAAGCCTTACTGAAAAGAACAACGGGAGTGAGATACCCGAGTAACCAAGCCACTTTTGAACGCAGGCACCTAACTCCCTTACAGGCAGATGTTTAAAGGGATTTGGGCATCTAGCTCACATTAGCCACTGACCAACCTGTCCTTTTAAAAATCTGGGGCCGAGGCATTTTTTACAATTGTCTTCACTCTCCCTGTGCCTTAGTCCCCAGTTCACAAGCTGGGCATTATGAAGGGAAAGCCCACAATGATGTAAGTGAGGCCCCCAGACCCTATGATAACATGGGCTCTATATGACAGAAAGGAAATGTCACCTGCTAGCAGCTGTGTAAGCCCGCAGCAAAGCAGTTAAAGATGCAAATCCTGTTTAAAAGGCATAATAACTTGTTCCTTGTCCTGAGCACATCACACCGAATAGTCTTATTAGTAGGGAAATACTGCCCTGACGATGCTCTGTCTGGATCACGGCCAACTTCATTAGCCTTCACCACTTTCACAGGCACCAGGACTTCACACACAAACGTGTCTCCAATTAAAAATATGAGTACGTGCGAGAATCAGGAATTTTACGGCCCAATAGCGAAGAGATTTTAACCCCATTTGAAAGAAAAATGTGTTATTTTTTTTTAAGGATCCCTTATGAGTGAAACTATATTAAAGTGTCGCTGCTAAGACAAAACCACAAGACAGAGATTCAAATACCCTCTGTTCCACGTACCAGTAATTTGCGAGTTACTTTTGCAATAACGGAAGCCATAAGGAAACTCACTGGATTAAGAAGCCTTCTTATTTATGTTGGAGAACAATAATATTTAATCCACCCATACGGGTTTTCTCCCCACGTGAAACGGATTGCACGTTACGGGAGTTTTGCCATTAACTTCAATAAGGCTGAGATTTCACCCTGTAGGCTCGGGTCAAGGTTGTTTAAAAGGCTGAACGTTGTCACAACAGCAAAATGATAGAAAAGGACAAAGACGGACATCAGAGATACAGATAAATATAGGAACAGATGTCCCAAAGGCTTTCCCATAATACACCCTACGATCAGGAATATACACCAGCAATCAATCATGTGTTACAAACCTCAAAGAGGCTAGCTGGCATTTTCAAAGAGTATCGAGCTCCTTTAGGCTTCAACTCCCAGACAACAGCACCCACAGGCGCATGTGGAAACCCTGCTTCGATGGTTATTCCACTATCACCTTAGAGGACAAGCCCCCCGACTTCAGCCTCGAACAGGTGGCAACAGACAGAGGGGTCCGGAGCACGAAAGAGTTCAAACCACCCCCCTTCCCACTCCTCTTTAGGCACCAGACTCGAGTTCAAATCCAACCGCTTCCATAGATTTCCCAGCTGACCTTCAGCAAGCTACTCAGTGTCTCTGCAACTTCAGGTCTCCGTCTGTCAACTGAGGTTATAATCCTGCCTTTCTCCCTTCCCATTGCATCTCGACTGTCTTTAAACTGTCCACAGGCTAACACAACGGTGCTCACCCTTTTGGCCCCACAGGCCAGGTGAGCAGCATGGGGCTGCTCCATGAGTCGGATCAGACCTTTCAAGCCAGGATTTCCCCTGCATGCCAGAGTTGGGCCCACACCACCTCTGCAAAGCCCCATGTGCTGGGACTGGGGTCTCGCGCTGCCTCTGCTTGGTCCTGCGCTACCCTGTGCACCCATGGGACCTGTGGATCGGGGGCTGAGCACACCTAATCTAACAGATTAGAGACCGCAGACATGACCTCTATTTGCTACAAGACAACTAACGAGGCTTTTCCTCTTTCTTGTCACCCAATGGCTCCCACTATCTCACACTTCACTGATGAAGCATCTAGTCTAGCATGTCCTGTCCCAGGCAGGTTTCGGGTACCAGTTCTTTGGAAGAAGAAAACTATGTTTGTGAACTCTATGGTGCCGCGTGTCTTCTTGGCATTAAAAAGTGTGCATGGGGTGCACAGAATTACACCCTGCTGAAGGCTTTCTTTATGGATTATTCCCCCACCTGCAATCTCCCAACTACGGGGGGCAGCTATCACCAGTGAAAAAACAGGGATAGATCCCAGGTAACTCCTTCCCTTCCCTGAGCAAATCCCTAGGCAGACAATCAGAGGAATTACATACAACTCTTTTGCATTTACAGTAACATTTAGCATTATTTGAAAGAATGATCAGTGCCTTGGCCCCTCCACCACCCCCTATGGAGCAACTCATAAATTGAGCTCTATTAGAACGGATGGCTCCAAGCTCTCTACATGGGGGGAAAAAAAAACCAGATTGCAACAACACAAATAAAAACCGGCTTGGCAAGCATCTCAAAACAGCCCTCAGAGCCCTGCTGTCATATTTTATCATACTTGGCTAAAACTGAATTGCAACTTTTTTTTTTTTTTTAAATCTCAATTTCCATTTTGCAAGTCCACTTACTCAGCCAGCTCCTCCAAGCTCCGGTAGACATCGTCGTCATTCTCTGTGGTCTCCTCGGAAGGGAAGGGTCTGGAGAAGGAGGAGAAAGAACAAAGTTACTGGTGATGCTGACCTCTTCTAGATACTGGCCTTATTCACCACGGCCCATCTGAGGTCACGTCCGCGCATGGATCTGCCGAAGACGACTTGCTTCAGGACACAACTATTAGTCACAATTACACGTATTCCTGTTACCCAACTCCAGCCCCAGGAGGATTGTTAGCTTCTGACGATAATTGTGCTCAGACTCTGCTTGTATCCCTGCCGGACCAGGCCTCCCTTGGTCCACTCTTTGGTACCACGTAAGCCAATGCAGCCTGTTCCATGGTCCGGTTGTTGGCACCTAATCCTGACCTTGCAATCAGGGAAGCAGAAAGGACAAGCAGGAGTTACCAACATGCAGCTGATCGCGGCACACATTGCAGATCCCACAGCGTCCCCCAAGATGTGCTGCTAGGTTTTGCCCCTGCCGATGCTCCCGTAGGCTCCCGTGCAATACGGTGCTACAGATCTTATAGCAAGAAATTAGCCCAGTGAAAACAGCTTCCAGCTGCAGTGAACACAAATGTCTTCAAATACGGCCCCTGTAGAAAACGGCCTGCCTCACTTCAACTAGCAACACCCCAATAGCCGTCTAAAAGGCTCAAACCACCCGAGGG
>JAGPOW010003310.1:20264577-20298976 GCA_030014935.1 Caiman crocodilus
CAGATGAAAGCATCAGGTCAGGATCTGTCCCCAGGCAGTCTGCAGTTTCAACCTTTTACCTTCTATTACTGATGAGAGGCAGTGCCCATAATATGACACCTGTGCCACGGCCATCTGTGAAATTCATTGGTATATCCCACCTGGATTTGGGGTTTCACCTGAAAGCCTATCAAGATCCTTCATCCATCAAATTATAAGCTTTTATAACAGGCTCTCCCTTCTGCTACAGGGACATGCTCTACATGCAACCACCTTATCTACCAGCCAACTCCGTAAAAGTGTTCAAAACGCATGTGCAAATATAGCAGCTTCATTCAGATGCATATCCTTGGCTGGCGTGAATCATCTCATCTTCCCAAAAGCCAATGGAGGCCTAAGCATTTACATTAGCGGTGGATATTTCCCTCCATCTGTGTTGCCATATAAGATAATTGTGACAAATTTCTGTCTAGCAAGATCTATCTATTTATCGCTATAGCTATGGATATCTATCTATCCACTCACTGGTTTTACAGGAGTGAGACCAAGTGACAAACTAAGAAAGAACATGATGATGCAGCTATTTTTAAACATAAACACCCTTAAAAAATTGCGCAGGATTGAGAGTCTTTCAAAGAAACCTCAGCGACAAACATTATGAAGCTCTAAGGGAAAGCAGGACGTGACGAAGGTTTTAATGGCACCAGTTTCATCTGACTTGCACTTGCAACGTGAAGCTTTGGAGGTGGACCATCTGCACAAGGCCCCGTCAGTATTGAGTGAGCGATGCTGATTTACACGAGGTGAAGAATTGGCCTGTTAATGCCAGCGGATCTTTTTCAGCTCTGCACCAGCGGCTGTCACTCGCTCTGTTTTACAGGGACTGCAGCTCTGCCACACCTGATTGATCGGGAGAGGCATTTTTATTACTTCAGTGCAGATGGGCATAGCTCTAAACGCTGAACAGGAAAGCGGAAAACACATCCCACAAAGTCAAGAGAACTTTCAGGGCTCGTCAGGATGCTGACAATTCTCTTTTAATTATTAAATGGGCAGCTTCTCAGGCTCAATCCCGATTGGCCGAGACGGTCTGCAACTTCAGAGCGTCGTAAATCTTGCCTGTAAAATAACCACGACTGTCACAACATGCAGCCATAGCGCTCTGGGAAAGACAGGCATTGCTGCAACCAAATCAGTTTATGGGACTATTTGCAACCCATATGGTACACTTAACGGAGGGCACTCTCTTCTGTCCTTTGCCCTGGGCTTCCCCTGCACCTAACCAGTCCTCCTTGCCTTGCAGGGGGCTGGATATTTTAATGACAGCCGCGGATCCAGCCAAAGGGGTGAGGGTAGTTCTAAACACTTTGAGAGTATTGAAAATAGACTCTCTCCAGAAGTATATCTACATCTGTATAGTGATATAGATATAGATCGATCAATCAATATGTATAAGATCTGGAGAGAGAGATCTATCTATCTATCTATCGATCGATCGATCTATCTATCTCCATATATATTGATTGATCCATTTATATCTATATTTAACTTCTGGGGAAAGTCTGTTTTCAATATACAAAGTTGTTTTAGGCCATTTTTCTCTGGCAGTTTAGTTCTGGCAGTTCAAATGCTTGGGCAGGCTCAGTATACTGTTCATCTAAAAAACACGCTACTCATTAGCAGCCCACCAATACCTGGAGCTATCCAAGCAAACCACCTTTCCCTCCCCACGTCCCGGCCACTTCCTTCCTCCGTGTGAGATCCTCCCCCTCCACCCATATTTTTTTCTCTTTTAATGCAAGTCACTTGCAATCCATTGGCTTTGGCATCCAAAAGGGCCTCCAGGGACGGTGTGGAAACCGAACGCATTTGCGAGTATTCACGGAGATGTCCAAAAAAACCCCCATACAGTTTCGCAATACATTTTGGATGCAATTGGAAATGCATTCAACACTGGCTTTGATGGGATGGAGGAGGAGTAAGGCAGCATGTGAGGTACGGATCCATCAAGAAGCAGCCGTACGGTAAGCAGGGGCTAGGACTGGAGAGACTTGATAGTCCTTTACTAGTCTTATATATGACAGACTGTGCAACACTAATCAAGTCGCTACACTTCTCTGCGTCTCAGCTGCGAAATGGAAATGACAATCCAGGATCACCACTGTTAAGGGCTTTGAGGCAGAAGAAAAAGTACAAGAAAGATGCCTGTGATAAAACAAGATAAAAATCAGTACTTCTTTCAGTGCAAAAAAGTGCTGGAGCAGTCCAAGAGATACTCAATTTAATTAAAAGAAAGAAAAGCCTATTATGTGGTTATATTACTCATAACTGGAAAGGAACCCCTCAGATTATGCAAGCTTTCAGACGATTGCACTGAGCAAGCCTGGTTTTCTCTTGCTTGTGGTTTGGATCTCAAAACAATTCTCACAAGCTGGTTTTAAGATGAAATCATGCATGGAAAAAAGCAAGCTACATCCTCAGCTGTATCACAAAGACGATGTTACAGGATCACAGTTACGTTGTCTTGGCATGCAGCACGGTCCAGTGCCTTAACCTTCTTCTGCGTACACGACCAGCCACATCAGGACCGAAGCAAACCTAACTAAGGACACCTCTGCCCTGTGCTGGTGGAAGCTGGAGTGAGGTTTCCAGTATCTGGGGAAAGAGAAGGCTGCAAAGGGAATCTGCAGCTGCCTTGCCAGTGATGGCAGTAAACAGGGGGAAGAAAGCTGTTGGCTTTCTCCCTTGACAGAAAAAGATTCAGCAATAAAAAGAAGGCTAGGAGCAAAAGGAGAGGGCCTGAAAGGAGCGTCAAGCCTAAGTTAATGCAAAATCAAAAGGGGAACGTGCTCAAAAAGCCTGTCCTCTGCTCTCACTAAACACGGCTACTTATGCACTCCAGTATGCCAGGGAGGGAACAGACTACTTTTGATGTCATGTGCATATATGTAGGCTACTACTGATTTCATTTGCATATACACATGCAATGAGCTCTGCAGCTCCTGTGCAGAAGCCCCATAGGAAAAGAAAGAAAGAAAAAAAAATGATATTTTTTTATCCTGTTTTAAAAGAAGCCTGGGAGAACACAAAATTATCAAAATTTTGATAATTAAGGGGGGAAGGAAGTAAAGGGTAAAATAAAATGGTTTCCATTTACCAAAAGGATTCTGGCAATTTGAAGGAAAATGTGCTTTGTCACCCCACTGAGAGTCTTTAAGGCCGGGGTGGGCAAAACATGGCCCGGCGGCCGGATCTGGCCCTCCAGATCCCCCCTAAAAAAATTAGAAAATTAATATTTATTTGCTCCTAGCTGCCCATCAAAGATGACAGGAGTGGGGGGCATTAGGACCCAGAGGAAGTTAGTGGCAGGACCCAGCAGCAAGGTCTGCCCAGCCCTTCCTGCTTTCCTGCGCCAGAAAGGGAAATGCGGCCCCCAACAGTTTGCCAAAACTTGGTAAGCGGCCCTTCGCCCAAAATAATGGCCTGCCCCTGCTTTAAGGAGATCTGAGCACATCACAAGAACCTACCCCAAGTTCAGTCTCAAGAGTCCTCTTCCTGCATCTTTGCTGGTTTGTTCTAACCAGGACAGTCAGAGGACTCACATTCCTGTGGCCCACTGTCCACAGCTCCGACAACCCGCTCATGCTTGGATTTACATGTGAAAAACCTAAATCAGCTGTGTGCAGAAGTGATGGGGCTACATATGGGGTTTGGTGGGCAAGCAGAACATTTGGGTATAAGTTCATGTCAATGTGGACATTTCCTAAATAGAGGCTACAATTTGAGTCGTCCCCTCCAGTAAATAAATAAATCAATAAATCAATACAGGCCTTACTTTTCTTTTTAAAAGCGCAAGAGAAAGTAAAAGGGCAGTCTGGCAGTTCACGGGTTGTACAGCTGACCCGCAAGAAGAGCGAGTGCTGTTTAAGAGCTGTCCGTGCATGCAAACCTGCTCGTGGTTGAAGCAAGAAGCATCGGACTGAGAATAAAATGCAACCGGTCATTTTACCGTGAGAATCAGTGTCTATTCAACACATTTCAAAGGCAATTGCATTGTGTCCTTTCCTACAGTGCCCTGTTGTCTGTCATAAATCACCGTGGTTAATCTAGAGATGCATTTTAATGTCATTCTAAGGAACATGGAGGGGAGGAAGAGAGAGAAAGAGAAACACCGGAGCTGTAAGACCATGGAACAAAGCTGCGGCATTAGGCCAGCTTGAATCTGGAGATGACAGTGTTTTCTTCATGAGATCTCACTGCCTCCCAACTACTGATCGATTAGGAACCAATCTGACTCCAGCAATAGCAGGTTTTTAAAGTGGTTTTATGAGACTCACGATGAATCCAACTATAGATAGATCTAGTTCTCTCTGCAAACGGACACTGCTAAACCAGAGTTTGCCAAGCTCATGAGATGGATGGAAGAGGGAGAGATCAATGCAGACTTCCCTGGCTATGACAATGCTGTGCTCCTAGACAGAGCAGCATGATCAAGGCAAAGGAGCGTCAGATCTAAGGGGAGGTTTATTTAAGGCAACGGGGAAAGGAGTTTGCAGCAAGCCTTTGCCTTCAAATCTAATTTTCTAATATACATCAGCAGCTTTGGTTCAACACTTCTGTTGGGATATAAAGCACAGCTTGGATTCTGAGTCGAGCTATTGCATTTCTTCTCTGGCATCACATTTCCTCGGGATGTTCCTGCCCTTGCGACAAATTTTTGGCTATTCGGTGCATTCGGCTGGGAAATCACTGCAAGCACCGAGGGGCAGGTTCTCAGCTGGTGTCTAATGTTACAGCTCCATTGATTTCATTGTCTTAAATGGAGCTAAGACAATATATACCAGCCCTGGATCTGCCTGTCATAGCTCAGTACTCTGTAAGAGAGTCTACTTGCCGTTTATATTGTTCCAAAGTTTGTCCCTTGGGACTTTCTCTCCAGTTCACTAAGGTAATGTTAAGTCTTTCGCAGTAGCATTGGGTCTGTACTCTTGGCAGTACTGGCATCGCTGCATGCGTGCGACCGAGTGAGGACCAGCAATAAGCACAGGGAACAGCAAAAGCATTCATCGCACTATCAAAGCAACCCGAGGCATTCTTTAAGAGGTGTTTTAACACGCTCGTCTTTCATCCTGGAAGGCTCCAGATTCACTGAGAGCCTGAGAGATGCCAAGGATCACCAGACCTTAGGGTCCACAACATCTTACTGGGCTGTGCACTCCATTTGAGGTGGGAAAGGAAGATGGTTTGGGACAAAGATCACCCCCAGGTTGGCAAATCCAAGAGTAGGAAGAAGTCCCCATCCCAAGAAGTGCCTCTCCCAAGCTTCTTCTTGTATTGCAAATAAAAATTGGCAGGGGACAGAATGCAAAAACCTGCAATTTTGAAGTCTATTTCTGATACTTTGCGTTTTTCTTCCCTCGATGCCCCTTCCTCCAAGGAGCAATGACAGAAACCACTTCCAGTATTTGCTGGAGACAGGCAGCCCCGTGTCCTTTCCATAAAGAACTGGTTGCATGTACACGAGGGCTGGAGAGTTGTCGCCCTCTAGCAACTGCCCCACAGACAGATGATGGGACTCTTGCTTAGGTCCAGAAACTCCCTGGCATCCCCAGTTGGCATTTGTGGAGCGGAAGGAGCGGGATTCCAGTTCCAGCTTGCCAAGAGCACAGGAAGATGTATGCAGGAACAGGGAGCGTTCAGGACCTAGATTCATTAAACAACCCTTCTCAATCCATTTTATTGTAACACTTGAAGTGTGCCCGATGGAGGCACAATAACATTAAAAAAATAATGGGCAGCAGGTAATTACTGAGAGCACACTGGCGGTGAATAAAATAGTGCTTATAAAACAAACCGTGTAGGAAAAGAGGCCCCGTAACTACCTTCTCAACCCACATCACTGCCTGCAGACATCCCAGAACTGAATCGCGGGAGACTTTAATTGCCTGTCAAAGCCACGTGTGGATACAACCACTTCCCGGGTTGATCTGGCATCCCTTTTAGCACACGCGACAAGAGGCCATGTGCAAACACTGCGAGGTCTGCATTACACTGGAGAATCTATTTCGATCCACAGCAAAGATTTTCACTTATTACCCTTCTCTTCCTTCAGGACAGCGGGCGGAAGTGATTTCTTCTTGGTTAATTGTGTTAGGCCTTGTGTGGTCCTGTTGCTGGGATTTGCGAGAGCCGAGCCGTGCTGGCAGAACTGCAGCTTTTTGTTTCAGATCCCACCCCCCGTGCCAAATGGACGGCTGCTCCTCTCCAACCGTTGGGTTTAGACAATGAGGGAGATGGATGCAAGATGTGAAATTTGGCCCCGGTTCCAGGGTTGGATTTGACATAAAAAAAATAAATAAAATGAGGAGCGTGGACTTTGGGATGCTGGTTCACATCTCTCTGGTCCATACAACAAAACGCTGGTCTGGGAGTCAAAAGACTTGGGTTCTGTTCCCAGCTCCGCCACTGACCTGTTGCGTAACCTCTGGCAAGACATCTCCGGAGTCTGTGTCTGCATTCCCTCCTCCACTTTGTCCCTGGCCATTTACACTGCGAGTTCACTAGGGCAAGGACTGTTTCTGATGATGTGCTTATATAGCGCCCAGTCCTACGGGGGCCGGCCAGACGCGACAGCAATATGGAATCAATCTATGCACGGCTCTGCGTTGTGCACCCAAGCTTCTGGCAGCTCAAGGCAATCCACCTCGTAGAGCGAATCAAATGAACCCTGCTGACTTCACTGGATGTCATCTCCGGTCCAAAAGAACTGGAACTCGTGGTGGAGGTGATATTTTTTATTACACCGACTAGATTTTTTGCAAAAAAACAATTCATCTCCGGTCCAAAGCAAAGCCCAGCTGTATAGAGAGACAGCGGCAGAGTACAAGTCCAAGTGATGACGGTTACAAGGAAGCTCCTGGGACTTGCCTACCCAATGTCAGCGCTACCGGCTCAGTATGGGCAAATCAGAAAAGATTCCTGCTCAATCCGTCTTCCTGCAAGCAAACCGGACGCTCGAATACGTTTGAGTGCTGCTCCTCCAATGCTCTGCAGGGCAGGATCCATCAACCTTCAGAAACCCTTTGGTGGTGCAGGGGGGCCGAATGGAAAGACCACAAAGCAAGCATGTGAGAATCCCCCCTTGACATAGGTACTACAGATCCCGGGGCCATCCCTCCTGCGACCTGTGCTTTGGCTAACAGCAGATTTCCAATAGGAAAGGAGCGGTTTGTTTTCATGGGGGGCCTCAGTGAGGGATGGTGCAGTCTCCTTAGTTGGCCTTTGGTGTTGCAGAAAATCAGTAGGTTTCCCTAGACCCCACTTACACAAATCCCTAGTGTTTGGGGTGTCCACTGCCGGACACCAGAGCTTGTGCTTGTCCCAATCTAAACCAGGTACACCGGGAAGGCTGTTTAAGCAGCGAGCACAGCCATTTGGGCAACGGTCCTTTAAAGAAAGAGGCCAAAAAAATAAAATCGTACCCCACCCTCAGTAATCGTAAAGGCAAAATCAGCAACACCCCGATGAGAGCAGTTCCTTCTCCGGAGGCCGGCTGCAACCCAGCGTCCAAGCAGTGGTTCACACCATCTTGCTCGACCTTTGGTTGGTCCACGCTGGCAGATGCTAACGACTGGGCAGAGGTGAGGAGCTAGGTAGCTCCACTAGGCCTTTTCTTCACCAGGAGAGGACCTAGCGTGATGAAGGATGAAGCATCAACCAAGGATGAAGGAATGCAGCAGGTGTCAACCTGTGGCACGGGGAATCTGTGCGTGGCATGTGGCAGATCAAGGAGGGAAGAGGCAGCACAGCGGCAGATGGGGCGGAGAACAGAAAGCAGAATAGCAGATCAGGTCAGATGCATCGGGCAAGGAGCAGAAAGCAGAGCAGCAGATGGGGCAGGGGAAGGGGAGCACTTGGGGAGGATGCCAGGCTCATTTGGGGCATGCTTGCCCACAAGGTTGCCCCCCTGGTTGGAGTCACGTTTCATGACAGCGGCAAGAGTTCGAGCCCTGCTAAGAGGAGGAAACAGCCAAGAGGAGAAGATTTAGAGGCCAGACTTTGCAAACACGGTCATGCCTCATTTGGCACCAGAAGTTACAAGCGGCAAGTCAAGGATCGAAGAGGAACGCTGCGATTTTTTATGGCAAGAGGCTTCGCCGCGGTTGCACACTGCCGAGTCAGGCAGCCGGCACCAACAGCTCTCCCGAAAGAGAAGAGGCACGTCCCCTCCAATCTGCCCGCAATGCAACACCCGCTTGGCAGAGGCTGGTTGCTCGGGGCAAGCGGGCAGGTTCGGTGCGGTCTCACGACCCTGCCACGTCCAGGACTCGTGGCTGGACCACGGGGGCAGGAGGATGAGTGCAGCAGGGGTTATGTGAAGGGAAGGGGATGATGGCCTTTCCTGGCTGTTGGCTTGCCTCTGTGCTAGTCACCACCTACCCCAGCAAACTTGGGAATGAAAGAGGTTATTCAAAGCACGGGTCTGACCCTTCTTCCACTGGCCAAGGCGGAAGGGTCAGATTTTCCAAAGCCCCCGACTAGGAAGAAGCACGCGGGGGAAAGGCACTGGGGACCTGGGCTCCTGCTGTCACTTGGACCCTTTTGCCCAGATGACCATGCAGCTCTTCTGCAACGGGGCCCAGTGCCACTCGCACTCACATCAGCCGGCTTTCCACCAACCCAGATGGGCCCGGTCGCAGCAATCCTCTGTGTTGGTGCTGCACCTTCCGGGGGGGGCCCTCAAGGCACCTCCCAAGCACCAAAGGATTTAGCCTCCCCTCACATTTTGCAGGAAGGGAAACTGAGGTAGGGGGCTGCCGAAGCCAATATATCATCACAGCTGGGTGCCCGACATCAGATCCACCACGTCTGGATGTCCAAGGGAGTGACAGAGATGCTGAGCCCCCACAACACTCCCATGCAAGTGTATAGCGTTGCCGGATACACAACCCAGCCCCCTGAGCGCTGCCTCTCCGGAGAGCCTCCTCTGCTCCCTCCGGCACGTTCAATCTCCATTTGCTAGCACGCCGAACAGGACATCCCTGCTCCTAATCTAAAGTGACTTTTCGGGACGTGGAGTCATTGGGAGCACCATTCACCTCTCCCCTGAAATCACATCCATCCCCTGAGCAACTAGCTCCCAGTCAGGGCTTGCTCTCGCTGCCAGAAGAGCTGCTTTTCCACCGCCGGGGAGGCCCCGTGCATGAGCAATGCTGGAGGTAACACGCACACAAACAAAGCACTTCAGTGTTGGCCACAAGTTAAACCTCATCCAGGGGCAAAGAGCTGACCTGAGTGGGTTTACCTTCTAGTAAAGCCTCAAGTGGCCTCGTCTGTACTGGATTTGTACATGCCTCCAGATCAAATACCCAGCTTTCTGCAGGACATGGAAAACGGGAATCCTGGACTGACCTCCTAATCCCCAGCAAAACACACACTCCTCCTCTTCCCCTCAAGCGGGGTTAAGGCACTGTCATCTCGCTGCCAGACCGAGTGCCCACTTTGCAAGCAGGTCCTCCCGCAATCATACCTCCGCTCGCGCTCCCTACCGCAGTTATGCTATAATACCTACATTACAAGCGGCGGTGTCTTTGCACCGAGTTGCTCCAGAAGTTTCAGTTCATATATAAGGGATTTACTTAGATTAACGTCCTCGTGACTGGCTCTTTTGAAGGCCTAACTCCTTTAGGTTTTCAAACGGTTTCACTGCGCGCACATGAAAAATGGATGAGGCCGCACGGGCCAAGATTTCTTAGCCTCCTGCTCTGTTTGCGAAGTCTGGCTCCCAGGAAAACCAACGTATTTCGAGCAGATAACCAGACTCTGCTGCGGCCCCGTGAAGCCCGCATTTAGCCAGTGGGACTCTGCCACAAAAAAAGACTCGAGGCCAAAAGAGTCCACGAAGGGCTGCGGAGTAAGAAAAGCAACCAGGACTACAACAGCAAACTTTCAACTCAGGGTAAACTCCTGGCTCTACTGATGCCCCCCGTCTCCTGCAAGGTTTCACATCCCACCTTTGGATGCATTTGGGGCTTGCCGCTGATGGAAACAGAATAACGGGCTCGAAAAGTCGTCAGATCCACAATGGACGTTCC
The DNA here is from genome assembly GCA_030014935.1 of Caiman crocodilus. Taxonomy (NCBI): domain Eukaryota; kingdom Metazoa; phylum Chordata; order Crocodylia; family Alligatoridae; genus Caiman; species Caiman crocodilus. The sequence goes on from JAGPOW010003310.1 coordinate 20,274,651, forward strand.
TATCGGTCAGTTAAATGTCCTGTGTCAGGATGCTCTGCCAAGGAGCAGGAAGCGGCGCGATGCCACTTCCTCCACATTTTAAGCGTGGTACCCGAGACTCCCCAAACGCCCGCGCTATGTGCTCGGTAGCTTCCTCCCCTTACGACAGAGGTGGCAGCATCCTCCTCGACAGAGCTTCTCTCAAAGCACATGCAATTAAACGGCAACCGCACGAGCGCGCCTGGGAGATACCCAGCTGCCGTCTCCAAAAAGCCTGCGCCCGTGGCAGAGGCGGGGGAGGATGGCACATGATGCAGGAGCGACCTGCACAAGTGCCGCACGTAATCAGGGCGACAAGCTCCTTGATGTAATCACAAGCATCGTGTCACTCTCCACAACCCATCCTCCTTTCGTCTGCCAGCCGCGGAGATTCATCATAACGCATCCCCCAACGTGACGAGGGCACAAAGCGAGCACGCTGCGATGCCCGGCGGTCGAACGGGGCGGCCGGCGACCTGGGAGCTCCGAGGCTGGTTCTAATTTGCTGAGCGCCCCTCTTATGGGGGACGAAGGAAATCTCAGCACTTTAATGAATAATCAGAAACTTGGCCCAGCAGATTTAGCGATCAATTCCAGGCTCAGCGAAGATAAAGGCAGATTTGTTGTCGACTGGAAGGAATAAGCCCCTGCGAGCAGCGCGGGTGTCAATTGACTTGGAGCTCTTTGCTCAGCACCGGGTTGAGGCACTGAAGGGAACGCAGCTCGCCCCTCTACCACGGGTGCCCCATCCCAAATCGTTCGGTCTCCCCGCTCCGATCCAGCAACACAACTATGTACGTAGCGAACCACGAGGACTTCCGAGTTCGTAGCACGACTTGCACAGCCCAAGGGGGTCCTCCGTCTCAAGCCTCGGCCTTATTGGTCTGGATTCAGATGTCTGGCGCGTGGGCCCTCCTCAACTGCATGTTTCTGCCGGTCTTGGCACAATAGTCATGAAACGATTGAGGCTGATTGGTGTCTAGTGCAATAATATATATTAAATAGCAACAACAGTCAACTTCGCTACCCTTCCGGACATCCAAATGCCAGGGGAAAAGGGTTTTCAAAAAATGCTGGTGTTATTCCAGAAGAGATTTATTCTGTGGCAGGGACACATGCCTGAAATCAATTAAATAGGAATGGGTGGCTGGAGCAGAGATAAAAATCCCAGAAGCCCACGTGGGGTTTATTCTTCCCCATGTTGGTAGGACGCGCGGATCAGATCCGAGCCCCACAGCCAGCAACATTCGCACTCACTGGACGATCCGTCCCGACTGGTTTCCAGGCGTCCATTTCTCGGGTCCGGCAGAAATCCTGCAGCTTGGGTTTGAAGGCGAGAGGCGTTTTTCTCCAGGTCCCGCAGGTCTGGGTATATTATGCAGTTCCCCGATTGTTGCAATCATAGCGTGGGACCTACTTACGTAACACCCTACGACTTCTAAGGCTCTGGGTTTCTGCAACCACCTCTGCCAGTGCAATGAGCAAGTCTGTTTGGCTGGAGAATGGGGTGGGAGGGCAGCGGCTTCATGTCATGCATGCTGGTGTGCATCCAATTCTTTCCTTGTACGTACCCATGCCATCGATCCAGTTATCGATAACCGATGTTAGCCGAGGATCAGGCAATGGCAGGAATCCTGACAGCTTTGTGTACCTGTGCAATAGCCACACTCCTCCTAACAGCTGCCCACTTAAAATCAGAGGCAGGGACATAAAGCTGTCTGGGGCTGAAGTACAGCTCAGCCTGGTTACTCTCAGGGTAAGGGAGCACATCCTCCCAGCCTCATCACACCCTCTAAAACCCATGGCCCTTTTCAACAACACTAACTCTTCCCCCGATGAGCCATTATTTTCCCACCTGCCCTGCCTGATGTCAAGTAGCACCAGGAGGGAAAGAATGGAAGCATCAAAACTATGGTGGAAAAAGGCCCGAGATGCCATGAAGACCACCAGTGACACCGAGTTTACTGGAAGGCACTGGTGCTGACAGGAAGAAACATGAATGCACAAATGGGAAAAAAGCAAGTTCAATGAAGATGCTCTCCCTCGAGGGATGGAGAAATGCACCTGGACTACTTCCCAATGCCTCCCCGAACACATTTCCACTTCACCGAGCGCAAGAGATGCTATACTCAGGTATCAAGGAGGTAAGCACTGGAGAAGGCCCCACTGCTGGATTTCTGTAGCGATTATGGTCCTAACGGAGTACACAGCAGTGCCAGGAGCTGCAGGCACAGAGAGCAATGAACAGAGCCCAACTTGAAGAGCATACCATTGATGCAGGCAAGACAAAGGAAATGCTGTTACCATGGAAAACGAGGTACAAAGAAATTAAATCATCTGCTCAGGGTTATGCAGGGAATCCAAAGCAGAGCCAGGAGCTGAACCCAGGCCCCGTTTTCAACCGCAAGGCTAGTATCTTAACCACAAAAACCTTACATCAGAGAGACGGAAAGCTTCTATCTTTGTTAGAGGACGATAAGCTTCTCTTACCAGCAAAAATCCTATGCATGAACAGGAGTCAGGGTGAAGGGACATTGTCACTACAGTGTGCAACGGTCTGAAACTGGACTGCATTTCATCGACTGAACAGCCTGGTGGTAACCCTGCACACAACAAAGTGGGTGGTGGTCCCTGTAATTGTGCATTTTCTTTGAACAAGTGGGAGGTGGGAGTGATAGCAGCTTATGTGGCATTTGAGCAAACAAGCCTGGGCAATAGATAAACCAATCCCCTATTTCAGTAATCGATAGAGGCAGTATGCCAGCAAGGAGGTAAGTCAATAATGCAATGCGTGCTACGGGCTCCTCTGTACTCCAAATGAATTCGAAAACCTGCCACTGGAATTACAACAGAACAAGAAGTAAATACAAAATGCCGGCTGTAGCTACAGCTGCAATATATTAAGGCCAACTATTGCGGTGCTCTGTAAACACAACATTTCATTAGAGATCAGTTTTTACTGTTCGGAGCTTGTTGCTTTGAAGAAGCACTTTGTCATCCCTGCACAGCTATTCTGATAGGCATCCGAATCGCTCTAGGAAACGAGAGTTTTTCTAGCAAGGCTCATGGACCGAGAAAGCTGTGAATGGAGAGAAAGAATCGCCTCTTTTCCTGAAAAGCACGGGAGGTTTGTTTTTGTCTTCCTGCCCTGCATGGGACACATTTGTCCCGTGACAGTGCAAGAAAGAGGAAAAATATACTTAGTGGAGGTGGGGCCTTCCGCCACGATCCTGAAGTGAGATAAAAAGGTCTGCGGTTTATATGAGGCCAGTGGCACACGGCTAAGGCGCCCCAGTCATATTAGATGGATGGCACACCAGGGAAAGATGGGGCCAGCATCAGGTCCAGCCACCTTTGACTCCTTGACCTAAAGGACCAGATACACAGCAATAGTTACAATCACCTGTGAGCAGGGTTTTGGATAAATCCAGAACAAGCTTTAACTACTCTGCCATCATGTCCCCACAACTGTGTAAGCCTTGAGCTCTAATACATGTCAGAGGGAAAATGCACTTAAGACTGCACAAGTCCCTAAAAAATGCACCGTCAATTGCTGATCTATGATAGCCTTTGCTACAGGCAACCTTCAGGATCCAAGCATCCAGTGCTGCCTTTCCCTGGCACCCTGGGGATCTGGGGAAGATTCCTACCTCCCCTGGGCGAGGGGCGCACTCCAGGGGATGAGGAACTTCCCAATAAATGTCTACCCAGCCATAAGGATCAAAAACAAAGGGGATGGTGAACAATGAGACTAGCTTTAGTCCACATCACACAGCACAAAGGCATTCCCATGGAGGCCCCAGAATCCCCTCCAGCTCAGCAACTCCTGGCCTGCTGTTTAAACAGCATTAGCATTTCAGCGATTGAAGCACAGGGGCAATTGAGGGGAGGCTGCACTTGCGGTGGCCTGTTAAAAGGCCTGTTTGGCAGCAGGTCCAGAAAGGCTTCAACGTCACCTACAAGGAATCAGAGGCAGAGGGAGGAAAATGCAAGAGTCCAGCAAAGTGGGGACGTATACAGGACAATAAAAGACCAGCTGGAGCAGAAGAAAGCATCTCCCTCCCGCCACCTCCCCCCTCCATACCATGCACACTACTCTCAAATATGCATAATAAGAAATCAATTTGAAAACAAACCGCAGAGAATTAAATATGGATGACCAAAAGATGGTTTGTAATCATGTTGTTTAATTCCTCCTCCATTTTTCCTCTAACTAGCAGAATAGGGCAAATGTCCCAGCTCCAGTGCAAAATACCCTGCAAACCAAGACTCTGAGCTACTATGATTAATGCATGGTAAAATCTAGTAAACAGTAAAAACATCAGTTTTTTCTACAGTAAACGATATGTGAATGCTCTGGGAACACTGAGCCACCTCCTTGCTTTTGCACCGGGAACTTCCCCCTTTGCTTGCGGAGAAGGCTACAGGGAGGGAGAAGAAACGGGAGCAATGGGATGAAGCCTGTGCGAACACTTTGCAGAGAAGCCCAATGGGAAATCTGCCAACAATTAGCAATTGCATGAGCAGGCTGCGACTCGCCCGTCCTGGTCATTCCTTCATCTCCCAAGTCGGAGAGGCCTGAGTGGAGAACTACCTCACTTTGCTGGACTAACGTTAATGCGGTTTTAAACCACTCCTGGTGATCCACAGGAGAGCCCCGAGAAGCCTACGCGACTGCCGTCAGTAAGACACTTGCACAAGAAGCACGCTGCACTCATTGCAAAGGCAGTCTGTTTGATGTCGCTTTAACCCTAACACACACTTACAGCAAGTTAATACACACTTACGTTCTGATGCTGTCAGGCGTGAGAAGACCCTGCTGGAGGAAAGCCAAGTTTAGCTTACACATCTCGTTAAAAGCATCTTACCTAATTCCTTTGGTTTGAGCAATACTGTGGAAGGAAAGTCTGGATACCGCAGATATCACCTGGAAATGAGACAAAGAAAAAGAAAGGTGTTATTACTGAACAAGGAAGAACTCCGCATAGCAATCAGGGGCACAGAGGTACGTTTTTTAAACGTGCGAAGCGCCTGGCGGCTTGTAGACTTGTGCTGAAATGCTCAGCTACCCTGAAGATAATCGCTTATTTTATTGCAAATGTATTGTTTGTACCACGGTAAAACCCAAAAGCCCACGCCGTGGGTCTGCACCCCTCTGCGCCTGGACGCTGGACAAGCACCAAGCAACTCGTTATCACCCTAACAAAAAGGCATTAGGGGTGGCTTCCTCATTCCCCAGATCCCGAGATTCGATTGTGTTACAGAAGGGTTTTGTGGCGGCACGCCTCCGCTTCAAGCCTGCCCGAGCAGGCCAGGAATGCACGCCCTCCGAACGGCATGCGTGCTCAGAGATGCTGCTGAAAGCACACGACGCTCGTGGCCCAAACTCCCCGCGGCTTCTGGGCGGTCTGAACAGGAGGAAAGTGCTGATGCCCCAGCGTCCAGCGGGGCTGGCGTTCAGACGACAGCCTATCGAGGCTAACGCGGAGCACGCGCGTTTATTGCTGAGTGTAAAGGACAGCTGAGCTTCCTCGTGTAAAGAAAACAAATGCAACAATGTACGACAAGGAAATGCCACCCAGGAACTCATGTACCGTCCTTCTAGATCTTCCCCGGTGCCTTCTTGCAGTCGCCAGTAGTTCCGGACAAATTTCTATTCTGTTGTAGCGCGGGTTGTGATACTTTTGCTCGTTCTGCACAAGACTAAGTTAGAGGCAAGTCCAGATTTAACTTCCTCCGTGGCCCTGCATGGCAATAGTGACCATGGTCTGTGGCCTTTTCTGGGATCAACAGAGCGGGCCAGACTCTCAGAAGCCCCCCAGGCTCTTCTATTACAGGCACTCAGGGGGTCCAGCTCTTCGCATCAGGCATTTCGTTCCAGTGAGGATGGAGGGGCTCTGCTCCAGGATTCCTGTTCCTTAACCTAAGGAAGGTCACGAGAGATTCGGGGCCTCGTTACACCTTGCACCGCGCCACATAAATATGAATCATCTTAGTGCTAGCTTGCAGGCACACCTCCAGTTTGAGCAGCACATGTGGGGAGTGGCCTCACTGTAATGGAAGAGGAGCTGGGTGATGTGGCTCAGAGCTAATCCTGCCCTGGAGTGGCATGGTTTTGAACCACACCACAAAAGCTGGCAGTTTAAAGGTGTTAATGTGCGGGTAATCCAGGGGTTAAGTGCTCCTGGAGTCGCCCCAAAATCAGCACGCAACAAAGCCCTCATACATATATAGCTCGTCCATCCGGACTCTCAGCCTGTCACAACTTCAGTCTGTGGCCACAAGCGTGGGACTGAATCATGCGGGTGGGACAAGGGGTTGGGATGGTGGCATCCCAGTTGGACACAAAGCAAGTATCCTCAGGGCCTTTGGCAGGTGCTCAGCTCCAAGGATCCCCTCCGGTAAGAGAAAGCTCAGAGTCTGCCAAGGAAGAATGATGAAACCTGCTAACGTACCGATGCAGCCAAATCTAGCTTCCAGGTACACGCGTGTGCTCAATCGCGTTTGATGGCATCTGTGGGGCTCACTGTGGCAGCCGCTTCTGGGCTGGTGCATGGGCAACTGAACCGAAAGCATGAGCCACCAGAGCCTGACCTCAGGAGTGCGTGCAGCTAGGAGCTGCTGTGGCCCAAGCAGTAAGGGAGACGTGCACCATCATTCACCCCCCTCGCACACCGCGGTTAATTTTCTTCTGCTTGCACGGACTGTTCAGCATTGGTTTACCTGCATTTAACTAACGCCCCTCCAGCTAAATTAAGCTTTGGTTTTTCACTTTTTTGAAAAAGACAAAACTTTCAGCTCATAAAACCTGGGCTTTAAACCTAAAATCCAGGTGTAATTAAAGGGGGGTGGCGTGGGAAGAGAGAGGGATGTTACAGAGAGAGACAGAAATCTGGGCGACTTTAAAAAAGTCTGGCTTTTTTTTTAATCCTCCATTTAGAGTTTGTTTCAAGCTTCTCCTTGCACCCCACAAGCTGGATTTTTTTTTCCTCAATGAAACTAAGATTCTCGCGTAACCCTTGAACTCGACTAGCTCGAAACCCCCAAATGCAAGATCATAAGAACTGGCGACTGTTATTAAGCAAAGTAGTTAAGAGCACGTGTAATGTGCCTAAACCCCGCTAGAGGCAATGCGTGTGCGTGCGCGTATCCACTCTCAAGCACTGTTGTGAACTGCGGGTCGTGTACGTGTTGCAAGGCACCAACGGCAGGCATTGCAAAGCTTAAAAAGCTCTAAAACTTTCGAAGCGCCCTCCAGAATATCAACCCATCTTTGGCTCTGTTATTACGTTAACCTGCCACCCCCTGCGGCCCAGACTTGCTAAAGTAGTCAGAATAGACGACGACACTCGGTGCTGTAAAAGTGTATTTTAAAAGATGCCATCCAAGGTGCAAGCGGCGTGCCCAGGAGGAGAATTCCCCATCGGCCCAAGAGGCTGCTCTGTTTTCATGACTCATTTAAAAACGTAAACCTTATCCTTGAGCTCCTGTCCCCAGCATGTTTCTGCCACTTGACTATAACTGTCACGTCTGATTTGTAGAGAGGTCGGGAATAAGCACATCTTATTAAGAAGAGACAGATACTTAAATGCAGTTAAATTTACCAAACAAGCAGAAAAACAATCATCTGACCTACAAAAGCCCGGGCCGGAGGCATTCCATCTGCTTCTGCTACTTTTCTTTCTGGTTTTCGAGCTGACGTGAAGAGGAAAAGCTGCATTTCGTTGCCTTTCCTCCCCCCTCCCCATGTCCCATGCAACCATCCCCATGGTGGAGACTTCTTCTTCCGCATAAGTGCACCGAGTGAGGAAATGCAGCTGAGCCGCTCGCAGAGGACTTAACTGTACATGACCCAGACCCCAACGCTGCTCTGAGCGCCTTCCCGACAGTCCCCTGCATCTGCGTGGATCCAAAGGGCTCTAAACAAGCACATGGAGCCGATTGCACTTAAACCCTCCAACCTCCCTGGATGAAGACTGGGCACAGGCCTGGTGCAGCATCCGAGGCCGTCCAGGGAAGTGGCTAACACAAGTGGATGCTCCTTCACACCATAAAATTCTCATTGCCCTGCCTGTATAGCATAAGTTAACTAAGGACGAAGTATGATCTAGCACGGAGATGGACCAACCTGTGACCTGAGTGCCATAAGCGGCATGGGCAGATCTCTGGCGCACAGCAGATCAAGGAGGGGACAGGCAGCAGGTAGAAGAGAAAGCAGAGCAGGAGATGGGGCAGGGGACACAGAGAACGGAATAGAAAGCAGAGCAGCTGATAAAGCAAAGGAAGGGGATTGGAGTGCTCCTCAGGCATGAACCAGGGCCAACTTCTGGCACGCCTGCCAAAAAAGGCTGGCCCCCACTCTTCTATAGCAAGTGCCACCCCATCCCCATCCCATCCATGAGCAATGGTCAGAAGGGATTAAAAACACAAGGACACTGTCCTTGTTTCACGCAGTCCGCACGCCAGCAGGAAATGGCATGCAAATCACAGGACTCAGCCTAGGCAGGCAAGGGTCCGTCGGTAAATGCGGTACCTTTTATTAGCTCAACTAAAGAGTTGCAAAGAACAATTTTTCCAAGCTTTCAGACTGAAGAAGGATGTTTGTCCCCAAAAACTTGCCAAGAATACTTTTTCCAACTCTTTAGTTGGTCTAATAAGAGACAGCACATCTACCCAAAGATCCTCATCTCCTATGTCCTTAGACCAACACAGCAGCAAGCAACACCCCAGGACTCAGCCTAGGATGATGAAGCCCTGAACTGATCGGGGACCTTCCTCTCCCTGCCCACCCGGCTCCGGTTCTGAAGAATTAGTTCCAATCTCAGCCGAGAAATCTCAACATTATTGCGAGCACTCAACCCCCCCGGCACCTGTACGCATCGCACAATCACAACCCGCCGGAAAACCCAGGCAGCGCTCCCTCGAAGGGACGTGTGTCCTACTTGGCACATTTGATGCAGAAAGCTGCCAGCTCAGCAAAGATCCAGGGCAGCTAATGATTTGCGGCACAACCTTCCTGCGCTCTCCATGTCTGACACATGTTCTCATGGCTGAGAAAGCAAGTCTGGAGATGGATGCACCTCTCTCTTCCTCCCTTTCATCCAACTGACTTTTATTGGGCTTGACAGATATGAGACGCTGTTGTGAATGATGCTAGATGTTCACACGCACTCACTGACCGGCTCCTGAGGACAGACGAGAAAAACAACGGTCCTCCCAGTCTTGCTGCTAATAAGCCTCTTTACAGCTCACCAGCACGGACTCACAGGCCAACATCCACTGCTGCCCCTTAGGATAAGCAATTATCCCTTAGAATAATTGCCACCCCAATCCAATAGATACACGAGCATGTTTATTCTTACCGATGATTTCTTCCCTGCATTAGCTCAGCTCTCAGATCCCAGCCGTAGACCGGGCTGGGCTCAAGGAGACAAATCCCATTTGGGAGTTTCTCCAAGGTCAGGAATATGGACAGCCTCTTCCAGCTATGCTAGCTACTTTGCAGAAGCTTATGGTAAAATTGTATTCATCCCTGCCTTAGATCTGCCTCTTCCCTCTTCCCTAGAAATTCAACTTCTGGAGTGGAGTTGAAGCAAAACTTTGGGGCACTTTCAGGTGTCTGAGGGTTTAATTTGAGCCACATTTCACATTAGTCATCTAGAAAGGGAGGACTAGCAGGTGGAACTGGCAAACACACAACAGGGAGGCAGAACATAATTTACTGGAGCAGAAATTTGACTTGGAAAGTGCTGTGCAATCTTTAATGCGTATCACCTGCCTGATAATCCCTCCACGTAAGGCTAAGCAGGGCGCTGGGTCAGGTGTGACCCTGAGGGAGGAATGTCCCTTGGAGGTTACTCCATGAGGTTTTGCTGCCCCATCCTACAGGATTCGGCTCTACGTTGCTTCGTTGCTGCAAACTGTGGGGAAGAACGAAGCCGATGTGATCCTGCCACGCCTTTACGGACAATCCCAAACATCATCAATTTACAGAGCTCCCAATGGAAAGAAACTCCTGCTAATTGGCACTATTTCAACCCAGATGCAGGCATCAGATATGTGTTTGGTGAATGCTTCAGTGTCCCACTATCCTGGGGATAAGATCATGTGTAGGAAAATGAAGCAAAGCCCCAACAGCTAATTCCTTGCCAGATAACGCGGAACGTCTACTACCCAATATATCACAAAGCAGACGATGCACCGCCTGGACTATTCCTCCGTATTGAAATCTCACAAAATTGTTTTATTGTGGCACTAATGGAGCAGGCACACAGCACAATTCTTGTGGACTAAATTTACCCAGGTTTTATTCGGTAGTAAATTTAGTCCATAGTAAGCAGCAGACACACGGCCAGCTCTCCCAGGGTTCCCGCCTGGGGTAGGCTGTTGGGTGTCGGGGGGCCAAAGTTCAGAGCCAAAGACTACCCTGGGGGTGAACACTACAGACGTAACCAATACACGGGTATAAACTTAAACCAGCACGCGGTTACTCCTCACTTTGTGGTCTAACTCGCATGCACCATGATCCAGAAGGATCGATGGTTGCCTACTACAATGGAGTGAAGGGATTTACACCAGATAACCGCCTTGCGCCATGTGCCCACTCCAATCTCACTACTTAAAGAAGTCCGATATGTTGTAGGAAACGTGTCGTGTGCCCGCATGCTACGAACACTAAACCAATGCTGACGGGAAAGGACGGCAGGCCCCAAGAGATGGAAGCAGCATCCCACACCAAATCTGACACACAAATGACACGTTTGTAAGCAACGGGGCCTATTTCTGCCAGGTCTTTTTTGCTGTACAGAATTCAGAGTAAAAAAGGCTTTGCAGGTGGAAGTCTTGTCCCCATTCAAGGTGACCGCACGCCTACAGAGCCGACGTTGTCTGTCAGAGGGTTTAAATCTGAATCCCCAAAATGCAGTTTCTGAACAAGCTGAGGCCTGCACGAGGGCTCTTCTGACCCTCTACCTTCACCGCCCCCAGCTTGGGACAGAACAAAGACAGGCAAGCAAAGAGGTGCCATGGTTTGGCATTGAACCATGGACTTTTTAAATGGAGAACAAAGAAAATGAATTATTAAACACGCTGGGATGGGACTCTGTGACTGTCAAAACTTGGCGAAGTTTCTTCCTGGCATAAAACGTTTGTAACTAGAGATCAGCACAGAAGAATGACTCCGGAGCGAGACGAGGAACTTTCCCCTCACCATAGAAACCTTCCTGTCCATGCACATCTGACGGAGAGTGCTTCCAGAAGCTGATATTCTAGCAAAGCAAAGACACAAAGAAAGGCATTCTCTAAGTAGCTTGCAAGGCCATCTCTTTTTAGACAGTCCCACTAAACTCCCGGCTAAATTTAGGATCTTATTTCATTAGACAAGCCTCCTTTTTTTCTAAAGCAACTATTACGGGAGGTTTGCTCAGTTCTGTAGCTTCGCTCCTCCACCTTCCGAGAGGACTCACAGTTGCACGCGGGCAGGCTTGGCGATCACCCTCATGACTGTCGTTATTGCAGCGATGCCCAAGAGCCCTGGTCACGACTCCCCTGTAACGGTGCTATACAATCATAGGACGTGGGACTGGCTCCAAAAACTACCAGTCCTGTCTTTGGTCCAGCCACGTTCCTCACCTCACTAAGGACAAGCAGCTGAAGGCACCGCTACTTTCTTTCTAGCAGTGTTCTTGCCAAGCAGTCACTCTTCCCATCAAGAGTCGCAAGGACAGGAGTGGGAAATCCACAAAGTAAAACGAAGAGCTCTGTCCCCAGCGAAAGGAGACAGGAGAGAAACCTGGCTCCAGGTGGCACCCTGGGCCTTGCTTCTCTCTAGCCGTTCTCCCGTTGACTCTGACTTTGAGAAATGCCACGTAACAGTGTGATTTCTGGTAATGTCACGCTTCAGCGAACAAACATGCTCCGCTAAAGAAAGTGAAAGAGAGAGACCAAACCGACTCGGAAACAGGAGTCAGCCCTGGTTGCAAGCGCCGCGCCGTGCCGTGCAAGACGTTGCCTTCCCGGGAGTGGCACCACATCGCTCTTGGCACATTAAAGGACAAGTGTGAGACCTGTCATATTATGGTGTGTGTCTTTAAAATAAGGCTGCATTCCCCTTTAAAATATATATATCATATATAGTCCCAGGAATTAACTTTAAACCTTATTTCATCTTCTCCTATTTGTGTTATTGACATATATGTACACACACACATACATATATGTACATGTATACACACACTCTATAGAGAGAGCAAGCGAGAGAAAGTGTGTGTCTGTGCATGTATACACACATGTGTATACACACACACAAAAAACACAAGCAGGGGAAGATGAAATAAGTTTGAAGTTCATTTCTCCTGCGTGTGTGCGTGCACACACACACACACACATAAACACACATTTATATTTTAATGTGTTTTTAATTGTTTTTATACACACACACACACACGCACATATATAAAACACAAGCAAAAAATGAAATAAGGTTGCAGCACTTTCTCCGGCTTGTGTTTTGTGTATGTGTGTCTACACACACACACACACACACACACACTTTTTATATATATCTGTACGTGTGTGTGTATGTGTATATACACACACAGAGACACACACACTTTCTCTCGCTCGCTCGCTCTCTCTATATAGATATAAAACCCAAGCAGGAGAAGATGCAATCAGGTTCAAGCTCATTTCTGGGACTCAGGGAAGCTGGGTTTGGTTCCTAAGCTCATAACCCACATGTCGAAAACCCTGCAGGCACGTTATTTAATTGCTCCGTGCCTCAGTTTCCCCTCCTGTCAAGTCAGGATAATACCTCCCACTTCGCGGAGGAGTTGAGACATCATTTGTTAACGTTCGTGAAGCGCTTTGAGAGGTTCTGACGGACGGGGTCAGGGAACAGCAAACTCTCGCTGCCGAGGAGTGACGTTTGAAAAGAAGCAGGCCGATGAATATGCACAATGTGCTGTGCCCAGCCAGTCTGTAGCATCAGATAAAGTTCAGGCGGTGCATAACCTACAATGCGGCCCTTGCCTGATTTGATGAGATTCTGATGCAATGAATTACTACTTATTAGGCCTATTAAGCACAAAAATTAGCCTGTAAGACACAGGCAATTACACTGGAGAATTTGATTTCCAGAGAACTTTAGGAAGGAGCCCGTGGTTTGCTACACCAGGGACCCTTGCTTGGTTTTTCTGGAAGCCGGGCTAGCGAAATTCGGAACCGTTTGTCACAGCAGAGGCACCCCAATTTGAGTCTGCTTGTGGAGGGCATACACAAGGGCAAGATTTTACACACTGGGTGTCTACAAGCAAGCACCGAAATCTGTATTCAGGCCCTTCTACAGAAAATAGCCTGCTTTTTCCAAGTGCTATGGGAGACCACCAACTTCTAATGACTCAAAAGAAGCTGAAGGAGATCCCCATCCTCAGGGAACTATACTGGAGAGCAACAATTGCAATATGAAGGGAGCATTAAGCCCCATCCAATAAATAAAAAAGGAAGCAACCAACCACCTTGGCTTTTTGCACTGGCCTCTGGCAAACAAGACCCAAGGCCAGCCCCAGCCCTTTCTGCTGACCTCCTTCTTCCCAGCCCCTTTGTAGCCTACACAGTAGAGGCTTCTGGTTGCTAACATAATACGAATACATATCACCTCTATGAACGCAGGTATACTATTTAGCAGAATAGTAGGTCACTACTAGCGCCTCCATTTTCCAGTCAAAGCGTTGATGTGATAGCGGTGCTTCTTCTTTTTACGGAGGGGAAATTATAACCGAAATGCAACTCCCGGCAGAGGCAACCAATTAAACAAGGCATTCATTTTCAACATTTCATGTGTTCAGATCTTTAATTTCCATACATACGCGCACACGCGTTTGGAAAAGTAAATTTCATTGCTGAACAAGAAAGAAGGATGTTTTTTCACCTCCCTGGCTGCCTCTGACACGGGACACCTCCAGGGAAGGAGACACGAGACCGCTTCATCTGCACGCCGCAGAGCAACACGCTCACAAAAGGACTCCGATTCCCTAGGGAACACGCTCCCAGCCTCCACCTCTCCTGTGCAAAATGCAGTTTATTTTCTACCTAAGAGGACTTTTCCAATCTTTGAATCCTCCTCAGCCCGAAGAAGGGTGCCTGTGCCCGAAAGCTTGCAAAGACAGGATTTTTTTGCTACTATTTAGTAGGTCTAATGAGAGCTATTGCTTCTGACCCAAGAGCTTTGTGCATCTCTTTTCCTCAGACCAACACAGTTACAAAATAGATTCCCATACCACACCGACACAGACACATGCATACGTGTATACACACACTTACATAGATACACATATCTCTATCCACACACACACACACACACCTATCTCTATATATCAATATATATGACAAACACATATATGTGCTTCCTTATACAATACATATATATACACATGCACATCTGTGCATACACATTGCACATTTATACACACATACACATTACACACTTATTATACACACCCTTTATACACACACACGTACTTTACATACACATGCATTTTACACGCTATACACACTATATACACATGCGCACATGCTTTACACACACATTTACACACACTTTATATACACATATACACGCACTTTATATACACATTTTACACACTTTATATACACTATACACACACACTTTATATGCGCACATTTTACAGACACTTTATATACACTATACACACACACTTTATATGCACACATTTTACAGACACTTTATATACACTATACACACACACTTTATATGCACACATATACGCACTTTATATACACACACTTTACACACACTTTATATACACTATACACACGCACACTATATACACACACACTTCATACACACATATACAGATGCATATGTACATCTAGAGAGGAAGTACAGTTACAAATGAGGAAGTACAGTTTTATGCAACTTTAAACAAGTAGGACAGAGGCTGCTGTAACTTTAACATCATATTGCAACGGGCACAAGAAATCATAAGCTATAACTTCCAAATGTGCGGGTCCCCTGAACCATGCTTGAAAAGGCTATAACCATCAGCACTGCTTTCTAGCTCTGGCTCTTGCCCTGCCAAACAGAATCAATCAACGGAGGTAACGCGGGCTATTCTAAACCAGGCAGGCAGGTTTTAACCATCACATAAGCAATTACAGCAAGGGTAGAAATAAGGAGTCTGCTTAGTGCAAGGCAGATGAGAGAGGATTAGCCCAGCCATTTAAAGAGGCTGCTTGGAAACCTGCTCTTATATCATGAGGATCTTCAGCCTGGTATTTTGCAGATTATGAAGCATATAATTACAAATGCCTTTTCCTGCTCCTGTTTCTATGTCCAATTTCCCCCAGCAAAACTGCATTAGACTGATAAGTATATGCAGACTCAAGGAAAAAAAAAAAAGATAAAATATAGCCCACAGAGGTCTGAGATAATTTTATGCTGAATTTAAGAGGAGAAACTGAGCTATAAGTTATGAAACACCCCACACGCAAACAGATACACACACGTATGCACACACACGCTCCTTCTTCTCAACCGACCCACATGGGAAGAAACACTGGAGCTGTTTTACTGTCATACCATGCAGTCGTGGTCATTTCTTATTCCTTGCCTCGTCCACTGTCCCACCCTTCTGAGCTCCTTTGTACGTGGGACTCTCAGCCCGCAGAGCCAATGCTGGGGCTGGCCAACTCCCAGTGCAACCTTAAAGGAACAACCTTATAAACACTACGTGATATAAGGTCATCGGGCCAAACCCACGTGCTGGAGGAATGACAAAGGCAGGCCCAATTTTTCTGAGTTTTATGATTTTGGGGGACACGCAAGGAGCTTTTGCAAAGGGCCCCCACTGGCAGAAAGCAGCTGCTCGGCACTTCCACGTGTTTTGTGCTGGGTCCCCCAAAACCACGAGCCACTTGAAATCCTTGGCTAAAAAGGGGTGGGGATTTTTGACAACGCAGAACACGAAACGTTCTCCTTCAGAGGCCAGCTGGTTTGTTTTAGGAAACGAGTGAGATAACAATTATAAATGAGGGAGAAATAAACCAATTCAATAAAGACACGTGATGCCGCTCGCTGCAAAATCTGCTGCTCGCTCTCCTCCATTACACTTCATTTCTAGTGAGCTCTGGATACCTCCTATCAGGCAGGGAAGCCAAATCCAGATGGGCTGCATTGTCATTTGGGTGCGAGATACCCCTGCAGCGTCTCTGTGCGGCATGGGCTGTTCCAGGCAAGTCGGAGCAGATTTACCGAGTGTCATCTTTGGGCTTGCAACGGCAAACCATCGCAGCAGAGACTCAGAGAGATGGGAGCATCTTTCCTGCGAAACAAATCAGGATCGATGCCGAGCAGAGATGAGCCTAACCTGAAACTCCAGATCTGGGAGCGCAGACATGCACGCTTGTGAATGCAGGGGCTGAGTGGGGGGAGAGGAATTCATGATCTGAAACCACACACACACACAACTTAAGTTTGCTCCTATGATAAGCTAAATTATAACACTTGATTCAAACACCACCCCCATCTCCAGCTCCGAAATGTTGGGGACGTGCATCTAAATGGGGGAGCGAGGGCCTGGCTAGCTGTTCCTGGGTTGCAAGTCACTCTCAGTGATAAGCAAACCCGTCTCTGACAAAGCTCCTCCAACAAAATGAGCCCTAAGGATGTCAGCAAGAGGGGCAAGGATTTGTTTGGGTGATATCGTTCACTGGACCAGCTGTGCAGCTGGGATAAAGTTAGATAAGCTTTCAAACGAATAGCCTTCTTATTCACCAATCTTCTGCACCAAGAAAAGCAGGAAGCGTTCCTGCTATTGTTCGCAAGCAGAGGTGAGAGGAAGGGGCAAGAATTTCCATCTCGCCGGATCACTCTTCATTTTCATCAAATCTGCCGCTGCGATAACAGCAAGAAGTCTCCGCTGGAAAGTCCCCGGTTCAGCGGCAAAGCCCTCCGTGGGCAGCCCCGTGGAGGTCAAACCTGGCAGGCGGCGGGCGAGAACAGCGCTGCCCGCTCTCATCCATCAGACGGGACCTCCAGCACGTGCGCTCCCCTCTGCCGCCGGCTCCGGGAGGTGGGAGGCGACACTCGGACGAGCGTGCACTGCGCAAGGATGAGCTGCTCGAGAGAGGCTGGGTTGCACCCTGACAGTCGCGTTTCCTGGATGCTGCGTTCGCGGTCGGGGAGAAGAGGCACGTCTCAGCTTTCTGGAGCCACTTGGAGCAAGCAATCAAACCTTTACAAGCCCATCTTGTGCTGCCGCTCCTGCTGCTGCTTACGAGCTGCTTTCCCTTGGCGTCCCGGGTCCTCGGTTCTCCAGCCCTTTTTTTGCTCCTGCACCTATTGAACTTTTCCTTTGAAAGGGATAGCTGCGCAGCAGGTTTAAAACACTCTCTTAAGCTACCTAGAACCACTTGCTTGTTTTTAGTTGCTCTAATCAAAGATACTGGATTTACCCAAAGGATCTTGTCTGCCTATGTCCTTAGACCAGGCGTGGGCAAATTGTGGCCTGCGGGGCAGATGCAGCCTGCCAGCCCATTCTATCCCCTGAAAAATGTAGAAAATTAATATTTATCTGCCATGGGTTGCCTGTCATGCAGCCCTCGATGGCTTGCCAAAACTCAGTATGCAGCCCTCCGCCCAAAATAATTGCCTGCCCCGTCTCAGACTCACACAGATACAACCTATACCCCCCAAATGCTCATGGCATTCGCCAGAGCTTCATCTTCCCAAAGGAAATGCATGGAGGGATGGCTAGGGGGTTTACTGCTGATCAATCCCTACCGATGAAACTAAAAAAGCTATGCTGTCTGCTCTATATAGGATTCAAAGATCTACGAGATGCTGCACTATGAGGCAAAATGCCCCCTCGGATGATGAGTTCCCATCTGAGGATGAGCTCTTCCCACCCCAGAGCTGTCTGCCTTTCACTGACAAAACGATTCTGCTGAGATGCTCGGCATTCGAAGTACCGTGGGAGGAGAGGCACTCGATAACTCGCAAGGAGTCTAGTGGCACGGACAAAGCAATCCCGCGCAGCTGTTTCCTCCACGCTTCCAGTGAAAGGATGCTCAAGGGTTGCAAGAAAGAATGGGGAAATTAACTGGAAATTTTCTCGTCAGCGCCGCACGGGGAGAACTGAAAGGAGGGGAGAAAAATTACAGCCCTAGCTAGATCGTAAACGTACTATGCTCAGCACCCAGTGCTCTACCCCAACCAGCACCACGATCATTGGTGGCCATGTGGACACAGAGACACCACTTTCAGTCCAGATGGTGGCAGGTCTGGAGCCACGGGTTGCACCTAAGGGAAGCAAATGCAGAGATACAATACACTGGCCATCCGGACCCGTCCTAGGGCCCCCACGAGACAACGCTTTAGAGGAAAACCAAACTTCCATAGGATCCTACTCACCCATTGGTATTAAGCGGGTCGTGTCCTACTGGCTTTACAGGAACCCTTCAGCCCAGCCTGAGCACGCTTCCTAGGTTGTATTTCCTTCCCGTCTAAGCTAGAGAAGGAAGGACAGGCAAGTCTGTCCATCCTGAAAGGACAAACTGCAACCCGCAGTTAGCTAAGCTGTTGGTCTCAGTTCAGCCCGCAGCAGGTTTTGGTGCACTGTTTCAGCAGTAAAATACTCGTGGACCTCAGACAGCATCAACGGCATCAAAACTGAGCCCCCATGGGGTAAGAAGCCCCCTTCCAGCACTGTCTCCTGTAAGCACGTTCCCTCTTCAGCAGCGGCAGAGGAATACAACGGGGTGCAACTCCCTGCTTCTGCAGCAATGCCGTCCAAAGCCCGCACGCTGGAACGACTAAATGAGGGAGATACAAAAGTCTGAGAAAAACCCAGCCAGAAAGCTCAGCCCCCGTGTTGGTGCCCTGGGCACAGCACCAGGCAGGATGCCGCTACCTGATTCTGAGTTACTTGGCAGGAATTTCGACTCCGCTGCAGAATCACAGATTTTTCCACGTGCATTTACACGCCTTAGTTGCACACACAATTGTGGGAACCAGTCATCTAACCAGTTGCCTCCACGCTTCTCTTACCCGGATGGATGGATACATAAGTGGGTGCTTGAAGGTGTCCTTTCCCACAGGTGCACATGCAGTTGTACGTACGTACCCCTAGGTCCAATCTGCAGCAGAAATCCAACTGCTGGCCACCACGGCCCTTCATTTCTCCTCTCTTTCTCCCACCGTCAATACCTTGCTCCAGTGGTTTTCAACCTTGTTTCATTTGTGGACCCCAAAAAAGTTTTGGATGGTGGTATGAACCCCTTTTGGAAATTTCAAATGGAGGTGTAGACCTCTCCGAATTGCAAGTGTGGGTATTTATTCATATATTTTTAATTGATCAGTCATCTTTCGTGGACCCCTCAGACAGTGTGTGGACCACCAGAGGCCCACAGACCGTGAGTTGCAAACCACTGCCACCACCACAACTCCTGGATAGCTTCACCCCTCGCTCAATTATTCACGTGAGCCACATCCCAAACATGTAAAGAGGCACAAAACTCAACCACCTACATACTTTGATTCAACTATATACTCAGCCTCCAAGCCACCACCCAGTGCATAATACCGACAAGCCCTTTGTGGCCTCTGCTACGTGTGCGGTGAGTGAAACAAGTGTGAGACCAAACCCTGTCTTTGTTTACAGTGTCCCCTACTAGAAAATAATCAAGGTTACTGCCAGGCACAAGTGGGAATTTATTCATCGGTATTTCCTGGGTCCAACCTGTCCTGCGTGACACGGCCTCTTGTCGTCCTGGTGCATTCAGACAGCTACAGCAATGTTACGTATAGCAGTACCAGCCCACTGCCATGTAAAGGAAAATGTTATTCTAACGTGCATGGTTTCTTTTGGACGCTGTACATAGGCAGCTGACCGCAATACCGAACCGGAGCCGCTTGCTGCCTCTGAACGGAGAGGGTAACGGCTGGACGGTGCTGCTTCCTCGTTCCACTTGGCTGGCTGTTGCTGGGGGGCTTATTGAATAATAATGCATTTTGATGACGGGCTTGACCCTTTCCAGGTCAGATGCCTGGAGGATTCCACCAGAGGCTCATTTCCACCTGCCTACGGGCGCAGTGGCTCTGCCTCCCGATTTCCACGTATGCCAGATGCTGGAAGGAAACACGTTGGGAAAGCTCAGCGCTGCAGCTTCGAGCGTTGATGGGAACTCGGCCGCTGGAGAGAGGCCAAGGCAAATACATTTGTTTTCATTCCTTTCCATCACGGACAAAATTCCAGGGGAAACGCTCGATATTTGTAAGCGTGGTAGCCCACGCTGCGGGCTGTAACACCACTGCGCACAAACGCGGGACAGGCAGATGGGGCAGCGTGAAGCAGCGGGTACTCAACCACGAGTCAGACACGCGGTTTGATTCCACATCCAGTTACGAAATCACTGAAGGGTCCCGGGAAACCTGCTCCGAGCCTCAGTTTGCCTACCTGTATAATGGGCCAGCAAAGCTGCGACGTTCTTAGGAATCTCTCGAAACAAAAGACTATTGGTGCAAGCTAGTATGTCATTCATTATAAAAGGAAGGGGAGCATCAAGAGAGACTGATTAATTAAAGTCATGTACCTTACAAAATTCTACATGCCGCGTGGGATTAATCAAAAAGTACCAACGCTAGCAGATCGTTTGCTGATTCAATTAAACATTAATCATCTTAACTTTCATCAGTCATCAGCTACCAAAAAAACAAGGCTCTATTTCCTGAAACTGTTCATTCCTGTTGTTAAATTGGTATGTAATCTTTTCTCTAAGTTTGCCAAATCACTGAGGGCTGAACACCAGTCAGCAATGTCTGTTTTGCTTCCTGGATTCTAGGACATAAATTCTCCTGATTATAACTGTACTACAACACTACCAGCTCTATGCAGTTTCTCTCTCTCTATTGGGAACTTGACAAGAGCTGAATTCAAGGAAGCTGGAAAACTGGAGTAATGCTTCCTCCTCTCTCATTCTTGCTCCGTGTCATCGAAGCGTATTAGGGATATGGGAACACCAACCCCCCAGTGATTTGCAAGGGTGATTTGAGTGTTGTGCTTGAAAATCCCTTGGCAGTTTCTGCCTCGGACTGTAAGTTGCTTCTTGCTACATGCACATACAGCAGCTAGTATAACCTGTTAGTACCTCTCCATTGCAGCCGGACGATACGTGGCCGTATCGAAGTCAGCCTAGACTTGCCCACAAGTGCTGCAAGCACTCGAGACTGCAGTGAAGATCTACCCACCGCGGAGCACTTAGGAGAGCTACTGTAGGAAGCACTACACAAAACAGAAAAGATTTGCAAGAGAGGACATCCCTACATGGCTGCATATGGGTCCCTTGAGGACTAGTCAGACCCAAGAGACTAGTCACTCATCAAAAAGTAGTAGTGAGCTTAAAACAAAAAAAGAGTAACCCATGCAACATTTGTCAGGGGGGGCCAGGATCAAGGAAACAGAAACCCAATGGTTCTGCAGCCCTGTTGCCTCTATAAAACATTTTGCATACACTTAATTGCCTTCCCATGTAGTTTCCAAGAAGGAAGCAAATTCAACCCAAAAGCAAGCTGTGTAGCAGTGACATTGCACACCTAGAACGCGCATTGGTGAATGGATTACAAGCACCAAAGCTGGGTTTGTCTTTCTGGTCTATACCTTGGAGGCTATGAGCCAGGCACGAGTCTGGAGCCAGCTTCTAAAACTCATCAGGGAAGGCTGCATAAATCAGTGTTCATATATTTCCAAGAGGACTCTTAGCTTGCAAAAGGAGGAAAGGGTTAAAAATTAACCCAAAGCAAACGTTTGATACCGACTGTCCCCAAAACCTTTTAAGCGTGGTGGAAAAAGTGCCAAGTAAGGCCCTGCTATTGTAACAGCAGCATTAGGGGAGCAAGCGATGGCCTCTCAACGCAAGGCGGTCCAGTCCTTCACGAGGACTGCCAGAGGTGCTCCTTCATCACGCTTCACGGCTGGCTCCTCCGAGAAGTCCTCACAATGAAGCCACAAGGAATGGCAATATCAAGACTCAGAGACATGCGGCATAGACAGGGCAAAGGAAGTACAAAAACGGGACTTAAAAAAAATAAAAGTCACTTGAAAAAAAAAAAGGGGGGGGATCTGAGTAGACTGCATTTTTACTAAATCTCTACTAAAATTACAAAAATTTGGGGTTTAGTAAAAGACCTCCTCAAGGAGTCGCACCGGCTAGGTTATGATGAGAAGCTTGATCTAGCACAAGAGGGGCTTCCCAGATACAATCTCGGCTCTGGCACCGAACCTCGAGGAGACGAGACCTTACAACCTACCATCAAACCTGCTTCACGCATTTACATGCCGTACAGCTTTCTATTTTCCACAACACCTCGAAACCAGGACTCATTCTTGTGACTTGGGTTTTGAGATGGGTAGGAAGCATTAGCCCTCCTCTACGCACAGGGAAACCAAGGCACGGAAAGAAGTTACAGGCAGTCCTCGGACTTGACACCACTGGCTCCTGAAAACCACGGCTGAAGTCAGTATGTCGCGACTCAGACCTCATCTTCCCATAGGAACAATGTTATAAATGGGGGGTTGGTTCCTGAACCAAGGCCCGATACCCTATTTTCACCAAAAATAACCCAAAATGTTGTATTCAATCAATTATAGATGAGTAATATAGCTACATTAATGTATTTATGTTGTAAATAGCAATCGTATTGATTTGGAAGGATGCCTTGGAGGTGACTTTGCTGGAGTCTTCTCGGGCGTCTTGGCCGCAGGTTTTTCTGGAGTCTTGTCTGCTTTTTTAAAGAAAGCGCCCAAGGAAGTTTGGACAGACGTTCCCCAGGGAGATGGGCAACGCAGAGAACTTGTTCACCGGCATGGCGTGGGGTCAGATCAAGTGTGGTAAAGTCGAACCTGAGGTCCGAAAGTCGAACTAGGATGTCAACGACAACCGTTGTAAGTTTGCTGCAACTCGAAATGTCTGAAGTCAAGGACTGCCTGTCCTGATACTTCCAAGCCATGCCAGGAGTCCCAGACAGGCCCTAGGAGGAAACACCAGAGTTTTGAACCTAGCCACAAAGCTCAGGTCTCTAAAACCCCCGGTGCTTAATACTGGGTTTGGTTTCCCAGGAAAACAACAGTGTAAATCCAGTGATGTGAGAAAAAGCAGTGTAAAACCACCTAGATCCTAGATAGCGACAGCCAGATTTGCTCACGCATCCAGCAATCCACGAGGGAGTCATCGAACATACAGTCTGACTTCAACTCTCCGGTTACATCAGAGGGTATAAGATGCATTTAGTTGGCTGGGCCTGGGATCAAACACAGCTTCTTCACGCTGCCGGGGACAAACCCTTCAACAACAACAAAAAGCCAGTGCCCACTGGGGACAAACATCCAAAGGGCATGGTGGTGCTGGGCAGTGCTTCCCACTAGAAGGTCCCGTCGTCGATGCTGCTTCCCGGTGCACCAAGGGACCACACTTACCCAGGCAGAGCAGGAAAGGGCCAGGAGAAGCAAGAGCGCAAGTAGCCTCTTCATCTAAAAGCAGGGTTTGGAAAGCCCTTTGTAGTTGCAGTTTCTGGTTGCAGCATCCTCAGGGGACCCCCAACAAATCCATATTTGATCAGCCCAGGATTACACTCCTACCAGGGCATCACGTAAGCGAGCGTAATGTGTTAACCCTTTCACGCTGCCTCAAGAATTGGGGGGTGGGACGGGGACGGGGACATTCCTTTAGGTAATGCAAGTTGGAAGGGATGATGCATCCTGCAAACAAAGCCCCAAACGCCTCTGAAAGAGGAGTCTCCTTTGACAGCTGCAAGTTTAATGAGCGCCAGAGGCTCCCCAGGTGGCAGAAGGAACTTTGACTCGCTGTGGTTATCCACGCGCAGACATGATGGGAGTCCCAACGGGCAAAGAGAAAACAGCTTTTCTCCCGCACCTCCCAGCATCTCACTGGCACTAATGGTGCCTCCAGCTCCGACAACAGCTCGCCCAGGAGTAAGTTCAAAGGATGGATCAATGGAGGGGGATCAATTGCATTAGAAGTGGAGGAGCAGAGCTTCCTGAGGCTAGCATACCACCGATTCTGATTGCTTTGGGTTGGCTCCAAGACTACTCACCGATTCCAAGAGTCCTTTTATTTCAAGCACTGGTTAGGTGAAGCTCATTAACTACAACATATTGTACTAAGAGCTTTCACCATTTTTTATATATATATATATATATGTGTGTGTGTGTGTGTGTGTATCCATATTGATCGATCAATATATATATCATATATGATAGATCTATATCTATCTA
>JAGPOW010003310.1:20299076-20314496 GCA_030014935.1 Caiman crocodilus
AGAGAGAGAGAGAGAGAGAGAGAGAGAGAGAGAGAGAGAGAGAGAGAGATAATATAGATAGATATGCAAGAATGAATGTGTGGAGATATCTATATCTATAGATATATATAGCCACAAACACATCCTTACATATACACACATAATATGCATGATATATCTATACCTATATATCAGTCAATCAATATGGATACACACACACACAGAGCCGCCCTGCATGATAGCCATATGACATATATATATATAACTATGTATAGTTATAGCTAAGTGTTGTTATATCTATAATATATAGTTAGATATAAGCTTAGTCATATATATAATCTATAGTTAGATACAAGCTTAGTTATAGACAGACTGACAGACCAACAAGCTTACAAACCCTGCATTAAATCCATTCTGTAATCATGCAGTGTGCTTGGGGGCCAATCCTAGTCTCAGAAATGACTAGCAATGCTAGTGGGAAAAAGTTTCAGCCCTCTGCATAACTTTTATACATAAATTCTAAGCAGGGCAGGGCCAGCCAAGGCCTTTTGTCATGTAGTGTACAAGCACTGAGCAACCTCTGAAATATGAATCTCTTGTTTGGAGGGGGAAAGGAAACGTGTGAATACGAAATAAAACCAAACCATACCACACCACTACACACTTCATGCGCGTGCACACCCCTGTATCTTTAGGGCGCAGTCACCATGGTATTTAGGCACCAAGAAGACTGGCAGTCCCTAAGGGCTGAGACCCAGGGGCTCTTGCATACTACTTGAGAATCCCACTGCTGAAACCAGCCTGGTTTCGAATACAACAGCCATCATGCAAAGTGCCACTGATGCATGTAATGCCCAATCCTAAACTTTCTTAGGTTTCTAACCTGCCTCTGTCCAACTTCGACTGGCATCAGTGGAAGATGCCAGCAGGTAGATGGGACCAGAGATGCTCAGGTGACCGGGGCCAGTTAGGAACTTATATAAATAAGGGAGAAAAACCTAATTGGGTCTCAAGTTTTACATGGAAACACCGCTCAATGAAGGACTATGTAAACAACGAGCACAAAGTGATTCAGTCGCTGTACTCGGCCTTGAGGTCTCTGCTACCCGACATCCCTTGAGGACCTGGGGTAAACGTTTCAAAAGCAGCTAAGTGACTTAGAAACTTAAGTCAAAATGGCTTCTGAAAGTGCCTTAGGAACCTGGAGGCTAAGTGATGTGGAAGCAAGATTTAAACTTGCACTCCTAAGTCACCTAAGTCCTTAAAAAATATTCTGCCCTAAACAGAAAGCAAGACCCCTGCTCTCTAGCGCAGAGATCGGTCTGAGGCTGATATAGGAGAGGGCCCAATGCTCAAGGGAGAGGATGTAAAGAACAGGCGGGGCCAAAGCAAACCAGGCTGACATTTAGAAGCAGTAAAAGCGGCAAATAAATATCACTGCAGTCTAGTTACGCGTGGAGACTGCTGCTGAGCCAGGCAGGCAGCTGCCTCCCTCTCCCAAGCCTCCCACGTACAGGAATTAATGCTCTGGAGCTGTCATGCTTCCCTATGTGGGCGAGTGCCTTTAGTGCAACAGCAGTAAATGCATATTCCGCTGCTGATGGCCTCTCCTTCCAGCACGACACGACCAGCCAAGCTCTTCTTATCCCCACACTGACACCCCAGTGCTGACTCGCATGAAAAAACCCCAAAATGATAGGGTGCCCCTCGACGCACCTCACTCTGAGATAATATCACAGCAAGCCAAGATGTCCATTGCAGCGAAAAGCAGATTGCACCGCCACTTATACCTGGGACCAGGGGGAATGCTGTTTGATCAGCCCAGCGCACTAAAAGTATGGGGCAAGGGACTAGTGGGGAGGTGTGGATACCAGTGCTGACCCCAACTGTGTTGGAAATGTAGAAGAGTGGCTGAAACGAATAATTCAGGGAAAGCGATCTGAATACTTCCACCAGCCTTTGGTTGCCATCCTGACCGACTCTGCTGTGTAGCAAACTGACCACAGCATCCCACAGCTCCAAGCAAAGGCATCAAATGCGCCGATGGAGACTCGCTGCTGGCTGGCAGCAGTATCAGGCCCATGACAGATTCAGAGGGGCAGAAAGGAAATTTTGCCAGTGACACGTCAGCAGATTTCCTAAAAGCCATAGTAGCAAAAGCCTGGAAATAGTGCACATGACCATACTAACCCCTCCTCCAGGATGTACTTATTATACTTGAAAAAATGTGCTATGGCAGTTAAGATCTCCAGTCGTTTTGGCAGACAAGGTGGAAAAGAAAGAGGGCGAGAAAACAGGTACAACCCTGTTAGTCTATGCATTGCCCTAGGTCTCCTTCCTATCTGGAGAAACAGGTCCTTCCGATGAGATCCTACATCCGAGTTCAGGCATTCGCAGCGCTCCATTCCCTCATTAGCTAACGAGTCCTTCACGCGGACTCTGTGTCTGAGAACTTCCTATCGGCCAGTCACAACATGAGAACAGTGTCCCCACGGCCACGCTAACAACCACCGCGCTGGTGGCGATGATCCTGCGGCGGGTGATACAGCTTGCTCCCCTGAGAAATAAAAGTACTTTTCCTAATGATTCCGACTTATCTTGGTTTCCGCTCTTCTCCCAGACCAGAGCGAGGAACTGAAATAAGACAAATTAACATGCTAGTTTAAAATATGGGGAGAAAAAAAACTAAAAACTTGGTATTCAGGGAAGATTTATTGGAGAAACTTGTTCATTGCAAACCCTCCCCCCTTGCCTTAAATAGGATCTGTCAGCACACGTTATATGTGGATGTAATGAAATAAACCTCCCGGTCTCGCTCTTCTGAATGATATGGGGTCCTGCATTCATTAAATATTAAGCTCAACTATTTTAGCTCCGCCGTGCAGCAGCGCGTGGATCCGAAACGGGGGATCTCGGGCATTGAGCGATTGAGCGCTCAGACCTGTGCAGCGCTCTGCCCCTCCACGGCCCACCCGTTACAAGTGAGAAATGCAGAAGGTGCGTTCGCAGTTTGTCGAAACTCAAACTTGACAAATGCTGTGACGGGAAGGATGGCAGAAACCCCAACCCGGACCCACGCGGGGTTTTTTTTGTTGTGGAGTTTTCCAACTCTTAAGTTTTAGAGCCACCCCTGGGAGGACAGGAGGTAGCAACTTCATTTTAAACAGTGCAGAGATACTAAGTGATATGCAGGGGACTGTGGTTTTCTCCGAATTAAAAAAATCCCCAGTTTTCGGCTTAAAAAAAGTAACTCGAAATCCACATTTTTCCGTGATTAAAATGAAACGCCACCGATATGGAAAGCTATATGTAGTGGTGTTTCATTTTAATCATGGAAAAATGTGGGTTTGGGGCTACTTTTTTAAAAACTAAAATTGGGGATTTGTTTTAAATCAGAGAAAACCAGGATCCTTGATTACTGGTCCCCTGATCACTGATATGTCCAGGGCCATGTAAGAAGTCTGGGACAAGCCGGGATTTAAGCCCATTTCTCTTGTCTGCTGACCAACTTTCCCCTTTCTATATATAGATGTGCATGTATTATACACACAGATAATATGGATGCATGTGCACACACACGGCTATAGACAGATAAACACCCATGCCCACATACACATGTCAAGAAACACCCACAAACCCCAATGGACCAAATCCTGAGCTGATGCCGAAAGTGCAGCTCTGCTGACTCCACTCTTTTGCACCAGCCGAGGATTGGGCCCTTTATCATACACAGCATTTACAAGTGTGTCCATAGAAGTCACCGCTGCCTAAGTAATGCCGTGGCACAAATATAAAATATTCCGGACATCTTTGCATTTGAATAAAACCTGTATTGAGGAGTCAAGAGTTGAGGCAACTGGGGGGCTTCCTCCTCCGGATGTCGAGGAGTACAAACCGCTCTTCCATAAAGCATCCGAGCTCAGCAAACTCTTTTAAACTGCCTGCAAATGCTGTGATACGTTGTGCTTCTGCAGCACCTGTCTGGGGAGCCCCTCCAAGTGCTTTTTAGAAACATCAATTAAAGCCATGACACAGCTGTGAGACAGGAAGGGATTCAGCAGAAGGGAAAACTGAGGCATGGGGGGGGAGATGAAATACTCAGGGGCACCTAAGTGATTTATGGTAATAACCCACATCCCGATTTTCAAAAGTGCCTTGGGGTCATCAGATGTGATTTTTAAAGGTATTTCAGTGGCACAAGATGCAGACGAGCCCCTCAGTGAGCTCACAGCAGCGCACAGGTATGTAACTCCAGGGCCCCTGGATCATTTTTGGAAAACGAGACTTAGCCGGGTAGGAGCTGCGAAACCGGGCAGAGCAGCGTTTCCATACCTCTGAAAACCACTTCTGGAAACCGCACCCAGGCAGACTGGGAAAGGCACCATGGCAAGAAGGTAAAAGGGAGCTTTCTTTAGACTTTCCAGAGGAAGAAGGAAAAAAAACTGCTCCGGGAAGATGAACTTTTCGATTCTGCAAGGTGCTCAAATGTCACCGTGATAAATGCAGTATCCACGCTTGCACGGATCCTCCACACCCACAGCGCAGCCAGGGGCAGAGTCCTCAAGTCTGCTATCCAGGCCCCTAATCTATTAGATTACACTTCCCCGACACTTTCTGAAGACGCCTGCCTCTGTTTTTTTCTAGGTTCATCGACGGTTGCTGAAGTTTTCATCTTTGCTTGCAACAGAGCAAGCCTCCCAGAGAGCGGCAAAGCATAGGATTGTCATAACCATCACAGCCCGGACGGCTATAACATCTGTGAGCTTTTGCTAGGCAGCTCCCTTCTAAGTTTGCTTGAACCAATAACACAATATATTTGGAAGGAGAGACAGGGAACCAAAACCTCCTTTTGTTTTTAATCGGGGCACGAGAGCCAAAAGCCCTTGAAGATTAGAGAAGCTAGAAGTCAGAGACTGGGATATACCCTTTCGTAGCCGGTCAGCCTGGACTTGACCCCAGCCGGTTTCCTGCCCCTTGGGCAGGGGGCTGCATCCGATGACCTTGCGAGGTCTAGGGTGGTCATCATGGAGGACAGTCCGGTTGTCCTCTCTGGATACCAAACCTTTCCGAGTTAGAAAAATAAAAATTTTATAAAATAGAGTTTATAACTCTTTATAGAGTTATTTTTCTCTTCAAAAGAAAAAATAGAGGGCATAAAGGCATTGGGTTTCGTATCAATAGAGGACAACCGGATTGTCCTCCACGATGGCCAACCTAGAGGTCTCTTCCACCCTACTGTCCATGACTTGAGTGACTCGGGCTACACCAGAACGACTGTTACCGAAAAGAAAATCCAAGCACCTTTTCCTTGGCTGCGTTATGACCCCGTGGCCAGAACATTGGTTATAAAAACACAGACTTCAGGGAATAACGCACAGTAACCCAGGACCCGCTTCTGTCTGGAAATCAAAAGCACTCACACCAAAAAAAAGAAGTCTAAAACAGAAAATATGAGTTAGCTTCCGGAAGCAGTCACCAAGGCAAGTGCAAATCAATAAAGCAGAGCTGTCCCGCCAGCTGAAGGGACTCAGGTGACCGCGAGCAGGCTTCCCCGAGGCACCTTTACACGCCGCAGCTCTTTGCCTGCCTGTTTAATGGACTCGTCTGAAAAAAACCCACACAACGCAGGCTCTATTCTCCATATGGTCAAATCAGCTCCTCCTCTCTGCCCCCAATTAACGATGCAGTTGATCTGTAATTAATCTGGAAAGATGCCGGAGGCTGAACAATGCAGCAGGAAGAGAAGGCACCGGCACGGCAGGGAGAGAGCCTGCGCCGGGTGCGGAGCCGCACCGTTTGCTGTCCGTGGTGGGGCTCCAGGCTCCGGGTCAGACGGGAAGGGAAAGCAATCCATCGAGCTGAAGAGCTCTGCCTCGTTAACCGGCACGGGGGGCAAGCCGTAGGTTGCCAAAGAAAGGGGTGGTGGGAACGCCACGCGGCGTATGCCCGCAGCAGTCCTGCTCGCTCAGAAAGGGAAACATCTTCTAGTCAGAGATGAGGCTTCTGCTACTTCTCCCTTCGCAGTAAACTATTAAACACGAGCAAAACACCCTGTGTGTTTAGGCAGCCCATTTATACGAGGACGGCTCTGATTATGCGGCCTTCACACAGATGCCCTTTATTTTGCACGCACACAGACACATTTACACAAACGCATGCCAACATTTAGGACAGAGGCAGGCAAGATGCATATGCACTCAAATCCCCTATATTGGGTAGATATAAAAAGGGCAGGGGCTGACCTTGGAGCACTGGGTTTTAGCTCCTGCAGCATTTGCAAGATTATGGCTCCACTGTTATCATTAAAGCGATAACTAGGGAAACAAATGAAACAAAGCAGCCCCATGCGGCTTTGTTACAGGCACAAAGGAGAGGAAGGAAAGCGCTCGGGTACCGCGCTGCATCCAGCCTCCCCCCGGTTTCTTTGGGGCCTTCAGCATGTGCCGGCTTAATATTATATATATATCCACAAATAACTTTGCATAAAAGAAAAACCAAGGGACTCCAGCAAGTCCCTGAACTGCGCCTGCGGTGCTGTTTCTGCCTTTTAGCTTGCAAGCATGTCAATACAGCTGTGTGGCTGCTGCCCGGTCCATTCAGAAGAGGTAGCCTGCAGGTGAAATCCTGCTCATTCCTAACGCTCTTCTGCTCTCAGGAAGGGATCCTCAGATATCGCAGTACCCACCCCTGCTCATCCAAGTTCAGCAGCCGGCGAGAGCCTGGAGACAAAGTCATGGGCACGTGTACCATCACAAAGGAACGTGCACTTTGCTGATTGCCCCGAGGGCCCAACTGGGAGATGCAACATTGCAGATCGTAGATTACTCTTCGCTTTCTTGCTCGCTTTTGTTCGTAGGGAGGGACAGGAACTTAGGAAAATTATGGGAGAATGGGTTTGGGTGAGTGAGGAGTATCCAGCATTGGTAAACATCCAGCTTTTAACTTGGGGAACCCATGGGGAAGGGTATTTTTAGCCAAGGAAGAGATGCACCTCTACAGGATATGTGCAAGGGTTGATCTTCAACCGAGTCATCGAACTGGCCCCGATGCAACATATCGGTGCCCATGATAACAGAACATTTCTGCCGGCCTAAACCACAAAGAACTGGAGGAGACAAAAGCCCATGGGTATCCAAGTGCAAAGCACTCTGCTCTGGGGCACCTGGCATAGGGCTACTGCAGGCAATTAAGATCCAAGGTTGAGATTTCCCCTAAATTTGCGTGTGCCAAAAATGGGATGTTGGCCCAGACAAGGGTGGAGGGAGAAAGGCAGCTGCAATATTTTAGGTGCTCAAACACTGCAGTGAGATGGCAACAAAGGCCTATGCAGAGGTCAATCCGAATGGTCCCGATCCTCAGCTTTTGCCAGCTGAAGGCAATGGAGCTATGCCACTTCACACCAGCCCACAATGTTTGGGTGGCGGGGGAATAACATCTCTACCTTAGGGACAATGCTAAGGCATAGTATGGAAAACACGCCTGGGCTGCTTTCCAGTACGGACGCCGCCTTCCCGATAAGCAGAGCGCCATTTGAGTCGCCTGCCTGCGCTGTGACATGCCACTGGGAACCGGCACAAAGAGGCATTGTGCTGTGCTCCAGAAGTTATTTGAGCAAATGAAAGAAAACACCACCCGAGCCTCCTTCCTTGCTAGGGAGGGAGGGAGGAATGCAGCAGGCTCACAGAGGGCATTCATCCAGCGCAGAAGTAAACCTATAGCCTGGCCGCCGTGTCCCTCTGCACACTTCGGACGCCGGAGAAAAGCATCTCTGTGTGAACCCGTCGCCCCCAGGGCTTAATGCTTGCCTCGCGTTAAGTCACCCGATGAGAACTATTGCACCGCTGCAATGCGAGAGTATAACTATCAGGCAAATTCTGGGGAAGAGGCAGGGGTGGGAGGACGAGGAGCGAGGCCGAGCCGGCTCCGCTTGCAGAAGAGCGGCGTCGAGACGACTTGGTGTCCAGCATTTCCTCTGCTATTCGCCGCTTCGACGACACCTGCCTCCCAACCATCCCCGTGCCCCAGGAGATGCAATGGGAGATGGAATTATTCTCATTCAATAAGCAAGCAGAGCTGTGACGAGCAGGGACGGACCAGCTACGGGACACCAGCACAACACCTCCCACCTCGCTCACAAAGGAGGAAGGCAGGAACACGAGGCTGATTGCCACTTGCTGAGCCCAAGCTCGCACGCCCTGGGCCGCCCCGGGGCCGGAAGCCAGCTGGTACAGCCCCAAGTATACAAGTGGGTTTTGGTGGCTGGAACATCACAAAAGCGAGTCCTTGGTAGAAAGGTGCAAAAATTCACCTTCAAACCGCCGCCAGGGAAAGGATCAGACAGAACCTGCCGGTTTGAGTGCAATACCCCCCCAAGCTGCGCCTCTTGCTCTAGTAGCTAGGTAAGATTGAAAGCAAACTAATTTGGGGGAATTTCAGGGAAGGAACCATGCACCACCTAGCACAGCCATCTGACAGCGCTGCCTCTGCGCACGGAGGAAGGGGACGCCCTCCGCAAGTCACAGCCTTGGGCAGCAAGAGAAGAACTGCTAATTCAGTGTTTCTTCCCCAAATGCCTTATTCCACCGGACAGTTTTTGGATAAAAATACGAGCTGCCGCTCCCTATTGGAAGGCACAGAAAGGTTGTGACAATCCCAACCCTTTGCCATCCCGCAGGGGCAAATCTTTAACAAGCGAGTGCAACGCAGATGCATCGTGCATCCTTCCTGCAGGGTTTGGCAGGCCAGCCACGGGTGTAAAACGAGCTGCTGCTTTCGAAAATCGGGGCGGCGGAAGGTCGGATCTGGATGAGGCTCTGGGACGGGCAGCGTTACCAAGCCTCAGATCCCTTCGCTGGGGGCCTCGGGATGCGCAGTTGAGCTTTGGGTCCGAGTCTCAATGCTAAGAAACCGATGATGAAAACGACAAGGCTCGCACGAGATGAAATCCCCTCTTCCATTCCCTTTAAAGTAGAGCTGATTAAAGCCATCTAAATAGCTTCAGATCAATGGGAACTGTAAGGGCGCCGGTAACCTTGAGGCTTGGAAGCACATTTACAGTATATTGCAACAACAGGCTCTCTCCAGGAAGGCTGAAAGAAGGGGTCCCCTTCCCCCAGCCTTTATTGATTGGATTTGTTGAAACAGATGGAAAAAAAAAACAAAAAACCCCGCACGCACACAGCTAGTCGGATACAAAACATGGATATTCAAACCCGCTTCCAAGAAAATGGCTTAAGCGCGTATTATGTTTAATCCCCTTTGATCAAGGTCTCGTATGTACGCAGAAAAATATTATAGATTTCCGTGTACTTTCAAGGGTGAAGCTCATATTTGCATGCTGTTCTGAAACATAGCCCCCATGCACTCAAAATTTTAAATATATATATATATATATATAGATATATATATATATATCTATATATATCTGGGGGGGGGAGGGGGCGCACAAAGAAGGCAGGTTTAAGGATAGCCTGGAAGCATTCAGAAACTTGGAAACTTGCACAGGAAGCTAACTGACCTGCACAATGTCAATTCATCCACCAAAAAACCCCCTTTGAAATGATTTTTGGCTTATTTCCTTTGTCCCTCTTCCAGCAGCTAAAAAAAAAGCAACAGTAGAAACCTTACAGAGGCCAGGGAATTTGTCGGAGTGTAGAAGGGCGACCCCCCGGTCTTACGCCTTGATCGTTCCCGTTTTTCCCAGGCAAAACGGAAGTGGATGGTGCCCCTTGGGTTTTGGTATCTCCACTCTTCTCCCCAGAGTCACCTCTTGGCTGTGCTCGCTAGCCACCTCAATACACCCCTAGCCTAGACAAGGAGAGCAAAGCCTGGTTAAGCCAGCAGCAATGCTCATAAAACCTGCTGCAAACCAGACCACCGGCCAACACCCAATCTGCTCCATGGGATGGGGCCCCTACTTCATGGGACCCCAGCAAGAATGAAGCCGCCTGTTTTTACACGGGTGTAGCAGCTTCAGCAAAAAAGAGGTGTAAAGCAGGCCAAACCGTCTCTGACCACTCCGCTCCCCACCTCTCCGACTCAAAGCTCATTAAGGAAATTACAATTAAATGCGTTTAATGCTCTGTCAACTACTGCTACCGTAATGCAGCGACAGCATCCTTGTGAGCGCGTGTGCGCAGATGCACGTGCTCGCACACTGCTTTGAAAAAGCTCCTGTCTCAACAACCCTTCATCCCCTTCTCAAATGGTCGGCCCAAGCCCATTCTGGTGATCCCAACGATGCAAATTCCTCTTCCATAATGGGACCACACGGCTACACTCATGAGGATTTCTAGCTGATGTGCTCGACGCTGACATATCCAGGCTTCCCATTTCAAAGACCGTCACGCCGGGACCCCGTGGCTCTGCCGTTGCCCACGAAGCCTGTCGAGAGGAATGGTGACACGAGTGCCTTTTCAAAGCCAAGTTGTTAAGCTCGCATTTCAGACGGGGAGCCACTCAGGGGAGCAGAGGCCGACAGCGGACGAACCCAAGTGACAGCCAGGAGATAGGAATCCCCTACATTTTGCACCGGTATCAGTTTTTCTTAAAAGCTTAAAACCGCATACCAGAATACTACAAACACCCCACAGAAGAAGCAGGGAGTGCAGAAACCTTTCTGGTGGATGACAAAAGGCATCATCCTGGATTTGGTTGGGAGTTATGGCTTTGATTTATTCAAAGCTACAACTGCACACTCACGGGGGGGTAGGGGGTTTGACCTTTGCTGCTGGCACTGCTTTCCCCATAGCCACGCGCAGCACAGGGCTTTACAAGCACGGCACTCGAGTCGATGGACTCGGCGTGAACCAGTTGGTTTTCGGACCAAGCTGACATTCGCCTTCACGAATTTCCTTCCACCTTGGCAGCTTCAAGACGAGCCCAAAGCAAAAGGAAAGTGCCCGAGGATGAGAGGCAGAAGAATCACGTACAAGAAAAATAGTAAGCAGATGGCCATTCAGCTTCCCTTTTCTGTTCTTTTATTTGATGACAGCTCACGAAGGCTCGGGAAGATGATGAAGAAGCATCTCGGCAGGTACTGGAGATCTCCCCAAGGTGCATAATGAGACTATACAGAGGGAGGCACAGAAGATTGTTCCTCTGTCTCCTCGACAGAGCGAGAAAGCCACAGCAGGAACATTAGAGGAGTCACGTTAGAGAGATGGAGCGTGTCTGAAACTTTAAAAAGTTTTTTTCCTGCAGGGTTTTGGGTTTGAATTTCAAAAAAAATTCACGTTTCGTTTCCCTGATTTTTCCGCCGATTCCCAGATAACACAAGAAATGCCAATGGTTTCAAGAGCGATGCAAAGCACCAAATCAGGAAACTGCAGACGGCTTGGTTTAATCTCTTGTGGGGAAATCCTTGGACCCAAATGTTTTTGAGCAGGATAGGAGAAGAATAGAAAGCTGGATGTTCAAGCAGGGGGAAATCTGTTTTCTGAGCTTCTGGAACAGTATCACTGGGGACGAAGCACCCTGGGTGAAGCCCACAAGCATTTAACGAGGTCCCACATCAGAGACAAACCTTTCCTTTGGGTTAAGCAGACGACCTGTGAGCTAAGTGTGGAAGCAAAGGCAATTTTTATCAGTACATGTCCCCTGGGAGGCAGGGCTGTCTTTCGGTTACAGGACTGGAGAATGACGAAGGGCAGCTGGATTCAGACGTCCACGCGCTTCTTGTGCACGCCTAGGGAAGTGGTTTCCGTTCTCTGTCTTGTTCCCCATGTCCTACGATAGGACTAATAATGCAATCAGCTTCTCACCAGTATCATTCATCTAACCAGGGGTGGGGAGTTATTTTGGACAGAGGGCTGCTTACTGAGTTTTGGCACTCCATCGAGCGCTGCATGACAGGCAGCCAGGGGCGGATCAATATTAATTTTCTAAATTTTTTAGGGCCCCACGGGGCAGACAGAATGACCCGGCAAGCCGCAACCGGCCCCTGGGCCGCATTTTGCCCACCCGGATAACCCCCGATGCTGTGGCTGCTGCCTGGGCAGGCTATTCAGAGCTTGCCTACATCGTAACAGCTAACCTTTTCCCACTGTTGCCATTCACTAAAAGAACAACAGTCAAACAGAGGTAACAGAAACATGAGTTCAGTAACAAAATGAACGTAGACCTGGAAGTCCAGGCTGCTGCAGGCGCAGCCTATTGTGCAATAACCCTCCACCCAAGAGGTTCCCCCCCAAGGATCTCCATGCTAGCCCTTCCTGCCCCGCAGCCACAAAACACCTGGCAACAAAATTTGCACATTTAGCAAACATGCCACAGGAAGCATGCAGAACTGCCTTGTCATTGGTGCATGGAGGACCCAGGCAACACGGGGGCACGCATAGGTTACTTTACAATCGATGCAAGGACCCTGCATCATATTCAAAACAAAGGATATTTTTGGTTAAGAGGATGAAGAAAAAGGAAGAGCACTAAGAGAGCAGCGAGCGAACGACAACCGAGTTGGCACACGCTTTGATTATTTCATTAAGCCGAATCTTCCCCCAGTCACCAGGGAGAAGCAAACATCTTGTAAATTTGAGTTTTATTATTATGACAAGCTAGTTTGCCAAGCAGATTTCCCAAAAGTAGCCTAGCGCTAGTTTACCCTTCGCTCTCTGGATCGCCTAGTCAAACATCCTGAATTCTTCAGCTGAGGGCAAGCCTACCGA
Organism: Caiman crocodilus; assembly: GCA_030014935.1. Lineage (NCBI taxonomy): Eukaryota > Metazoa > Chordata > Crocodylia > Alligatoridae > Caiman > Caiman crocodilus. The sequence continues at coordinate 20,311,721 of JAGPOW010003310.1, forward strand.
GTTACAATCAAACCCTGGCATGTTGGCACTGGCTTCTCTGTGACCTTGGAAAATGCGCTTCAAGGTGTTTTATAAAGTGCCCATAAAGCTACCAAGATCCTGCTTCCATCCTGGCACGCGTGTGAATATACAGCCTCATTTTCATACGTAACGCGTGACCTTTGAGAAGTTCACCGGAGGCAAGAGATGACGGTTCAAGTGCTCGACACGGGTAAGGCAAATCTTCACCTTCTGGACAGGGGAACTGTTAAGACAGACAACTTATTTCTCTTTCAAGGAGCACTCGGTCTTCTTCCCCTCTGCTGCAAATGCTGGGACCAAATCTAGCAGCAGCTTAAAGGGGTGAATACAGAGAAGGAAGCCCTGGGTCTGCCCTTAGCTCTGCCCATAGCTCTTTTGGTGGCCTTGGGCCAACATAGCCAAAAGCAGAGGGCTGAAGCCTGCCTTCTGCATCCACGTTTGCATCTAGGCAACGCTCATCTCGCATCACAATCAAGCCCTAAGTATTTTGGCACGCAAGTCAGAACATGGCCTTTTATTGTCTTTCCGTTCCTCCATTTTTTTCCGTCTGGAAGGTACTACCAGGATGGCGTTAGGTTAAATTGAATAATATTCAGACAGCATGTTCTGGATCTTACGTAGTAGCTGTTCTTGGTGCAAGGAGACATTTGGCTGGGATGATCCAGTCCTGCTTGGAGCAGGGGGTTGGACTAGACGTGACCTCCTGAGGGCCCTTCGCACCCCTCATTTTCTATGATTTCTTCTTAACGACGGCAAGAAATCCACTGGCCAGGACTGTGGCTAAGTCATCTTTCTGCAGTAGCCAAATATTTACATAGCAGCCGCTCCTAGGGTAACGGCACTCTCCCAGTATGGTTCGTTAGCCTCTGGTACAAGACACGAGGCACGCGTATTGCTAAATCGCAGCCCTGGCACTGTATGGCCGGCACTGCTGCAAGGCCACCAGGCAATAGCTCACTTACATTTACTGACGGCCGGTGAGGTTTTGAGGCCTCCGGCTTCAGGACCAGAGCCTATTTCGAAGGGCAATTCTCATTGCAATTATATAGGTGAAGGTACAGATTGGCTTTTATCTGCACTGACCTCATCAAGTTGCTTCCTCCTGTCCTTGCAGCCGAGTCGCCTCATCTCTCAAATCGGGTGAGGACTCTGACCTCCCTTTGCAAAGCGGTTATTACCCGCCTCACATTTTCTTGCAAACCGTTTGGCTCTCTCCAACCCAGCATGGCTCACAGATTAGAGGAAGAGGGGTTTTCACAGCTGCATTTCACAGGCTCTCAGCTGGCCTTGTTTTGTCAAAAGTGACAAACACATCAAACAGCACAGCTGAAGGCACTATTCCACCATCAGCGAGAGCATGTACCTCTTTGAATATCAACATCGACAGCTAAAATGAAGAACCCACCCCTGCGGAGTTTGTTTGCCAGCCACCGAACGGTGCTCGAAGCAATCTAAGTCCAAGAGAAAAGTTACCAGTGAGCTTTATCAGCCTTCGTATAAACTGCACCGAGTACTCTGCCTGGAAAAAAGACATCTTCACCGCACTGAAAGCAACGGGAGCTGTGCCGGGCTCTTGAATAGGGCACGAACTGCTCTCACGAAAGGAACATAGTGAAAACAAGCCGAGCTGCATCTGTTTCAGCCTGAACGATGGACGGGCCCCTTGCACCTGAAAGCGGGCAGGGAAGCCTGTAGCAATCCCCAGAGCCAGAGGCTGAAGGATGCCGCCTGTCGCAGCGCGCACGAGGGAGCTCACAGAAAGGATTGCACAGGTACGTGCAGAGGCATGCTTTCCACTCAGTTATCTCCTGCAGTCTGAAATCGGAGCCCAAGTCATCAAGGTGGACAGCAGAAATACTGGGAGCAAAGTACATTTCTGGGTGAAACAGAGAACGCCGCTCAGCAACCGGGACGGGAAGAGCGAGCATGCAGCTCTCCTGCCACGAGGAGCAGAATATTGCTTTGGAAAATGCCTGCCTAATTTTCCAGGCTACTGAAAATAAATCTCAATGCCACAAGCGCATATGTTTCCAATATAGACCTGTCCAGCTCCGCTCGAAAGGCCATTACGGGGAATTTACTGCTATTGGGACAGTTATCGAGGACTGCGAGCTACATTGCACTCTGCTCCCTCTTATTCTTCGGATGATCCTAGTCAGAGCAGCTCTGGGGATCCCTGCACACGCGTGTGCCTGTTCACTAGTAGTTATTGGCCTCTGCTTCCCTGTGGCCAGCCCCACAGCTGGCACCTGGAAAAGATGGCACCGGCAATAGCCACGTTTCTCTGCTGGCTCCTATGCTTTACATTAGCAAGCCACTTTAAAATGGCATGAGGGGGTGAAAAGCACCTTGGTTCAAGTTCGCAGATGACACTAAGATGTGGGGAGAAGTGAGCACGCTAGAAGAGAGGGACAGGCTAACACTAGATCTGGACAGGTTACAGGGGTGGGCGGATGAGAACAGGATGGGTTTCAATATGGACAAGTGCAAGGTGCTGCACCTGGGGAGGAAGAGCCAGCAGCATACCTACAGGCTGGGGAGCTCCCTCCTCATCAGTGCAGAGGTAGAGAAGGATCTTGGAGTCATTACTGATGCCAAAATGAACATGGGCCGACGGCGTGGGGAGGCGTTCAGAAAGGCCAACCGCACCTTGTCGTGCATCCACAGATGCATCTCGAGCAGGTCCAAGGAGGCGATCCTCCCCTCTATGCGACACTGGTCAGGCCACAGCTGGAGTGCTGCATCCAGTTCTGGG
>JAGPOW010003310.1:20314596-20327316 GCA_030014935.1 Caiman crocodilus
CACGGTGCAGGCAGCCGGGAAGCAGGAGCGGCACGTTCAGATGTAGTCCGTCGGCACTCCACCAGACGGGAAGCCAACGGGTCTCGGGTCTCTAGAGCAAAACCCTCAAGCTAGCTTTCGTTGGAGACGGAAGTGGTGCGTGCATCTCTTATAGCCAGGAAAGGAAGTGGAGAAGGGGATCTAAGGAGCTCTTCACTGGAACTAGCTGGAAAAGTGGTAGTTTCTTTCCCTCCCACAAAAGAAACGAATTAAAAGAAATGAAAACTAAAAAAAAAAGTTAATTTCCCCTGACGTTTGTGTTCACTCATTAAACCCTAGAAAATATTTCAAGACTATTTTTGGTACCTGACCGAAAACGAAATGGTCTTTTTGATCAAAAAAATGCGGATGGGGGGTGGGGGGGGGAAATCTTGATAATCATTTTCTTACGTGTTTCCTCAAGGACACCTCAAAAAAACCAGTGAGAAATAATCTTCCTCAAAAGACGGCCATCAGCTCAGATTTTCATAAGAGCCTGGTGATTTGCAGGGAAATCAATTGGAGGTACTACTACTGAAAAATCAGCTACAAAACAACCTACCGGAGACCAAGTCAACGGCTGACCGTTCTCAGTCCGCTCTGCAGGGGCCATCCATCTAGACAAACTCTTCCTTACAGCAGAGGAGACATGGAAATACCAATAGGGAGGGCCAAATTCTCTGAGGGAGTACACAGGCATATTTTGACTGAAGTCAATGGAGTTGTACCCATTTACCTAAGGAGAGAATTTGGTCCCGAGGAGGAAGAAGAGCTTGCAAAAACTTAGGGGAGATAAAGGGCAGAAGTCGCTATGCAATTCTGCATGGGCAGCGCTTTGCAGACTGGTTACAAGCCACGCTCGGTGTTCGACTACCACGAGGGTAGGCAATTAATTGTAGCTGGAAATGCTCCTTTCTTTTATGAACTGAGTAGCTCCTGCAATCCATCTAGCTGCTTCTATGAATTCCAGTTTTCATTAGCACATAGGCCGCTTGCAATTGGAATCGCTCCAGGTACGGTTTCCTACGAGTCTGCAGGAGAGCTGCAGTAACACTCAACTAAAAGGTTAGCTTTGCAAATGGGATGGGCAGGGCTAGCACTCTGAAGTTATTTGGCTCAATACGAGGCTTGCTGGGTGGAACTGTGAGAGAGGATCTAATGGTGCCTTCTGGCCTTAAAAGTCTATGATGCGTTTAACATGTCATAGAGCAGGTCTTTACTGACTTATAAAAGAAAAAAAATGCATGTGTTGTGTCCAGCCAGTGATTCAGACGGCGTAAGCAGCCGTGCTGAAGGTGCAAAAGAGGATTCTTCCATCCCACGCTCCAACTTCGCCATTCTCACAAGCAACGGGGCGACGTGGTGGCTCACCATGATGCTATCAGCCAATGAGGGGGTGGGAGAGGAATGGGACGCACTGCTTCGTGGAAGAGGGCCCCACAAAGTCTGATGAGAGCCTCTGCCCCTCGATAAGCTGGAAAGAAAAGCAACGCAGCTCTGTGCTCTTCCAGACTCGGTAAGTTCATCTGGCAGAGATGCATTACTTACTTGGATGATATAATTTGAAGTCGCAAGTGCCACCAGCTGCTTATCTCCTGCTAAAATGCAAGTGTTGAAAATTTAATAAGAACATATTGGATAAATATGGAATCCGCAGAAACCACCGGCTCTAATGAATTTCAACTTGCAACACTAAAACCACATAGTCTGTAAAAAAAAGAAAGAAAAAAACAACAAAGACCAGATAAAACAATGCCGCGTGCCCACCGCAGATCACAAAGAAGTCCCGATGGTATGTGCTCGCTCGCCAAGTCTCCTATACGTATTATATACGCAGATAACCGATAAGCAATACGCTAAATCTGCCTGCATTGGAGGCCACTCTTCGAAGCCAGGTACCGTCTTTCAAAGGTACTCGACCCTGACATGCTAGCTAAAACTGGTTCTCGGCTCCGCCAACGCACGCTAAAAGCCATTGCTCACATTTCAGCACAATTGTCAATCTCTGCTCAAGGGAGGCCAACCACCAAGTTAGCCCAGAGACTGGTCTATCGCTTAAATACCAGGGCAGGGGGGTCGGGTCGCTGGAAAGCAGGAATGACGGAGGGTTGCATTCGACGGCGGCAGTCTTGCTGGCTTCATGCAGGAAGGTGGCAGATGAGGTTGAACGCTGCGAACACAACTCCTTCTTGCGATGTATAATGAAAACCAAGAAAGGGAGCATTCACGCCAGGACATCACTGCAAACTAAAACAAAACTATCCCAACTTACTGTAAAAAGAAGTTGCTAGGGTAAACTGAAGAGCCTTTTTGCTTCCTTTTTAATACAACAAAAAGCAAGCAAGCTTTGGCTACTATCATCTTAGATTTTGGAAGCAAGGGGAGGAAATGGTCCTCCCTTCTCTCACCAAAGTGACACTAATTAATCACTCATCATTAAGATGCTACAAAGTGCTTTAATTTTCCTCCCCAAAACCAAAATATTTTCCTTTTTTTTTTTTTGACAAGGGAGGACAATAAATGTCATTAAAGATTTATATTGCTTATGGACACTTCCACCCAGGTAAGTAAAAAAAAAAAATCAGTCCTCAGCTATCAGAGCTATTTTGCTCGACTCTAGCTGCTTAGATCACATCAGAGCGAGGGTGCCAGGGAGACAGTATGACTGAAAGGAAAAAGGGGAACGATTAGGATTTCCACTGCAAACAGAAAGCCTTTCATTTTGTGTCAAGTTCTCCAAGTTGAGTTGAACCCCTATCGTTTTATCAAGCTCTGAAAAAACCCAGTCCACGGGGATGACTCTGAAAAGCTCAAATAATTCCACATCAAACTGAACTGCGCTTGGATGAAGCTGACTTCCATGCAGACATCGAGGTGGTTAAAAGACAGGATGCAAAAGGAAGGGGGAAAATATATATATATATTGATATATTCTTGTCAAAATGACATTCTCCTTAGGAATACACTCGCCGCAAAAGCATTTGCCCATGAACATTATGTTGCATTTCAGATTCTGCGCCTCCATCGCACATTGTGCTGGGTACTTGAATAATTATGTTTGACTTATTTAACAATTTAAGAATCACACACTTAGCTTTATAGCTGGAGGAATAAAATCACATCTGAGTGAAAAAGTGAGAGAGATTACTGGATAATGTGTATATGCGGGCGCATGTTTTCCCCCCAAGATTACCTTCAGAGAGTCAAAAAAAAATCAGGCGAGTCCATTTCCTCCTTAGTTTGTCCAAATTAAATTTCCAAATGGTGTTTTGGATGGAGAAAAGACCAACTGGTATGAGTAATAACGTGAGTGGTTTGGATGGGTTCGCCGGTGCCCTTGCAAGCCATACGGGCGATCTGAGGGCAAACCAGTTGCAAAAGGCCACCATGGTAGTCTAGAAGCATTTTGCTCCAACTTTGTACTCGTGAACGTGGCTGAATCAGGTTGGCGGCAGGCAGAATCAGGCCCATAAAGTCCACTAAGGACTTAGTCGCGCTATCTGCAAAGTAGGTTGGGATGAGAGATGCAGGAGGTGAAGGGTGAAGTGCATCAAAGGAGGAGGAAAACAAGACGACATGTTCTCTCCAGGGCTCTCACAGGGATATACTGAATACTCTGAAAATAGTTAAGAGCTATAGGGCTTCAGCGTCTCCCCGCATCAGCACAATTCGGGGTTGCACGACCTTCCCACGTTCTCCTTCTAGACCCTGCCGCAGAACTGAAGTGACCTCACGTGTACGAGCTGTGGCCGGTCAGCAGTCAACCAGACGGTCATTATTGAGGAGGAGCGGGCGATGAAAAATGGCTCCTTTGAGCAAACAAGGCATGCCAACCCTTCCATGTGGACTACAAATAAGATCCCCTCATCATAAAACAGCGTTCGACAGACTTGGGAGCAAGGCTTTCCTCCCGATCGAGACGTACTGGATGGAAATCATGTTGACAAAGAGTCACAATAGTGGGGAATATCAGTGGTCAAACGCTCTCCATAGAAGTTTTATTATTAAATGTTGTATAAAGGTCTAACTGTATCACAGATGCAAGTATCATCAGTTATAGAAGCCTATAAAGACAGCAGCAGAGGTGTTATTGATGGTTGTAAAGCCTTAGTTAAACACAACCTCTTGACCTGCTGTGCTCCATACCAACCAATTAATCATTTATTAAGACATTTATGAATCATTTAGCTAAACTATTTGTAATGGGACTTTTGCGTAAAAGTGTGATCTAGCGGGCAGCATCTTGCAGCCCTGAAGGATGAAGGCTTGCTCCTCCTTTCAGTGGCAGATCATATGCGAGGGGCCGCCGTACTACTGAGCGACTCCACTGGGATCGTGGCGATCGGCACCATTAGGGAATCCAGCCCTAGCTACGTGGGATCCCACAAGGCCCAGGCCCTGCGCGTTTCACAGTTGCCCTTTATTTCCTTGGCATCCAGATGGCATCCAACGTGCAGACCGCAAACACCCGGTGCGGAAAAGTTGGCTCAACTCACTGTCCGTTCACACGCAGTGGTACCCACTGGGTGACAATAAAAAATTGCGCCGAAAGGTGCACGGATGCTGCAGGCATCTCATTTCATTTCCACACACGTGCATGAATACGTTACCCAGCAGGTCAGCATTGTCATATTTTAACAAACATTACAATAGAAATGCCTGGTGCCCATAGTAACCAGCCTCGGATGCACCACGGAGGAGATGCCAGGGATCACAAGAGCACTTCTGCTCCGGTGCCAGGGGCTGCCCAGAGGTTGCCCAGGCCGCAGCGAGCTGCTGCTCAGAAAGCAGCAAGGATCACGCAGGCTGCAAGGCTTTGGCAATGGCAACCACGACCGCAAGCCAGCTCGCAAGGTAGTCGTGCTGATATGCACCCCCTGCCCATGGCTAAGTATAGATGCCTAGCCAGCAGCTTGATAAGAGGAAAGGGCAGAAAGGAAAGGAAATAAAGGGAAAAGGTCACTCCTTCCCCTCCTGCTTACCTGAAATGCATTTCAAACAGCCTGACTGCAGCTATGTCCAAGCGGTAGAAGAAATCACATAGACAAAGCAGCAAAGGGCAGGGGACGAGGGGGGAAGACAGCGAGCACGACATTGAACCTGTCATACTTCTGCGGGAGTTCAGGAGCGCTGTCCACGGTCAGAAAGTGCACGCGTGTCTTGCTCTCGGCATAATCCAAGCGGCCGAGGCATGGGCGAGTGAATGAAAGCCCTTTGCTGTTCCCAGCCCAAAAGAACTGGTCCTCGAGCCAGAGCCCAGACAGGAGGAAACAAAACTCTGACCGAAAAAAGGGGGATTCTGCGTAGGGCAAGCAGGCGATGGAAAATACTGAACGCAGATTTGAGCCATCATGCTGGAAACATTTAAACTGATATTGCTGAGTTGCAGGAGTGACTGCTCTCCAGCTGGTCCTCTACGATATCTTCGTGAGAAATTCCTTCCTATCTGGCATCGTGCATCTCCCCCAGCTCGTGGCAGCATTTAAATAGCGGAGGTAAACCAGCAGCCAGGCTGGAGGGGTAATTCTAGCATAGCTATTCGCTCGACCGCGGCCCCAAATGGAGCTGATAAGTTCATAATAATAACAAATGATCTGAATTCATTTAGCATCCATCTGGCCCAGGGGATCACCCCATCCCTTCCCTACCTATTCCGAGGGGTCAACGCTTTTAGCAGTGCTTGCAAGGGGAAATTATTACATGCTTTTGCTGGAAGCAGGCACTCCCGGAACGGGTTTCAGAAGACGCTATCAAAGCGGAGAAACCAGCTATGCCTGGGCAGTGCTGGGCACCGTGAATCCTTCACCACCGGCACCGTCCAAAGTGGTTCGCACCCCTCGTGAAAGAGCGTACCCAAGGGGCTGTAGCACACAAGGATGCACCAACTCTGTTGACACACATCGGCCGAGCTGTATATAAAGTTAACAGAGCGACGGCTGCCCAGCGGCTCTGCAGTTCAGTGCATTCAGTAGAAAGCCTGGGTCTTTTCCACCCACGGTTTTGAAGCTCTGCTAGTTCCTAGTAATGCTGCTTGGATCCCGTTGCCTTCCTTTCCTGGTCACTTTTATGGCAGATGGTGTCCTGTTGTTCGAATTTATCTGCAGATCTCTCAAACAAGAACAGCTAGTTACCACTGGCTTTAGCCAACCCTTCTCTCCGGCCCTTGGACCACATCTGTGTAGTCAACGGATGCTCGTTGGTTTGTTCTTCTTCAAGTGAAAAGGGCCTCACTTGGATGGCTCTCTCTTCCCATTCTGCAGCTGGCTCTGACATTTGCTCGCTGACACAGCACAGAAGCATGTCGTGATACACCATGCCAACGTGCAAGACACTGGTTCATGGCCATCAGGGCCCTTTGGCATAAAGGACACAAAAGGGGTCCCTATGAGCAAAGGTTTCCCCCTGAAAAAGGCTGCTGCCGGAAGCGTTAGCTTGCACACCCACAGCGTACGCTCCACTGGCCCCCTATCAAATGCTGGAGGGCTGTAGTCATTTCTCGTCTCTCTAGAAAGTGCCGCATCCCTCGGAAACTGTTCTCAGCTGCTGTTTCCAGAAGCCGTGTATGTGACGGGATGCTGGGTTTACCGCAGGGTCTCAAGGCTTTTGAGAAATTTTAGCCTGCTGTTAGGGCAGGACGCTCAGCCTGGTCTCTACATCCATCGACTACGCGAAGCACATCTTCCACTTGATCGGCAAGAGCCAGCGCTGTTGACCAGACACCTTGATCCTCAGTATTTGCTCTCAGCCAAGGCCTGAATGATTCATGTAAAACATACTCCTTGCCTTTATCTTTTCCTTTCCCGGCGCGTTCTCTCTGAAGAGTACTTTTGCTTTTCTGGCACTGCATTTTCATTGCTAAGCGCCTTGGGATACATTTGCCTGAGAACTGCTGTGCAAGCTCCTCTTGTAGAGCATTGTATTGTGAGGCGTAATGAGTCTGTAATTGATACTGCACTCCAGGACAATCTTAAAATAAAGGGGGGAAAAAATAAGACATGAAAAAGATAATGGGGAAGTACAGAAGTGAGTAAAAATGTGACCCATTAAGTGCACAGTGCTGATGTTATAATAAGCTTGTTTTTCAGCTTCAGAGCTTTTCATTGCCTGGACAGAGTTTAGTCATTCATGAATTTGCATTTACTATATACAGTACCCCATGTGTCAGCCCCAAGGCCATTATAAAATTGGGTGACAGCAAGACAACTGAGGAAGAGGGGGCGGAGGGGGGGAAGCTCTGATGGGAAAAAGCTATGCAGAAAAAGTACCTGAACTATATTCAGCTCTATTATATACGCAGCACCGAAATAAGCCTTAACAACCCCCGCAAAAGCATGGTGGTTCTCTGGGGCTCTATTTACCAGGCCTTCTTTTATTAGATGTTCTCTGAAGAAGATTGCTTAGCAGATTTAAATCAAGTAGAGGTGGGAGGGGGAATCATTTTTTGCTTTCATTAACGTTACCATCGGGCTGAGGAAACAAAGCATGACTTGAGATCCAGCATCCAGATCCAAGCTTCTGCTTCCACTTTATATACAGAGGAGCGGCCGCACTGTTCATACCGAAATCTGACTTGTTTCAAAATATAGGGAAAAAGCAATCAGGACTCGGAGTAGAGGTGATATATCTTTTATTAGACCAACAAGATTCTTGCAAAACAATTCTTTAATTGCAAGCTGTCGGGCACAAATGCCCTTCATCAGGCATCGGAGAAAAGACTGTAAAAGTTCTCCTGGGTAGAAATGCAAGGTCATATTTCAGAGGATTTCACAGAGGAGTCAATAGATGGAAAACTCCTTTGGGCAAGATAGCTGGCACGGAGAGTTTTCCATCTATTGACCCTCTGTGAAATCCTCTGAAGTACGAACTTGCACTTCTACCCGGGAGAACTTTTACAGTTTTTTCTCCGATGCCTGATGAAGGGTGTTTGTGCCTGAAAGCTGCCAATTAAAGAATTTTTTTTTTGCAAAAATGTTGTTCTAATAAAAGATACCACCTCTACTACGAGTCCTGGTTGCTTTTTCCTCTAGACCAATACAGCTACAACCTGGATACCTGAAAATATGAAGAAAGCACACACGACTATCAGCAGGAAACTCCACGTGCTCACATCCCTACAGATGCAAGCGTGGCAGGACAGATCTGGTCGCAGCAAATAAAGGTGAGAAAAAGGGCCCACGAGGACTCCAGCCCGGCTACATCCCCGTGAGCGCCAGCAGAGACCCGATTCTCCGACCACCTTTCCCCCATTCCCGACGACGCGCGGAAGCCACCCGTCAGCTACGTGGTCCATTTAAATGCATTACCCACGGTGAGAAAACAGCATGCAGAGTCGCAGAGCGGGGTTACCATGGGGTGGGAGGATGGAGGCTTGAACAACGCAACCATGAGTGGGGAAGGGATCTGGGTAGGCCTGTGAAAAGGGATGAGCGCTTACCCTTCAAATGGCATGTGCCTGCAGTGAGGGCAGTAGTTCTCCCACAGAGAAGGTGAGGCACCCTCACAGGTGAGGCATCCTAGGTGCCACAGTACCAGCAAATATAGACCTGGGATGGGAGAAGACGAGGGAGAAGGGCCTTCACAGAAATCTTAGGGCCTGCCCTGCATTTCTGGTAATGGCATTTCTCTCTCCTCCTCCTTACATGAGCTCACAGGTCTCAAACCAGGATCCAAAGCGCCTTAAAAAGAATTCAGCTGCTGTTTGCTTAGCCACCTCTGATCATAATCCTCCCCCATTTGTGCTCTCACCACCAGTTCCCCTCAGCAACCCGCTGTGATTTCATAAAACAGACAAAAATTTGGAATAAAACAGCGGGGAGCAGATGAACCGTCTTAAGGGACGTGATCCTGTTTGCATATAAACAGCGAAGAGGAGGCAGGAGACGGAGAGCAGGTGAGATGTAAAGCAGCGGGCGTGGGCAGGTGCGCTGGAAAAGGTCACCGATATGGAAGCAAGCCAGCAGCAGCAGGATGGCTGCCTAGTCCTGCTTCAACCAGGCAAAGCAAGACTGGCACTGACTCGCTGAAATTTTGCTCCCGCTATCTTGCATCAGGATGTTAATGGTACAAGGGAAAAAAGGAGCCTTTGATATAGGAACAATGAGATCACCTGTCTACAGCTGGTGAATTGGCTGGTGCTCCCTGAGCCCTCCCTGGAGCAGACACCTGGACCTGGAGGAAACCTCTCTGGGTACATAAAGCCAGTCTGCACCTGGCTGCACAGCAAACCCTTGGAAATTTAGCCAGACTTCGCACAGCTCAGTCTAATGCCACATACGGCGCGAATGAATGGCGCGACGCAATCCAGGCGCATTGGGCTCGCACCTCTGTCCATCTAGCAGCTGGCTGGCATGCACAGGAGAGCCTACAAATGCCGCTGGCTAATACATTTACCCTTTCACAGCCTGCTCAGCCAGGAGATGATGCAGGTCAGACAGAGAGACGCATAAGCAGAGCTGTGGTGTCACGCTTCCCACGTGCGTTGCACCATCCCCTGCTTTCAATGCAACACTTAACTGTGACAAACAGCCAGGAGGAAGAGCGGTACCCCGACACAGAGGCCTATATAGGAAGGAATAATATTAATGATAATAATAGTAATGATGACAAACGCAGAGTCTTCACAAAAGCTGATGCGACTATTAGCTCACCCTGTCTGACCGCCGCCGCGACAGGAACTGGAGTATTCCTCCCAGCTCCTCCGGCAGAGTAACTAAGCGAGTCTCATTTGGGGAGCTAACATTCGGGCTAAGTTTTATGGCCACTCTGACGCGGGCCAGCGTGCGAGTGCGTCTGGAGCGATTCAGATTTCAAGGAGCCTACATGGTACTAAAATCCGGTTTCCATAGAAACAGCTAGGTAGAGCCCGGGAGCTAAATCTTATTTACTCAGTTAAAGGAAAGGGCTTCTCTAGCTGCATTTCTTAGGCCTTAGGATACGTGCCATATTGCTGGGGATGTGGAAATTTAATGATGTCAAAGAACACCAACTTTAAACAAACACCGTCTGCTTTTCTTCTTTTTAATAGCAATTAGGAGAGGCAGCCCCAGTTAAATTACCTTGTGCTTTCTCCCCACCCTCTAGGTTCTGCATCCCATAGGCTTTCTTAGAAGTACTTAACATGGAAAAATTAGGATCAAAAGCAAATGATTTCAGGAAGATTACTATTCCACTCCGCTCCCCCACCTCCTCCTCCCTCCCCCAATCACAAAAGTCCCTTTTCGATTGCCAATTAAAGAATTCTGTAGCTTTGGAGGCTCATTAATTAGTTATCAGAGCACAGGCAGGAGCAGCATTTGAAATCAAGGGCCCCAACATACAGTCCAAAGAGGTATTCAAGCCATGAGCTCCTGTGTCTTTGTAAAGAGATGCGATTTCCAGATCCGCTCCCTGTCCCCAGAATCGTGGTGCCTTAATCCTGCAGCCTCCGACAGTTCAGTTAAGTCCCCGGATCCAAGCTTGCAAGAATCACTGATTTTGCCCATAAGGACAGGGCTGCCGACCACCTGAACGGCTTTGCTGGACTGAAACACTGCGGGGCTTGCTAGCGACAAAGGAAGAACTTTTCTCCCCTCTCCGGTAAAAAGGAAGGCCGTCTCCTTACGACACTTGCACCAAAATAAATAAATGTCATAGGGAGTTTAATAATGGCCCAAATGTTAATACGGATGGGATGGAGAATTGGTCTGCATTACTCTGCCTGGCCCTATACAATGGTGGTGTTAGAATATGTATTATTTCACATGAATTATACATAGCAGGACTGTAAATCTAATCCCAGCTGAGGGCGCGCTCGCCAATGTGGAGACTGGAAGGTTTCTGGTACTCCACGGCGCTGGCAGAGGTAGCAGTTTCCTCCTCTTTAATGAAGGGAGCTGCTGCCCCCAGAATAGGAGAGAGCTGCAACTCCAATTAATGGCATTCAGAGCACACGCACGCGGCTGTCACCGGCACGGCATCTCATCCCACCAGGGACGTGGAGGCTAAGGCTGGCCCTTTCTACGGGGAGCAGAGATCTAGTTAGAAAAAAATAACGCATCCGAAAATATTTTCTTTCCTAGAGAAAGACAGAGACCTATTGCTTAAGGGGAGGGTGATTTCTAAAGGTGATCCAGAAAACACCGGGGAGGACTACCCAGATTCTAGCTTCCATTGAAGTCACTGACTCCCGCAGCAGAACGGATCCCCTAATTGTAATGGGCGTCGATGAGGATTGTTACGGCGTGCATTATGCTGGCAAGGAGAAACCCCAGGCAAACAGTACTGGGTGCCAGCAGCCACCCCCTGTGACTTTGCTCTCCCTGCAAAGCGTGGGTGAAAGAGCCGTCTGCGCCCATTTCACAGATGGGGAGCTCTGGCAGACCAAAATTAAGGGACAGGCCCCTGGGTGGTCAGGAAGGGTGAGAAGCAAAGCTGAACGGTTCACATGCTCTTCCTGCTGAGGTTACAGACCAACCCAAACCATCTCTGCTGTTCTCCCCACCTTGATCATTGGCATCAGACTTCCCTAAACCAGAACAGTGGGCACTTTTCGGCACTTCTGCATTCAGTTGTTTGCAAAGAAAAGCTACAGGATCCTCCAGTGAGCAGACAATGGTTCCAGACCGGCCACGCAGCAGGCACTCATTCACAGACCAGACTTAACATAGAGCCCAGGAGGTTTTAATAAGACAGCTCTGGTCCTGCAATCTGGCCCATAAAGTTTGACCTTCAGGGTTTTTGCTTGTGTAGAAAAATATGCCTGGTTGAAGGACAGCAAAAGGAAGCTGGCCTCTCATCACAACCAGTTCACTAGAAGGGGTTAAGGCGGGGGGAAGTGGAAAAAGTCCTTCCCTTGCCGATCTGAAACAGACTGCTCGCCCTTGCTTCAAGAATTGGGGGGAGCGAATAAGAAGGGGTCAGGCATCCAGCCACCGTGAAGTGGCCTTGCAGGGCAAGACGAAGCCCGGGGAGAGCAGAGGGAGAGAGCATGTCCTTTCGTGCCCTCTGGCAACGGCACTCCTCGCCGTCGCTGCCATATTTGAGGCTTGGGTTTTTACAGGGACTTGGATGCGTGCTTGCGAATCCGACCGCCCAAAGGGGACTCGCTGTCAGAGGATTCCCTCCAGCCCACCTTGCTCAGACGGCTCGTCCTGAGCTCCACAACAGCTGTCTTCTCCTATTATAAAGCTGACGTCTTTTCCCTTGGAGGGGCCGGGAGTCTCGCCTCATCAGTGCTCGCTGAGTGACAAGGTGCTCCTCGGCCCTCTGTGACCGCGTCCAGCCATATTTCCTGCGTCATGCTGGACATCTGATGTGAGCAAGAGAGTCATGAAGCTGGACCTGCTTCTTCCCAAGCCTGCGTTTCTCAGCCTGGGATGGCGGTGCAGAGAGCTCAAGTCCTGAGCAAACATTTCAAATCACTTCTAAAGAGCAAACAGATTATATATAGCCAGACGGATAACAGCTGATGTTTGCTCATTAACTGAGGCCTGTATGACATTGCTCTTGGCTCTGCCAGGGTAATAAAAGGTGCAGCCAGCTAGCACAAACAAAAATCAATATGTATAAATGTAATATTTTCAGTATGTCTTTATTGTGTGTAACCTTCCCGGCGCGGCCAGGAACCGACATGCACTTCCCAACAGGCAAAAAACGAAGAGAAGCACCCTAGAGTCCCCACTTGTCACGTTAGGAAGCTTGCTTCACAGATTTCACATTGACTGG
>JAGPOW010003310.1:20328362-20340716 GCA_030014935.1 Caiman crocodilus
GAAAGGAAAAAATACTAGACAGGAAGCTCTGCTGACAAATGCAGCAGACACATCCTGCATGAAGCCATGTCCCCAGGGATCAGGAATTTTGTGGGGACACGGACTGAGCTCTGGTCGCAGTATCTTGACCACGCTGGCTGCAATTGCTTGGTATTAGAAATAGCCGAAACCACACTTGGGCTGGCTTCCAAACAGAGACAGACTTAGGTCTACTGTGCAGATACAGCTGCTAAGACTAAATCCTATCCAAGATCAGCACAGAAGCAGGTGAGGTTGAATCTCTCCCGTCACACTGAATTCAGCGTTATGGTCCAGTGTCTACTAGTCTAGTCATGTAGAGTTAAGACTTATAGCCTAGAGATACTTCCTAATTTAGACGAGTTGGGAATCGGAAGATGGTCCCTCTGTTAGGTAGTAACCAGGCAGAAGGTCTTGCAGAAACCTCATCTAATGCTCCACAATAAGGGTTGCATTTAGTTCTCCTCATGAATACTTGGCCTGCCCTTACTCAACCCGGTGATCACTACAGGTAGATCCAGCAAATGCATCCTGCCAAGTGCTGTAATGGCAGATACTTTTGGAAACCTTCCCCTTCAAAAGGAACACGATTGTTGCAGGAAAAGGAGAAGGAAAAGCCTACCCCATAGAGTTAAATAGGAGGTATGCACCACCTCTGCCAGCTTGAGGCTAAAAAGAAAAATAATCCATCATTGGAAAAAAATGAAAAGAACAACCCCCCCCTTGCAAAACAAATTAAAACCCAACCAAAGGAAAACCAACCACAAAAGCCCGACACCACGCAGAATGCAAGAGGTGCAGGGAGCAAACGGGGCTGAGATGTCTGTGCAGCACACCAACGGCCCAAGACATCAGCCTAACTGGTTCAGGACCGAGAGAAACCCAGTGTCAACTATATTACAAGCCTGCAGCGTTTTAAGACATTAAATAAACAGTTCACGTTGCCTGGATGGAATCTGAAGCCTTTTACTTATTAATTCATTTAATAACCCTGTTGTGCTAAGCCCACAGCCAGATTCAGCGCAGAATCTAATAACGTGCCCTTCACTGTAATCATGTGCCTACGGTCTGCTGCAGTCATTACGCTTGCTTAGGTACATTGCCTGCTTGGGCCCTAAATAGAAACCGTGCCCCCAGCAGTCCGGCTGGCTTTCTACCTAGCTGTCACACCTGCCTAGTTGAAAAATTTTTATTTTTTCTTTTAAATGAAACTGGGTTAGAAATACGGCGCTGAGAGAAACTGCCCCAAACTGCTGTCCCCCAAAAGGAGGGGCAGGATTGTGATCCTGAGATGCCCCACCTTTAGCATCCAAAGTTATCACCTGGATCTTGACACTAGCCATGTTATCAGTGCTTTTTTAAGGCCATGATCAGGGGAGACGCTGAAGGCAAGAGACTATGAATTTGAAGACGGGGAGGGGATCGAGATTAAGAGGGAATGTGGGCGCTAAGATAAGAGGTGAAGCATTCCAGAAAAACCTGTGCCTGCACGAAAGACCATCCCTCAGCTTCCGCGGGGATCTCCCGAACAAAAGCTTTTAAGCAGCAATATCTTAATTCTGTTTACATTTGCTTAGACAAGAGAAAAAATGCTCCGTCAATGGATCAGCATTTTATGATGTTTACCCAGCAGTTTGGTCGCATTTGCTGAGTAGATATTTGAGCAAGACGCTCATTTTCAAAGCAAAATCACCATGCATTATGTAAGCTCATCATTTCAGCAAGGGGAGTTGAAAAGGAGCCAGGGCTATTAGTGGACATCCAGGAACCTTCAGAAGATCTTGGAGGATGAAACCTGATAAGTAAACAGGGTGTCTCAATGATAAAAGAATCATTTATGTGTTTACAGTTTAATGAGGGAGATTTCTTAAGCGGTGTCTGTAGGTAACAGCTAGGGACTTGGCTCTTTGCACTTATTGTCTGGGGCTGGATTCTGCAAACGTATTAAGCCTCTGCCAGCTGCTTTTAGGCCTGTTGGAGGTTTCTCTCTCTCGAAGCCAGCTATCCAATAGAGAATTTCTGCAGTTAATGCTATTTCGCTCTCAGTTAAGCACTTAGTCTCCATAAGTCAAAGTGCCATAGAGGAGGGAAGTGAGGCACCAAAGGTGAAAGCAACTTGCGCAAAGTCACGCCAAACGTTCAGCAGCAGAGCCCGGAAGAAAACCTCAAGTCTCCCGATTCCCAGCTCGGTGCCCTAAACCCTGGGGAAGGACTACGTTGACGTTATCTTGATGGCAGGGTGACAGGTGCACTGGTGAAGGACTACGTTGAGTCCCAGAGCAGCATTAATGTGGGTCTCACCTGTTCTCAGGTGCGCTCAATACAGCAGGAACATGCAGATGCATCCCTACCTCTGAACAGCAAAAAAGTCACCCACGCTCTAGGTAAAGACGCTATCGTGGTACAGAACCGAGCAACGCGCTGGCACGTACAAACAGCGCGAATTTGTGTGGATACGACGCAGTTCAGTACATTGAGAGAGAGAGGAAAAAGTACTCCACGGCGCAGGGCCCCAGGGAAACGGCGTTCTTCACATATTCTGCTTTTCAGGACCGTGTCACGTCACTGGATGCTTCACTGCGGCAGACACTTAAGTAATCGCTCCTGATCAGAAAACCCATAGGAAGAAAATCACCCAAGCCAATGGAAGTAGCCAAGGCAGCACTGGATGCATAATTATAATGTCTACCCATAGGCTTTGAACTTCTTCCTCGCCCCTGCAAGACCTCTCCAAGATTGCCATATGAGAGCTTTTCAGCTGCACATCAAGATAACATCAACCCCTGTCTGGCTTTCCCCACCTAAGAAATGCAACATGGAGCCAGGTCAATCACCAGCTGAAGTAAAGGTGTGCAGCTCATTTCATTTCTAGCAATACAGCACTGGATTCACATCAGCTTGGCATCTGGATCACCGAGTGCAAACGTCCGAAACACCGGTATTTAGTGCACGAGGGGGATTCCTTAAAAAAAAAAAAAAAAAGCAGGGCGCGCACAGCCAAGATGACTTGAAGGGACATCCTGATTTCTGCAAAATAAAAGTGCCAGGGTGAGATAACTACAGAGGACTGTAGAAGAGAATCCTTCATAGGCATTTGGGATTTTCTTTTTTAAACGCATCCTTTCAGGGAGGAACTCGGGTTATGTGCACGCCCTATATTTAAGCTAGCAGAGAGAGCAATCTTCGCTTCTTCAGTTTTCTGTTCTTCCAGCTCCGACCATTGTGGATAGATAAACAAAGCTGCTTACATTTAATTGCTTCCAAGGTACAGATTGCTTGGTAACCTTCCTTATCACGGTCCCTAAACTGCATGAAAAACAGAGATGTGGCGGAAGCATAGGGACTGAACTATGACTCCAAAGATAATTTATTTATCTGTCCTAGAATTGGCATCATTCTGGAGGGTGCCTATAGGGCCTGTCTGGTCTTTACTTATTTATTGCCCGGTGATACTTCAGAATATCCGAGTAATAACTTAGTGGAAGGAAGTAGTGCAAGGAATTCATTTCTCTCGCTGCGTACATGTGATTGGTTTTTAGTACTCGGACAAGGACCATCTAATTTAATATTAGAGAAAGGGCAAAAAAAAAAAAAGAGATTTGTCCATGACTTTGCACTCAGGGATTAAACAGAAACCATTGATTAAACAAGAGGAACGAGAAGAGGAAGTGCCTCTTTGCTTTATAAACAGCTCAGGGCAAAATGGTTTATACTGTACATAATTTTAGACCAAGAAATAAATATTCTCTCCTTAGATTCTGGCCTGAGCAGAACGACTGCAATGTGAAAACAGCCCTGATGGCTGAAGGAACTTCACTTTCTGCCCCAAATCTCCCCCTCTGCCTTGAGTTGCTCCGTGTAGACGTAGGGAACAGGGCTTATTTAAAAAGACGGATCTTGGCTGGTAAAAGGACTGAGTGAGATGCAAGTGAACTCCACAATGAAAGAGATGAGATTTCATTAGATCTTTGTTCCATTGAGGACACTGATGCTCTTCCACTGGAAGACGCACAACCAACATAGGAACTGTATAGAAAGGGGTGGGCAAAATACAGCCTGGGGGCCAGATCTGGCCCACCAAGCCATTCTATCTGGCCCATGGGGCCCCTAAAAAAATGAGAAAATTAATATTTATTTGCTCTTGGCTATCTGTTAACAAATGACAGGAGTCAGGGGCAGTAGGACCCAGGTGAAGCCAGCGGCAGGACCCAGCAGCAAGGCTCACCTAGCCCCTTCCTCCCTTGCAACCAGAAGCCTCTGTCTGGCAGAAGTTTCTTGCCTGGAATCATGATGCTGTTCCTGCTTCTCTGCACCGGAGAGGGAAACGCAGCCCTCGACAACTTGCCAACTCGGTAAACACCCCTCCACCTGAAATATTTTCCTGCCCTAATATAGACTGAGTGACTGGGCGTGCTGCCCCATCCACACTGGTGGCCAAGGGCACAACCTGTACCAAAACCACATTCCAGCAAGGACATAAAATCCACTCCTGCGCATAGTGTAGTGTATTGAAAAAAACAACCCGCGGCACAGCCGGAACAGAAAAACACTGCTCTTACTGCTTTTATAAAAACAAAACAAAACAGTTCTTTGAATGTTTAGTTACTAAATAAACAGTCCGATGCAATTTCTCCAGCACAATAAAAGACTCGGGTTCTTAGATGGCAAAACAGCTTTTGTGCCAAACTTGGTCAGCCCCGTGCATTTATTGTAATGGGATTTCTGCTTCTAAGAGTGGCTAATCATGGCCATTCATTAATTAATCCTCACCAATATCCTTAGACATATCAACTTCATTTTCCAAGAAGGAAAACTGAGGCTCCCCCAAAAATCAAATGGTTACACTGAGATAGAAACTAGACTGCACATCACTCGGAAACCCCCAAGATATAAAGAACGCCAAGCTTCTCCTTGCGTGGCCAAGAAAAACCAAGCTGTATTTATATGTATCAACGTTAAACAGCAGGTATAAAAGCACTGAGCTATGATCCAATACAGAGCTGTCCAAAAGGGGGGGAAGAGGGTTATATATTTTAAAGCAATGCTTTTGAAATTCATCGTACCAATTAAGATGCACAGAACGATGCAAAGATCCACAGATTTCTCAGTGCGCCTTCAAATAACTGTTATTCCAGAGGCAGGCTAAAACATCCCTGCTGTATTGTACAAGGCTGTCCAATGAACCCGAAACAGATAAAATAAGTCGATACAGGGGATGGTACGCAGGCCACCAAGCACATTTTCACCTGTGACCTCTTCCAGGCCTCCATTGGGGAAATGTTGGTGCATTAATTCCCTGCACCACTGGTCTCTAGCAGAGGTCAAAGAGGACTTACTTTTGGCAGATCGACCTAACCCTTGTGCCAGCCACTTCATCCTAGCAGCGCAACGGGGATCGGAGTGCTGTTTTTGTTGGAGGGGGAGCACGAATCTTCAAGGGCACAATCAGAAAAGTGGAACAAAAAAATAAATAAATAAACTCAATCAGCCAGAGAATAACTCCGCTCCCTTCCTCCCCTCAGCTCAACGTGCACAAACACATCCTGTGGCCAGGGCTTTTCATGTGCTGCCAGGGAGATAAAGGCAAATTCTTCCCCCACCTCTGTGCAGCAGGGACCAGTGCCTGCTGCGCAAAGGAAAGCCATGCCCAGAAAGCATGGAGAGTGAAATGCAATCCAAAGGGAGGACAAAGGGGGGCTGGAGAAAGGAAGGGACCGGGGCGGTGGGGAAGGAGAGGGAAATGAGGTGCATTCCCCGCTTGGTTCGGAGCCAATCAGAAAGTGGACTTAGGTGGTATCATTATTATTGCAGAGGAACACCTTGCCACCCCACTGCCTCAGATGAAAGGAGGGAGCAGACAATATATATGGTATCATGCTGGTCATGTTGGTCCAGTATATGTGTTCTCAGCCTTTCAGCTCAGACCAAGCATAGCCTATGCTTGCCTAGGGGAAATATCATGATTATTGCAGTGGCTTCCTAGTTGCACCCGGGGAAGACTACTCTGCTGGCATGGGACAGTACCCGGGTAGGTAATGCATATTTAACCTTGGCTTTAAGCCCACTTTACGGAAAGGGGAGACTCTAGATCTAGATAGATGGGGCATGCCAACAGTCATGTTGCTGCAGCATATATGGTGCCTGCAGACAGGTTGGTATCGGTCATGGGGGTGGTAGCCTTGTCCCACACATGGCAGGAATGGGCGCAGGGACAGAGGTCAGGACTGGTGACAGATAAATGCATGTGCTGAGGGTCCCTGAGGGTCTCCAGAGTGAGTGACATGAGGAAGAGGAAGCGCTGTTTCGGAAGGAGAAGCTGAACGGGCCAAAGAGGAATAAGGAAAACCAGGAGGGCTGGGGGCAGGAGGAGATGGCTTCTAGCAGAGGAGCTCAGAAGGGGGAGTATACTCTGATCCTCTGTACCAGCGATGACCCTCGAGGCCTTTAAGGTTGGTGGGGCATGCCCACCAGACCTTCCTGCTGGATCGGCAACTGCTATCATTCATTTAGGTTAAGATGCCCGACTCTAAGCTTTCATAAGGCTTATTTCACAAGGGGAAGCAGGGCACTGGATGCAGGCAAGGCGCCCAGAGCTGGAAAAAGAGGTGCCAATGAAAAACTGAAACAGACGGCCTGAAAACACCAAAGGGAACGGATGCAAAGAGATCTGGTGTTTAAGCCTAAATATCCTACTCGGGATTCAACGCAAAGTAGCGAATCTGTGCTAATAGGAACAAAACAAAGGATGAGGTCACCGTCACCATCTGTCTCAAATATGCTTTATATTTAAATCTTTCTAATTAAAACAAAATTCACTGACGTGTGTTAAATGAAACCTTCAAAGCACGCATGCGCGTGCGCACACACACGCACACACATTGCTTTGCTTCCTACCCGGCTAAAAAGATTGTCACAAATACCCTTGCACACTTCCTGATTGGTTATAAATACGCGCCTGCAGTAGACATCATTTCCTGGTGGGTAGCAGACACATGCCAGCAGGACGTGCAGGCTGCTCCTGGCAGGTCCTGAGAAGTGGCCAGGAAAGAGGGCGAGAGACTGAGAAAGACACAAAGGGAGGCTCCAAATACTAGGCTGTCAGTGCAGATAATTGGCCCCTCTGGGGACTTTGCACTGTTAAGCACAGTATGGAAAAAAATTACCTTTCATTTACTGTTGGCTTGGCCTTTTTTTTTTTTTTTTTTTTTATAATGACTTTTTAAATGGAAAACCAGTCAAGTCAATATTACTTTGTCACCTTCTATGAGATTTAATGTTGACTTAAATAAAAACTTTCCAGGCAGCCTGGACAGGTGAAATGAGGTCTGCCAATATTAACTTAGCTTTCTATTACCTCCTCTACAGACTGCACGCACGAGCCCCTGCAGCCTGAGCTTCAGAGGCCGCAAAGGTCTTATACGGAGGATGCAAACTGGTACGAAACGAATCCTGAACACGGTGCTGGGGAAGAGGCGGGACGGCTGAGACTGCTCTGCTCGGATCCCAATCTCTTCCCTTACCCACCCAGGGCTGGCAGGTGCTCCGGTCTCACTTTGCTGATCTGGCGGTGACAAAGAAAATGGCAGTGCTAAGATGGCCATAGGAGTGAGCTCGGCATTGAACTTCAGGTAAGGAGAGAGCAGAACGCTTCTAGAAACAGGGATGACAGAGCGAGCTCTTTGGGAGCCGGGATATTTAAGTCATAAAATAAAGAACAGCAAAATAGCGCGCAGCGGGGATACTCTTCTCTTTACACGCACCAGCAATATCCTCCCTTACCAGTGGGCTTCCTACAAATGCAAGCACTATGATACCATAGACCTCCACTTGTCTGAACTTTGAGAAACTGCCCCCCACTCCTCATTCATCCATGCAAAGTATTTATGCACAAAAGCCATCTATAACATAAAATGACACACAAAAGAAGGTTTAAAACCCGCATAAATGTTTCCAGAAATACTGTAATAAAAACCTGACATAAATAAACTGTACATACACAGGGATGTGTTTGCATTTCAAATGGCCAGAATGGGAATTCACATTATCTGAATGGTCACAGAAAAAGAGTTCAGATAGGGCAGAGTCTGTAATTTCATTTTGAAATGCTTGTGTCACGTGGACATCTAGCAATAGCGTATCTGTCGAATTAAGAACACGTAAGGCGTAAACCAACAGTATCTTCACAAAGCATCTTCCATCCCACCGTTTGAAAGTGCCCTGAATATCTCAAGGGACTGATAACCAACTTCGAAACAAGGGGAGATGATAAACCTCAAGATAGATTTGGGCTTAGGTTTGGATTTTAGCATTAGAATTCAGCAATTCCCCATACACGAATGAGTAAGCTTAATATAGATACGGTGCACACGATGTTGTGAACTAACAGATCTCTTATCTTCTCCATGCGCACTTGGGATGTATCCCCAGGTACTTTCAACCTAACGCGTTCATCTAGAATTAAAAAGACCACATATATCCAAGAGCTACAAGTTAATGTTGATACTGAGCCATAACCAAAACTATTACTATAGCTTTTCAGGACACAAGTGATCAAAACTCAAGGCTCTGATTAGCTGACTTTCAAGCCTCACCTAAGCAGTGAAGAGACTTAAAAAAGGATGTTCAGAGCATCGAACCTTGCAGTTGCCAATGCCCAGAGAATGGCAGGGAAGAGAGAGGAGCCTTAGGCCTGCCTCTTCGTCAGTGAATGTGAAAGAACAACACGCTGCTATTGCACCGTTGGTATTAATAGCAGGCTGGGCTTGAGGAGTGAAGTGATGGGGAAAGGACAGCAGCATGCCCCTTACTTTATAAGGTCCTCCCTGCCATGTTGGTCACGGGGCATAACAAGGATCGGGAGTACTCCGAATGCTTTCAGGCATCGTTATTGGTTATCACTGATAAAGGAACAAATGCAGAAGTCTGTCTTTTTTTCTTAGGTATCATATTAGGATGAAATCCTCATACAGTGAAAGGACTAGGATGATGTCAAGCCACCATAGGATGAGCTACAGTACAAACAGTATCTTCAAGGACTCATTCAAAGGCCCGTTGTGGTCACCAGACTCCTTGGGACTGCAGTGGACTTTGAGCTGGGCCCCAACTCCTTGCTACTTTGGCACTTGCATCACCTCCTGCCAACAATTAAGCCACTTTGATTTCTCATTCCATTTAGCTGATAGAAAGTCACATCGTTATACGCATCATTGAAGGATCCTCCCCATGAACTGGATAACCATGTCCCCCAACAGAAATGGCCTCGAAGTTTAGCCTTAGTGAATGCAGGACACTCATTAACTCAAGAACGAGGGTGCGCCTGCTCTACTATCTCATCATGCCATGTAGTATCCAGGATAATCCATTGACTGGATAATTGGACATCAACAAAACCGTTATTATAATCATACTAAACATCCTAAATCTACCAGGACCCAACACAGTTACAAAATACTATTTAAAGCACGGATTTCATTGAGTTATGTATCATGCGCATGTAACACTGCTACAGTGCTCGTTTTTAATCAAATTCATTGGTTTTATCACCTCTAACCCAGCTTGACAAAAGAAGAAATGGTTACAAGCAGCTTAACGTATCCTTCTGCACATGCTGGGCTAAATTTCTCTTTCATCTATGTTTAAAAGGCTTTAAAACCAAAAGCTACCCCACTGATTTTAATGCAAAGACTTGGTAGATAGTTACGGGTACTGAAAGAAATGTTTGGTTTGGGGCAGTTTAGTAGTAGTCCCAAATAATGTTGCGACGTAAGAGTCACTCCACTGGTTCCCTTTTCCATTTTGGCTGCTATGAGAGGAGACAGAAAAGGATTCCAAAACAAATTCACCACCTGAACATATCACATACGCCGGTCTTCTTTGCTGGTCTCTTTGCTTTCAGCACTCGCTGACTAGTTGGCAAGTTGCATGGCATTTCTTCAAATCGGATGCACGTCATTCAGATTGGTGCAGGTCGTCATCTCAGAAGTGCAGGCAGTTTCTGCATTCCCAGCTACCGGATGAAAGAGATGCTGGCCAGTCAAGTAACAAGAGAATAACGACGAGTCCAGAACCTGCCCAACAAACTTCACGTGACTTTTTAGGGTTTTAAAAAGTATTGACGTCCCAGGTTTTCTGAGCCCTGCAGGTCGGTGAAGGTCAAGCCCCTGCAGTGACTGATGGGTCCTAGGGGGCCTATTCTCAACTCAAGCCCTCTCCGTGGCTCTGAGATGCAGAGCAGTGTTTGCTAAATACTGGAACTGAGATGAAGGCCATGGAATTACTTATTTAAAATAAACCGGTTCTTTTACAAAATTGGTCACCATTAACGGAAAGCCCCAAAAAGTATTTGTTTCTTTCCCAGCTCAGAGCATTATATAGCGTGGCAATTTCTGGTGCTCGTTTCCAACTTCAGACAAGGCCCTCTGCATCTCTAAAGCTCGAGTGAGAGCAGCCTGGACTCAACGGCTGCAAACAGATGTCATCTTTGTGCTCCATACAAAATGTTGTGGTGGTCCAAAAGCCAAGCAAATGGACCAAATGAACCAACACGTGGTGGAAAGGTTTAATTAGACCTGATGATAACCACCCCCTTAGTTACAACATTAACTTGCCTTGTCCCAAATGAGGTTTCTACAACTAAGTGGAGATATGGAATAGTTTTGGGTGGTGACAGACCACAGATAAAGATAAGCCAAGAAAGAGATGAAGCAAAGGACAGCAGATATTAGCAAATGCTGCTGCCCTTGGTGATGTATTTTCAGGACAATGCAGCAGGTCCTTGTTATGGTACAAAAGGCTCCTCTGAAGTCTCAATTAAGATGTGAAGATGGAACAAATATAAAGTGAAGAGTCAGGGAAGTGTGCTGCGATTCAGCTGGATGCGCTAGAGAAGATGTCAAAGCAATTTGAGGAGAGAGAGACATACTGCAGAACAGCAAAAGATAAAGACAGGAATGGAAATTAAAAACGATGAGATGTAAAAGCGATATCGTGGTTGATGGAGCCTGAATTCAGCTTTATCAAAGCAGCACCCAAAACCAATCTGGCTTGGTGTGTCAGACAGCCTGCCTGGCAGGTAAAGTTCCCCAGAGAACGCATCCGTTAGGTTATATTCACTCAAAAGACCATGTCGACGGCCCCATATTGAAGGTGGCACTGTCATACGGCTGGAATATACACCTGCCCCGAGGTTGCCTGTTTTTGCAGCATCTTCTGCATACAGAATACCCACTGGAGGGGGAGGGCGGGCAGGGGAGGCAATTTCCTTGTCCAAGCACACGTGAAAAGATATCATCCCTGCTGTGTTGTGAGACGTGGCAGTCATTAACATGCAAATTCCCTTTCCTGGCTTTGTAACCAACAGGCAGGATTATTAATCTCGGGGACAGTCTCCAGAAAGGAGGGGCCAGGAACCATTTTATTCTCAGGCTTTTCTATGCATTATTGTGCGCTCACGTGTGTACACGCAAAGAGGTTTTCTAGTTCCTTGATGACAGCACTCAGGGACTCTGAGGTTTAGCAGCCTTCCAAAGCTTTCTTTCCAGTAGCAGAGGAAGAGACCACATTTAAGGCACGATCCAAAGCCTGTTTCACAAACAAGAACCCTTCAACGTGTTCCCTAATAACCCAAGACCTCCGCTCACCAGGGCATATCGCTCCAAGGCATTGCACGCTGCAGCGGTCTACGTCTATTTGCTACAGGCACTCATTCACCCGATGCAGAAGTCCTTGCACCAATCACATCTTATTAGGGAGAACTAAATATTGCAGAAAAGTGGAAAAAGGCCTCTGCACGCAGGGGGCGGGAATGCTACCTCAGCGGCGTTAGACGCACAAGGCACTTTAAGGGCAATGCTGGTAAAGCTGGGCAACGAGTACCAGGTGCTCGTGCATTTTATTGAACATCACGTAATGCACTAGTAACGCTAGGCTCTAAACTGAAGATCGGCTTCTTGGCAAGGCAGCGGCGGAGCTGTGTTGTCATTTATTTACCCAGGAATGCAGCAGCTGTTCCTCATGCTAGGTTTCCAAATTATGCTCGGCCTGACCGATGCACACGGAGAATGAATGATTTGCCCAAAGGTTCGCAGCCAGTCAAAGAACCGGTTTACGCGATAACGCTGAGCTCCCCTGGCTTGCCTTTCTGCACCTCACCG
The DNA here is from genome assembly GCA_030014935.1 of Caiman crocodilus. NCBI lineage: Eukaryota > Metazoa > Chordata > Crocodylia > Alligatoridae > Caiman > Caiman crocodilus. Next base: position 20,340,533 of record JAGPOW010003310.1, read on the forward strand.
TTGAGTGTGCACTGCTGTCACGTTTATCGGCTCCTTCTCAAGACCATGGCAAACACGGTCGCGCACTTCTGCTGAAAGGCTAAAATCCTCTCCGGCAATCAGGACTCATAGTAGAGACGGCATCTTTTATTAGACCAACAAGAGTTTTGCAAAAAAAAAATTCTCTGTACATCTATATCTACAA
>JAGPOW010003310.1:20343180-20405953 GCA_030014935.1 Caiman crocodilus
GCAAAGGCGACTCCTATGAATTACCATCATTCGGAAGCACAAATTTCGAGCCTGAGCCCGCAGCCTGTTCCCAAGTGCATCCATCTTCTTAAGTGAAACAGCTACCGGAGGGAGACAAAGACACACTTGGACAGAGCGCTGTGTTTCGTTTCCCGAGACGCTCGGACAGTCAATAGCACGAACAGCTGTAGAGCATGTGCTATAGTCGGAGAAACCCTCCTCGCCCCGCTCTGGACAGGCATACGAGGAACTCGGGAGGAGCCCTAATTCAGCTCCAAACTCTGCAGCTCAGGTCGATCGTGAAGGGTAATGAATGACATTGAACTAACCCGTCCACCACAAATATGTCTATCTTAATAGGAAGCCGGCTCTGCAAATGGACCGTCGCCCATCGACCGATGCCGACAGCTGCCTGGTTCTAGTGCTGAAGCTTTACTAAGTTACCAAACCCCCTTCGCAAGGGCGGAGGAAGCCAAGCCCCTAAGATCCACCCGAAATTCAGGTCACTCACCAGAGAAGTCATCAGGGAAACACAAGTTCTGCTTTTCCTTCAGTAGATACAGGCGTGTTTGCAACACGACAGTAAGAGGCAGGGGACTGAAATGAGGAATGTAATCACATTCATGGTCTTAAATCCATTGGTACTAGAAGACTAAGAGAAAAAAATACAGCTTTTGGGTTTCCTCTCCTTTCCAGCTCTGGGGTCTTGACTTTATTGTAGAAAGCTAAGTTTCGACTTGTCTTTTCACAGGACTCTCTGCCCTTCGTTTGACTTCTGATACTCTCTCCGCTCAAATATAAATGTATTAGCACTGCCACTGAATGAAATGTGAAAGAGGGATAGTGACATTTTCAATATAAACCGGGAAAGGAGCTAGATTAGTGTTTTCACTCTCTGAACCAGAAGCGATGCTTTCTGACATTTCATTCTTAACCAGAGGAGAAGATGTCTTGAAAAACTTTTAGTGGGAACTGGCGGGACGGAGAAATTACCACAATGCTAGTTATACAACCCAGAAAGCAGCGGCCTCGTCCCAAACAATTGCTCCTCAGATCCGTTCCAGAAAGGATGCAAAAAGAGGCACTTTGAGGCAATCAGCAAGCAATTCCTCGCTGCCATTGCTCTGATATGTATGCTGGGTCTCAGATAAAGATTGCAACAAGGCTGCTTCTCTAGTCATTTAAAACAGCAACTTCTTATGTCATCGATGCCTTCTCATAGTCTACTCTTTAATAGCACTAGCTTCATCCTTCCTAACCTGTGGGAGCAAACCATGCAACTTGGAGCTACTTTTTTTTTTGGCAATATTTGCAATCAGGCTCTTAAGTAAGTTTTTAATTGTTAATATTGAAGTATTCGTATTAACCTGGATGCTCTCAGCACTGTGCATCAGATGAGGCAGTTCCTACCCCAAGGATGTACATAGGCAAGCCAAAAGAACAAGAGGAAGGATGGTCCAAGAGCATGAAACCTTAACCTGTGACCTAGAAATCCAACACGTGCTCGGTCATGCACGCATCCGATGCAACTTGGACAAGCCAGCTGGCCCTATGACAAGTTGGATTTGACAAGTAAAATTCTTACATTCCTGATAGTGTAGGAAGCTACACCTGAGAAAAACCATCTTGGGGATTACCAAAGCTGGTGCTGACTTCTGGGCTAAGTACAGACAGTCAAAAAGCCCAAGGCTGAATTGATTCGGTCTTTGCAGGTTACTTTGAGCTGCGTAGATTGAACGGACAAGCAAGTGACCAGACGTTCACTTTTGATTCTGGAAATGCAGCCACGTGTCTGCAGTGGTCCAGGCCAGAAGCTGGGAGGCGCTAGAGCACGCCTCCTTGCTGGGCTGAAGCAAACAGTTTGGGCCAAGGTTAGGCCATAGCCCCTTCAAAGGGGGGGGCGAGGGCTTGTGGGGGAGGTGCCAAGCATCCTGGGATGCTGGGGGACTGTGAGTTAACTTGAATCTGGAGGGGATCTGGGACAGAAGTTCAATAAACTGATTTAACCTAAATCAGTTAAATCTGATGCTGCATCCATCCAGGTTTATCTGAAACTGGTTTTGGCCATTTTAAAAGTGGTTTACGTGCACTGACTGTCTGTTGCGTTATGGATTTGAACTGGTTTCTCATCACTTATACCAATTTAAGTGCAACTTCTGTCCCTAGCTCTAGACTCTGCCCCAGACTTCATGCAGGGCGGTAGACGAATAGGTAAATCTCTCTGGGCCTTACTCTGCATTTTGAACATTGTGATTTAACTACCTACAGTGGCGACACGTAGGGGGAGCACATGCAACCCCCGAGAGCACTGGTGCACCCCCTGACAGGCTGTGCTCCCTGCTTAGGCGATGGGCAGGAGGGGCAGGCGGGAGCGCCGGTGCTCACCCTGTAAGCGCCGGTCAGGGAGTGGGAGTGCCGGATGTAGTGCCATGTCCACTCCTGGGAGCGCCGCGGCTGCTTCCCAGTTGGTGCAATTGGCTGCGGGGGAGTCCCCCCTCCCGCCAGGTCAGTACAATCAGCCATGGTGGGACCTCCCGACTGGTCGCTGGTGGGGCACGTGCTCCCCCAACTAAGGAGGTACCAGTCGCCCATGTGTACCCATAAATATACCTGACAGTACTCAGAAATATTACATAACAGAAACATCACTCCCCACACAGAAGAGATGAGAGTTGTTGTTCTTCCTTCTGGGTATAGCTAAAGCTTGTAACATGCTTTAGGATATTTCTGGCTGACAGGAGCTAGACGCATGGTAATTCATTTTTATTATTATAAATTAAGACCTGTCTTGAAAAAAGGGGGAGGGAGGGAGGGGCTCCGCTGACAGAAATCAATAGCTAAGTAAATGTTAGGGCCGGAAGTTATTTTGCTCAAAGAAAACAGTAAAATTGTATTTGAATAAACTAACAAGGATTCTCAAGTACCGATGAAAGCAGTGCCCAAGGGAGATGTCATACACACACAAACTTCAAAAATGAAGGAAATCAAACAACTGCAGCTGAGAAGCGCCTCCACCTTTCCCCGGATTCAGAGCCGTGTTATAGGTAAGGGGCACCGTCAGTCTCGGCGGTCCTTGTAACGTGTGGCTTTTGAAGATCTTTTTGCTTGCACCTGGGATTACAACACATTATTTGCTTGCATTTATGTGGCATCAAAAATGCACCGGTGCGTCACAGGAAGGAGAAGGATAAAGCGTGTACACAAAGCACCAGCCTTGGTTCCCAAGTAAGGGAGGACGTTAGGGTTAGGGTTGGGGTTGGCCACTGAGGGTGAAGCCATCGCTTGGGAAGCAGTTTGGAAGAGCGAGATGTGTAGGAGGCGAAGGCGGGTGCTTGGTGGGCGAGAGGTGGGAGCCTATTCCAAAGCTAAGGGGAAGGCTGAGAAAGAGCAAAGCCACAAGCAGAATAAGATGAAGGGATAAGTAATAAGGGAGTGGTTTGTGCGCCAGAGTAAGCTCCTGATGAGCGACGGGGGCAAGAAGGGTGGTTGGGAGCAGCCCGAAGACATCTAAGAGTCAAGGTGTGGTGCTACGAGCCGAGAAGAGATGGATGATCCCTCGTGAGACTTGTCCACCAGAGAGGACGTCGCCGAGCAGCGCAGATGAATCTGTCACAGTTCACAGGGTATCACGAATCTCCCTTATAATTTACACCCCAGATTGGCCTTGCTTCAGCAGCACCCACGTAATATCCTGGCTTGTCTTCCCCATGGAGCCTGAACTCTGAGAACCCATCCATCTTCAATTATCTATCCTGGCACGCATCGAGGATCCACTTCCCCGGATTCACTGCCCACATATGTCCATTACCTTGGCTGTATTAAAAGCTTATACCGCTTATTTTTCTAGAATAAAAGCCCCATAAAAAGTATTTGACTTTTGAGCCAGTACATCTCAAACCCTTGTGTAACTGATCCTCTGACACACTAAATAAACTGACACATGAAAGCAATTTCAATTTATTTAGCAGAAATGCAAATTCAGGCCCAAGGCTATTCTCCAGTACACAGTCTGTCAGGCCCCCGACCGACGCAAGCTTCCTCCGGTGGCTTGCTCTGAGAGCACGGTCCCCCGAATGATGGGGTCCCCTACGCTAAGGTTGGGGACTTTGGCTAAACTTCAAAACAAACATCAAAAAGAAAAGGAAAGGGGAGTGGGAAAGCAGAAAGGCTCATCTTGGGTTTTCTTGATTGCTGCTGTTGTTTTAACAATTAAAATCAAGAGACATGAAACAGTTTTCCTGTGTGGTAAAGGTCAACAGACACTGCCAAGTCTCATTTTGTCCTGATCGCTAAGTGAACCAAGAGTTTGGCTCCGCTCCGCTCAGGCCGGTTGTTCAAAAGGAGTGATCAAGGCGGGCTCCGTACGGGCTTGGGGCTGGAATAGAGATGGGGCTCTAAAGCAGGAGCCAGGTGACTTAGTAAAGTATTTCCATGGCACCTGCCTCTTCTACAAGGGTAGCCAACGCTCCTTCCCTCGCTGTTGACACCAGCACCGAAAAATACCCTCCGCTGCTTTCTCCTTTAACATAGGAAGCAGGTAACATTTGCTCATGCAGATTTAACAGTAGACAATGTATGGGCCATGAAGATATCATCAAGTTTGTCTTGAGCAAACAGCCCATGGGGCCCATCACTGCACACGAGTCAAGGTGGAGAGAAAGAGGTGGGGAGCTAGCGGGGAAGCTGATGCTTCAGCTGCGACCCACGGGTCCAGGTCTGAGAACAAGGGATGCCACCGTGCATTCAAGAGCAACCAACGAGACCTTAAGTGCCCTTTTTAAGAATAGGGACAGCTATCGTGTATAAGCCTTATCTGGAGCCTGTGGGGCAGCAAAAGCATCATCCTTAAAACTGCACCCTGGTAACAGGTTGGCCCTGCGACAAAGAAGTCTACTACGAACTAGCAAGCAGAAGGAGATCCAAACTGACCCTGAGCTCAGGAGCGGCTGTGTCTTGCTCACTGGTTCGGGCCCGTTTCTGTTGGAAGGAGTGTGTCTTGCTTTTCTGCATTCTTCTGCTGAGCCCCCGAACCCCAAGGAACAGCAACCTGGGGTGGACCTGGGATTCCTCCCCACCCACCTGAACAACAGGGTTGAGTCCTGACCGTTGCGCCTCTTTGCCAGTCCCATACATTACACTGAGGAGTTGCCACTCGTGGCACCGTGAGTCTTCAGCTGCAGACCATGGGTGCAAGACAGGGCATCTTGCAGCTGGTATTTTCCATAGGTTTATGGAGCAGCACTGCCCAGTGCTTGACCCTGTCTCTCAGCAGGGTCATTCTGCTCCAGATACATCACATCCTGACTCCAAAACAGTGGGACCTCTGCAAAGGATCTGTCCTTTTGGCTTTCCAGGAGGATCTAACAATTGGTGACTGACAAGTCAGCTTTCAACCCGGAAAAATAAGACTTACAATGAAGAGGCCAAGATGTGGGGGGTTTTGGTGGGCCTTGCTGGGTTGCAATGAAGAGTGAACAAGGGACTTTCAAAAACAAGAGCCTCTAGAACATGAGTTAAAGGATTAAACCCTTTACCTGGGACTGTACTGGATTCCTATCTCCTGTGGATTGGGCGCAGAAGGGAGTGCATACGGCGCACTGAGCAAAGCGAATCTGCTCAGAGTAGCAACAAGTCCTCAACAAGTCCAAGTTGTGTTCAAGGTATACACAACAGTCCCAACTTGCACCTCATTTCACGGTAACCAGTGTCTGGTTGCGACTGAAAGAGGGCTGGAACCAATGAACGTCTAAAGTCCAGGATAGCAGCTGAAATTCACAGCAGGCCTCCCCTATTACAGGCCCACAGATGAAAGTTAATGAGGGTCCACTGACCGGCATCCGTCTGAATAGGAATACCCTACATCCCACATGGACACAAGGAATTACCTTCCTGCACCAGAAGGAAACAAATTCAAGGCAATCCAGCTGCATGAATCAGAAAGAAGAGATCTCTAACCCCGTCACCTAGTGACCTCCATTACCTTCTCCAACACTTTGCACATCAAGAGGAACGAGCATGCTGGTACCCCTTTCTACTGCCTTGCCACCACGGCCAATGCGGTCTACCTCGGAGGGCAGCTGCACAAAATTCAGAGCTGTGGAGAAAGCTTAGGACAATCAGAAAAGAGAGGAAACTGAAACCTTGATAGCTGAGGGACGTGATTCAGACCTGGCCCTAAAAGGAAGTCACCGCTGGCCAAGGTTCCCCTGGTTATCAACTAGATTATGTAGTTATAAAACAGATAAATCAATTGTTTGGTTATATATTAAATCTTTAGAATAGACCAAATGCGCAAGCCTTTAGAGACGACGGTTCAGACAGAGAGAGACTGGAAAAGAAATGTAAACTCCATATGGTACTTCCATAAATTTAGCAGTCTGCCAAAGGAAATCTGCAGCCCTTAAGGACAATGATACCAGTTCCTGGCATTGCACAGTGCCCCGGGAGATAACGGGAGACAGGAAAAATGGCCTAGGCCCTTCATTTGCCTGCGGAGAAAGAGAGAGAGAGATCAGTCCTCAGAGTGATTACAACTGACCTTCAGCACTAATGCATGCATGTTATCTCACAATGTGCCAGCCCAAAATATCAGTTCGTTTTACCACTATGAGGCCCAGGTCAACAAAGTATTTTAAGCACTAAGTGCCATTGGCGTTGCAGGATTGAAGCTAGGCATGTACTTCCCTGAACGTGGACCTCAATTTGGAATAACTCGTGCTGACACCAAGGGAGCGGGCAGCATCAGCGGAGTTTGGCTGGACTGCGCTGGAGTGGCAGAGCAGATGCGCGGGTCTCCTGAGGCAGTGCAGCAGACTGAGATTTCTCTTCAGTCCTTTTCTCTGCTGAAACGAATGAAACATCTTTCTAGGAAATCAGGCCCTGCAGCCTCCGGCCCATGCATTCTCGTGTCCATCCGGGGCAGCCCTCACCCAGAAAGTTTCCCTAGGCTGCCAGGGCACTACCCAGCAGCGAGCTGACTCTCCGCTCCTTTATCCCGGCTGCTGGAGCGCCACATAGCCCCGTGCAAACCTACTGCCCTTCTTAGGGACTTAGCACCGGGCACCCGGCACAGCTGTGCACCAGTCAATCGCTACTGTCAACTGATGACCTACCTCTATTGCCACCATCTCACTGGTTGCTACTGGATTCACTCCACTAATCCAGCACTGCCCATTTTGATTTACTCCCCCCATCAGCTCTTGTCCTCCTGTCCCCTCGCCTCCTACCACCTTTGCCTCTTCCCCACACACACAAGAAAATGAGCAGCCCATAGTAATACCCTTAATACAGGGTCTTCATAAAGTCTTTGTGCACAAGTTATTCAAGTTTATTAAACTTATTAAAGTTTAAAAGTGCACAAGGGCTTTATGAAGACCCTGTATATAAACAGCTGTTGTTAAAACAGAAGAAGCATCACGGGGAAGGTCTATGCAATATCAGGGTTGTTGGTCGTAGCTGTGTTGGACTAAGGACACAGGCAGACAAGGGTCTTTGGGTAAATCTGATATCTTTTATTAAGCTAATTATGATAGTTGGAAAACATTTTCTTAGCAAACTTTCAGCCTGATGAAGGGTGTTCATCTTAGCTTGCTAAGAAGAATTTTTCCAACTCTTTGAGTTGGTCTAATAAAAGATACCAGATTTACCCAAAGACCCTTGTCTGCCTGTGCGATGTCAGAGCACTGTAAGCACTCGTTATCCTGGCCCTCGCGTGCCGAACCTTTGATACATCATCCATCCTCGTCAGCCTCAAGGCACCACTGCAGAATCCCTTTAGTTGTAGCCAGTGTGAAGCTAATGACTACAGCTGAGTTTTTGAAGAAACACATATTTTCTTTTTTTCCCCCTGCTTTTCCACCTCCTTCCAGAGGAATGGGCATTGTTTCTAAACCACAAAAACATTGAAGGAAACATAACCCAGGGGAGTTGGTTTTTGCACTTGGCAGCTACTCGCACCACCACCTGGTTAGCCCTAACCCCATCCCTCGAGAAGTCAGCAGGGCCTTGTACCTGCTGATTATTATGGAAAACAATGTATTAAAAGAAAAAAAACACCGTTTCAATGCCTGCCTTTGTTTGCCTCCCCTAACGCACCTCCCTGGTTTGTTATTCCACCATTGAAGAGTGACCATGCAAAAATTCAGTCTAAATTTGCCTTCCAGGCACGACGCTCTCCATTTGGACTGACAAGCATTCCCGACAATGAATACCATGAATACTGTGGTAGGCAGTTATAGGAATAAGCTTCAAATGAACAAGCTAGCGATGACTAACAAACCTGTCCTGGCATGAGCTGGAACAACCTGGAGGTTTGCCATGTTTGGTCCTTTGCATCTATCACCGATTCGGGATCCCATGTGTTAGGTGAAACCTAAATTTAGGTTGCCTTAAAGAAGCAATGCTCAGCTCTTATATAGCACAATGTACCTAATAGGACTAAATGCAGACCGTCAAAATGCCTGAAGCTGATTCAGTCTTCGCAGGTTAGTCTAGGCTGTGTAGATTGAACCAATAAGCAACTGAACAGACATTCACTTTTGATTCTGGAAATGCAGCCACATGCCTCCAGTGGCCTAGGCCAGAAACCGGTGGAGGTGTTTTTATCATCTTCTCCTTACTTTACAGTAGCATCCAGGGACCTCAGCCCATATCAGGACCCCATGCTGCAGGGTGCTCTGCAGACACATGGCAACAAACCTCATTCACAACGAAAATCCAAGTAGATAAGACAAGCAAAGAGTGGGAGGAAGGCAGCATCTTTGCTTTCATTTACGGAGCAGCTTTTTGTGGCAGTGCTCCCTAACCGAACTGCTCAGGGATACCCATGAGGTTCGCAGCTGAGCCAGGAATTAACCTCAGACCTCTTAAAGGCCATCCCCGTACAAAGAACCACGAGACCGTTCTCACTTAACAATTGTTACATTTTGATTTCCCAAAAACCTTTATAATCCAGTGAGATAAAACACAATTCCAAGGAGTGCACTTATACCATACGCCCCCAAACCTATGTATACCCCATACGCCCCCAAACCTATGCATACCCCAAACGCTCCAAGATCATCTGTAGGTGAGGGACCTCAGCTCTCATCAGGGTAAGTTCAACTTTCTGAGCAAGATTGTAGGCCTTCCTGGAGGTGCACCGAAAACCCACGTGGAGCCCTGGCATTCAAACCTGTCTTGTTCACTAGATTGAAAATAATGCAATCCAACAGCAGCTTTCTGGGTTTGGAGCTGGAGAAAGGAGCGGGTGGACTACAGGGCAGCAACGAGAGAAGGAACCGCCTTTCAGAAGGAAAAGCCCCAAATGATTCGAAATGTATTGCAACATCCAACCGGCAATGGGGGTTCAGTGACCCTCAATGAGTCACGCTGCTCTGTGGAAAAAACAGACTTAAAGACCAGAAAAAAAAAGGTGCCCCAAATGCCGAGAACAGAAAAGTTCGTCTGAGTCACAAACTCAAAATCACCCCCGCGTTTTGCCCTTTTACATGCCACCGTGTACGAGCATTACCAGGGGAGAGGAGAAAGTACTGCATCGTGCAGTTCAGTACCTGGCACTGTGGTATTCAGTGTGACCGAGGGACATTTATTCTGCTTTTTTCTTTTCCTATAATCACCTGGGTCCATTGTCCTGGGCTTATCACCGTGGGGAATAAGGGACCCCATGGGGTTTGGAACAAAGACCATTCTCCTGGGATACGAAGCTGCTGCAGATGCCAGGTTTCTCTCTGCCTCCTCCCCTGAAGGTTTTGGCTGATGGGTTTACCAAGTCCTAGCTCCAATGCCAAGCCACTCCTCCACGCTAACCCTGCCTGCAATGCACGTGCCAGGAGTACATTGTGACCACCACGGAGATGCTTTGCTTTGTCCCGTCTTGGCATGGTGTTGCCTTTCTGACCCCACATGCCCAAAAGGATGAGGAAGGAGTAGCTCACACAGCAAGATGTGATCCCTTAGGAAAGGGGCTTCCTTCTCCTGTGCAGAAGTTCAGCCCCTTGTACATTCAGTCCTCTCCCTACACATGCCCATATATTTTCAGTGACATTGTGGTTTCCACGCTGGGCTGATGTGACAGCCATCTCCTTCCTCCCGGCACATGTGGGACACCAAAGATTTGAGGCTTGCTCAGACACAGAGGTCAGGGCTACTGGCATCGGCGTCTGAAGCATGGGTAGGACAAATCGTTCACAGTCGTGCCTAGGCAGCCCGCTTTCAAACTGGGCAAGAAGCAGTTGGAAGAGGAGCCAAACCCTACACTGCGTGCATATGGCCCTGTACAGAGAAGGACAGGCAGCAGGATTCATTTCCAGACGCTATCGTCCACGGCAGGACTCGCGTGTTTTGGAAACAAAGCAGCACCTGTCATTCCAGGACTACAAGGCACCTGAAAAAGCAACTGGGACTCATGCTAGAAGTGATGTCTTTTATTAAACCAAATTGATTTTTGCAAAAAAATCTTTAATTACAAAGATTTTTTCTTTTTTTGCAAAAATCTAGTTGGTGTAAAAAAGATATCGCTTCTACCACGAGTCCTGATTGCTTTTTCCTCTAGACAAGCATGGCTACAACCTGGCTACCAAAGCACCGGAAAGGCACCGAAGGAAGCCTCATGGCATCCTTGTGAGATAGGTCAGTATTTTTATGTTCATTTTCCAGATGAGGAAAGAAGTCTGGAGTACATAAAGACACAATTTTCAGAAACAGTCGCTCAGTGCAAGTCTTAGGCTTTCAGATCATCTAGGTCAGCGGTTTTCAACCTTTACCCATTTGCGGACCCCTAAACATTTTTGGACGGAGGTGCGAACCCCCCTGAATTACAAGGGTAGGCAGTCACATACTTTTGATGGATCGTCGTCATCGGTCGTGGACCCCTTAGATGTAGTCGGCGGATCCCCAGGGATCTTCAGACCCCATGAAAAGTACTGATCTAGGTAGTTTTGGAAAGTTTACCCTACCTAACCTGCCCAAGGTCAGAGGGCTGAGACATGGAGAGAGACGGGAAGAAAAAAGAAATCACAGGTCCTCATTTCAAGCCTGCTCCCCTCATCACCCTTCCCCTCTATTCATTTCAGCAACGAGCCTGGTCTAGCAAAGCGAGGCGAGTGCTGCAAGTCCCCTCTTAAAATTATATCTGCCCATGGAGCCGAATCCCGGGGGCAAAGAGGCGACACGACAAAGTGCACTCTACAGGCAGGCAAACTTGGAAAACACCGGTGTCCTTCCAGCAAGGCCTTGTCTACATGGGGAAGTCACTGCACAGCAAGCTCGGGCGTGAATTTATAGCACACCGAACACTCTGCGCTCACTTCCATTGCACATCTGCTGACGCCGCTCTCACAAAGGATGAAGATACCTCGGATCAAATGTGTGCACATGTCAAATGTGTGCAAATGTCAAGTGGTGACTCGAAAGCAAATGTACAGATGTGTTCACAGTCTGCGTGTGAACCTAGATACACACATGTAACATGAATTTACACTGCCTGCACCAACATGCATGGGTACGTATGGATAGACATACACGGTGCATACGCACCCACCCCCCCGTGCCTCATTCTGTGCCTTAAAAGTCTTATCGAGGCTCAGCGCATGCAGTACAACTGCGTACGTACGGTAACGGTGTGTGCTGCTCCTTCCTCTCAAGTCTGAAAACTCAATACGTTTCAATATTAAAAAGCAATCCGCTAATGGTGTCAGCCCCTGTTCATTTGAATTATCGAGGTTCAGTTTTCGATGGAGTCCAACATTAAGTGAAGAGTGGAAAGGAAATTTTCTTAATGGCTCCTGGTGACAGACAGGATAAAACCTCCAAATGACTGACAGAACAAAGGATTTTGTTTTGAATTTATAAGCAGAGCAATAATTTCCTTTAAATGGCATCTTTTCTCCTGCAAGCGTTTCGGGAAATTACACAAAGCACAAACAGTAAGCTTAATCCCTCTCATGTTGCATTGATTCTCCACTCTTACTCCACGTCCGCACGCCCAACATCAGTAGCTTTTTGGCAATACACCACACAAAAGCTTCAAGAATAGAATCATATCAAATAAGTACTTACAAGCTGACCCTACTCTCCCAACAAACATGGGCGCTGTGTGAGCCGCAGACAATGTCACAGCATGGGGCTTTACACAGCTCTGCAGAACATCATATGCTACAGTATTATAGGTAACAAGTATTATTCTTGAAAGCAAATCCCATTATTGTGTCAGGGCATGTTTGGGGTTTTTTTTTTTTCTTTTTCCAAGCTCCTGCTTCAGCTAGCTTGCTCCGCTCCTTGGTAAAAAGGTTACAATGACAGGTTTGAATTACGCTAATGTGAATTATCTTGATTTGCATCTAATGGGGGGGATCTGATTTAGTCCATGAATCAGTCAGCTCCTTCAACATGACAAGCAAATTAGCTCAATAGATCTGAAATGAATAGCACGCGCTGTAGGACTACTGTAGCATCACTTCACGGCAGTTTCCATTCTGCCCTCAGAGTAAATGTGTGAAAAGAAATCCAGGTCTCTGCTCGTAGGCAGGGTGGGTTAGGAGCATGGTGGGGACACACGCGCTCTCCTTTAGTTGTGGAGGTCATCTCCTCTCCATCCCCAACTGGCCCTACGGCCAGCCAAGGATCTGATCCTGCTTATGCATGCAAGTAGCATCCCTGATTGCTCGTACAATTCCCAATACGCCGGCTTCAATTCCACCTACAGCCCTTGCTCTTTTGAGTAAATCTTTCCTTGTGCGAGTCTACAAACTTCAGTCTAATGAAGTCTACTAGTGAATTCTACTAACTTCAATGCGAAAGGGGGAAAGGACGGTCTTGCAAAGGCTCCTATACAAAGCATGCACATAAAACCTGAACCATTCTGCTCAACAGATATTATCCCCTTGTGCATCAAGGGGATAATGCGGTCCGGGGGCTGGATGCGACCCTCCAGGCCAGTATATCCAGCCTGTGGGGCCCCTACAAAATTTAGAAAATTAATATTAATCTGCCCTAGGCTGCCTGTCATGTGGCCCTCGATGGCTTGCTGAAACTTGGTAAGCGGCCCTCTGCCCAAAATAATTGCCCAGCCCTAATCAAGACCCTGTCTGCTGACTTCAGTGTCTACTATTGCTTCTCTGTACAGCCCTGTGGATCTTTTTTTCAGCCTTTAAACTATAAAAAAAAAAAAGTCTTCATTTTGGGTAGACACCGGGAATAGCTTTTGCTTTCTCATCCCATAAAAAAAAAGTCAAGGTTGAACAAGATGTTTCATTACGATCTTAAGAGATTTTGTCTTTAAAACCTTTTAGTAAAATTTAGCCCGATTTCAAATTCAACATCGTTTCAAAATGGCATGCCAGAATACTGTACGTTCAAAACCGCTGAAGTGACACTTGGGGGTTTTGTTCCTTTCTCCCCAGCTGAAACCATTTACTGATTCTGACCCAAATCATTGCAGTCAACCCCCAATTGCATTTCTTAGGAAATCCACTATTTGCATTAAAAAAACCCCTGCCAGGTCCTACTCGAAGCCAGTGCAGCTCTAGCAGAGGGCTGGATTCTCTATTCTGGCCCAACAGCAGGATTGTCCATTAAGGGGCCAGGCTCTAATTGCCTTTGCATTTGCACTGAAGGGCGCCTTTGCTCTGCAAGCACTTCCACGGCCTTTCTGGAGACTCGTTGCAGAGGAGTATGTGCTCCCAGCAGAAGTGGGGCCGAGCAGCACTTGGAAAGCCCCCAGCCCCAAGAGGCAAGAGCATCATTTGAAGACAACTGGGTCACCAAAGTGGCCGAGGGCATATGCTGATCAAAAAAAAAACCCAACCTGAAGGCAAACACGAACATCACACTTGCAAAACATATTATTCTGGGTAAGTATTACCACCGTGATCGCAGCATTAGTGCTGCAATTGCAGTTGTTCCACAAATATCGTTTTTTTCTTCTCTCTCTTTTTTTTTTTTTTAAATAAAAACCCATACAGCAAGAAGAATAGGAACAGTTATGTTTAACCTATGAATATTAATGATTTAGAACACCAGGCCAAAAAAAACCCCACAAAAAACACACACCCCAGCATGTCAAATGACATGGCTGTGAAAACCATCATGCATCTGTTATCTTTCTTAGTCGCTTTTCATTTCTCTTGCTCTCCCGGAGAAGTTCATACATATTTAAAAAGGCCGATAGCTCTATTACTCATCACTTCTTATAATACTGCAAGATTAGATTCAACGAGAAAAAAAAAGAGGCATCTGAGGGGGGGGAAAAAAAAAGTCACCAAAATGCTGCAACATTATTTACCCCATTTCTGCTGTCAGAAGTATTTTTAATCGATGAGGCTGGGTTTTCTTTCTTTCCCCCCCCCCCCCCGGCAATTCTGGAGGGGGCCGGTCTGTCTGCCTCTTTCTCTCTCTTTTTAAAGAGATTCAGAACAGATGCAAAGCTGGGATTTTCTATGCACTCTGATCTTCAGGGTGTGACAAAATTGCTCCCAACGAGTTTGTCATGTCAAATGCCATCCTTTCTTTTTAAGCCAGCGAGGGCAGGTCTGGGTGAGAAGCCATCATTTTGAGCGCACAGCAAATATCCGCTTTCAATGTCCTCATTGTTCTCCCAGCAGAAATGCCCTGGAAAACTATTAATTATAACCGCAGCCAGCGTGCTTCGTTCTCGTTCTCAACAATGCAAACAAGAATTGTCCCTTTCAAACTTTGCGCTGCTGTTGCCTGTTTTAGTTTTATCTGCTGGATTTGGGATACCGCTTTCGTCTCGTCTGGGTAAGGAGTTAGAAGAAAACTGTCGGTGATGTGGTTTTGGAGTGAAAAATGGTTACTTTGCCGGGAAGAAAGTTTTGCTGTTTGAGGACAATGGAAAAACCTGGTGCATTTTTGCCGGGAGGAGATGATCTTGGAAAGTTTTGCTGTTTGAAGACAACGAAAAGACCTGGTGCATTTTCGGTCGCGTCAGTAAGGAAGCATGGCAGCTGTACTCCAAACCGCTTGCTCACGCTCCAGGAAAGCCGAACGACGGGGTCCGGCAGCAGGACCGAATCAAATTCTGTGAATGCAGGTCAAAAAATCCGCAAAAAGTCACTCCCAAGCCAGATCCCGGTTGTAACGGGGGCGCCCCTAAAGTCAACAGGACCAGGATTTTGCCCTTAAGCATACTGGGAAAAATAAGCAGCACTTTGCTTCAGTTTGCCGTTTGGATCAATGCTGAACATGTCCATTAACTTCGGCGGAGGCAGGATTGATCGCCGAGCGTAAAGTGCTCTCTGGAACCTTAACCTGCGAACCGAGCACAATCAACTGCCTCCCCTACGAGCAAGCCACGTGAACCCGAACTCTCCACCAAAAAGCATCTGTTCCCTTTGGCCCGGATGGCAAACAGCTGACCCAGGATGGGGGGACAGGTGCGTGCTAAGAAACAAGAAGTATAACGCGATCACCCGCAGCAGCGATGCTGGCACGTTCTCTGCATCTGCTCAGGCCATTTGAAGGACGACGACTTATACATAATTTATTCTCGCTACTTTTCCCTGCCCGTCTCCACGCCTCCCCATCTGATCCGCTCTGGGCAGGTCAGAGGGCTGTGTATGCTTTTGCCATCTTGAACAGCTCTGTCCCACAACCTTTGCTGGAAAGCTTACCAACATCCTGACCCAGAGCAGAAGCGCGTGCCCTGAAGACCTCCGGGCAGGTAAAGGAGACTAGCAATCCTGCAGTTGCACGCACACCCCTTGACAGCGTTGACTGCCTAGGGAGTCACGTACAGGAGGGAACGGTTTTCTGATTAAATGGGTCTTAATGAGCACTGGTCTGCTCTCATGAACTCTTATTGCAAAGATGGATACCAGAAGGCAGACCTCTAGGCAGCGACTCCAGAGCCTCAATTCCTGCCTCTGCCACTAACTTCCCATGCAGCCTCTGGCAAGTCACTTAGGCCCAGATTCTCAAAGGCGTGTAGGCACCCAAATGAATGGGAGTTAAGCACTTAAAGACCTAGGGAGATGCATCTCCCTATGCCTCTCCCATTTATAAAACGGGAGTGATAACATGACGCTTTCTTTCATCCATGCTTTTCATTTCCTTTCAACAAAGATAGTTACTCGAAGCCACGTTCCCAGATGGAGACTGGATTTTGCAGAAGTGCTGCTAGCAATCTCTGCTGAACCCACCTTCGCCTGACTTCCCTGCACGCCATTGAGGATGGCGCTTCCCGTTTCCTAGGACAGCTCAGCCGAGTTCCTCAACGGGATTACAAAGCTTGCGAGTCCACTAAATAATTGCCAATTTGCGTGTCGCTGTCAGCATCTCCCCCCGTGCGATATGCCCAGTAATGGCTCCTAACAAGGTAAAAATGACACCGAAGGGATCTAAAGTTCGCAAAGAAGGCAGATGACATTGGTACTCTTTCACCCTAACTTCACCACCAAGCAAAATGACCTGCCTCCGTACATACCAACGATCAAGGCCATTATTCAGACGGCACATGGACTCCTGTCTTTGCATCCGGCCAGAAGTTCATATGTTTAATTAGTGGCTACCCTGTCCAGGCTTCACATACAACAGCCACGGCAGTCACAGCAGCAAAAAAATGAAACACAAAAATCTCTACGTAACGGTTTTGATGATGAGTTGCATTGATTTTTCCTCCTTTTTGCTTTACTTAGCCAATATTTAATTGATTTTATTTGCATGCATTATAGGAGCATTTTCTGCCAGGCAAGAAAACTGATAGGAAAACTCTTGGCTGTAGTGCACACAATGTATCCAAACTGCAAATACCTTGAAAGTTGGAGTGTGTAATTAAAAGGTTCTTCCAAAGCTGAAATGAGGGAAACATTGACTCAGCCCCTGAGAAGGTTTCACCTGCATTTATTACCTTGATCTTGGGACAGATCCAGCACTAGCTTTGGAAACTCACTGAAATGTTAATCACCTTCCCTGTGGGGATGCGTGTGCATAAAAAGTGTGCTTAATCTAGCTTCATCTATACACGCCCACGGTTCCCACTGCCGAAAATCTGGATGCGTCGTCATCCTTACGGTTCATTATCGTTGCTCAGTGTCTAAAGACGCTCGCTCGCTCCTGTAGCCAGCAAAGCCCTCTCGCACTCAATAGCTGTCCACCTGGCAAATACAAGCCCCCTCCCAGGGGGGCCGAACTAATCAGAAGTGCTTTGTGCTGCATCTTGACGTCTGCAAGCCCCGGGTCCTGGGCAGCTGGAGCAGGTTTCGCAGATGGGCACCGTGAATAGAGGACGTCTGCCAGGAAAGCTGGAAAGCTGCAGCACAGCCCCAGCAGCAGCATCTCCGCTCCCCTCGCTCAGCCAGCCAGGTCCCGAGCCACAGGACACCATCAGCCCGGACCCGCTCAAGCTAAATGGCAGCCAGTGCAGACAATGCAGCGCAGATGTTGCAGTGTCCACGCAACCACCCCAGCGAGGAAGCGGACAGCTGCATTCGGTGACGGCCGAAACTACCAGGTGGCTCAGACGGAGATGGTGACGTCCAGGGCGGAGGTGACAGAGGCGTGAATAACCCCATCAGACATGAATAACCGTATCCTCTCCCAGCCCCAGGACCAGCTGTTGTGACTTTCAAGTATCAGACAGTTTAACCCAGCTGGACAAGCACTGTACGGAAGTGATCTCAAACTCTGCTACCGACCGAAACATTGCAGGCTTCGGTCCTGAAGAATAGATATCTGGAAGCTGTCTGACTCGTGCGGTCTGTGGCAGTCACATTTATGCTACACCGAGTTAAGCAAACATCCATGGTTTTGCAGGAATTGAGCCTTCGCCGTCATGGCTATTTGCAATTTTTTTTTCTTAAAGGCCAACAATTTGCATGAGTCTAGAGGTTTAAACAAGGAGGGGTTGGGTTTTTTTGGCTTTGTTAAGGCAGGCTGGGCTGGCAGGGCATAGGAGACTGAATGGCAAGACTGCCCGATCATTTTAATGTTATAAGCACCGGCGCTCGCATGCGTATGCATGTATAGTAAAGGGAGAGTGCATAGGCGTGTGCGCGCTGACACATACACACGTGCGCACATACACGCATGAATGCAAGGCTTCCAGGAATGGATATTAACACTCCTACTCTTTGCTCAGGCTTGTGCAAGTCAAACAGGGTCGGGGCCAGTTTTAGTGGGAGGAAACTCAGCTGTTATACAGGGAACTATATCAGGAAACCATCAAGCAGCACTCCCGCTTTTGCAGCGGGCACCGAGCCATTGCTTCAGCAGGAGGGCCCCAATAGGTGCTGCTGGAAGGGCTCTCCGGTGGGCAAGATATCAAACAAAGGTCACGGTGACCACTTTCTTTAACGACCCCGTGATGCTTTTTGTGGGAGCGCTATTATTCCCCATGCCTCGAACAAAGCCCCCCTGTGGGTCATTGATTTCGGCCCGCCTCCAGTCCCTGTTGTGGACGCATTCCTGCCCCGTGACCCCGGCTTTATAGAAACTTAAATTATGACGTCTTCGCCAGCAAGTCAACTTGAAACGCAATAAAAATTCCTTCCGCGAGACTCTTGCAATCCCTCATGCCTTCCTGCACTTCACTAGCTCCTTTTCCTGTTGCAAGTAGGAGTTGAACATGATTAAGCATGATTTAATTTGCCGGTGCTAATGTTTTACCCCTGGTATTAGGTCATCTTTCCTTTGCCACTTTAAAGGCATCTTCAGCTTATCGACAACAGCAAAATGAATAGAGAAATCTTTAGAAGGCGCAAGGCTGAATCCATATGAATCCAACACTGCAGACAATTATTTTCCAACAATAAAGTTAATTGCTCCACCAACCACTCTAGCAAAATGCACGGGGAGCTGGTGTTAAAAGACATGGTGGACTATTGACAGCCTGCCTCTCTCCAGAGATAAAATATTCAATGGCTTACAGTCATTTAAAAATGCAACCAGCTGAAGGTTTTCCCAACATCAAAAAAGAGCAGATAGTTTTCCGGAGGAGCTGTGTTGCTAAAATGCAGAGTGCTAAAGTGCCCACCTCGCACATCACTGCCCAAGTCCCAGGGGCTGGAGATTTGGGGACACCTGACTGAGGACAATATTACAGGCAGGGATTTTCAAAGGTTGAACGCTGAAAAGCAGGCCCCTTTTAAACCCGTGTCACCTGTGCACTTGAGCATCACTAGTCACCTGGGAGCAGCTTGGCAAGAAGAGGGATGTAGCCATGTTTAAAGGCTTTCTTTTTTACTCTAAATTCATCTTTCATTGGACTGTATTTTATTCACATGCACACACAGAGTACATTCACTCTAGAAAAAAGGATCCTACTGCGCTTCCCATATTACTCGGACACTTGGGTTTTCCACGACAAACTAGCAGAGGGCTGGGCAATGACTTGTGCAGGAGGATGCTCAGTTCGCAGCTCTGGGAGGCAGTCTCTTCTGGGGAACAGACTGACCCACACGGCCTTCCTTCTGCGCTGGCAAACCTTGATTTAATGCGTGAGAAGGATGCGGGGGGAAGAGCTGGATCCAAGGTTAAGCAGAGGAGTGACAACAGTAGGTCGCCGGATCGGATCCTTCGTTAATACTCCAGACTGAAGTGTCAAACTTCAAGACTCAAGGTGAGAAAATTCAAGGTTTTGGTGCAAATGCCCGAAATTGCACAAACCTGGCGGGCTAGTAGCTATCAGCACTGCTAACTAGGTCATTGATATATCGGCACCGGCTTATAGCAACGGATGCGATTCCCCCCAAAAGAAACAGCAGCTTGATCTCCTTGAGCTTTGGGAGGAAGACTAATTTTGTGACGGAGACTAGGGCTGCATGGAGCTGGGTTCATCCCCAGCTCTGCCACATGACCTCGAGCAAGCCATCTAATGCCAAGTGGAAGCGTGCTGAACAAAGTTCGAGGCCCGTGGCAGGCTCGGGGACCAGGAGGTTGAAGCACCTACATAGACACAGCCCCTCGAGCATCACTTGACGCGGGTTTTGCGAGGAAGACTCGGGGACTCTGCATGGCTATCAGCTTTGCCCCCCGCCCCCATCTGAATTTCCCAGCTGTGGGCCCGTCTCTCTGGCAGCAGCACATTATCATTCTCAGCACCAAGGAGTAATAAAACTCTGCTGTGTGACTAGGAAATAAACCCTCACTTGAGCTGGGTAACGGATCCATTTATAAAATTAGGAGTAGATGGAGTCTCATTTGAAAGATTATAAAATGCAAGCTGCTGTAGTCGTATAAAAGCCCTCCAAATTGGACAACTATCTAGAAGTGCCCCACGCAAGGGGGAGCAGCCACGACGCATACGACTGCTTTTCTCGTCTACTTCTGCTCCATTAAGCTCTCATCAGATTCCCTTTCACCTCTTCCCTGCACGCTTCTCCCTCTTGCCCACAAATCACCTTCCGCACCTTTTTACCCGCGGCTTTTCCCTTTGCACTGCCACTCGTGAACGATCTCCCCGTTTCACTCGCAACCGCCTGGTGCCGAGCCCTCCAGGCACACCGGCTCCCTGAACGGCGCGCGCAGGAGGGCAATGCAAACTCGGTGCCGCTCAGGGAATTCCCAGGAAGAAATGTAGGGAAGGCAACACAACCTCCCCCCTTTTTGCCCCCAGCCGAAACGTTCTCACGCGCGCGGCAAAGATAGGAAAGGAAACGCATGCACATCAAACGGTTGCTGTCTACACCAAAGAGCGCGCGCTTTGAAACGACGGCATCACTCGGAAATAACGTATTTTTGGGGAGCGATTCAAGTCTCCAGAATCGCTCCCCAAAAATACGTTATTTCCAAGTCTCGAGAAGGCTCGTCAAGTAGCTCTGTTTGGCTTGGGGAAGGAAAGGAACAACCTACAACGGCACCGAAGGATAAGATTTACTCGCACGGTTAACTTTGAGCTTTAACTCCCAGCTATTTTGATGGAAACTTGACTACCTGTTATAATTCTCATCTGAATAGGGATGCTCCCCTGAAATCTCTGCAATGGGCATGGAAAACTAAAGCCAACAGAAAACTGCCTCTTCACAAAGCCCCAGAAATCAGCGGTAGAGGAACCGACTCACGTCACCCAACGGGATTTGGAGAGGATTGGAAACGCAGTCATCATCATGTTCTTATCTGACCGGTGGCCGAGAGAAACCCGCAAAACTGTGTCTGCCTACGTCCTTAGGCCAACACAGCTACCACCAATAGCCCTGATAAGGATGATGATGCAGCTGTATCCCTAATATATTTCCATCTGAAGCACAGGCTTGCCGAAGTGCTAGGAGCTAACATTAATGGACTGGGCACCTTCTACTAGCTTTACCTCCAGCAAAACCATTACCAGCACGAAGCTCTTGACAACGTAGGCTTTGTCACAATTAAAAAACCCACCGTTACTGCACTGTACCGACATTAATGCGACCTAATATATCAGGTCAAACCAGTGGCCCGTGTAGACTAGAATCCAAAAATGGCAGAGGATGGATAACAACTAAAGGTGTAAAACTCCCAGAAGAGCCAAAAGTATGCACTAACATCACAAATTCCTTCCCAGCCCCAAATCTTTAGTAGTTGGCTTACCGTCAAAAACACGAGAGCTTACATCTCTCAAACATTTTTATCCTCTTAAGCAACTGTGGATATTCCCATTCTTCATATGAGGGCCTAATCCCATTTCCGTGTCTTTAGCACTACCAGTCTTTTCCACAGGTAAGTGATACGACTGATCAGCATTTCCTCCAACTGGTTCTCTTATCGTTTCACTGGGTGGTTTTCTGCCTTCTTTAATCGTGAAAAAGTTGAACATAAGTGCAACAAGTTTTTCTGTGCCCTTCCTTCCTCTAACGGCTCGCATACACAGCGACACTGGGCTTCGGAGGCGAGAAGAAACATCATCCACGTCCAGAGCCTAGTGACGGGAATGCAGCTGGGAAAGTGAGAAGCTTCTTCCTTCCCACCACCCCCTCCGAAGTGGTGCAAAGTTTAGGCTTCAACTTGCAGCTGATGCTGTGGGGGAGGGCCAGGTCAAGTATTTAGGTTCACACCTAACTTTTCTGGCCTTAAAATAGAAGCTATAAGTAGCGCCCACCCACGCTAGAAGTATTCAGCCAGTTCCTGAAGGGGCAGAGCACGTTGCAGAATTAACCACAGAAATCTGCTGATGCAAACCAGGCTTGTGAGCTGGTCCCACAGTTCTTCGAACCCCCTGGCGAGCTACACCTGCAAGCGCTGCCCACAAAACACAGGAATCTCTGCCCACTTGGTTTTTCCAACACGGACTCAGGCCTGCAGAGCACAACCTCCAAAATGCAGGATGGAGCTATCGCTCCAGCTCATTGCACCAACTCCTGAAGTCGAGCTGGCTTCTTGTGCTCTTCCCCCCACCCTCCAAACCTCCAAGTGGATGAAGAGAAGCAGAGACAAGCATTGCATTACATGGGTATGCAGCGCCTTACACTATAAGACCTGTTCCTCCAGGCTAGTGATGCTTGGGTCACTGCGAGATCCTCTCAAGGGTGCCGCAGGGTGCAACGTTAGCCCTGTTAGGAGCATCAGCGTGGTGCAGAAGATAAACCCGGAGATCTCAAATAGGAATCCACGGTGTCAAAAACCTTCTGACCCGCTGCGGTCTTTCCCAGTTCTTTGCAACAAAATGATGACTGTTCTTTTTCGGTTGTCAAAATAATTGAGTGAAAATTAAGAATTGGCATTTTCTGAGTAGTTCCTTAAGTCTAAGAAGGTGGAGAACCGGTGCTATAGGCATAATTTAATACCTGACAACCATGACTGAGAATGCTATCCAGCCACCCAGAGCAAGGCAGAGCTTTTTTTTTTTGTTTTTAACCGGGTGAAAAGATACCCTTGGGATCACACTTGGGTGCACACCTCCGATGTCTGCCCGTGTCCACTAGCTCTCCTAATGGGAAAAGGAAATGACTGGGTAAAAGGAGGCCTCTCCTGACTCCCTCACATCTCATCTATGGACGATGAGGTGCATCTCTTAAATATAATGATCACCGACCCCTAGCTTAGGCAACTTCAGCAAACGCAGAGTCTCAGTGAAAATCCGATATTTCCGATATTAGAGGATGCCACCATAGGGAGACTTTGGGCTTGCCTCTGATGCTTGTTGTTTACATTCAACGTTTTTCCTCTGTGCATGCCCTCGTCGTGATATCAAAACACAATTTACATTTCTGAAGAAAGCAGAGTAAAAGTGGATTAAGTGTGGCTACAAATAGCAATAAAAAAAAACCCCACCACATCTAAAGATTTGTTTGCCCTTCAGATCACTTCAGCTCTAAGAGGAACTCACCGCAGCTAATTTTAATCAATAAGTGCATCTTTGCAAGGCATTTTGTGGCAAGAAGATACCAGCTACCAGCAGTCTAGTGGTGGCTGGGATGGGCAGGAAGGTGCCAAAAATTAAGCAGCTCTACCAGCGGACTAAGAGACTTGCTCAATGCAGGTTACAAAAGAAAGAGGTGATGCATTAAAATGCAGAGCTCTCCTCTAGCCTAGATGTGCCAACAGCTCCCAGTCGCACATAATTATGCGCTTCCAAAACAGGGCACTGCCTGCAAACAAGCTACACACAGTCCAGGAGCCCAGGCCAGGATTGTTCGCTCAGTGTTTTGTCAACTCGCAGGCCCTGCCTTGGGAGGGAGCAGGGTTGTCGGACGGTGCACGTTCACAGAGGGGACTCAGAGACCAACCGCAGCTCAAAAAAGCTCCTTCTGCTCCCCTATCACCCTGCCCTGCCCCAGGAATAGCAGCAGGTGAGCTGATAAAATGCCAGGGTATTACAATGAAGGGTCAAGAAGGTAATGAAAGGTGCTAGTGGCTGCCCCCAGGTGAGTCACTGATATAAAGACAATGGCAGACCTATTTAAAGCCAGTGGGTGTGCCGGTGGGAAGTTTATGAGTTGGTGGAAGGACCAATTAACCCAGCAACAAACAGTGGGAGGATTGCTTAAGGCAGGGCAGAGCTGGTCTCGACCGGGATGTCTACCATGACCTCCGAAGAATGTCCACATGGGGAAGAGGGTAGACCCATTATTGTGCAAGGATACCGGTTTAATTGTGCAGAACAATTCCCCCCACGTAGACAAGCTCTTCACATGGGCTGAGAGTTTCCCTGACTGCTGGCACAGGGGGTAGGAGGCAGTTTCTGCATGTGTTGCTGAAAGAAAAACCCAGCAAAGCGCCTAGATGCAGCTGCACGAGGGTGTGGAGGCAGCGCCGCTTCTTGGGCTAATATTCACTGAAGACCGAGGGATTTCTGAGCAAGGGCCCTTTTTGCTGTTGGCTCAAGGAAGACAGGGGTGTAAGCTTGGAGCCGTGTTGGCTTAAAGACATCGGCAGACAAGGCTCTTTGGGTAAATCTGATATCTTTTATTAGACCAACTCAAATAACTCAAAAAGCTCAAGGGGGATAGCGCTTGGCAGCCGCTTTTGCAAACAGCCGCTTTCCTCCAAAGAAAAGACCCGATTCAGAGCATCAGTTCCTTGCCAGGCTGCAAACAGTCCTTGCTTAAGCTTGCTCCAGATGAAGACTTCTGCTACTCTGACAGACAACAGGACTTCGGTTTCAGAGCCAGGTTCTGCTCTCCGGGAGTAAGGACAGCTGAACTCGGCCCTCGTGCTATGGCTGTGTGCTCTGACGAGGGCAGCAAAGGGTGGCCGCAGCCAGGGGATAGTCCGGCAAGGCATGGATGAGAGTCTCCTTCGGCGAGAGAGCAATAAAGAGATCAGCGGTTCTCAGCAAGACAGATGCACAGATAGAGCTGACCCCCTTGAATAGTAAGCGTAGGTGTTCACTTACTTTTGACGGATCATTGTTATCTTTTGTGGACCCCTTAGACGTAGTCCGAATCGTGGTCAAGTTTCCAACTTGTGGTCCCCAGGGGTCTATGGACCACAGGTTGAAAACCACTGCTCTGAACAGCCAGTTTCTCCTAGCCTAAGCCATGGGATGCAAGCACAAAGAGAAAGGAAGTGCAAAACATCCGTGGTTTGGACGGAGGGTGCCAATTTGCACCTCCTTGCCGCCTGCGCCTAACACACAAAGGCGTCGGTAGATACTCACAGGCGGCTACTTCTCTTTGTGGAGCGACAATCAGGACTTGACGCAGACCGCTGGGAAAAGCACCAGATAAGTCCATCTGTATTAAAGGGTGTTAGGTTTATTTTCGCTCTGACCACACGTGTGCTGCTCTGTTTTCATGGAAGCTGTCAAATAGCTCAGCTTCACATGTAATTAGTAGCTTCTGGCGGTCATATAAATAACTGATGGATTAAAACAATTGACAGCAAGGTTAGAAATCAAACAGGAAAAAAAACAAAACCTGAGGAAGTAAAGCTTCTAATTATATAATCACTATTATTGGCCTGGATTTTACTCCTTTGTTTCCTAACACATAAAAGGAGAGGATAATAAGGGGTTGTGGTTGTTTTTCCAGAGAGGAAGGCAGACGGGAGAGCCAAGCGGTACAGATATTAGACGCTACGAACTAGGACTGCAATTGCTGGCAGGCCGACATTGCACGGGCAGAGCCCCGGCTCGCTCCGGGCAGTAGAGAAGAGAACAAACCCGCTCAGGTTGCTTCAAAAAGCACAATCCAGGCCCAACAGGAAAGCAAAGTAAGCTCTTGAAACCAGCTCCTAACCCTGCCCCTGCCATCCCCGCTCATGGGACCCGCTGTGCAAGTTCAGTTGCCACCGACCGCAGGGCAGGACCCAGCCCGGAGAGAGGCGATGTCTAGTTTCTCAGCGCAACAGACTTCAGGGATCTCTTGCTACCGGATTCACGTTTAATCAAGGGGATTTGGAGCCGGTCCAGCTCCGCCTGCTGCTGCGATTGCATTGAGCGTCGTTTTCTTTCTTCAAGTCCCGGCTCTAGGAATCCCGTGACTGCTTCAGGATCAAGCTGCTATTAAAAGAAAGGTCCGAGGTTACATAGAGCCATAGAGTCTACAAAGCCCAGCCTGAGCGCTCCCGAAAGGGATGGAAAGGCTGACACCGAAACAGAAGTCTTGCAAATCTGGATGCCCGAGTCATAATTCCTAAGCAGACAAGGTCCTTTGGGTAAACCTGGTATCTTTTTAGACCAGCTCAAAATAGTTGGAAACATTCTTCTTAGCAAGCTTTCGGGTACAAGTACCCTTCGTCAGGCTGAGGAAGCGTCTGCAATGGGTGTCCGAAGCATCGCGAGTCCTAAGCACTTAGTGCTTCCAAGATGCTGCTCTCCGTATCGCAGGAGCCAA
Organism: Caiman crocodilus; assembly: GCA_030014935.1. Taxonomy (NCBI): domain Eukaryota; kingdom Metazoa; phylum Chordata; order Crocodylia; family Alligatoridae; genus Caiman; species Caiman crocodilus. Next base: position 20,369,382 of record JAGPOW010003310.1, read on the forward strand.
AACGAAGACCCCGTCGTACTGGCTGTGACAAGCAGAGGTGTTTAAACCACATTTTTTTCAAGGTGGTGCAATGACCAAGCCAGAATAGAAAGGTACCACTGCAGAATGGCAGTCCTCAATGGGCAGGTGTAAAGAAATTAAAACTTTGGGGTAACCACAGAGCAAGAGGGCTGGGAAAACGCACACGGATGGAGAGGAGCACCCCTTCCTGGGGTTCATCCCGCTCCCACCCTTTGGGCCTTCTAACTCATTCAGGTTGCGTTTATGGGCTTCAGCGAGTAGGATAACGACCCAGCGAAGGTGTGCAAGGCACGGGAGAGGAGACGTGCTCGCCGGGACGTCACTGCGTTGCAGCCTCTGGCACTGATGATTAGCTGGCAGGAAGATTAGATTTCGTCAGTGCATGAACGGAATTTGCCAACAGGCATTTTAAGAGTCAATTCTTCACACTCCAGTAATTAGAACAATATTATGAAGGGCGAGGGGGAGGGAGAAGGGGAGCGCGCCGGGGTTTAGCTGATGCAGGAAGCTGACCGAGGCAAACAAACAGAAAGTGAACTAAGCCCTCAAGGTTAAAGTCCTCGGTGCAGGGCTTGCAGCTGGGATTTTAACGAGGAAGCCTATCCCGTCCCAAACACGAGAGCTTTCCACGTGCACAAGTTCTCATGCTCCGCTACGGAAAGACAAAACCCTGCATCCCAGCTTATTTCTGTGCCCCAAAAATACCACTGGCTTTAGCAGGCGTCTTGCTCGGGGGGCACGGGTGAGGGATAACCCTCCACTGCAGAAAGGCCAAAGGTTTCCAAGAGCGATTTGTGATTCAGAGCCACTCGTGAGACGCATCTGAAAAAGGGACCCTTTGCCTCCATGCCCTGAAAAATCAGACCCCTTTAAGAGAGTGCCCCCCAGACACCCAAAAACGAAACCTCTCATCTAGGAAGGGGCTGAGCATTTACAACTGTAGCCGATGAGGCTTGACAAACCAGCCTTTCTTTGCATGCTAGTGGATCTGTTGTGTGCAGCTTGCTTTTCCACCGAACAGGCTACCAAGGCAAGAGATGAAGCCTCTTGTTTCCTGATGCCTTCAGATGAGCACTGGGTACCTTGCTGGGAGACGTGCGTTAGTCGGGCACATAATGGGCTCCATGAAAGGGTAATACAGGACCTCTGGTCTCTAGGAGGTCAGACTAGAGAACGCAGTGGTTCTTAAAATCCAGGTCTACAAAATGCCCTGATATCCCCAGTGGAAGAGAACAACTGAGAAATCACGAGCCCTGATCTGCCAAGCTCAAAAATATTTGCCCTCCAACTACCAATTCTGGAGGCGTACAGGAGGCGCAGAAGGGGAGAGAAGGATGGCATCTCCTTAGCTGCGGTGTAACCCCATATTTCAGAAAAACGGCATCATAACAACAGCTTCGATTCTTTAGAAAAGGTTTCTTCTCTCTTCTTGCTGTTGATCCCATCTGTTCTCGCCAAAAGGTCATAAAACACTGACATCTAAAACCCACGTCCTGAGCTATAAATTTCCATTCTATCGCTCTCTTTCTAAAAGCATAAAAACTCATCCTGCTTTTTTCCCCAATTACTTTACAGTACACATCAGGCTCCTGCCATGATGCCCCCTGAACAGAGCTGAAGTGTGCGACTCGGGATAAGTCGACGCTGTACAATGGTTATTCACATCTCTCAGCTGGGGATTCAACCAGCTCAATTCATATCTGCAGCGAACTGCGATCTCAGCTCTGCTTCTGGAGCACAGAGGTCCTTTTGATAAGTCTCCATGCACGTGGACTCCAGTATTATTTCTGTTTGAGAGAAATAGATGCCATTTTTTCCCCCCCCTCAGTCATTTTTGGGGCCCGCCAGCTTAGAAAACTGAACTGCTCCTTTTTGGGAGAGCATTTCGAATTCAGATGGACTCACGGCAGAACCCAGCAATGGTCCTGTACTCAACCATGCCCAACCTTTGCTCTCAAAGCAGATCTGACCGAACTGGTTCCTAACATCACCAGCATGTGTTTCACCTTCCGCAGGTGGGCAGAGTGATAGACGGGCACCGAAACAGCAGGCCTCCCTTCAACATCACCAATCTGAATGCCACTAGCAGCACAGCATCCTAGGACAGGGTGTTTGCCAGCCGTCATCCATCAGCCTCGATAATACGCCTCTCGAGGCAGCGAGCGAGTTCTGCTGCCTTGGATCCGCAGCGAGCAACAACCGATCGCTGGATGAAAAGCTGAAGTCGCGCACTGGAAAGCCAGCTACCACTTTCAGTAACGAGCCTGGAACGATACAGAGCTAAAAATCAAAACCCAAACCGAAGCCGGCATCCTCAGCCACAGTCAACATATGCACAGCCATAAAAGCAGCTGAACAGCTTCCACCTACACTGCTTACGGCGCATCTTTGACATCAAGGGACAAGACAAAAATACCAACACAGAGGTCATCGCCAAAGCCAACCTGCCACCCATCACTGCACTACCCACACAGCGGCACCTACGCTGGCGTGGCCATCTCCGCAGGAGGGAAGATGGGCGCGTCCCGAAGGACATCCCGTATGGGCAAACTGCAGGTGGGGAGAACAGAGTAGGGCGTGCAAAACCGTGCTTCAAAGATGTCTGCAGGCAGGGGTGAAGGCTTCTGGACTCGATCCAAGCCTTTGGGAGACTCCCTTCTCAAACGTAAGAGTCCAACATCACGACAAGAAATGGTTGCTTGAATTGCAACGGAAATACGGGCAAAGGAGACTGCCTGTTCTAATGCCATGTACGCGTGGGACCACCGTGGCAGGACCTGCACGTCTAACATCGGTCTGCAGCACCACCAACCAGCAGAACAGCCAAGGTATCCACCATCACTTGCTGATTGACTGATGCCATTATTATTATAGCGTATTATTATAACTGATGCTATTCTCGGCACTTTGTAGCAACACGGCACCAAGCGGTTATTAAAGGAGTGCGTCGGCAGCACCATGCTGGGCCTTGCGAGTGCGTTACTCCGTGCTGCACCAGTTGCTGAATTACCCATCCGATATCAGGAGCCCATTAGGGTCCGGACGCACGAAGAGGCAGGCCCGGTCCCCAAAACGGGGTTGCCAACTCTGTCTGAGTCTATTCCAGGAGGTTTCATCACACGACGCAATGACATTAATGACTTTACATCAGGAAGGCAAACGCACATGACTATTATTCTTTAAAAACCCACTGGACTAATGTATATAAATTGGAGTCAACATTTAATATTTATTTTAATGAGCACCCTAACCTTTATCTCCCGGGTGACTCTCAGCAATTTCCTGGAGATTTATATCTAATTCCTGGCGGCTCCAGGGCAATCCTGGAGGGCCGGCCACCCTACCCCAAAAGTTTACCCTCCGAATGCAGAAACAAAAAGGAAGGAAGATGAAAGGAAATAGTTGTTGACATCAGAATGAGTCAAATATGGAGGTGCCATTTCTACAAAACATGTCTAACTTTCTTTTTGCAAAGTCCAAGGACCTGAAGATAAATTTAGGCATAACTTATCAATAAGAAAATAATCATATTGGTTCTTCTTGAAACTTCTGGGCTTTCACTTTTGTCATCGAAGGCTAAAATCTAGAAGAGAAAATGTTTTCTGTCAAAATTTTCAGAAAAAGTACAGAAAGAGTACTTGCAACCAGCCCCACGTACAGCCCGGCAGCTGACAGCGCTCGAGCGTGGTGCCAGCATCCCACGAAGAAGTCGGGGGCTGAGCTGGGACCTGCCCCTTGCCCCGTTTTCCAGACGAGCACCTCACCATGCAAAACCACCCTTCCTCTCTCCACACCCTGCCCTTCTTCGGGCGTCTCCAAACCACCATGCAACCCCTTGTCCCAAAGACGGTCATGAGGACCAGGTCAGTCCAATCGCCGGCGGCGGGTGTGCAGAGTAACATCTCTGGTTTGCTCCCAGAAACCGGGGCCCAAAAGCTGTTTTCTGCAATTAGCAATATGGCTACAAGATGCAGCTCTTAACAGCAGGGAACAAGACGAATTAGGCAGGAGTTAGCACAAAAAGAAAAGCTCCATTGTCAAGGCCCAGATGCATCCGCGGCCAGCACAGCACTAACTCCAGGCTTCGTTCGAGCCTGGCGCTTACAAGCTATTTGCATGCGGCTGGTGCACCCTGAATGATTATCCACCGCTTTTAAACATAACAGGCTGCGAATCTTCACCATCTGTTAGCCCGAGATCAGCTTCTACCAGTACAAACCCAAACCGGCTATCACAGACACGCCTTATTTATTACTAGGAAGGACTGCAAACATTGCAGGCTGGCTCCCAAGTTCCTAAAATGACTGAGGGGACGGGGACGGGGAAGCTGAGAAAAGTGCCGCTAAGTGGCGTGCGCCCAGGTCTTGAGTTTTACCCGGAGTGCTTTAATGCTGTGCACTCGCTACAATGATTGCATTTTAATACGTAATTAGCAGGAAGTGAATGGGGTCGAAGATGAGAAAGTCTCACTTACATACACACCATTAAGACTGAGAGCGTAAATGAACTAGCTGTAGCATCAACATCTGAGGCTCATTAGATCAATCAGCGAAATGCGGAGAATGACTAAGAGCCGCCGCCGTCGGACGGCAGGTAGAAGAGAGCGTCCCTCTCCCCCTCCATTCAAAGGCCGGGATACAGGGCAGCAGGTGAATAAGGCTATGTTGAAATGGAAGAAGCACACCTCATCGTTAAGGGGATTCAGTGGGGCGCAGAGAGCGTCCACGAAAAGGAAGGCCAAGCCACTGGGCTCCTACCGGGGCCGAGTTGGGTTGGCTGCTCTCTGCTTGCCCGGTGTGATTGAATTTAGATAGCAGCTCCCAAAATCCTTGTGAGCCACATGATGCCCCATCTATGCTGCAGGTGAGCCCAGTTTTACTAGTTCTTACCCCAATGAAGGATGGAGGTGGGACCGCTCTAACCTAAGGTGGCCCCGAAATTAGGGGAGCACAAAGGTACCTTCCCCCCGCCCGGCAACGGGCTCCTTCCCAGCATAGCCTGGTCTAGGTGATCTCTAGCACGCTGGAAACTCGGGGTCTCTCCAGTTCTGGCTCTTGATCGCCTTGGGCAAGACTTTCTCTGTGCTTACATGTCTTCTCCTACATCCTCTTGCCCGTTCTGCCTCGGTCTCTGGGACAGTCACCGTCTTTGTGTGTTCGTACAGCACCTGGCACATCAGGGCCCCAACCTCTGTCGCAGTCTCAGGAGAAGGCACTACAATCATTTTAGACGTGTCAGCTCATCCCTTTGCAAAACAGCTTTACAAGAAGCTTAAAAAGAGAGAGGCAGGTGCGGCTGCTTGAAATTGCTTCCTCGTCCCAATTAAATTTGGCTGTTTTTTAAAATCACGAAAACCACTGTCGAAGCTTCCTGAATTACTCACGTTTGCTAGCCTAAGTGTTTGTTAAGATTTTCTCAATTTATAATTTTCTTTTAGTGGCTTTCTATTCCACACGCATCCCGAGCTGCTGTTTGCGATCGGCTCACGTCACCACTTAAAAGTCATGGAAATTAAAAATAAATAAATAAATCAGAACGGGAAAGAATTTGCATTTTTTTCCGGCGGGGTTTGGGGGGGGAGCAATCAAAGAAAAAAGTTGGATGTTTTTCAAAAAAACTAAAAAGTCAGTCCAACCTGACAGCTGACGCAACAGAACAGGCTGACATCTGCCTTCCTCCGGCCCTCCCCCATCAATAAAGGAAAATATTTCCTCCCCTGGAATGAGAACTGCTCATCAAAGGTTAGGCCTTGATCCTACCATGGTTTTCGCGGGGGGATATGACGCGGCAAGCCAAGGACAGGGACTCTCGAGGGTTTCATCACACTGCAGAATCAAGCGTTAGGTTCTTCACTGGTGCGTAATAAAACAAGGGGTTAGCCTGGTCCATCACTCCTCCTTCTCTTCCTACGCTGCCCGAGCGCGCCGGAGGGCTGAGCGCCTAAGGAAATGGAAGAATTACAAGACGGGGACCCTGCATTTCAGCCATGATGCTACAGACACTTAAGCACGACTTACTTCCCTTCACACCAGCAATCCGTTTTACTTCGGTCTGACTATTCTCATGAGTACCCCTGCGCACACACTTAAGTTTGCAAGATCAAAGCCCTGATTTGCAATACTATTGCAGCTGTCTAAAGGCATTATAAATGCTCTGCACTACCTAGTCTACTTGCAGCTTACATATGGAGCTACTGATCTGGACCTCAGAGTCATGCCTAGTCTGGGTTTGGCTGATGTATTTCAATATGTGATGTTAAGGATATACCACCAAGTTACTCAGCAACAGATTTAACCTCGGTGCCTGTGGGCAAACAAGCAGAATAGCGTGGACCCCGAGGACATTCTTTGTGCGCTGTAAAACACAGCTACAGCTAAAAAGACGGCAACAATTTTGTGGTCCTAACCAAGAGATCGACCCAAAAGGCACAATTTTGCACAGCCAGGACATTTGAAAGGCACACTATTAGCTTGCATGGTTTTGAAAATGACTACATTTTTTAAATTTCATTTACTCATCAAGTTCCCTCCAAATAATATTTCCTGAGATACTACACAGCCACAATTTAAATTCCTCTTGCCCATAAAGGGCAAGCATTTGAAGCTCACGCTATCCCAAGTGCTGTGGCACGGACCAAGTAGATGCTCTAATACGAAGGGAACGGCTCTTGGTTTGCTTGGCCATCTTTCAAGTACTTTATATAGCTTAGGTCTGAGATGTATGTAAAAGGTGCAATGGTTTCAGATGCAGCCATTAATCCTGAATGGACAGTCACTCTGTCTCTTAAACTTCAAAAGACAGCTCATAAAATAAAATAAAAGCTTATTCAATAGATCTCTACATTTTTGAACAATAACACTTCTGGAACAATGAGAGGGGAGGGGGAAAAAATCCCCCCCCAACTTTTGGTTTATAGGAAGTCAGGCTGATTTCCAAGCGAGACAGACTATGGTGAATGTTTTACCAGTCACAGATTGACAACAAAAGTAACGAGGCCTTTTTCTCCCAGTTTGTATAAAGCGATGGGGAGCGTGGCTCAGAAAGCATCAGGAAGCAAAGGGAAAATGTCTTCATGCATGTAAGGAAATGCATGTGTCTATCTGCGTTATGTGTACACGTACACACACATACACGAAGACCAATCTTTGCACATTTACTATTCTAAGGGATATTTGGGGCCTGATGAAATGAGCTCCAGCTCATGAAAGCGTGTGCAATCTCTCTCTCTCTCTTTTAATGAGTTAGTCTATAAGGTGCAAATGTACCCAGCCCTTCTACTTGAGGCCTAACAGTATTATTCTCCTAACCAGACTATGGGAGCTGGGAAGGATCCTTTGCATACTTGTTTGATCTGAAACAGAATACCCCTTAACATGACCCTTTGGAAAAATATAGGGGAAAGCAGCCAAGCAGCGAAAAGAAAAAGCTTCCCAGAACCAGCATTTCTGGCTCTTTCGGTTTGCTGGAAAGCTGCACAGCTATAAACAGCCCAGATTATTTGCAAGGAGGGGAGAGAGGATGAGAAAGAGGTAGCGGGCTAATTCAGTGCACTGGAAAGCTTCGGGTGGAGGTGAGCCGGGGGTCCCCCAGGCTCTGCAGAGAGGGGAGGCAGCCCCTACCTCCAAGCAACTTCCAGCCCAAGGAGCTGAACGGTGAGGGTGTGGGTTTTGGGCTTGCAGGAACAAGCAAGCCAACTTCAAAAAGGAGCAGCTACCTGAGTAATGCAGAGCAAGGAAAATGCGCCCCAGCGCATGGCCAAAATGATGCCGAGCCCCCGGCTTAGCTTCTAACCCAGGGGCAAATTTCATCCTGGGTCTCTCCGGAGAGACTGAGCCAGGCCCCAAGGCAGACCGCATACCGCTACTCTCCATGCTCTTTCTGGGATCCCCTTTAAAAAGGCCTCAGGGATAAGGACTACTGCTCTCCCCTATTGCTAACTCCACCTGGCATCAGCGTCCTGTGCCCAGCGTGACCGGAGAAGACTACCTGTCTCCCAGGCGAGATGCAAGTGCTTGGTCCCCGAGCGTTCGCCTGGTCTAGAGGCATAAGGCGATAAGCAGAGGCAATGCCCATCTTTGCACAGATGCCCATTACCACTACCCAGGGAGATCCGTGGTGAAGAGGAAAGATCTCGCCTCCTTTTAATCGGTGCTTTAAATACCTAATAGCATGCAAAAACTGTCAACAGGAAACAGATCTTTCCCTCCCTGCCTTCAAGCTGACCAAGAACAGCAGATAGCTACCGACACACCACAGAGCTAAATACTGCACAGGGGAGAAGTATGCGTCGACCCCCCAGATTAGCGTCCCACTGCTGCACGCTCAAGGGTGCAAGATGTGCAAAACAAGCGTGGTTCCCAAGGGATGACCGGGGCGAGTCAGCCAGGCCCCAGCTAGCAGCTTCAGGGTCTCGTGCAAGGGGGCAATTTGGGAAGATCATTGCTGGAGGGTTACCATCTTCCGGTACCGATAAAATGATAAGGCATGCCTCTGAGCTGGTCTCATAAACGCTGCACAGAATTTAAAAGTCAATCTCAATCCTTTGTCAGGTAGCCATTGGACCGGAGTTTCCTCCTAACTTCACAAACAGTGGGTTTTTTCCTGCTGCACCGGGCAGAAGGCGGTCTGTATTCTCGATGCCAGAAAGCACGGGACACAAAAGAGGACTGAAATGCTCAGGCAGAGCTTCAGCTCGATTAACCTGCTTAGTATGGTCATTACGTACCCCTCCACAGGAGATTTGCTATATTACCTACCCCCAGAGCTGGCCATGTGGCAATTTTATGGATGCGTTATTGCATCAAGCGCTCTTCCTCTCGCTGACTTTTAGAAAAATGCGGGTTCATCAAAATGCGTTTTGTGGGAATGCGTCCACTTCAAAGAAATCTGAGGCTATTCAGAGATACGGAAACCGAAGCTGCTCAAATGACTGGAAGAGACGCTGTTTCCTCTTTCATTTTGAAATGACCTTTGGGATTCTTAAAAAAAAAAAAAAAGAAAGAAAGAAAAGATTTTCTCCGTTTTAAAGAGAAGCCAAGTTCAGAAGGAAACAAAAAGTGCCGTTATCGAAAAGACCCCGCGTCGATTTGTGAAAAATCTCACTGACATCTTAGAAATTGTGGGCTTTGTTTCAATTTGTAGTGGAAAATGCATCGCGAAATGGCACCGCTTCCTGCTGAACTTAGGTGCAGCGTTGTGGACGACGTTAGCCTTACCTATATCCCAGCAGCACCCAGGGCAGGGGTGGGCAATTATTTTCGCCGCTTACTGAGTTTTGGCAAGCCATCCAGGGCTGCATGACAGGCAGCCCAGGGGCAGATATGTAGTGTGTCATAGTTGTAGAAAATATTCATTTTCTAAATTTTTTAGGGCCGGATAGAACGGCTCGACGGGCCGCATTTTGCCCGATCCAGGGGTTTCAACTCAGAGCAGAGCCGAGTGGGCTGGCCGCTCCAAGCATTAGGTACGGGACAGTCCGGGGTGCGGACAGCTCAAGCCCCTAAACCGACAGGAGGCAAACCCCAGCGCCCACGTGCCAAGGCAGGGCCGAGCAATGGACTTGTCATTGCCGGGTAATTGTGCAGCATCTTCTGCCGCCATCACGGTTAGCTTAACCCTGCCAATATTTAAGCAAGCCCCAACCTGCAATGCACTATGTAACAAAGCTGGAGCTGGTATATGCTTGAGTAGACAGAGCAATCTGTCATTGATTTGTCTTCTGTTTTAAGGAAGTACAGCGGCGGGGCTTCCTGTACATGCTTTAGCATTTTAGCAGAAAAACATCTGTTCTGCACGCAGCACCTGCTAAGTGCAGTTACACAGCCTGCATCTCCCCTCCCCAAAACGACCCAAACGCTCTGCAACCGGCTAAGATACTCCCCCCTTGTAGCAGGCAGCTTTTTCGTCTCCTTTCCATTTCTTTTCGTGACATCTCAGATGTACTTCAATTAAGTTGTATGATCACAGGATTGCAGATGCCAGATAATAAAGGGCTTGATATCATTCAGCCCCCCTGCCAAAAAAATATGGAGTCCTCGCTTTGAAGGAAAAAAAAAAAAAAAAATCACTGCAATAAACCTGATTTATTCCACTTGGACGGTTCATCCCTGTATCTAAGTCTTAAGGCCTCATAATGGTTCCCTTGTTTGAAATTTTTTTGGCCAAATGTTATCTGACTGGATGCCAGCTGAGCCACAAGTCAGCCTCTCTCAAACAGACCAGGATGTGTTTTTCTGCAGTTCTTTCAAGTTACAAGTACCCTAATTCACAGGCAACCTGGGTAATCCCCGCACCGTAGTTCTGAGATCTGAAATGCCGATGGATTGATGCGGTTGCCTTTCATCCCTGGCAGCGGAGGTAAAACCTACCTTCGCACACAGACACATCTAAAGTGTGCAGGAGACACGAGGAAAATCTTTCAGGAGCCCCCCCAGGAGATTTAGCAGCTACGGTGTCTTCTTGGAAACGGCTGCCGAAAATACAGACTCGGGCTCCTAAACCCCTTCAACCAAATTTGACTTGGGTCTTTCACCGCCCAGGTACTTCGAAGGCATCCCACGGCCGAGATGGGCACAGGAGCCGAAGGAGACAAAGGGGTTAAGGAAATTTCCAACTTCCTGCGAGCAGTATGTACGCCTCTTTGCAAGCAAACCGCTCGCCTGCTCCCGGGGGAGTCGCGAAACGCGCACGCCCGTCTTTTTGGAGACGTCGTCTCGCGGCCCGCCCCACCCACCACGCACGCGGTTCACAAGCTACCCGGCCATTCCCCCCCGTGTCAGCGAGCGACCCGTGCGGGGATGCCGAACAAGGGGAGGTCTGTTCTCCGAAGGGGCACTTCTCCGAGGGATCTGTAAATAAACAGGACGCTCGCCGCGGCGGACGTACTCTGGCAGGAACGTCACAGCCGCTAACACCCAGCTCCGCGAGCGGTCCTCCTTTCTCCGAACCCCCCACGTTACGTTGCAAACGCCTAATCAGAGTGTTACCCACATTAAGAAAGCTGTGCTGCTTTTAATTTTTTCTTGGCTACAACCAGCTGGCAAAAACACCAAGCGTCGAGAATGGGAAAAGGAGAATTGCTGAGGCCGCCAGCAAGCCAGACTGGGGCGGGAGGGTGGGTGTCGAGCCGTCTTTGTTTGTCATGGCAAGAGCACACCCCTGTATCTCTAGCCTGGGGATTTTCAACAACCTACATGACATGATCCAATTCCCTCTCCCGCCCCCGATGCACGCACACAAACAGCGTATTGTCATCGAGCGCCTGGTTTCAAAAGCCGACATTTAAATATTGTCCAAAGGACATGACTATACCAAAAAAAAGAAGTGATGCAGGTTATTATTATAGAGAAAGCGGTTTCAAAGTAATAGCCAAGAGATTAGGAACGTGAATGCTGTTAACCCCCAAAAGGGGCCGCGTTTCTGTAAAACTTTTCTTTAAAAGTTTCTTTAAAACTTTTCATGGAGTTTCACATTAAAACTCTCACGGCATTTTAAAACCACTCCCCCGACATGTCTTCACCCGCAAATTAGCATTATAGTCTTATGGTTTTCTGAGGAATCACTGCATAATTGCCCGGGGGAGGGGAGGGGAGAGGGGGAGCTAAGAGTTAATTCTAGAAATGGGTTAAGCACCACCATGCCCCCGGACACCAGGAGCGGAGGCAAGCACCTAGGACCTCGGATGATGTCTCCTTATATACAAAATGTGATCTTATCACAAAAAAAAAAGTCAGTTTTACATTATCAGCCATCTTGGTCTCTGCAAATTTCATGCACCTGTGCACACGTGCATGGTTCGATTTCACCAGGCTATGGTGCAAACTGCTTCTCTCTCAAGTTGGTAGAAAGGCCGGTCTTGACAGAGAATCCACGCGACCGGCCTTCGGGTCACGAGACGTTGTTTCAGCCAACTGGGATTGAAGAAAGTTTTAAAAAGTTGGCCCCGGAGGAGGCCGAGTCAGGCTCTGCCGGTAGTTCCCTGGGGATACGTATATTCCAGTTGTCACAGGGCGGGATGGTCACAGGTCCCACTAACACCAGTGGGAAGAGTGGCTCTGCATGCAGTACTTCTGATAACTGGGTTACTGTGCTGAGAGCAGGAGGAGATCGCCACATGCGTAGATCCACCATGGCATCACATGAAGAATGACATGGGATGATGTGAAAAACTTGTAAAACATTTCAACGGCACTCTATGCCCCAGCTTACGGGGGAGTAAACTCCCAACATGAGAAAACATTCAGAACGATTAAAAACACCCTGAAAATATTGCTACACGACGCATCCGATGCTGCACCAGCTCTCTATTACTGGTCCCAACGATCTGCACCAACTACCTTTGCTGTATGCTGCCTGTTCTCAGTCCAGTAGGTCTCGGTTTCAGAGGAAACCCTACTCTAAGCTTCCCCCCTTACAAACCGATAGCATTGCAACCGCTCAGGCATGACAGGCTCAGACTGTCCCACCACATACTTCTCCATCCCGACACAAGACATGCAAGACATGAAGTTTAGATTTGACGTGCAGCTCCACGCATCAGAGCGGCAAAGACCGACTGATTATATTCGTTGAGATGTGACCAAACCAAGGCTTCACACCCGAAACTACCCCCCAAAACGTGGAAGACTTAACATACCCAATGCAAAATTGTCCCGTCAAAATCCCATTCGTGAGAATGAAATGTCCTTCTTTCAAGGACAACTGGAATTTCCACTCATTTCTAGACCAGAAGTAAAAAAGCTACTGGTTGATCTTAACATCTTAAAAAACTTCAATTCCCCTTCATTTCTCAATTGACTTGTAACTGGGTTTCACATTTCAGTATCTCCGGTAGCCCATCATTTGTACTGTCCGCTATGTGCCCACAGCTGAGGCTGTGAAAAACTCCAGATCTGTAAAAAGCCTGTTTGAAATGTTCCAAGTTCAAAGGAAAGTCAGAGCAGTCACACACAGACAAAGCAGTAGAGAGAGAAGTGATATGCTCCGCGAGTTGATGACTAGCTGAAATGGTATTTTCCCAAAAACACACTCACTAGATTACTGTGAGTTACTGAAAATGAATAGCTCCCTTTTATGAACCTCATTGCCACCATGCTGACTACTGGAGCGACGAAGAGTTGAACCAGGGGTGTAGGTTGTAGCCGTGCTGGTCTAAGGACACAGGCAGACAAGGTTCTTTGGGTGAATCTGAGATCTGCCCAGATCAAATCCTCGGGTGAATCGGGTATCAGATTCACCCAAAGAACCTTGTTCGCCGAAGAGCTGAATCCACATTTGTGGACATCTTATCTCATTACATTTGGTGCTGAGAACTTAGAAAGTCTAACGAGAGCTAAACTTAACTTTATTGCCACTCTTCTGGACACCCGAACGTACCGAGCAATGCATACAATGCACTTCGACTTCTTTTCCTCTTAGCTCTTAGACGGCGGTTTCCACGAAGGCGTGCGTGCACGCTCCCAATTCCCAATGCCGATAGGAAGAGAGAAAGCTCGGGTGCATTGCAGAATCAGACCGTGACTGAGGATAAGCGTTTCCTTTCACGCACCCAGTTTTGCTCTTATTCCTGTCCCAAAGTCACAAGCCCAGAGGACAACGTGCCCAAACGTCCTTGGTGCTCTGAGGTGCCCAAATGGAGACGCTTCAAAGAAGAAGGTTTTCAAGAACCGCTAAAGCCTGCCCTCTGAATACGTGGGCCCCTCTGAAGACCTCTTAAACCAGCCACCCGCAACACAGCTAACCAAAAATCACAAGTCTCCTTTGGGGAAAAAGTCAGCTGTGACCCCCACTGGGTTGCTGCCATAATATTATCACCCAAAAAGCAAGCAAGAGGAAAAAGAGCTGGCCGTCAGGTCTCCCTCATTTCAATCTCCCTTTGGTCGTTAGGAACCACGACAACAAAAATGGCACGAAACACGCGAAATGATGCCTCCATTGGCTTAAATCCTGCACACCCTTGTTATGCAGCATCCGGATATAAAATAATCACTGAGCTTTGCATAACAGAGAGCAACTTTTCCCAGTCAGGACCAGTCAATCCCACTTCAGCTGCCTGGGAGACAGGCTAGCAATGCTCTCCTCATTCTGTGGAGCAATGGCTTGTCCTGGGTCACGAATCCAAGTTGTCGCAGGGACAGGAAAAAGCATCCGTGTCCCCTTTGCTAGCAGTGTTTTACTTCTAACTACCAACCCACGCGGTGCCTCCTGCGACCAGAGCCTGGCTGGAACGGGCGCCTGGTCTGTCCGACGGCCGGACAAAGCCCACAGCCTCCATAGAAAGGACTCGTTTTCTTCTTGGCCAAGGGCTTTAGTCAGCTATATGTTATCATCAGACCTCCAAAGTCTGGAACCTGATCCAAGGAAAGAGGGAGATCCTTCTGCCCGGAGGAGGCAGCTGGGGATTCCCATGTACCCCTGGGCAGCATAAAGCTGGTCATTAATACAGGAACTAGCGGTTGCAAAATTAAAGCAGTAAGTAATAAGTTTAAAACTAATGAAAGACAGGTTTGGGGTTTTTCCATGCAGCGTGCAATTAAAGCGTGCAGCTCGTTGCCACAAGTAGTTGTGGAAGCAGATTCAGAAAAGGGACTGGACAAACTCTTGTCGGCAGATATTGAGCATGGGAGCTAGGGGCACGGCCTCTGAATAGGAACGTCCTAGACCCGAAATGCTGGAAGCTGCAAGGGAGGGGAATGGTAGAAAACAACCCCCTCGTCCAATCCAGGTTGTACTGGTCCAGAGGCAAAAGGAATCGGGACTCGTGGTAGGGGCGATATCTTTTTAGACCAACTAGATGTTTGCAAAAAGATAAACCAGGCCCAATTCGCTCTCCTCTTCAGCATCCGCTCTCTGCCGCTGGGTGACACAGGAGGCCGAGCAAGATGGACCTGTGGTCTGACGCTGTCCGAGCACCCGACCTTAAGGTTTTACTTATGGTGGAAACCTAGAGCAAAGTGGGCACAAAGTGTCCTAATGCCCAGCTAGTGTAAATCACAGCAGCCTATGACAACTTATACCAAGGATTTGCCCTTTTGGAAGCCTTTTTCTTATAACGAAGCACCCAAATATCAACCCGAAACGTCCCCCCTGCTGTAAATGCTAATGCCTCCACTCAGAAGCAGCTTATAAGGTCCGCTTCGCATAAACACAGAAGAAGTACACGCCCCAGCCTTTTTACTCGATAATTACATTTTAGCTAGTTCCCAGAGTTATTAGTAATTGCCATCTAGCCCGGCCTTCTGGTTTGGAGGATAGAAATAACTATTTAAGTGGTATCTGAAAATGGAAACACCCTGCACCACTACACTGGGCTCACCATATAATTAAATAGTCCACCATTACCATGCGCTGCATATGAAAGGCTCTTACATGCCGTAAGTGCCCTGAAACTGAAAAGTGTTATTGATCCAAGTAATGAATGGGCTCCAGGAAGAATTTTTTGTATGTGAAGTCTGTTTGGACGGCGGGAACCTAAATTAAAGACTCCTTTGCTCTTGCCGTAGTTACACAATTGCAGTTCAATATAGAAACTCATTTTGGTCTACTGTCCAGCTTCCCGGGGTTATTTAACTTCTGAGCGGCTTTCAACAGGGGCAAAACTAGGATGTGGATTCAGTTCACAGCTAGTTTTCGAAGGAGAAGGGAAAAAGAAAGGGAACGTGTTCAGCTGAGTAGTTCCCAACGCGTTAAACTCCAGCCTCAATTAACAGCTTGGCTGGACAGTTTGCGACCATGAACTGCAACATGAAACATGAAAGAAAAGCAGCATTTTAATTAACAAAGGCTCCAGCGTCTGTCTACCTACTGTTTTGAAACAACAGAAACCCCCCTGCGCTCCATAAATCACAAACTCATAAAACAAACCCCTTCAACTGCAAGTTCCAAATAATAGTCCAAAACTAAATTAGGCAATAAATTTATTTCCCCATCAGCTGGGGGAAACTGGCTGTTCAGATAATCAGAAGAGTAGATGCCTTTGCACAGCATATGCCTGGTAGTTCAGGAGAGGTAAAGTAATTCATAGCTCTTAATAAGTGGCTCATCGCTTTTACAGCTACATCACCTGCAGAACAGAAATGGTCTCTGACGGGGAGGCGTCCCTTAGCCCAATATTCCTCACAGCAACATTGCAGAACAAAGACCACCGATTTCAAACTGATCATCCCCTGACAACCCCACGAAGACTACCCCATCCCTCTAGCTGGGGCCTCACCCAGAACTCAGGACTTGTCTTAAAATAAATAAGGGCTTTTTTCTCTCTCTTCTGACACAGCAAAAACAGGGCCTAGACAGATCTATCTATCTATCTGTATCGATAGCCAGCTAGCTAGATACCCGTATCTATAGCGATAGCCAGCTAGCTACCCGTATCTATAGCGATAGCTAGCTAGATAGAAAGAAAGAAAAAACTTGAAGGACAAAACCCCGTGGGGTGGCTTTGCCAAGGGGCATTCACAGCAAAGCAAGGCAAACTCAGGGGCCATTACACTAAAGAATTTAAGCAGATAAAGCAAGGCTGATAAGGGAAGGGGGAGGCAATAAAAATGGGGTGAAGCAACTTGCTCATGATCACACAAGTCAGGGCTGGAGCGTGGAAGAGAATCGAGGTCTCTTGCTCCCATGCCAGTGCCCAGCCCATTGGACCACGATGTCTCCCCAGAATAAAT
Organism: Caiman crocodilus; assembly: GCA_030014935.1. Lineage (NCBI taxonomy): Eukaryota > Metazoa > Chordata > Crocodylia > Alligatoridae > Caiman > Caiman crocodilus. Next base: position 20,386,067 of record JAGPOW010003310.1, read on the forward strand.
AATTGCAGGAATACAACAATTGCAATAATTGGTTCAGAATAACTGGTTTCTCATCTCGTGCCTGGGAGACTCGTTCGTTTCTTGCTGTACACGAACAAGAAAGAAGAACGTGGAAAGAACCGAAAAGCCTCTGGAGAATGTGATATTTGGGCTCGACTGCAGGTTGATGAGGCGCACACCTGCCTGCCGCGAAGTGTTATACCAGGCCTCCGGGGAGGGGGGGCAAGCAAGAGGGACCAAACCAAGGATGCAACCGGGCCAAAGCAGCATGATGAAGCCTCCTTAACCACAGATGTCACCAGCTCAGCCACCTCCTCACGTGGCCATGCCGTTAGGAAAGAAGAGTGTCACATTGATGTGGTATAAATGACACAACACTGCAGAAACCCAAGTTTGTCTCGCATCCTGCCCAGTACCGCCACGTTTATTGGAAAAACCACATGGGCCCACCAGCACCAAAACACTTGCTAAGGGATGAAGGTGGACTCTTACCTTCCCAAAATCCCGCACGTCAAAGAGGTCGAAGGGATCAAATAGCTCGCTGTTCCTTAACCCAAATTTGTCGTGGCAGACTTTTAGGAACGTCCGGATGTTCTTCAAACAGAGAAACTGCAGCAAAGAAAAGAGAGCTCGTTACATAATTGTAATTGACTGGAGACACTAATCAGATTTGCATGCAACATTAAGTTAAAAGGCACGGAAACCTGCTCTCTGAGACGGTGCATCAGTTTACCAACCCGTTTTGTAGAAGCACGCGCCACGCTGCTCCATTACAAAGTAGGTCCTGATGACACCGCACCAGCAACAGAAATGCCTCCGAAACCGGATGCCAGCATGTGCTCACAACTAGGCAGTCTCACCTTCAGGAGCACAACGCTCCCTTGGCAAGCTCGAGGGCAAATATAAAATTAAGCTCGGACAATGTAAGAAGCCATTGCTGTGGTTGGCTTTATTTTGACTACTTCCAATGAGCATCTATTCCAGGCTCCCCCTGTGCACCACACACACACACACACACACACACACACACACACACACACACACACACACCCCCGAAGTGACTGGTACATATTTTTTTCTTCCTAGATAAGAAGCTAGTGGTAGCTGATCCAGGTGATCCGCTTGACTTGCTCCTTCCACTTTTCTCCTCCAATGCACGGTGTCAGCTAACTGGCACACTAGACATCAGAAAGCCAAGTGTGGCATATTCACAACAGACAGGCGCCAGTCTTGGGTCCAACCCAAAATTAACCCCGGGCCCAAATCACCGCCAGTTGAGTAAGCAGAGACCCAGAAGGATCTGAATAAAACTGACAGCTACTACAGCAGACAGCATTCACTACAGAGGTGGTTTTGCTCCTGTTTCATGTTCGCCCACGTGAGAAAGCACAGCTCTCCTCTCACGTCTGAAAATTGCAAAACACTTAGGATTGCTCAGCTGCACTTTCCAGCGCACCTGGAGTAATCCAAGGCCTCTGTTTTTGTAGTAACGATTGACTTTTGCATTGTGCCCATTTGTGCGAGCTGCGGGGGTTTTATAATTGTGTTCTCAGAGAAGTCTCCTTCCAGGCTGAAGCAGGGCCCTAAGAGCAATAGGGATGAAAGCCAGGCACGGCTTCATTTGCTTGGCTCTCTCCCATGTCGCTAATTAGAGCTGACTGCACGAGGGTGCAACGAGCTAGTGCTGCCTTTCCACTATCTGCAAGTGCTCTGTGCAAACACTCTCCAGTTTATTGAAGATTACGTGCGAGTTTCTTCAAGGCACCGCTCCGCGTAGGGCAATCGTTCACACGTTGGGGGTGCCCAGCGAGGAACGGAAACGATACCGTGTGCCCGTTCGCCGCACGTTTCCAACAGGAAGTTTGGCTCGAGGTTGTGTCGAGGTGATTAGGTAGCGACCTGCTAGCCGCGTGGCGTTGTGCGTATTCTCAGCTGACCATCGAACCGACGCGGCGCAAATTACTGCTCGCAACTCGGCAGCTAGGCTGGGCATCTGACCCTAACCGCCTTGGCCCATCTCTTGATGACATCAGTGGCAGGCATAAAAATATTCTCGTACGTGGGGCTATGTTTAAGGTCCCTGGCAATGGCTTGGATCAGCCATGCAGGCAGGGACGTTGTCCCGTCTTCCAGCGCTCAGTCTGACGGTGGTAAACTGCAGTGCCAACGCAGTGCAAGCACTCGCGCACAGGATGCAAGCATGACTTCATCAGAGCATTTTCATTCGTTAGCTAGAGCTTTGAAGGTCGGGGAGGTAAAAGGTTGGGATGAATTTTATCCTTCCAGGGGTCTCTCTCTTGCCCCCACCCCTCAGCACATTTATTCTGACTTCAGCGAAAACTTCTATACAACTCACGACACAAATTCCCCTCTCGCTGATGTTGGGGATTGGAGAGCGCATCTATTCCCCAGGCCCCGGCAGGATTTTTCAGCGTATGCAAAGCAGTCAGCTTATAGGAGGGGGCTCTTTTTTTTTTTTTTGGCTAACATCTCATTCATCTCCAATTTCCACCACGGACTTATTTTAAATCCTTTTAAGCCTCCAATTTTAAAAAAGTTAATGACAGAGGTTATAACCATAATTACACACGGTCAGAAGCGAACTTCCTTTCACAGTCCTGAATGCAAAACTGCCTTCCCCGTCTGAAGTATTCATAGCATGTGCCTCTCCCCGTTCTCCTAACGCATCGAGCAGAAGGAAGAGCAGACAAGACGGTCTCTGCCCAAGGCAGCACTCCTAGTAAAAGGAAAGAAAAATCTCCCACTGCGGTCAGAGGTCAAGGCCTGAAACCTGAGATTCGCACTTGAGACCTTCCATTCAAACTCTCAAACAACTCAAACTTCACAACACCTCGCTTTGGAAAGACTGCAGTGGAAAACATAGCAATCTGGGCTTGCTAAAACTCTCTCCCTAATAGGATTTTTGCTGGTGAGTGGGCACTAGCTACTGATAGGTTGGATAAAACTAATCTTATTCTAGCCCATCCCCAACTAAGAAGGGTTAAGAGCAAATTATCTTTCATGCATCAGCTACCTCCTGCATCTTTATTCAAATTTGTACATCTTCATGCCAAAGGCTCCACTACTAGGTGTAACATTAGCACAAAAATCCCCGTAGTTGTACCGTTGCTGCTTCCACAGCTCCCGGTAATGTGTGCAGAAGGCATCGGGGATGCGACTAGGCAATGAGACAGTTGTTGAGTTCAGGCAGATGACAAGGGTCTAGGAAGAATCCAATAAGCTATTTAAAATGCCACTGAAAAGTCCTGATATGAAAAGCAATGAGAGGTGGTAACAGCAAATCTTTAAAATGGTCTACCAAAGGACTTGTCTGGACCGCATCACAGTAGCATCAGGCAATGTGTTAATGACATTTATCCCAGCAGCGTGCAGTAAGAAAGCAATAGCCTCCCCCCACCCCAAGACCTCAAGCTTCAGCCCAGTGGCTTATTCATAAACCAGCCTTCATCCCAACCCTACAGGGATCCAACGATTGCTTATGAACTGCTGAACACTGCAGAGGATGAGCTCTGCTTCATTTCCCCATCCATGAAGTATTTCCCTTAACCCAACTGTTTCATGTACATGTTTCATAGCTTGTTTGCTATGAAAGATCACGAAATCATGGGGTTTGATGGGGTTGAGCCAAGGGCGAGATGTTAATAATTAGCTCCAATTAAATGAATGTAACCTAGCACCGGGCTATCCTAATGCCCAGCCTCGCAAAATCCACATTAAAAATCAGTCACCTCCCCTGGTTCAATTCAGCAATGTATTCCACCCCCTGCCTCCCAGAAAACACGAGCTGAGAAAGTATCTTCCTGAATTGCAGGGAAGGAGGGGAATAGGGACACGGTGCTTCCCTTGATCCTGACTTCAGTGAGTGTGCATCACAGGCATGCATGTGTGTGCACATTGCACTCACATGCACAGAGTCAAGGGCAGTGTTATTCATTGAATTATTGCTTTTACTTTCCCTTCTCCTTGTTTTATAATGAACTACACGTGTCAAAGTTCGTGAGGAAGTCCATGGAGTTTGTCTGGGCATAAAAGAATAAAGAGAAAGAGCCAATTTCTTTTCCGCGCCTCCTCACGTGGTGGAACCAGCGGACTAATATATACATGAAGAGCACATAATAGGGCCTTTTAGTTAAGGCCTACATTTGTTTAGGAAGCCTGGCAGCTACATGTGCTGTTCTGGCTCTTGGCTCCTTAAAAGCACTTGGATGAAGAGGCCAGCGGGTCGGCACCTCCGCACACCTCCGCTGAACAACCGCCTCATTCATTCCTGGGACGCTGCATGAAAAAGCCCGTGGGCGTCGAATGCTTCCAAGGCTTTTAAAGGATGTTGTGGTCTGCCCTCTCTCATACAAAGGTGCTTCAAACAGACAGCCTGGAAAGGACACACGCCTCGTCCTTCCAGCACCCTGCACACCCTTCCCCAAGTCGGCAGAAAGCATCTCTCCGCTGTGCTGCCTGTGCCCCCCTCACCTGGCAGCACCGGGTTCCCTTAGCCCACCGTTATCTAGGTGTAGGAAGCGCTTACAGCCTGATTTTCCTCTCGTTTTTGCACAGATGGAAGTCGGCTCGTCTCATTGGCACCTCCCAATATTGAAGACGCAGAGGTTCAGGCCGTGCGTGCGACCTGCGCTGTGTGCCATCGCCCCGGGAGGAGGCTCTGCATCCCCGGGGAATGTGGCTCCCACAGCAGAGGCTGCTCCCAGCTGCAAGGGACCGGCCACGTTTCTTTGGCAAACCGATTTGCTTTCGCATGCTGCTTGCCTGCCTTGTCAGTGACTAATCTGAGAAATAAAAAATACACGCCCTTCCCCCAAATCTTTTACCAATTTATTTTGAAAGGAGGTTTCTCCAGAGCCTGAAGGCAACTTCCAGAGAAATCAGCATCACACGACGCTGGCTGGAGCTGATGCTTCCTCGGGAAGCAAGGACCTTGCGGGAACCTCTCTCCAGTGGGAATGCTTGGAGGCACGGTAAAAATAGCAGGCCGAGGGGCTTCATTAGCCAAAGGTGAATTTAAAAGCAAGGGAAGACGTGGGAATAAGACTGAAGCAGAGGCAGCTAGAAACAAGCTTAATAAAACACACTGGACCCTAAAGCCAAACCAGCAATATTTAGGTGGCATCCTGTGACCCCAGCACTCGTTCCTGCCATTGGCAGGGGGTCAGACTAGATGGCCTGCTCTAGGCCCCTTCTGACCCTAGGTACTATGATCTCTGGTCAAGCCATGGCCCGACAACAGCTGTTTTCCACAGCACTGCTGGCCAACAGGCTGCGTGCAGGAAAACGTGCAGTCGCTCAATTCTTCTCCAGTCATTGCACGGTGCAAGGGCACAGCCCCGGGGGGGCCCTGGCTTTGCACTACTGCAGCCCCCATCGCAGCCTCCCGCACTGCACGTGGCCCCTGGCCGCTTAGAAGGTGGACAGCCCCACTCTGCACAAGTGACACTCGCCCCATCCGCCAACTCCTTGTCCTCTTCAAATGCAAAGTCACCGCCACAGGCATGACCCCACTGCGGCGCTCTTTGCATCTCAATTTCTCAATTGGTTTTTGGGCATCCCACCAGACAACAAGCGGAGCTGGGCTGTTCTCAGCGGCGGCAGACGACAGAACAAGGAGCAATGGGCTTGAGTTGCAGCAAGGGAGGCTCAAGTTGGATATTAGGAAATACTGTCTCTCTAGGAGGGTGGTGAAGCACTGGGATGAGTTACCTGGAGGGGTGGTGGACTCGCTATCCTTGGAGGTTTTTAAGGCCTGGTTTAATAGGCGTTGGCTGGGATGATGTAGCTGGGGCTGGTCCTGCTTTGAGCAAGGGGTTGGATTACATGTGACCTCCTGAGGGCCCTTCAATCCTCATTTTCTGTGAGTCTATAAGTGGTCGTAAGCTGCCATCAACCATAGCCTGGCCCAGCCCAGACAGCCAGAAATCCAGACTGGAAGACGGGGGAATTGCCTTCGGCTTCTGCAGCAACGCATAGCTTCTCCTAGCAGAAGGCAACTTTGCCACCCGTCTACACACTCAACAGCCAACCGGACTGACACCCCGTGGGCAGGCTACCCACACTTTCTGGGGCACGCTGGAGGTTTGTCAGCAGGTTCTGGTATTGCCATTTCAAATGAGAGGTTTTCATTACATTATTTATTGTCTTTACAGAATTCAAATCAGTGCAGAGGCTCCTCGAGCGATTTGTTTTTATACAAAATTTGATTTATTCTGTGCTGCTGCCAAATTCTCAATTTGTGTTGGAAATGCAAGCGGCAGCGGGAGGATTTTCAGGGGATGTCGAGGACAGGACACAGAGGAGGATGGGGCTGTCTGGTCTGTGGTTGCGGGGGAGGAGGGAGATGATCTGGTACAGGCAGCCGGGTGGCGGCTCATTCTCCTCCCTTCGTAGGGCTGGAGGGACTGCAAGAGTTAATTTTAGGAAAGGTCTTCACCTTCACGTATCGACCTCAGGTCACCAACATCCCTACCTCATTTCAAAGACCGATTTCACAACCATGAAGGTTGGAGACATCATATATATTTTTAATTAAACCTTGGTGCCCGAAGGATAGGCGTGCAGTGACCTAGAGAGTCTGCGACTGCTGGGACCTGATGATGGTCCTAGGGCTGAGCATGCTAGGAGTCGATTTAAACGGGTCACAAAATGATTTTTGATTTTACATAAAACGTAATGGTTATTGGCATGTTCAAAACCATTAAAGGACTTTACGGCTCTCGGTTAAAATCCAGACCCAGAACTGAAGACAGCCAGGACCCTAAATCCGGTAGCTGCAAAGAGATAATGCTGGGCGCCTATACACGTGCAGTGAGGCTGCTCCAACGCGCGGTCATCGCAGCGCATCCGATTAATCAAGTCTGCTGGAGCGTGGTCACTCCCACACTCCAGCGTCACGCGCGTCAGCGTGCCCGCACTGAAAAGTGGTGGCGGGGGCGCTTTAACCAAAGTTTGTTCAACGAGCTTTAGTTAAAGCACCGCTGCTGCCATTTTTCAGTGCGGGGATGCTGATGCACACGATGCTCCGGGTGCTTTAAGTAAAGCAGCTCTCAGAGTCACTCTAATTAAAGCAGTCCCAACTGCAGCAGCACGTGGATAAGTGCCTGATGTATCAGGTAAGGAAGGAAACCCATGTTCCTGGCTTGGAGGTGATGCTGCCTGCAAATGAGGGACCATTAACACGCACAACAACAGGCCCAGCCTGTATTCGACTTGAGCTCAGAGCAGCACCCTTTCCTTTTCTCAAGCCAGCTGTAATTTTAGCAAAATAAACTTTATTCCCAGTTCCAAAGACATCACTTTCCCCCCATGTTGGCCTCAATTGCACAGCAGTCCACTGGGAATACATGAATGAGCAGGGAGGTACGTACGTGAGGCTTGTATGTGACTAAGTCCCTGAACTGACTCCTTAACGGGCAAGCTATTTAAAATAACATGTTCTACATCCTCCAACGAAAGCAAACCCCCCCCCCGTCTTCGGTTGCAGCTACTATCGGCGAGGGCAGCAGTCAGCACCTGAGACAAAAAGAAAAACCATCCATCCGCAAGAAAAGCCAGGAAGTGCTTCAAGAGAAACGCAGCCTCTTTTCTTTGTACTACCAGCTTAGCCTAATGGATCCCTGTTGTAACCCACCCACGAGACCGACAGCTGATACGAAGCCGGTGTAGTAGATGCATTGGCAGTGACGTACCAACAGCTGCGCATATCTGGCAGACAAGCCTCCTTCTCAGCCTCAATCAATTATAAATCTTAAGAGACCTTGTTAAAAAGAGATGCAAGCCCTCAAGATAGCTGCACTGCCTAGCGAAACACATGGGGATTGTTCAGTTATTACGTTTCGGGGAGGGATAGCAAGGGGAACAGATGTTTCACCCACCAAGCAGCTCGTCTAGTGGGGAGTTTTCTCAGCTGTTGATTCATTCTGCTACTGTAACTCTTGAAAGCCCCAACCAAGTTCCTCCCTGTGCTTGGCTCTTTAGAAACACATGGCAAGAGTCCCTACCAGAGAGAAATGACAGCATAAATCTATACAGAAGAGAGGGGAAACACGGCAGAAATCCTCCATCCAATGCTATAAAATGGTCTAGTCATCAGGTCTAGCATCATGGTCTAGCCATCAGGTCTCAAATACCAAGTGCAATCCTGGAACCGCGGCTCCGAATCCCTTCGTTGTCTTTTTGGTCTCTCACTCTTCCAAGAGGGAAAACAAATATCTTTGTAGTTGCCCCAGGGATTAGGGCATCTGCCTGCTACACGAGGCCTTAAAAGACAGGACGGTGGCCTCAGAGCACGAACATGGTGCTACTCATCACGAAAAGTCAATGTTTGCCATGGCATCTGGGATCAACCTGTACTTTTCCTGGGTGGGGCAGATGCGCTGGATATCCGCTGGGCGCCACTTCTGCCCTCAAGATGGGGAAATGAAGCAGTTTCTTCCTGTCCACATGCCCACAGTTTGGTAAAGCGATCTAGCATTCTTTGGCCCGAAAGCTGACCCAGGTAGGAAGGACCAGACCCCTCAGCCAGCATAGTAAAATGGCATAGCTGATCCCACTTGGAGCTAGAATACGTCACTCTATAACCAAGGTCCTCATTCAGACTACTTAGATTTGGGGAAGGACAGCAGGCATGCATGGAGGGTGATGACAGAAAGCCAACAAGGGAAAAGGTGAAGTTGCAACAGGTTCAGTACTCAAATCTCTGCTCACGTGCTCTCTCGTTTATCCCTTTGCAGTCATCATTACTCGCCTCAAAACTCTCCGAATGACTAGACACGTAGCGCAGTACCACCCGCGTTGACTGGACACCTGTGTTTCTCCATACCAATTCTTCAGTCAGGGCCTGATTACAAGCGTTTCCAACCGCACAAGGAAGAGTGAAAGCTTTTTACTAACTCCAGTGCTCCTTTAATGCTGGAGGGAGAGCCAGCCAACCGATCAACACCAACAGCAAACAAGCCAGAATTTCTCAGAGTCCACGATTTCTGATCCCCTCCTCCCAACAAGATTATCTTGTTCAGGAGGAAAAGTCTATTTGCACAGCAATATTTTCCTAAACCCTTTGGGGACCGACTCCGGCAAGGTGGAAGTTTCCTAGCTTGATGCTCTTGCCGACAGCTGCGTAATAAATGAATAGCTTCCAGCACGGCACTATCCTATCTAGAGCCATTGCATTTAGATGATAGTATCATAAGTCCTTCTGATGGGGAGACGAGTGGGAAGTCCAAAGAAGGAATTTAATAAAGCGGTAAATAAGCCAAAGGGGAAAAAAGAAAACGAGAGAGAATGGGGCAGACAATATGATTGATGGTTTAGGATTTCCTAAAGCCGGGCGCTTCCGCTCCTAAGTGGAATGGGCCTTTTAGAGTAGCAGCGACTGCAGCAGCAAAAACAAGGCTTCGGCTAATGTTTCAGCAAGGAAGTGCTCTGGAGGGACTGAGGGACACACAATAGGACTGGGCATCCCGCCACCTTGCCAAATGGATTCAGTCCAAGCCCTGGGCTTTAAATGGCCCCTGCAGCATGCGGGGAATATTGCAGCTTCAATGCTCGAGATAAAGGCAGTGACGAATGAGGAAAGTAACTTTCTTTAGCACTTCCTGACCGTGATGTAAGATTTCCTCTTATCTTGCTGCAGGCACAGCTCAGAAGCACCGAGTGGGAGGCCATGTGCGTCTGTTTAATCACAGCTTGCAGGCTGGTGAAACGAAGAGCAGTCAGGGGGAAGGGAGGGAAGAGGAGTCGCCACGCAGCCCGAGAGATGCAACGTATAAACGCGCCGTGATTAATGGGGCAATGGGTATCACGCAGCATCTGGCACAATCATAAGCCTTTTCAGAGAATTCAGGGATCCAATTCTCAGCTATGATGAAGACCCTCTCTTGCCTTTCTAGCCTTGGAAAGCAGGCCTGGCATGTATAGGAGTCCCAGTTTCCTATACAAGAGCTCTTCCTGGCTGGAGTAGAACAAGTCGAAGGACTGAACGTTACCTTGAATTGCCAACTCTGTTTGATTTTATCCCGGGAGGTTTCCAGAACGCCGATGTGTCCGCGACACAATGTGAACGTGCCCATGTGCTTGCATATATCAGTTTTAAACCGGATGGAATATTTAACATTTATTTTAATGAATGCTCCATCATTTATCTCCTGGGTGACTCTCAGTAGTCTCCTGAAGCTTTACACCTCACTTCTGGAGGTCCCAGAGCAATCCTGGAGGGTTGGCAACCCTAACGCTACCCTTGGCACACAAGGACTCGGAGGGCCTATGGTCGGCCATGGGTACACACAGCTGTAGCTATTAACGCATTTCGTGTTTAAGCACAACACCATTCCCATTACCTCCTCAACCGCAGGTCGCCTCCAAACAAAGGTGATGCTGAACAAACTTCAGAGGGAGGAAGAGGAACCTCAAGTATAACCAGAACTGGCGTTCGCGCCACCCCTACCGTCACATCTTCCATGTGCCCATAACGTCATCTCTCCATTTGCCCCGCTGTCTCATCAATGTAAAGACACAGCCTCCAGAATGACCTCTAGTGCTGCCATCATTAGAAATTCCCCATTTCGGTTTAGATTCAAGCCGCAGCTCATCAATTATTTTGGACAGGCAGATTAAATTCATGGCTGTCAGAATTGCAGATTTATCTGCAGGGAAGTGGGGACTGGAATTATGCTTCCACAATTTAGTGTTAACAAGCTATTATTTCTCCCCATTTAGAAGACGTTGCCTTTGTAAAATGCTTGTGGGCTGGGAGAATCCCACTTAGCAAGATAGATTAACCAGCTCAAAATGTTGATGAGCCTGGATCTCACCGAGGTTTTCCTTCTTTCTGCTCCTACCGGCTGGTAAGGTTTAAGGTTAGGCGGGGATGAAGAATGACGAGACCAATATTAATCTTTCCTTTTAGTCAACAATGAGGCCTTTTTTGTTTGACAGCAGCCAGGAAAGTTAAGGCAGCTTAACTCTGGCTAAGACATGCCCAGCACTCCAACATGTTGGGCATGTCTACACGAGATACCAGAAGCGCAGTAGACTAATCCTACTGTGCATTAGCACGTCATGGCAAAAGCCATACTAATGCACAGTATGTTTAGTCTACTGTGCATTAGCATCACATAAAAAATCATGTACTGGCACTACTCAGCCATCGCGCCAATTATGGCACATTAAATTAGTATCTGTTATTGCACGTACTAAACTGAAGGTGCCCTAATAATGGCGCATTAATGCACGTGTAGGCACACCTGCCGAGTCCACCTGACTTCTGTATACGAACACCCAAGAAGAACTTCAGTGCATTTTAACTTGGGTGCTTTAATTTACCACCTTTCATTAACCTTCCTGAGCGTTCCCATGCATTAAATAAAGGTCTGAAGGCTGCCAAAAAGCCAATAACCTACATTTAAAGGTTGCAGCACAACTGCCTAAATTCACAGCAAGTATTTTAACTCCTGCAACATTCTTTACCCTGGGCTACAACTCAGCTTAGAAAAGCCTGGGAACAAAAATGTTTAAAACACAATTCTTTAGAAATGCTTAAGTACTCAATTGGGGTGATTTTTTTTAAAGAAGAGTTACACACAGAGACCACCAGTGTAGGTTGTTAATATAAAACCACCCCTGTGATTTACCTGGATCCACTGACTCTCCCGCACAGACACTCAAAGAAAAGGGGGTCTTTCAGGTAGCAAAACTAAGCACCTGCAAAGATAAAATGAGGCAGCAGCAGTTGAGAATAACCTATGAAATATGCTGAAGTCCAAACCTTCAGCTACTAATTGGCTCCTTCATGTCCACTTAGGCCAGATCACAAGCAATTAACTAGAGCCGCTGAATTTCATACAAGAGGCAAAACCCTCTCGAATTTTCAGGAAACTGGCTCCCAGGTGACACGTGATAAATGAAGAGAGCAACGAACAAAGCAAATGGTAAAAGAAACAAACTACCTGCAGATTTATACAGACAGCTGGAGAGGAAATATGACACGTGGGGATCAAACCAATTGCGTTTTACTATCCTGCAACGGAGCCAGCCCGTTGCACAAAGCCCACCGTAGAGGAGTCCCAGCCTCCTAGACAAGTTTTCCTTAACTGCTGTAGAGCAAGTCTAAGGACTGGATGCTACCCTTGCTACGCCACGCTCACTACGTGAGGGTCTGTGTATTCAGCAATTAAAGTGAGGGTCCCTTTTTGCACCTCTAGCAGTATAAACGACCCCTAAACGGACTCATGAGGATCTCCTTTTTTCAAGAGGCGTCGGCAGGCGCACCGCTGGCATAAGGGCTTCTATACGCTCTCCTCCTGCCTCCCAGGATAGGGGCTGCAAAATGGGAAGGAGGGTCACGGCTAGAGACCTCATGCTAGACCTATTCTCTACTTCTGGGGTCTGTCAGGGGCAGGATACAAGTTCGAGCCGTCTCGTGGGTTACTGATGCTGGGAGGAGGCTGGAAAGGCTCCCAGAACACAGGGCGCAGTAACCACACAACCGCCTGGATCTGCCGCTCCCATCCCCTCCAACTGAGGAGTAACAGAAAAGCCAAGTGCAAAGCTGAGGACGCTGTAGGCACGTGCTGCATTTTACTCTCCGGACGGCCCACTGGTTTCTGCAGCCCGCTGGGGAAGCAGTGTGCAAGTCTGGGATTGCACGCTCGCTTCCCTCCACGACATAAAAGTGTTTCTAAGAGGGTTGTGCAAACAGACCAAACGCAACGGCTTAAAAATAACTGGACACGAGAACGTGCAGTGGTCTCATCAGACAGTGCCCAGGCAGATAACGCGGAAAAGGAAACGCGGAGTCGAGCAACTTGGGTCCCTGGGGAAAAGTACCAGCAGGAAGGAATTGTTGGGCAAACTATCTGGCTTGTACACATCCATGGCTTACCCTCAACCGGCAAGGAGGTCCGAGTCCAGTGGCCTGCCATGCGCTTACTGCAAGGCCTGAGCCTCGTCAGGCAGGAAGGATGAATTCAAGCAGGCTTAACCGGAGTCGGATGCTGCCACCGTCATGCAACGCGGGCATTTTGCCTTCAAACCCTGCCAACTGCCTTGTGCGTCCGACGGACGCTTTTTCAGTGGGTGGATCCTATTCTCAGCTCCGGTTGGAATCTCCTTGAGAAAATAAACAGCTTGCTGAAGCCAGACAGCCCCTCTAGGAGTTTGCCTGGAATTAGGAATGCATTACTCAGCTTAATAGGGCTTGTTTTGGAGGAACGGCAGATATCTGCGGATCATCAAATGAAGCGGAGACATTCCGACAAGGGTAAGAGAGCTGCAGCGACCGGGAGGAGAGGACCGAAGACTTAATGCAGCGCTTGCATCTTTTATAAAGATGTAAAATTGCCTAGCGCTTTGTACAAACTAGGTTCCCGTGGAAGAGTGGAATTATAAAAGCCAACTTGTCCGAGAAAGTCTCCGATGATCTCAAGAGACAGAACAAACCAGAACCTCTTTCCAGCAACGCCCAAACTTTGGTGGTCCCACTAAAGGGAACATGGATCCAAACCATTTGTGGCTTGGGGCTCGTCAACCCAACAAACCTCAGCCCGGAGGTTTGGAAATACCACACCCAGCGTCCACAGCCCATCCAGCATTGCATCATGCGGCTGACTTTGCTTCAGCGGCATACTTTTTAAATGCGTTTCTTCTAAAAGGCATCTGGCCCCACTTCTCAAGAGCGATGAGAGCATCCTCAGTGAACAAAAGGCCTTACTGAGATGCAGTGGTGCTTCCCCAACAAAATGTAAAGGGCGAGTCCGTGCGGTCTGCTTTGGACTTCAAGCTCCCAGGAGGTGGAAGGAACACCCCGATTTCCAAATGACATGAAGACGCCACGGAGGGTCTTAAGCAGCAACACAAGACTTAGGGATGCGGAAGTACCCATCTCCCTGTGCCGCCCAATAGTCTTGTGCTTCTGTTCATCTTCCCTTTCCTCTCCACTGGATTTCTCCCTATGTACGTGACAAAGCAACGAGATAACAAAGCAGACTGAAGGGGTCAAACCTGAAACATCCCGAAGATTCATCTTTCCAGCGACGGGCTCCAAACCTCAACTCTTATCCTGACACATTGAGAATCCCTCCCCAAATGTTAGAGACTTATATGGACTTGGGACCATCTCTGAGCTGTTTGCATTACAGTCGCGTTTCCCTCCTTTCGGGATACAGCTTCACTCATCTACTGCAGCATTGTTAACTTATTCACATGCCCGAAGAAATTCTATTTCCAAGTGGTTTTTTACCACCAAATCAGTATGATATGATCTGCCTACACTTCTAGTGCAAGCCTGAATGAGCAATATTACATTATCCATGCATGTATGCAAGTCTTCCACACAAATTCATTATGACGGCAGCCCGGGTGACACGGCAATTTTAGACATTAATACCAAATGAGAAAGCACCAAGTTACCTGCCAGGAATCCGAAGTACTGAACTAAAGCATTTCCCAGTAGATGCATCCCACTGAGCTGAAGTTATATAGCACAAAGGGGAAAAATGGAACTGGAAAGCAGAAAATTACCTATGAAAAATGTTTTAATGTGACATCTGTTGGACTTTCTCCCTTTAATCAGTGATGGAAGGAATAATACAGGCTTCTGTTGTTTAGATTCAGAGGGAGGGCAGGAACAGGGACTTACCTGGATCATCATGGATACTTCTAAAAGCAGAAATGTTTTAAATCAGCAAGATTTTCGATGATCCAAATAGGCTGTACGCTAATTGAATGGGGGATTAGCAAGTGCTGAAATGCTGCTTTTGGGACCGTTTGTGTTTAACCAGATCTTCCCATGTTCTGACAATACCGAGCCATCAGAAGAGCTTCGCCAGAAAGTAGCAGGACACATCTGGATGGGGCATATTCAACAATTATGGCATCTTACGCACTGTTTGCTCCAGGGCAGATTGAAAAGCATGGAAGTTTCCTGGCTGGTTTTGCTTAATTCAGCGACATAAGACCCTGAGGAAATCAAGCCACAAATGTATTTGCATCCCTTGTTTGCAATCGAAATGCATATATATATATGTATATATGGACACACACACCCCCCTGCTTTTAAATGTCACACCAGGGATCAGGGTAGGAGTGATCAGGGACATTTAAGATACAGGTGATGAACACCCAGCAAACTATGCTATCAGATAACGATGCTGAATCGTACCCTCTTATTGCTTCCTCCGCAAATAATTAAAAACAAACCCCTAGGCTTCTGCATGATATGGCTGCCCGATGGAGACAGGCATATGGAACAATGCCGTGTTTTGCAAGATCGATCCTTCAGTGCACTTTTATTACACCGCTTAGTGCATCCTCGTGCCACATGCTGGGGGAACGTGCGAGGAAACAGGTGCCAGGAGCAACTTGCGGCACAAATGTCATTGTTTCGGAGCAAATCGGCAAGCCCAGCTTGGCCTCTTAAAGCGGTAGTGTTCCCAAAACTAGAGCCCAGGCTTTCCTTTTTCCACGGCTGAGGCTCAGCCCGGGAGCAGGTGGGAAGGGAGCGATGGCAGAATAATGGCAGGAAGGGCTAGAGGGAGAAGAGGGAGGGAACACGGCACCAAAACCTCTCTTCTACAAGACAGCTTTTCAAAGGAAGACTCATGCACGTTGTCTATAGCTTCAAGTCCTTAAGTTCACGGGACAGACCCAGCTGCTCAGCGTTTTGCTCCCAGGTCTCTGGTGTCCTCAGTAAAGACAATGCGAAGGCCAGCATGACGCGTGCTACCTTGGCTGGCGCAGAGGACCAAGCAAGAAGCTGGAAAAATAAGCCTCTATCGCTTCACCTAGGAGGATGCACATCATAACCCCCTTTTTCCCCACACACTGGCCACGATCCCCGCGGTCCCCTCAGCATCCAGTGTCTTAAGAACAAAATCTTCCAGCTCTGCTTTGTTTTTTAGTGGAAAAATGAGTTGTTTTTTTATTTCCAAGTTGTGAAAAGCCAGGCCCTGGTTGGCTTTGGGGGGGGGGAAAAAAAAGTCTGGAGGTTTTTGTGGGTTTTATTGTTAGGGTTTGGGGTTTTTTTTGTTTCGTTTCTGTGGGTGAAAGTGGCCCTCATTTTTGTTCGAACAGATCCACTGCTCAAGCAAAGCCCATTCACAATTTCTTCCAGGCAAAAAACGAAGCGGCAGCAAGCGCAACTTTGGCACGCGTCTCTCTCGTGCGCTCTCCCCCCAACCCCGCACCCTCACAAGACTGCCAAGGCCGACTGCAAAGTCTCATCTGCGTATTTACTGTAAAGATCGATTTCCATAATGCTGTCGAGACGAGAGACAGGGCACCCGCCGACAGCGAGGACTTCTGGTAGCAATGCAACGTGCCAAGGAGATTCGGGGCCGAGCCGCCTCCACCGTTTACGCCCTCTCTCATCGTCCAAAAGGAACCGAAGGAGAGCGGATCTCTACAAAGGCACTTGCTTCATCTGTGCTACAACCCACTGCGGGCCTGTTGCTAAGTCTTTGCTTTACTTATGAATTATTTGTAGTCTCTAACAGCCTGGAGTCCAGCAGCAGAGATTAGGACCCCAATGCATTGGTCAATAAAACACTTATAAGCCACACAGCATCTGGAAAGCAAAAGGTGAGAAAAAGAGAGACTTGCCCAGGTCTGGAGGTAAAGCCTGGTACACTAACCATTAGTGAATGCTGCCTGCCTCTCACGGCGGAGACAACAGTTGTAACCAGTCCCAAAGTTTTCCGAGCCATTTCCAATGAGAGTTAAAAGATGCCTTGGTGCCGGTTGTTAGAAGAGCTCAACATGGCACAGGACCAGGCACCGTGCATAGTCCCCTTGACACCATTCCCTCTTTTCTCAAGCATCTCTAGCTTAAATCCAGCAGGCTGCGTGACCTGGCACTGCCATATGTACCTATGAATGTACCTGTCACTGGGTATATTTATGCTACTATTACCACCGTGGCTAATGCACTCCACAGTATCTGCAATGGCAAGTACAAGAAGATGCCAGGGTTACCAAGTGCAGGGCGATGAAGCTCGAGTGTTAACACTGCTTGCCGCGTGTTACCGGCAGGGATAGGCAAGGCCCTGCCAAGAAGAAGTTGTTCACAGCGCCCATGTGTATAAAATTACGGCTGATCTAAACCACGCATGTTGGCAAACTAAGGATGGGAAGCAATGGGAATTCAGCCTCCCTCTCATTAACTGGGATTTCAGCAGACATCCTGGAATAAAAAACTTGCAAATGCTGAAGTGGTATGGCTATGATAGGACATGTAATAAATCCTCTTTACGCATACGGGTGTGTGACCTGGATCTCAGGGTTTGCACATCACCTGACGGCAGGTTTTGGTACAAATAAGAGGCAGAAAGGAGTCTGAGATCAAATTCTGCAGGGGGGGAGCGCAACTAGCACAAACTGTTTGCATCAGTCGGTGTTTCGTTCAACCTGAAAAAAGTTCAGTTTTCATTTTTACCGGTTTAAATGGACTTTGTACACAAAATTAAAAGGAAAATGCTATGTGAAAAAGTTTCCAACTGGGGGGAAAAAAAAATCAAACGTTTTGGAAATGGTAAACATAAAACGTTTCCCGAAACACTGGCGAATACATAACATTTGCTGAGCACGCTGATAAATCTGCACTTTCCTGCCCAACTCCATTCGGGAGCTTCAAACGTGTCCCAGAACATCCCCTGAGATAATCCTGTTGAAGACATTATCTATTAAAAAAGAGAAAAGTGTGCGAGAGTGTGCGCGTCCCTGTACCCATCTGCACAGAAGCACTGTTTCTGACTAACACAGATTAGGGGCACTTATATGTGCATTTTGAATACTTCATTCTGAAAATCTCAGTTAATTTCCTTGCTTTTGTTGCTCTGAAAAGGAGCGGCACTCGCTAAATATTAGCTGTAAGCAGCACAAAAGCGTGCGACACGGAGAGAAGACAGGAAATTTGAAGGCTCATACATCATCCTTAATGCATTCATGAGATGAAAAGTCAGAACGAACTCTGAGCTCCCGGATATTGTTTAATATGCTTTCCCTTGTGTCTCTGTCGTTTCAATACAGCGTTTTCCCCGGCTGGAGAGCAGAAGGGCGTAATTCATTATTGTGGAACACCAAGCGTTAGTCCAAATCACTCAAACGCTGTAATGAAAGCCAGGTGAAAAACAGAAGGAGAAAAGCCGTCACTCCCGAGTCCTGGCATTGAAACGAAAGGAAACCCAGGTGGCTGGAAAGGACTCGGTGTTCTGAATTCGAACACATGTAAACCTGTCCCAACCAGCACCACGTGCATGCTCCAGCATCTCCTCGGACTGCTCTTTGCACTGCTATCCACGCGCACAACCGTTCGGTAACGCCCGTTTAGGTATGCAACAACGCCAGAAAGCAAGCCATGAGCGTAGCTATTTTAGCCTCCAGTTTGCACCTCATCCTGGCAGAGACAGCGCAGGAACAGCGGTGCCAGCATGCCTAGCAAAATCAACACGTGCCATTTCTTTGTTTTAAGGGCGGCGGAGGATTTGAAATCAACCTGCCCTGAGCGCACGTGCACGTGAACCTGCCCCGGCTCCTGCTCGTTTCCTCCATCAGCTGTCTCTCACAGGACGCGGCAGAGCCCAAACCCTCAAGTATTTAGGCACTCGGCTTCCGCCAACTGCAACAGCACTTTGGAGACTCAACCCCACCGAGGTCAAAATATTGGGAGCTCCGCTTGGACCCATCATGAATTCGCTCTGTGACCTGGGCAGGTCGCTCCACCTGTTTGGGGCGTCCACCTTGCAAACAAAAGCAGCGACACCCTGTTGCTGAGGTTGCAGATCTGCAGATGAGAATCACTGCAGAGGTGCCAAACTCGATTCCCTTCCCCTGCCTGGGGAACGCCCAAAGCGCTTCCTGTCCCGAAACGCGCGAGCTGTGCACCTGGACCGCAGACAACTTTTTAATTTTTTTTTATATATAACATACACACACACACACACACACACACACACAAACACACAGAAGCCGGCATGAGCTTCGGTACAGCTGAAGCGACGCGTGCCAGGAACCTCTCCCTGCACATGGCAATGCGATTTGTAAGTCATCATTTCGGGTGTTTCCCAAAGCGAGCCAACTTCTGAGCTCACGCAGCGCCTTATCTCAGATGCAAAAGCGGATGCAAAATCCCTCCCTCCTCAGCCCAGTTCAAACATCTGGGGGCATGCAAACATCGCAATGGATAGTCATTGCTCTTTACTACGTTCATCTAAGAAGAAACCCTTTCCTGCTTTCCAGAACTGCAAGCATGTATAGTCCGAGGTTGATTTTGCCTGTCACCGGCCACTGGGGTTTTGGGGGCGGGGGTTTAATGCCTCCTAACAATGACACAACAGCTGTTTCGCTTTAATTTAGCACTGCGCCAGAGAAGGAATACGGTTTTTTTCCCGCTGCTCTAATCACACAGACAAGACGAGATCTGGTCCTTGCATTGTTACGTGCAACGTCCGGTGAATTAAGCGGGGCTGCACATTTCAGAACGCAGAATTTCAGCTTTGGGGCCGGGGAAGGAAAGCCCCCCACGAGAGCCTTATTTTGTTTGGCTTTCTTCTTACACCTTGTTGATTATCCACGATTCACACTTGGGAGAGAGGAAAGAAAAGGCTAAAAAACCTGTCTTCCAGTTATTTTTGTTAAGCAGAATTTAATGAGCGACGTCGGCCAATATTAACGCCGTACTGTAAAGTGTCCCGAGGTGTAAAAGGAGACTGTGCCAAAATGAACTAAAGAGGTTTTTATGTGGTTGGACCAGGGCTACTTATTATTAAAGCTTCATACATATATGTATATCAGAGTTTAGCAACATGGCAGTTCTTCAAAGCTGTTTAAGAGAGTTGGGAAAAATTCAATAGCTTGAGTTTATGCAGGAGG
>JAGPOW010003310.1:20406355-20441586 GCA_030014935.1 Caiman crocodilus
GTTGGCAGTTGGCTTGTGGTAGGGCGTCTTTTCCCCAAATACATCCAGTTAGTGCTTGATTTTGGATCCAAACCAAACCAGAAGATTCAGAACCAGGATAAACTAGCCTAGGTTTTATTTGAACCCGAGCCCAAGCTTAAAGACGGATATGGGCTTCAAGACCAAGGTCTTCAAAAAAGGGGAGTTGAAAGTTAGACTCCTAAGTAACTCTGGGGGGGGTGACGGCCCAATTTGAAACACGCAACACAAGCGACGGACCTCATCGCTCATCGACCTACTCCGACCATCGCTAAGCTAAGCCAGCAAATGCCTAAGATGCCGCAATTCAAGATTCAATGATAGGAGCACGTGCAGGGCAGGCACTTGTGACATACAACCCGGGGCACATCTATACGTGCACTTTCATTTGCATTAGCCTATTTTCCTGTGCATTAAAGCATCATGAAAAAAACCATATGCTTTCATTAATGTGCTTTTTTCCAGCACTGGACCTCACAAACGGAGGTACTAAATTGAATGTGCATTAGCAAAAGTGCATTAATGAATGTGTAGACGTGCCCACTGTCAGGTTTCGTGCTAAGCCACTATTCACTCGACTCCTGTCACCGAGGCCTCATCCTTCACGAGACCCTCTCCTCCAGTGGCTCTCTCCACCTACTCAGACCTTGCTCCATCCTTCTGCAAGGCCTTCTGCTTCTGTTAGTTCCCGAAGGAGATGAAAGGAGCTCTATTTTCAGTCCAATGCGTTTTAAGCCTCTCTGATATTATGAATATTCAGTGGGGAATAGGAACATCTTTCAGTGCAAGGATTGAATTTACTGCTGCTACCTGGCATAGGAATTGCTGATGCACTACAAACACTCTTCTATATGACAAGCACAGGGTATGTAAAAATTGATCTCCTGGCTACTTTGCTCATAAAGTGGTTTAACAGGGCCAGATCCTCAGCTAGTGCAAATCAGTGCTATCAATTACGTGAAATAAGGCTCTGGGTATTTATAAATTGCACGTTGGCATTTAACTAGATTACAGGTTCTCAACCTTTTTAGGCTCAAGGCACTCCTCATTAGGCTCAAGGCACCCCTCAGAAAATGGCAGCTCTTTGTTTTCACTCATTTTTGACTATTGGGAAAGAAATCAGAAAGACCCCAGCAGGTCCGAATTTTGTTAACGCTATGGATTCTTATTTTAAATTCTTGGGTTGATCTTGTGAATCAGATTTGCATACCTCACCATGCTAACACTGCATGGCATCTCATGGCGCCCCGAAAGGATCTCAAGGCACCCTGGTTGAGAATCACTGAACTAGTAATCTCTGATCAGGATCCATGTCACGCTCTTTCAAGTCTGCTAAATTTGTGTCTTCATCAATAAAGACATATTTCCAAGTTGGTATCTCTAAAAACAGACCCAATCTTCCCTGCCTGCTACATTGGAAAGCACAGATTATAAAGAAAGCCAATTATCTTTCTAGTACCACTCAAATTAATTTTAAGTGCAACCACTGTAGTATCATTAACTAGGGGAAATAACATCTGAAACTTCTATTTTAAGCCACAGACACACGTGTGCTGTCGCTTCATGTCTTACAACACTTTCAGGTTAATATTTTTAAACAAAAGTATTTCTTATTAAGTTAACAAATACTAACGTCCCACACTCCAGAACATCGTGGGCTCGTATCGGAAGAGAAGATTTGAGCTTTAGACACTTGGGAAGGCCTTCAAAGATGTCGGCCTGCCGCCTCATCCACTTCAATGAGCTTCAACGGTAGATTGAGGAAGTGTGATTAACATCCAGTGCTTAATACTGCATAAATTTCATGCTAATAGGCCAAGGTCTCTCTGCACAGCAGAACATACGTTTTAAAAGAGGATGCAGCTTATGAAAGATTCAATAGTCAGTCGGCCGGTGTGCCCCCAATTGCCGAGCCAAGCGATAGTGTCCTCAGCGGCCACGTGCAATTCCTGTAGTCCACCACTGACCTTGCACCAGCAGGCAGTGACCGACAATATGCAACACGGCGTGTGTTTTGCCACGGCTACGGTCTGAATTGTTGCAAAGATCCCAACGATGGACACACACGGACCTTGCCTCGTCTGAAACCTATTCCACAAGGCCCACTGACGGTGCGACAGGTTGAAGCCAGGCGGGCAGACTGTAGGATCTGCGATAAGGAATTTGTCTGGTGGGAAGGTCAACCTCCGTTCCTCACACCAGAGAGTCTCCACCACGCGGTCCTGGTGCGGCAGTTTGGACCACAGTGATGGTAGACGTGCAGCAGGTAGATTTAAGAGATCGTCATATAGCAGTGGGCTTGGATTGGGTGTAGATCTTCTCCAGTAGCTTGCCAGTTGCAACTTCCTATATGATACGAGGTGGAACGATATTGCTCAGGACTGGGAGCCATGGTAGAGGGGTTGGTCGAAGAGTTCCTGAGATGATGCACATCGTCGAATGCTGCTGCACATCAACGAGTTTGTGACCAGGTCCAGACTGGTGCGCAATGCTGTCACAGACTATGAGATGGCAAGAGCTGACATCCTTAGGGTTGAGGCTTTTGTGCCCCACGATGACCAAGCCAACTTGTCCAGGAGGTTGCTGCATGTCTTGATATGGTTCAATAGCTAATTGCTTATTTCTATAGTCATATACACAGCACAAGCCTGCTCAAAATATTGGTGCAACTCCACTCACATCAATCAAGCGATTCCCATTCACTAGGTTTTTAGCTGTGAATCCATGGCCTTTTCCCAATCAAACGTGCAATCATCCTGTGAGCAAATGGCAAAGATGGCTCTCGTGACACCTTCGCCCACCTCCATTTCACTTGGTTGGCTTCGGTCTGGGTTACACACAAGCACTGAACTCATACAGCAATTCCCTTGCTGTGAATCAGAAACCTTGGTCTCAGGTCCAAGGAGCCCTGAGGCATTGAGAGCTACGCGAGCAATGCAGGGTCCCAAGCAAGAGCCCCACCTCAGGATACATGACAGGAGCACGATTTAACCAAATACACACCTGTTAGCCTGGCTTGAAGATGCTGTCTCCCCCTTCCCCATATGGGACCAGCTATCCCAGCATAAGCACCTTCCTGCTCCCATGCAATGGCATGTATACAGGCAGGATGCAGAGCCCGGTGAGGAGAGAGAGGTGGGGACAGCGGTGCTGCCGCGGCTATAGAGCACTAGTCGAGGTGGTACCGCTTGTGCGGATGCAGGCAAGACCAAAGAGACTCGGCGGGGCAGTGGAGAGATGATGTTCTCCAGCAAAAAGGGAACGAGTGAAACCAGGAACCCTTTTCCTTCCCCCTACATTTGCACCCACCCAACAGCTGCTCCTTAACAAAATATTTCCTTCTTAAAATCCATTCGTACTGGTCACCTGCATACGAATAAACAATGCTCCCGACATCTAGAAGGAACTGATGTATGAACCCAACAGGCACGGGCCCCAGAATTACACCGCTCCCTTCCCACACGCAGCACTGTGGTCTCCCCACAAGAGTTACTTAATGGATCTAGTTAACAGGCACACTCACATGCCTCCAACTCACGGTCCTCTTCCCAGTCTTTTCAAGTCCGACCATCTCTTTTCCCCTTCCTCGCAACCCAGCCAATCTAAAGTCATTTTCATGACTTAAGACTATATCTACGACTCCCATGAAAATGTGAGCTTTCTTCTGCTATAATGCAATCCCTCATGTTCATAGCACCAGGCTGCAACGATGAACAGGGCAAAACGTACGGAGAGTTCACTCCATCGTGCAGGAGAGGAAAAGTTACGGCACTAACAATTAGCTACTGTACATCTGTATTCGTGCAAGACGTGCAGAGATGTGCCTTATGCTTGGCTATGTATCGAATAGCCTCTACAGCAGAGGCGGGCAATTATTTGGGGTGGAGGGACGCTCACTGAGTTTTGGCAAGCCATCGAGGGACACGTGATAGGCAGCCAGGGGCAGATAAATATTCATTTCCTAAATTTTTTAGGGGCCCCCGGGCCACATTTTGCTCACCCCTGCTCTACAGCTTGCAGCAACCTGATGCAGGCACTATGCTGCTTTTACATAGAGATTTTTTCCTCATCTTAAAACAAACAAGCCCAACATTAAGATGGAAAAGCAAAAATGCAGACATTTGTCAGAACGTAACATACGTTCAACTCTGCGCAGCCTAAATCAGAAGTTAATACGAATATTTGTTTACAAGTCAGCATGATACTTTTTTCTTTATAAAATCATAAACCAAGCCATAGCATAAGCTTGACTTGTGTGAAAATTGCTGCGATGCATATTAAGCGGAGCTGTTCAGGAATAAATTGCCTTTCTGCATACTCAAATCAGGGAGGGATAGGGAAAAAAAAAGTTTTCGGGTTACGTTGTATTTTACAGGGTCATAAACACCATGGAAAATAAAACATCTTACTCCAATGTGTAGCTTCCGCTGCAAAAACCTGTTATTCAGAAAAATGTTTTCTTGTTCTCCAAGAAGAAAAAGTGTGTTCTGCTCGCCAAGCGCATTTCAAAGCGGGGAAGAAAAATAAAATTTTATGTGAAGTTATCATTACCAATCACTTCTGGCGGAACTGAAGAAGAAGACTGGGATTCCTTTAAAAAGACACCAATGAACACAAGTCCTCTCCGGGACTTGTAGAGTAATAAACATCTGGTTGACTGACATCTGGCCAGGGGCCGGTGTCCCTGAGACAGGATGAAAATCAGGGAACTTTGGAATAAAGCACGTTATTACATGAATAATGTATCCTTTTTGCACGCACAGTGCCTTTCTACTCTCTACCAGATACATAACTCATTTCTGACTTGAAAAAGGAGACCACCTAGAAAACTCGGAGAAAAACTGCAGCCAGGCCAGAAAGCAAAACTGTCAGAAGCAATCAGCTGACAGCTGAATAAAAATTTCATTTCCTAGGCAGATTCTGACCCAGCTCTTTGGCTATTTTAACTGGTTTCATACGTGTAACTCCAGGTGATATTTCAGCGGGAGCCATCTCACACCTGCCTGGTGGTGGCTACAAAGCCCCACCGAGAGATTTCATAGACATCAGGGCTGGAAGGGACCTCGGAAGATCATCGAGTCCAGCCCCCTGCCCCAGGGGCAGGAAGTCAGCTGGGGTCATAGGATCCCAGCAAGATAAGCACCCAAATTTCTCTTGAAGGTGTTCAATGTAGGTGTTTGAGCCACCTCCAATGGCAGGCTATTCCAAACATTGGGGGCTCGGACAGTGAAGAAATTCTTCATGTCCAGCCTGAAACGGTCTTGCTGGAGTTTATGACCGTTCGACCTCGTCATCCCTTGGGGCGCTCTGGTGAACAATCGTTCCCCCAGATCCTGGTGGTCACCCCTGAGAAACTTATAGGTGGCCACCAGCTCACCCCAGAGCCTGCGCTTTTCCAGGCTAAAGAGCCCCAGAGCTCTCAGCCTGTCGTCGTAAGGTCTGCTCCCTTGACCTCTGATCATGCGCATGGCTCTCCTCTGCACTCTCTCAAGCTTCTCCACATCCTTTTTGAATTGAGGCACCCAAAACTAGACACAGTACTCCAGCTGCAGCCTCACCAAGGCTGAGGTATAACAGGAGAATGATGTCCCGGGATTTGCTTGAGAAGCATCTATGGATGCAAGCCAGCATGTTGCTTGCTTTACTGGTCGTAGCATCACGCTGACGGCTCGTATTCATCTTGTGGTCAATCATGACCCCCAAGTCCCTTTCATCTGTAGTGCTAGCCAGCATAGCACTGCTGAGCCTCTGACCATGCTGCAGGTTTTCCCTCCCGAGGTGGAGAACCTTGCATTTTTCGGTGTGAAACACCATCAGGCTCTCGTCCACCCATTTCTTGAGCCTGTCAAGGTCAGCCTGGATCGCCCTCCTGTCCTCAGGTGTGGATGCTTTACCCTAGAGTTTGGCATCATCGGCAAACTTGCCCAGTCTGCTTCTGACTCCAAAGTCCGCATCGTTAATGAAGATGTTGAACAATACGGGTCCAAGGACACAGAGCCTTGGGGGACCCCACTGGTGACCACGCACCGAGATGATTGACGTCCATCAACCACCACACTCCGGGTCCGACCACAGAGCCAGTTCCCCAGCAAGCGGATCGTGGTGGACCTGAGGCCGCAGTTGGCCAGTTGTGCCAAGAGGTGATCATGGGATATCAGATCGAAGGCTTTTTTGAAGTCAAAATATATGACGTTCATCTCCTCTCCCTTGTCCAAGTGATAGGGCACCTGGTTGTAAAAGGAGATAAAATTGGTCAAGCGAGACCTACCCGCAACAAACCGGTGCCGGCTATCCCTCAGGATGTTGCCGTCAACCAGTCTGTTGAGACTGGCCTCTTTAATAATCTTTTCTAAGACCTTCCCCGGGATAGAGGTCAGGCGGATGGGCCTGTAGTTTGCTGGATCCACTCTCCTCCCTTTCTTGAAGATAGGCACCACATTGGCCTTCTTCCAGTCTTCAGGCGCTACACCAGAGCACCAGGAGTCCTCGCAGATACGTGCCAGGGGCTGAGCTATGATGTTCGCCAGCTCCTTGAGTGCCCTTGGGTGTAACCCATCAGGGTCAGCTTACTTGAAGGTGTCCAGCCTCTCCAGGTGCTCCTTCATGAGGTCAGCATTGACGGAGGGCAGGAGATCTCCCCCACCCAGACCTCCCTGTCCCGTAGTGGGCAGGGGCATCCCATGGGACTGATCGAGGACCAACGCAAAGTACCCATTTAATAGATTGGCTTTTTTCTGGGCATCAGTTGCCAGTTGTCCCATCTGGTTTAGCAGGGGTCAAATGATGGCCTTGCTTTTCCTCCAGCTTCCCACATACCTAAAAAAGCACTTTTTATGGTCCTTGATACTTGTAGCTCGTTGGAGTTCTGTTGCAGCCCTGGCTTTCCTGGCTCGCTCCAGATGGAAGACGTTTGCTCTGTTTTTCATTACGTGGACCACCACGGGGGCTATGCAGGCCGCGGGCATGGCTCTTGGCAGGGAAGACGCACCGTGCTGATAGATATCCAAGCGGGCTCCATGTCGCCAACGGCCAAGATGCTATAACAGCCAGGCTAGTGTCTAAGCCTGTCATCATCCACTCCAGGATTAAACTGCAACTTTGCTATTAAAACCCACCAGGATTGTCCTTTCAACAGACCTGCAGGTGCCAGGGGTTTTGGGGAAGGAAAAGAAATGAAGTCTGGCCCCCAAGGCTGCAAGGAAGTCCCGAGTGGTTATAAATACCGCAACAAGGAATGGCCCAAGTGACTGACTCTGTTATACGACAGAGCCTCAGGAGGGTGAAGAAGAGGGAAAGGGAACGAGCTGCAAAACAAGGGAAAATGGGAATGGTGGCTGCATCAAGTGACTTGTCTAAGCACTTTATGCATTTCTACAATGCCCCTCGTCATACCCAAGGCCCACAGGCACTGCTATAGAGCAGCTCACAGTGCGCTAGGTGAGGGGTGGGCAGTGTTTTGAGCAGAGTGCCAAACACACCGGCATCCTCAACTTGGAAGATGTTAGCGTGCCAGGGATGGATGGCGGGGGCGCTGCGAGAGGCCCAATCCTCGTTGTGGCAGCGCAGACCCTTCCCCTCCGCCTGCCCCAAGGCGCATGCGCGTCCGCTGCCAGCAACAAGCCAGGCTGGGGCTCTGCAGACCCCGTGCAGCCTGCTTGCAGACTCCCAGCTGCCTGCCACAGCTGGCCCCTGCCACCTACCATGGAGCCCAGGTTGCTCACAGCGGGCAATAAGGAGGCTACAAGCAGCTGCACCAGGGTCCGCCGAGTCCCGGCCCAGCTCATCGCCAGTGGCAGGTGCATACCCTTGCAATGGGGCTGGGGCAAAGGAGCATCCTGCTTTAAAGGTTGAAGTCCCCGAAGATTTCATGCCTAGGGTCCCGAGCAAGACGCCTTCAGAGAAAGCTGGGGGAGGAGGCTTCTCCATCGGAAGGAGAAGCCAGGAAACGTGGCTGCAGGCAGCTGGGGAGGGATGCAAGCCAGGCTATTATACAGTGGAAACCAAGCTGCTTTGTAGTAGTGAGGGGGAAGCAGAGGCTAACGCCTCCGTGCGAGAGGCATTAAAGCTTCTCTCGCCTTATGCTTCAGCAGCCAGCCCCCCCCCGAAGGAGACGAGAAGCCCGTTCCAGGGCACCGGAGCCAGCGTGTGGCAGCCAGCACTCGACGGCAGGGAGCTGCGGTGGGGACGACCTGACCGTGTTCCTCTACAGAGCAGTTGCCGGAGTAACGACGGGATTTTTCTTCCCTGGCAAGAGGCATCCTCCCAGCGGGATGCTGCTTCGGGCGCATGGAGGCAGCAGGAAACAGGCTGATCTGACAGCAGCTTTCATTTCCCTTCACCCCCAAATGCAAACTCCTGCTGCCTGCACGGTACAAGCTGCATGCTACATTGCCAGCAAACGAGCGTGGCAGACCCACCAAGTCTCAACCTCGGCTGGGCGAGTCTGCGTGGGTCATTCTTGGGTACCAAGAAGTCATCGCCTCCTTTTCGCCGAAATAATTACAAACCTCTCATGCTCAAGCTCAACTTTTCCTCCTGCTGGATCCCACGTTCACAGCTGCCTGCATTACTCGGGAGCTCTGGTCACCATGAACCTGACCACACTGAACTTGCAACCTCTGACTGTGTAAGATCCTACAGCCTCTCCTAACCAAGCCTCAATCAGTGGGAAAGAGGCTGCACCATAACATCAAGTCGCTAGACACGCTTGGGTCCCATATAAATTCGTTTTTACAGTCTTGGAGACGACAGACCAGGATGAACCAATTTTGCATTTTCAGCAGAAAAACGGAGCGGTTTGCCATGAGAAATGCACGTACGCTGTGAGCTGCCTAAGTTTTCAGCCCCCTCCATTTTTTTCCTTAGTATTAAAATTCCTCTCTCCAGTAGATGTTCAACTTTTGAACTTTTGTCTCTGCTTCTAGCCTTTCTGGAATGAAATCACAGCTGTGTTACACTCAAGCACACACACTGGTCAACCACACATCCCTGCCGGAGAGGAGGGGCTCCTGGGTTACCCGAGTCATCGCAGATGCATCCGTCGCTCCCCACCACCCACGGCTCTCCCGACCGAGATAAGGCAGAGTCATTCGAACTGCTCAGCTCGCTCCTGCAATGGGGAACGGGAGCGACTTGAAAACACAGGGACACCTTGTCACCACGCTACCCATCGGACAAGCCAGGGGTAGGGCCTAGGCGATTTACCCCGGGGCCTGCAAACTGCCTGCTGGAATTGGCATCAGATTAAAAATTTTTAAAAAGCCGGAAAAGAGAAGCCTGCTACACTCAGAAGCAGCTAATGCATGTGAATGTCTTACTCCAAACACTTTGAAAGGGGTCTCACGTTCAGGTTTTGCCAACCCTGTGACAAGCCAAGCCTATTTTGAGGTCCCTGACCTTAGGCACCCCAATAATAAAAAACAAAAAAGTCAAGCCCCTGCAATAACAGGAGAGCATAGGCCAAGATTTGAAATGAAGACTTTCGTTCCTTGGAGTCTCAGGACAGCGGAGACTCCCTATGCCTGAAGAAGCGTGATTGTGCCTGAAAGTTTGCAAAGAAGTTTTTTTCCAGATACTCCGCTGGTCTAATAAAAGACATCACATCTACCCCTGCTGACCTTCTATACCCCACTCAGAATTGCTTCTGTGGGTTTCTTCCCCTTCATCAAGAGGAAAGGCTCAGCTACGGGAGACTTGCTTTAACTTAAGTACAGAACAGTCTTCATTTCCTTCCTCCAACACCACCTCAATGCTGCCGGTTATACAGCTGAGCCATTGTGCCCAAGTGCTCTTTTGCACAATAATGCAATTAAATCCCTCAGCAATTACCGGCTGCCCAGGAAAACACCAGCTCTCTACTCAACTTTGTGCAGGATTTTCTCTATTGGCCAGAAGTGTCTGTTTGCACTAGCAGAGAGGAAGTGAGCCACGTCAGTCTGAAGTCAAGTAGAAGGCAGGGTAAATTTATACCTTCTAGACTAACCAAAATAGGTATCTATATAGCACAAGCTTTCTGAAGATGTGAGCTTCAGCCCACGAAAGCTTGTGCTACACAGATATCTACTTTGGTTAGCCTACCAGATGCAAATCTACCCAGCCTTGCACTGGCAGAGTCAGACCGATGACGCCCCAAAACGGATGCAGGGATAAGGTATCCAGTGGCCTTACACCAGCATGGCTTAGCCTCCTCCCCACACACGAACAGATGTATGAGGGCAAGAACCTTTGCACTGATTGCATTCCTCCTCCCACCCAATGGTATCAACGAAACAGGTCTTAGCAAAGTGTCCCAGGTAGGTAAAAGTCAGAAAGAGAGAAGACTGAAGGCCAGCAAAACTCAGGGAAACCTGGGTTAAATTCCTGATTCTCCCACATGCTTCCTATGCAACCTAAGCAAGTCACCCAGGGCCTAAGGGCCTTCCTATGCCTAAGCAAGTCACACAGGGCACATTTACATGTGCATTAATGCACAGTAGTTACGACGCATGAAGTTTAGTACCTGGAATAACAGGCACGAACTCAATGCACAGTAACCGGCGCTACTGTGCAGTAGCACCAGCGCACACCTTTGGCGTGATGCTAACGCACAGGTGACTTGTTCTAGACATGCTAATGCGCAGTAGAATTAGTCTACTGCACATTTACCGCCTCGTGTAGACATGCCCGCAGCCTCCCTGTGCTTACGTTCCTCGTCATAAAGACGATACCTGCAAAACTAACCGTGCGTGAAACGCGGGGCAGCGTACGTTCCTTAAACAGAGCGGGATCCATTGTTTACGATGCTTTATGCACCCAACAAGAGTTATGCTGCAGACGTGAAATTATCTATTCAAATCGAGAGAATGGCTAGGAAAAACCCACAGTAAAGTTCAGCAAGGAGGATGGAGGCTATAGGTAAAACAATACCAAAATATTTGGGGGGGGCAGGAAGGAATGGGTAGGGAAGGCCAACTGTACAAAACCCACGTTGTGCTTAGGTTACAGTTCAGCCAATGCTAATGAAGTTGTCAGCTCTTAAGAGGAGAGCCATAAGGATTTTTCAAAGCCAGGGAAGGAGCCGGAGAGAACAGAGTGGGAGTTAAGCACTAGAAATCTCTCTGCAGCCTAATGACCAGTGAAAATGTTAAGCCAAAAGAAAGAAATAAGCCAGAAAGTGCTTTGCTGCTGCTCCTGCTCCTCGTCCTCCCCCTTCCCCACTCCATGCCGTATGTGACTCGCGAGTGAAAGGCTGGAACGGTGGAGCCGGGCAGACAGGACAGCTGCACCGTTAACTCCTTGCCAGAAGTCCAGCTCCCAAGTGTTGAAGGAAGCACGAGTGGGTCTTGAGCAGTGACAGCCGCTCATATCAGAGGTGTTCGACACGGGTTGTGTGCGTGCAAAGGGAAGATTCAGCCCAAGTGCAGAGTCCAACCAGAGATGCCATTACGGTAATGCAAGGAGTCAGCCTTTAAACAGAGGAGCTCCAGCCTGTGTGTTCACGCTGTAAGGAATGGTCCGAGGACTTAAAGTCTAAATAAACTTCCTTCCTTTCACTTCTGGTCCCACTTTCCAGCTGGCCAACAGAGACACACAAAGGCTTCCTCAGGATGAAGCAGGAAGACTCACCCAACCCGAATCTCCCGAGCCTCTGGCTTTCACCCAAGACCCTCCCCCTTCCTTGCTGAATTGCATGACTCTGCCGTTTATAGCCAGCATACCCGCCAGGCCCAGAACAAAAGAGCATGACAGATGGTAAGAATAAAATGCAGAGTGTGCTGTGACCAGCTTAAAATACACCTCCAAAACTGGACGTAGTCACAAAATAGCATGTCATCCAGGCTGGGTTAGCTGAAAATAGCCTGAGTTTATTTATCGTGGCATGCATTCGTATACCATCCTTGTCCGTGCTGCCATGAATGAGGTCAACAGCTGATGAAAACAAGAATAAAGGTGTAATTCATGCCCATCTCTGCACACCTTGTTGATTGAGCATCAGAGAAGCCGGGAGCCAAAGGAGAGCCCAGAGGTGCAAGGACTTCAGGACACTGCACAATACCCCTTTGCATCCAGGGTGAAACCCTGGCCCCTCTGAGCTCAAAGACAGCTTGGCCAGAGGCTTACGCAGGCCCAGGACCATACCGTGAGATCAAGGAAGAAAAACCGAAAGACAATGCAGAATGCTGCTCCTTTGCCTTTTTAATCTGTTTTAGGAAGAGTGCATTAGAGTACCAGCAAAAGGTAGATTTGTGGTTCTGGAAACCAGATTAAACCACGTAAGCTTTTATTCTAGTGGGACTTTTATCATTGCAAGCATGTTGCCCTATGATGCATTTATAGGCTTGTTATAACATAGTTCATTTGAGTACTCATCTGGGCTGCTTTGTCTGCTGGCTGTTCAGATAAGGAGCCAACAGGGCACCGAGTAACAAGAAATAGGCGGGTACCAGAGTGCACATCCACGTTAAATCAGAGCCTCGGGGCCTTCCCGGGGAATGCCTTTGAGCTGGGACCTGCCTACTGAAAGCTCTCCAAAGCAGCACAAACGCTGAGCCCTATGGGTGATTATAACCCATGCAGAGAGATGAAGACAAGACCTACAAATTCGGCATTGTCAACTCCACTCTTTTCAAGAGTTAGCCCTCCCGAAAAAAATAATAAAAAAAATAAATAAAATCAAGGGAGTGGATTAAAAGTAACAAAAATCAAAAACAAGCAAATGAAGAGAAGAGCGTGTCTTCAGCCATCTTAGAGCTCAACACTTGCTATTGCACCAGGTCGGTTGGATCTTGAGGGTGCTCGAATAGACGACTTCTTGTCCTTGCAGTGGCAGGTGGGTGCCCTGATCCCCCTGCCTCACCTGCGACAAGTTAAAGGGTGTTTTAGATGTTTTATACATGCATGAAGTTTAGCTCCTGAAGTGTTCAAGAAGAGGTTCTTGGACGGTTTAAGACAGGTATGATCCTGCCTTGAGGAGAAGATCAGAGTAGGCGACTTGGAGGGCTCTTCCAACCCGACTTGTCCATTGTTCTGTTCTCAGGTTGACCTTTGCCGTCGCACGGGTTAGAAACTTACTTCCCCCACTGTTCAGAGGCACCCCGAGGTTCTCAACTAAACCCATGATTTCCGAAGCTGGAGGCTTTAAAAAGTTAAATTCAAGTGTCAGCAAAACCCATAGGCTGACCGTGCACAACGGTGACATTTCACTTGCCATAAAAAAGAAAGATACCTACATAAAAGTCAACATGCTCCTCCTATACACTGAGAGCTTTACTGAAACCCACTGAGCTTCCATCAATGATTTGTAACTAGACCCATCGTTCAGTTTTGTCTGGAGTTTATCCTGTAATAAACTATTAACCCAACCCAACCTGTTGGGGAGGGGAGGATGCTTTGCATATATTCTCCTATTTTCAGCCCCTAGTCACCGCTCCTGTGCAATTAAGTTGGCTATGGCACAGAGACAGATTAAATACCACTTTTTGCAAAGATACCTGTGCGATTACTTACTGTACCCTGTCATAAAACAGCCCTTCCTCCCACGAAGGTATCTAAATCACACTAATGATAGTGTTACCACTGATGAATAACAGCCCTGCATAGAATGATAATACCTAGTCCATGCCATGCCCTTATTATCTTGGATTTTCACACCATAACACTTAGCAAAAAAAAAAAGGAGTCTTCCAAGGCTCAAAAAAAAAAAAAAAAAAATCCAAATTATGCATTAGAAGCAGAAGATGATTTGAGGAGCTTCCTTTTCTCAGCTCAGCTGCAGCTGGTATTTTGTGACACACACCATTTCCCCTTCCTACCCTGCCAAGGTTTGCTTTCATCTCTTCTTGAATACAAGCAAATGGGGAAAGTACTGGAGAAATTGGAAGCCCAGTCTGAGAGCGAAAGCTTAGTTCATTAAATATTGATGTCGCCTCCTCTTACTTCCCCTTGCATTGGAAAGGGGAAAAGTCCTCCCTCCACACAGGGAGGTAGCAGCATGCTGGTACTGGGGGGTGGGGGAAGAAGAAAAAAAATCGATCTACGCACTTTGGTTTTACAGGGAAAGACGCTTATCTCCACATTTGCTCGGAAAGCTCAGTGTCCAACAGAGAGAAGAGCTGACGCTCAGCTGGTCTGAATTCAAGTCAGTGCAGCTACGATGCTGGGTATGCTACCTAAGGATTGCCGCCCCGCTCCCCCCGAAGTCTGCTTCCACACAGCCACGAGCTACTCTGAAAGGATTAGCTTAGTTGTTCAGACTGTTGATCTCCCAGGCCACGCTCTGGTATCGCATGCTTGTCTCATGCATTTTGTCTGTAAAATTCAAGCGTTTCCCAGAAAGGTGGGCCCAGCAGTGCTGCAAATATGCAAAGAAAAAATACCGTGAAAATAAAATCAAAATATAACTGGGAGTCCTTTTTATTTGCTTTTAGGTTTCCGAGCCTTCAAAAAACACCCTGGTCACATCTGCAAGGATTTCTCCATAGCAGGAAGAGTTAAAAGTTTTTTAGGGGTTGGAGATTTGTTTTTTCTTTTTTACGTTCAAGTTCAAGTTCTCACACCCGTCCAGTTCCCGGAGTCCTGCGGTTACAAAAGAAACCCACGCACCAAACACTGCAAATCCCACAATACAAACAACTAATCACAAGTGGCAATGCTCGACTTTATCGTTACCCATTAATACAAACCAGGAAACTGAGACAGATAACAAAAGAGCAAGTCAGCTGAATCTAGACAGCTGACTCGCCTGTGTCGAAACCAAACTGACAGAAGAAAAGGACTCAAAAAGTCGTAAGATATCCAACCAATCCAAAACAGCATGCATGCGTGTCAATGTCTAACCATATTTTTGGCAAGGACCTAACCTGTGATCTGCTTCCGGGAGGGACCCAACGGGGCAGGGAGCACTGACCAGCGGGCTATGGTGCAAAGTCCATCAATAAAACACACAGCCTTCAAAAAAGGGCCCAGAGAGGCCAGCTGTCTGGGCAAGCAGAGAAGTGGGATCTGCAGGGTTACTATCATGCCACTCTTGATATTTGCTTTGTTTCACAGACAAGGCTCCAATACATAGCAACACTACATCCTGTTGCACATTTCTAACAGTTGGCTTTGGTAGTCGACAATTAAGTAAGTACTCCCAGAACTCCTCAGACCCACTGACTCATTGCGTGTCTGCCTCCTACAACAAGCGGCTGAGAGCAGAAAGCAAAATACAAATATATACTTTTTTTTTTTTTAAGTGCAAAACGACATACCCCAGAGCAATCCTAATTATAGAAGATTAAACTCTTCTGTCTTCGTATCAACCAGGCACAATCCTTGCCAGCTCTGGGCAGTCCCCACTCACCCGACCCTCTCTCATAGATGGCAAGCAAAGCCTAGCTTGGCACAGTGACAGATTAAACACCGCTCTTCCAGATACCGGTGCTATTTATTAACTTACTTGGCCCTGTGATAAAACAGCTCTTGTAGCAGATGCCCAAGCAGAGAGCATAGGTCTAAACCAGGGGCGGGCAATTATTTTGGGTGGAGGGGCGCTTACCGAGGTTTGGCACGCTGTCGTGGGCTGCATTTCCCTCTCCGGTGCAGGGAAGTAGAAACAGCCCCACAGTCCCAGGTCAGAAACCTCTTGTAGGCAGGGGCTTCTGGCTGTAGCGTGGGGGCTGGGTGGACCTTGCAGCTGGGTCCTGCTGCCAGCTTCACCTGGGTCCTACTGCCCCTGGCTCCAGTCATCTTTGACAGGCAGCCAGGAGCAAATAAATGTTAATTTTCTAAATTTTTAGGGGCCCCATGGGCTGGATAGAATGGCCTGGCAAGCCAGATGTGGCCCCTGGGCCGTATTTGCCCAACCCCTGGTCTAAACAGACCAGCACCTGCAAGAAGGATGTTCGGCACCTCTGCAGACCAGGGTTGAAGAAGCTCAGAGGTGGCTCCCCTCCTAACACATCACAGATCTCTGTATCAGACAGCACGTCTGCCAAGCAGAGAGGCAGTGCACCGGATTCCCTTCTGCAGTGGAGGGCACCAGGGATCCAGAAGATCACTTTGTCCTGGCCCTGCTGAGAGGTGAAGTGAAGCAAAGCCCTGCCACTGTCACATTAGCAATCCTACCGCACGGCCTGGAAGGGATGTAGGTGCTCTGCTCCAACACCTGATCTGCTTTTTCAACTCGTGAGCTGCCCATTCTGTCTTCTCCCAAGCCAAGGGTGGTGGGTACAGAAGCCAGCTCCCACTTTGTATCTCTACATCCAAAATAGTCAGCCTGGCTTGTATTTGCTTGAAATGCCTACCGTAGCAGCAATGCAGCTACTCTTTCCTGAAATGCTACAGAGTCCCTTAAGTAGACTGTGAACTGCTCTGAACCACAGAAAGCAAGAGAATCCTGCAAGGCAAGGGGAAACCCATCTGCTTGGTTACCAGCCAGGTAGCTCTTATGCATGCTTTGGCTAATCCACCTGGATTCAAGTCTCTGCTGTGCACAGCTAAATGGTGCGTGTTGCACCAGGCCTCAGACACGCTCGTTTATATATAGCGAGCGAGGAAGAACAGTGTTATATGCATGGCACTGAAGTAACAAGCTAGAGACCAAGGACAGTGTTTGCAGAAGTGATTAAGTATATTAGACAAGACTCTCTCTAGAATGGGCTGAGCATCTGCTTTCCAAAAACTAGGACCCTGTGAAAAATCTCCGATAGATACCACCCCCCGCCCAAAAAAATGGAGGCACCCAAAAATGCAGGCCTCTAGTCCTAGCCTGTCTCTAAACTGACAGCAAAACCAACCTGGATGATTTGAATTGTATTAGAGAAACACAGGGTCACAAGGGTGAACACCAAACACGGACAGAAGGATGCCTTCAGTGCAGACGTCTTCAGCCATGGCTTAAACCTGAAATAACAAGCATCTGAGAGCTAACTTTTGACCAAGGCAGAGCCCCACGTTGTAGCACTGCCTCCGTCTCGCCTCTGCAGCAAGGGAGGAGTGCGGATCAGATTTTGCAGTGTGGTTGAGAGCGCCCCAGGGGCTCGGAAAAAACACATTCAGACTTTATCTTCTATGAAAGTATTTACATTGCTTTTTCTCTATAGCTTCCACTCCCCCCCCCCAATCACCAACCACCTTAGGCTAATTTCTCCCAAGTGCTACTTCTTACAACAGATGTTGCAGCATCTTAAAAATGTGGAGGCTACAAAAGCTATTAACATGCTCTACAAGCCCAGATGCCCATGCAGGGCTGCTGAGCAGTCACCTATGTAGCTGATGCCCAGCAACCTTTTACTCGAACGGCCTCCCGTGATGCCCCATCTTCCAATCAGGTCTGCTAGTGCCAGCTCCCAAACCCAAGTGGAGTCCCGCTGCCAGGGGTTATGAACATCTGGCAGACTAGAGCTTCCTCCTCCTCCAGCTGCTCAGGAACCTAGACCGTTTCTTGATTGAAACCCTCTAAGGGTTCAATAGCCATAAGGAGCTGAGAAGCAATCAGTAGAAGTAGTTTTAAAAAAAAAACCCTGAATTAAAAAACCCCACTTCTTCAGAGCTAGATGCAAAAGCTCATTGAAATTAGTTGCAAGCATCCCATTGCCCTTTGGGTTGAGCCTGAAGTTCCAGCTGCAGTGACCTTTACTGCCCCCCACTTCCTCCCCTGTTTTATCTGACAATCATGGATACAGTTAACTGTGAAAGATTTAGTATTCCCAATAGAGTCAACTCCTACAGCACCAACGAGAGCTGCTCACGCGGTAATTAGTGCCAGAATCTGTTTATGACCTTTGAATAAATTGTTCTTTTCTGAAGGGAAAGCCATTAAAACACGTTAGCAAATATAATTAAGACGAAAGGGGAGGGGTGGGCAAAAAATCTGGAATTAAATCTCTCGCTAATTAGAAAGGCTTCTTGAGACAACCTGGCTTGTACCAGGGATAGTCTATCAAGCAGATACTGAGGTCTCATTAAAACTCTCTTATTATCCTTCTTCAGAAAGTGAAGCTGTCTGAACTAGGCAAGTTTACAAAAGAGATTCCCATCCATAAGGACACTCTTTCCCTTAGCATAGACAGGAGCCTATGAACTATACCCACAAACACGGGCTTTCAAAATAGCTTCATACGAGGCTCATGACATGCATGTTGCTGGCATGAGCACTGCAGCACCAAGAAGAGTGGTTCCCAACAGCTCATGTGAAGCAACAGCGATTTGAATAACTACTTACCTCTCCCCATCAACCTCGCTTCTAGCTTTTTAATTTCCTTGGACCACAAGCAAAGCAGTGCCAGTGGGTCTCACAGGCAACTTGCTGCCCTCAAGTCCATGCCCTACAGGCACTTTGGGGTTAGACTTTGAATACACACAAAATAGAAACTGTCCCCGTGTCAAATTTACTGCTTAGTCCAGAGTTTGCAACCTTTTTAGACTTGGGGCACCCATCGGAAATTGCCAGCTCTTAGATTGCACTCATATTTTTGACTATAGAAAAATACCAGGGCAGTTCTCCTGTTGCAGAAAACTCAGTAAGACCACAGCAGGTCGGGCTTTTTTGTTTCCTTCTTAACACACCGGATTCCTACTTTAAATCCCTGGGTTTATCTTGTGACTCATGGTTACACACCTACCAGTGCTAATATTGTGTCACCCTGCAGGCACCCTTGAAAGGATCTCAAGGCCTTGGCACCCCAGTTGGGAATCACGGGCTTACTCAGAGACAGGAGTTAGCTGTAATAGCTGGTCAGAAGGCAGGTTACATATGCACCTTTAGAGACTAACTAAATAAGATCTAGAGAGAGAGAAGCACCCACATTCACTTCGTCAGACCAGACGCTGGAAGTAAGCTGCTCATCTTACAGATGAGGGACTGAGGGGCAGCAAGACCCAAGATTGCACAGGAAAATTGTGGGAGAGCACAGTATTGGAGCCCGATCTCCCAAGTGCTTCTCTATAAAAAAAGCAACTGGATCATGAAACCACTGAATCCTCCAGCCAGATGCAGAATGGCTCTCATCTCCTACTTCCCAATATGGTTTTGGTCCCCTTTGGCCATTAGGCCTTTGAGCCAGGCCCATTTTTAAATAACCCTGGGAATGGGTTTCACCGTCGAGAATCTATTCAGCCGATCTTTTCCTTGCCTTAATGCATGTTTTTGGCACAGAGACACATTCCTTACACAGAGAAAGCCCATGCTAACTACCTGAGAAGCATCAGCAATTCTAATTGGAAAAGACCTTTGGAAACGTAGCAATTCCTTTAACAGCCCTATCACTCCTAACGCAAAAATTCAAGCTTCTGCAGCTGACTGCAGTGATGCTGGATACCTGAGAAAGCCCAAGATGAAGCTATAACTGAAACCTTAACTTTTACTGAAAATCAGAGTCAGTAAGAAGATATACATCTAGCAGGATTGCCCAGTTCCTGCAAAGCAGAAACCCTCATTTTGTACAAAATGGCACCGCAGGTGGAAGACTGAGGGTTACCTCGAATCCAAAGAATGGATCTCGAGACCAGTGTCCCCAACTCTGATAGATGTCTTGTGCAACCGTGGGGAAGACGTTTCACACCTCTGTCTCAGGGAGATGACAAGCCAGGTCTCCCAACTTGTATTTGTCACATATATTTAGGAGCGAAAGTTTTTTAAGGGACCAAGGATATAGACCTCGGTCTCAATCTATACTGACATTGCAAAAAAGAGGTTTTAGAGTGGGTTAGCTAAACCCGCGTTTCCTGCTTTCATTAAGGTATTTAAGGAAAGGTGGAGATGAACTGAAGTTGGTTAACCAACGTTTCCATGCTGTCAGCATTATTGTGATATTAGCTAATAGAGACATCCAGTTTACTTCCAATGTAGGCACCCTCTGAAAACTAAGTCATTTGTGTGCGTCCCCAGAAGACTCCAGCACCACCAGCGTTCCCGTATTTCAACCACCACCGTAAATCGCTTTCTAATAAAAGTTGGTACAAGGCTGACTCTGCAGATTGAGAAACTGTATTCGTAGATACACACTTTGTTGAAAGCTTTCAAAGCACATTAAAAATTCCACTTGGAAAATCTGTGTGGAAGCGCTTCCCGCTGCCTTAACTTTGCTCTCCCTTAGTTTAATGGGAGCATTTCCATCAGCTTTGGTGGGGAAAAATTCAAGCGAAGCTGAGAGCTTTCGAAACCCGCACCCGTGATACTCAAGTAGCAAGAACCCAACAAGTGTTGGCTAAAGGTGGGGAAAAAAAATACTTAATCTGGAGCAGGGTGAGGGTACAGACGCAAGGACATCTGGAGTGGTCTCACAGCGGGAATGGCTGATCCAAAGTGTACACTCTTGTAACACTCTGACAGTCACGCGGCACAAGTCAGGAGCAAAACCAAGGGAGAAAAACTGTCCCAACTTTATTCCTCCCTGCTTCATCCAGGGTTCATCCACTGGTTGTTCACATGGAGATATTGCACAGTTTGGCGCAAGAGTCCACCCAGCTCCTCTGCCGACACGGCTCCAAATGCATGGGGGTCCACACCTGCGCAGCGTCACGCAGAGCAGCTTCGGCGTCAGCGAAGGGTCTGTCCGTGCGGACCCAACAGGATCAGTTTGCAAGGCTGATAACAACTTCCTAGCTTCACACAAGCATAAAGTGCAATAATGTTTCCAGCTAGCTGCTACTTGCATCCATTTCTGGTTTTTAAGGAAGAAATGAAAGTCCAGCCACATCCCTTCTCCCCCGTCTCCACTGCTGTAAGGGTTCTGCAATCACAGGTGGAAGAAGTCCAGGAGATTTAGGAGACTTGTCTCCCTGGTGCTGGGATTCTACCAGAGCTGCACTTCATAACTGAGTCCCGTCAACCACGTCCCAGGTTGGGAGATGCCCCTTCTCCGCCCATGTCCCTGCGGCGGAGACGAACTGGGGCAGGTGCTTTGTGGACATTTTCCCGGGAACATGCTGCCCTGACAAACTAATCTGTGCAGGCATCGTGGCACAGTTTGCAAGACTCATACTTCACTCCCCACCATTTGCCACGAGAACGGCCACTGCTCAGCGACGTGGGAAGCAGAAAACCCCAGTCTGGGCGCTGCCGTGAACATCGGCCCACCCTCCCTCGTCCGGACGACCAGCTCTCGACACCCGCCAGGAGTCTGGGAAGCCTGAACATCAAAGCTGCAAGCCAAATACTGTAGATCCCAGGTTAATTGTGAAATTACCCTCTTTGATTGATCCCCATGAAGTTTCTACCCCCAACGTTTTGAAAACACAGAAATCCTTTTACGTTTCTGTTCAGTTTGTATTTTGGGACGTCTCTTCCATAAAGACACCGACTGCTACTACAGCAGGCATTGCAGCACAGCTTTTACTGAATGTCAAATAAAGTTTCCTCGGGCAAACGCGGCACTTAATTACCCATCCTGATTGCCCGCAAATGAATGCAGGACTGCACTTGCACACACCAATCTTCAGGTCTTTCTACCTTCAACTGGATTTAAGCAGGTTTCTACTCCTCCTGCTGAACCGAATTGGCAGAGGTTGATTTTTCCAGGTTCTGAACATCTTCACAACCTCATCGTCTTTGATGGGACCCCGAGCAGTTCAGACGGCTTGTGGGCTCTCACTTATTCAGGGACGCTTCACTCGTAACGACAAATAAGAAAGCTCCCACGTGCTGTCAGCGACTCCTGAAAGGCCGATCGCTCGATGTCAAGTGAAGCATCCTTTTATACAAGAGAAGAGATATTGCACTCCTGGCCAGGGTCCTGTCTGGACGCTGTTTTCCATATGGACAAATACTTTCCTTCTGCGTGGGATGTTATCGGATTTGGCAAATAATTCCACGTTCACAATAAATGCAAAAATACATTTCCATGCTTCCCTACCTCCCTTCTTTAAAATGTATTTATATATTATCTATAACTCTATATCACTCCCTCTTAAGCCTCTTTCAGATACCAGATGTCCTACTTAGCGGATATAGTACTATAAAACATACCAAAAGAGATGAAGGCAATGAAAGGGCCAATTTTTTCTCTCCCGCTAGTACTTAAAAGTACATGCTGGAAAGGAAAATAGTAAATTTTCATTATCAAGCACACTTTAAGCCTCTCCCTACACATACACATTTCAGTTTTCAGGCAGAATTAAACCCCTGAGCCAGCAAAGCATTTAAACCTGTCTGTAGCATTAGACTTGGGCTTAGTTCCCAATGGACTGGAGGAGATGAGCTTAACACTAACCACATTTTGCTGAATCAAGGTCTAGATGCCAGAAGAGGTGCCTCAACCCTTTCTACCCACGTCTCGTTTATGAAACGCTTGTCGCGTCTGAACACCGTTGTCAACAGGAAAGGTGCAGCGCTGGTTTGCAATGCATGGAGCGGCCCAGATGGGAGGTCAAGTCCTCAGCTGAGGCCGTCTTCGTGCTAGAAGCAACC
This sequence comes from Caiman crocodilus, assembly GCA_030014935.1. Taxonomy (NCBI): domain Eukaryota; kingdom Metazoa; phylum Chordata; order Crocodylia; family Alligatoridae; genus Caiman; species Caiman crocodilus. Next base: position 20,428,743 of record JAGPOW010003310.1, read on the forward strand.
ACCAGCACCGGCCTCTTCTGCCCTCCCACAAATGCAACACCCGGTTAAGCCCCGACTGTAAACCTTTGCCCAGAAGAAGCCTAAAGGATGAGTTGAAAGTGTTGCTGATCGGGATCTAAGTACAGAGAAGACGAAAACCCACAGAGGTTTTTTTTAAATTACTCATAAAACCGTACAATTTTCTAACTACATACCGCCGATGGTATTTTTGGCAACCCGTTAGACTTCGACAGCAAGGCTATCATTCCCGCTCTGAATTCAAGTAGCGTTTCTTTCTAAACGTTATATTTTCTATGCAGTTCAATAGGATGTGAAACCTCAACGGAGCTTAGCTCCATCACGCTTGCCAGTACCCGGCTCCTTCATTTTACCCTGAAAGCCTCTAATTCCTACCGCCTTGGCTCATGGCTGGGGAAAAACATCTCCTTTGGACGTCAGAGGCCATATCAGAAGCACAGCACCAGGTCCCTGGTGAATGTGCCTTCAGTTGTATTGGGTACCGCAGGAAAAGTTTGCAGGCTTGGACCTAAGTCAGGCCCTCCGCCAAGACGAGGTTTGCAGCCTTGCTCCGAGTCAAGGAGACTATCAAGGCCTGCCAGAGCCTAATAACCCCTTCGGCTCATGTGCTCAAGGCACCAGCTTCTCTGGGCGATAGCACAGGGAGAGTGAGCACTGGTGGCGAGCATCCTGCCCTTTAGGTCTGGGACAGGAGTTACATAAACCGGTTTGACCCAAATCAGTTAGGCCCAACATTCAACCAGGCTTATCTTAAACCAGTTGGGGTCATTTTGAAACTGGTTCATGGTGCACTGAACTGACGTTTAACCAATTTCTGATCACTTCAACCGGTTTACGTGCAACTTGTATCCCTAGCCTGAATGCGCAGGTATCCATTTACTTGCCTGGAAGTAACATCTGGAGTCCATTTGCACCTATGAACCTTTGGCCCTCTGCCACCGCCCAGCTTCAAATGCGGATCCATCCCAAATACTTGTAGAAGAGACGGCGGATGAGGCGTCGAGCAAAATGGAGGATGTTAACAGGCACTTGTTCCCAGTACAACGAAGGGGCTCGCAGCTCTTGCGGGCCGTTTGCTCCCTGTGCCCATACTCTTAAAAATGCACCGAGAACAAGCGGAGTAAATTCAAGGGAAGCAGCAGTCGCAAAACTAGCAATAAAGATAAACTGAGCTATAAAAGATCCAGAAGACAAGTGCCTAAACAGCCGAGATTTATTAACTGTGGAGCTCTGTACTTCACCTCCTGCTCCCCCATCCCTTCGCTCTACCAGCCTAGCAACCTAATAGACATGCATGCGAGCTCCACGGCGCTGCCTGACCTCCTACTATAAACATCTGAGGTTCCCGGGCATCATTGAACACAGACGTGGGGCGGGGGAGAAGGGCTAGGGAAGGGTTGCACTCATGTTGCATCATCAGTCGAAGCATAACGCTGAGCTGCAACCAAAGAAAACAGGAGAAAAAACCATCTTTATTAAAAACAGATTGTTTCTCCTCCTTTAAAGGGAAATGTAATGTTGGGAAAAGCCATTAGATTAATGCTGGGTTTGTAGCTGTCACATGGAGATTTCTATTAAAAGCTGCTCTTAGGAGAGCAGCCGAAAAACTTCCCACTTCCCTTTCCCCAACGCACGCACGCACGCATGCATGTACGCGCAGCATGCCAAGTGCAATGGAAACGCCTGGAGTGGAACAGGAAAGGACCGTTCAGAAAGGTTCATTTCAAATCTTGCAAGCTGCAAATGCCACCTCCAAAGGGAGCTCGCAGAATTGACTGGGGAGCGGAAAGGACCGAGTGTCCAGCACCTGACGCGAAAGCCTAGGACCGGAAAGGATCTCCCGGGTCATCGAGCCAGTCGCACTGTACAGTCCCGGTCGTGGACCCCGATGCTCCTACCACCCTGGTGGGCCATTAACAAGCGATTTTATTTTAGCCTGATGCCCAAGAGACATTTCAGTGCCAGCAAATGTGTACGGGCCTCCAGTCCCTAGGCACCCACGGAGAAGGCTCCCTGCACCTCCATTCCCCTGCCTTGCAGGGAAAAGTGCTCACATCCTGCAGTAACAGAAGCCAGGTAAGGCACCGAGAAGAGGCAGACCCAACACAATCCTTGGAGGCAGATCCCAGCCTCGTCGGAAGATATCTCCCCTACATGCACACTTTCTTCACATCCCAGTCTTTTAAACAAGCCGTTGAGGAACTTCAGCAAAGAGCTTTAGCTACGCGGCGAGCATGACACGCCAGCCGTGTGTTAACAAAAGGGTTATGAGAAAAGGTGAGGGGCTCTGAGAAGCCCCCCTTTAGATTCATTTTAATGCAATTTTGCTTGGGGATTTAGTTGAAAATCCCCGGTCTTCGCCAACAGGCTGCGTTATTTAACATTTGAAAGAGACACGCTATTTTTTTTCCTATCGGTCCAAAAGGCTGAATCCCCCACACTAAGTGAAAACAGAGCCAGGCCCTCACTTCACAGAGGTGCTACTGAGCTTATAATAGCTTGCCATGCTTCTGACGGACTCTCATTTTACTTATCTGCCTCCACCAGTCTTCAGCCTAAGCCTTTTTTTATTTGCCTGCATTACCAAGCCCCACCCCGGTGCCTAGCCGTGCTTCTTGGACTCAAAAATATCCCTACGCCCAATCTTGTCCCCTCTGCTTTCCGCAAAGAGGATTCCCCTCCCCAGGCTCATGCCGAAAGTTAAAGCCCTGCTCAGCAAAGTACCGTCTGTCTCTGGCGCTGTGCACCGCGCCGCTTAAAGCATTAGCATCTATTCCTCAGCTGCATGCTCGCATAGCGGGCGCACTGCAGGCTAAGAGAAGTCAGGCGTGGACGGGATTAGTATATATGAGAAACTATTTAGGTGGAGGCTTTGCGGGGGGGGGCATTAAAGAAACCAATGCAGAAGAAAGAGGCCTGCATCCTAAAAAGATATTTGCATGCGTTTAAAAAGGAGCAGCGGTCCAAACAACCTGCCGTCGGTGTCCATTTGGAGTGACGCCGCTGACCCCAGCGAGGTTATTCAGGGCTTAGGAGAGCGACGGAGAGCAGAGCTGGCAGCGAGGGGTGATGACAAGGTGATGCCACGCGGCACCGCGGAGGAACCCTTAGTCTAGCATCCATAAAACTATAATGTGCATGCATGAGGCCCGTGACCTTGCTCTGATACTAAAGTTGCAGGCTCAATTCCCTTGCCATGATCTCGAACAGGGCTCAGGTGTATCCAATACGCACACCCGGGTTGTTCTCATCTGGCAGGAGAAGCCCGCTGAACTCCCCTGCGTCGCCTACACGGGGTCAGCGAGATGGATGCTTCCTTCACGTCCCCTCCGACTAGCCTGCCAGGGTCAGGGAGCACGAGCGGTACCGGACAGCTCTCCTTCTCCCGGGAGGAGTTTAGTGACGGCACCCCCGTTTTCTCAGCTGCACTTCCAGAGCCGAAAGATTTCGCTGCAGCGCTCACAAGTGACAGGCCGGCGTGAGGGTCCTCCCTACTCACCAGTATATCCCAAAATGCAGTCCCAACTTGAAACTAGACCACGGCTAAAAAAGGAAAAAAAAAAAAAGAAAAAAACCAAGGCACTTTTTGGCTCAAAAGATCTGCTCCCCGCGGGTACTAAGGGGCAAGACAGACTGATTTTAGTCATGCAAGTTATTTCCACTGCTTTTCATGCCTGGAAGTTGGCATAGCTGAGAGAATTCAGCTAATGCTCCCAAGCTGCTTGGGCATCAATAGGATCCTTTATTACATCTCCACTGGAGCAGTCGCAGAGGTTTAAGGACCCTTTAACCCACAGCGTGTTTATTTCTGGTGACAATACAGGAGAAAGAAGGAAAAAAAAAAACCCCTTCAGTTCTTGGATCCAAAACAGAGCTTGCAGGCCTGAGAGTAAGAAATAAAACCAATTTCCCCTCCCCCTGAGGAAGGCCGGGCACATCTGAGTAGGAAGTCATCAAGACAGCGTCAACATAAATAAGTAACAAGGCCGTTCCTTTTTTCCTGCAGTCATTTGCTCGGAGCAGAACCGAACTGGGAGAAGCGGGAAGGAAGGGGAAAGCTGGCAGGGCTAGAGACGGCAAGGCAGAAAGTAACTACGTGAACAGTCGGACTAGACGACCTCCCGCGGCCCCTTCCGACCCTAAGTTTTCTATGATTGCATGAATCTGGAACGACAACCTTTGGGGCCGTGCATCAGACTGAAATGTCCACATAAATGCAGAGAGCTGGCCAAGGCAACTCTTCACCCTTAAACAGACCAGGTGAGCGACATCCACCTGGGAAAGACGACGGCAAGATGAGCTTGCTGCTCGTTACCTAGGCATCGGGTTGCAGCCGTTCGGGTCTAGAGGCAAAAGGAATCGTGGTAGAGACAATATCTTTTAAAGACTTTTTTTGCAGAAATCTAGTTGGTCTAATAAAAGGTATCACCTCCACCACGAGTGCCGCTTCCCATTACCTACGTATGGCACGGATCGTGCGTGTCCCCTGCAACAGCGGGCGAGACGTGCTAGCATGAGCGCTACCCTGTCCCCTCCGCATAGCGCTTCCCACACATGCAATGGCCTATGCCAGCTTTTCAAGGCAAGGACGCCTTTTCAATACACATCGTGCCCAGCATCTGCCAGGAGGGAGCAGGCGAGGTGTTTAGGTGCTAGACAAGAGCTTTCCATTAAGGGTCTCTGGCAATGCCAGTCCCCAACAGATTAGGGAGAAGACAACTGCAAACATAACCCTGCCTACCTAGCGTAGCCATTCAGCAAGAGAGTCTGCTTTGTTAATACCGAGTTTTATTTAACGCTAACATGACATATGAAAGTAATTACACCCGTCAAAGCTATAATGCTTTCAAGCAACATCTTAAAGTCCCAAAGCCTCGTGAATAATTACTATTACCAAATACGCCAGCATGCCTTGATCTTCCATATACCATATACACATTTTTTTTTAAACACTTCTTGCTTTGAGTTGTCATCACAGATGAATGCCTGCATCATCAATAAATAGGACTTTGATACTGAATTATTTTCCTTCTGTCTTCTGCAGAGATCAACTCTGGGTTTTTCTGACAGTTCGCTCGGCACGCTGGATTATTCCCATTTATTAGGAATAGTTACGTATCTAGTTGTTTCCCTATCAATACCAAGAGAAGCGAGAGTCGCGGAGTCATTTTGATTGTGCTCGTTGCACCTCATCAGTCTGAAGAGCAACAGCAAAACTCTGCGCAGGAAGAGAGGAATTACCCACATATCTGTGTATGCTCCAAGGTATGGATGGTTATGACCCAGCTGTTATCAACACGCAAAACGCACCATCTAGTTTAATTTCTAGTATGTAGGAGCTGTTGGCATTAGAAAACAAGTTAAAAACACGAAAAGAAATAAATGAATGGCCATGATCTTCTGATAAATGGCCACAGTCTTCTCAAGTTGTGAACTGCAGTTAGGTATCCAGCAGCTTGGATACACTCCCTCAAAATGACCAGCCGAAGGAACTTGCTTCCGCTTATCTAGATATCTAAGGACCCACCGCAGCTTAGTAGATAATACCCATATGCATGCTAAAACAACCGGGGCAGTGGAGTGGGGGTGGCGGCATGCATTTCAACAGCAATCCCTGTGATACTGGGCACTGTTGTCCACATAAAGCTGCCTTTATTACCCTGCAACTATCATTACTTGGCGGCAGAGCGATTGCTGAAGATACCTTACATAAACACAAGCAGGCAGGACCTTTGAATGTTGAGCAAAAGCTCATCCTTGCGCTTGTGGGAAGAGTGCCACGCCAACCTCTGGCACGAGGCCACCCACGAGAAGTACGACAGGCTGCGGAGGTTGAGCAGAAAAGTGCCTGCCTCTTGAAAGGGGTGTGCTTGGTTGCCGTGTTGGTCTGAGACAAGAAGGCATACAAAAAACTAGAACTCTTGGTTCCAAAATGATACCTTTTATTACACCAACTGGAAAAGGGCAAGAAAACTGTCCTTTTCTGCAAGCTTTCGGGATCAAAGTCCCTTCGTCAGGCTCTGGGAAAAGTGTAGATGGTACAAGACGGTAACAAGAAGTCCCCATAGGTAGGAAATAAACTGCATTTTTGCACAGAGGGAGCAGAAGATGGAAGTCTGTCCCTCTGGATCAATAAAGACACTCATGGACCCAGAGGTCCATGAGACCCAGGGAAAGATGCTGTAAGAGGGGACCATACCCACTTGTGTCGGAGCACGATAGAGCCAGTTTGCCTCCTTTCCCACTATAAGCAATCCCTATGCGAACACACAATAGAAAAGATGTTAAGTGAAATAGAAAAGAGGCAGGAAATGATGGAAAAGAAAAAGGAAAACTTTTGCACAGGGGGGCGAGAAACAAGGGAAGGAAACCAAATAAATGAGAATGCGGGAAAGAAGTGTTCTTCCATGCCCACTGCACTGGTTAGAGACATTTATGCTCATCTCTTTTTGAGTAATGCTCCGCAGCTGGTAATTTGAGCACAATGGGGATGGCTCGGTAATAACACAGCACTGGATGCTTTGCATCTTCCCGGCTCTGTACAAACACGAAATGATGAAGGGTTCTGGAAACGTGACGGTGCTCACTAAAACAGCTGCCGCCGCGCGGGACCAAGAGAGCGGAGCTGGCTGAATATTTTCCGATAGAAAAAGAAACACGGAGCTACCAAATCGACCGTGTTTTGTGGGAACGGTGAATTCCAGCCCATTCATTTAAAAAAAAGGAAAGAAAAGAAAAGAAAAGGTCTGACGTGTTCAGATGTCATTGAAACGAAGCATTTCCAAAGGCGCCTGGTGGGGAAGGGTTTGTTTGGGGTTTTTTATGGAGGGGGTAGAAAATTTTGTATTTTGTAGGAAATTTGGTTCAAAGGGCTAAAATTTCCTGCAGCAATTCTGACTCCTGACTGACCCCCATGACTAATGCACCAGGCCAGAAGGCAGCAAAGTAGCACCAGTGAATAAGCTACTGGAAGCAACATCAGGAGAGCCCTAATGGTGGCTCAGCACAGGACAATGCATGACTAACTGGTATTCAGGAGACAGGATGTTGTCGGTATGAAAATGAGAAAGCCTGTGGAGATGCCTGTGCTCCACTGTACAACTACCACGCTAAACAATGGCTAACTAGAAGGCATGGCATTTTCTGCACCAGCCTGTGTCCCAGACGACACGCCTGAAACTTAGCTTTGATCACACACATGCAGATTTAATCAGATTCGGCATCGAGCAGCCTCCACTTCTGATGCAAAACGATGTCTGCAAGAAACAGAACTGTCCAGGAACAAATTAGGCAGCTCGCGTACACTAGAGGTGGCTACAAGAATAGAAAGAAAATCTAAGTTTCTAGTTCCAGTTAAAAGCAGGGGAAAATCGATCACGAGAATTTAACTTAACAGAAGACGCACGCTTCTGCTTCATTTCCCACGGCTTCAACAACGGCAAGTGGCAGAAATCCGCGCCGCACTGCTAACGATCCCAATTAAAACCCTCCGGAAAACACATGACAACAACGTGGCATTAGCTTTGCTTGTACGGTGGTGGCACCCAGGGAGCTAAGTCACAGAACAGAACTACGCTGCCCCAGAACAACAGGGTCTCTGCCCCAAAGGTCCTACAATCCTACTCCAGCAACCTGGTCCAAAAGCATCAGCAAGCAGCGCTCGGGGAACGAGAACGAGCGGCTCTCTCTGCAGACCAGGCCTTTCTAGACAGTATTTTTTTTCCTAATGCAGCCTTCCCCCTCCCAGCTTTATTAAAAAACATGGTTGGGAGAAGGGAGCGAATGTACGGTAACACACTGGCAGGGAACAGTATTAAAACGCTGCAGAGGCAGGATTCATGTTTTTCACTCAGTATTTATTATTGTTTCCTCTGCTTTGAGAGTGAAACGGCCAAAAATCTGAGAAATTAAGCAATGGGTCTCTTTCTCGGTACGTTCCCCCGAAATGCTGTTCTGACTGCAATGTAGCACCGAGCCTAACGCGTTGACTCTCCCTACGGGCCCCTGACAGCAAACAATTATTGCCCCCCCATCCACCCACCAAGGCTCGTCCCAACTGGAACGAGAGCTCCTGGGTGACAACTATCAAGTTGCCTACTATGATTTTTCCCCTTGCCTGTTTTTTACAATGAAAGGAACAGAGGAAGGGACCAAATTTCAGGAGGGAACAAACTGGTATGACATAAAGGACTCAAAAGCACGAGCCGGGGCAGGCTGCAAATCGACCCTCCCTGGAAGAAGACACTGGCCAGAGGTAGCTGCAATGCAGGATTTCCGGTTCACAAGGTGTTTTCTTTTCGCACCTTTAGTTTTAGTCCAATCAGACCCAAAGCAGTTTGGTTTGAATTTCTTGGACATTTGGAAAACCTTTTACTTTGGAAATGCACGAACGTGACGTTGTGTCGACTTTGCTCAGCAGAGGGTGGGTTTTCCCCAAGTCTACGACACCCTAGCAGACTCCCCGCGACAGGGCTCCCAGACGGTCCAGTACAGTCCCCGAGGCCCCTTGCCTGGGAAAACCCAATGGTAGGTCTGGCAGGGAGTCACAGAGCCAGAATTTCTGGACTCCGAATGTCTGCTCTGCACCAGGGAGCCTGGCATCGGGGAGCCCTGACCCTAGGCAAGAGTCTCAGGACCACCAGCACCTGCTAGAAAACCAAGTGCTGAGCCCCGGGGCTCCCCAAGCTTTCAGGTACCACGAAGGACCGCCTGGGCTAGCTGGGCACCGGTGCCTGTGCAGTAGCCAGTTCTGGGGCAGCCCCACGAAGCTGAGTCCCACTTCACACCTTGCAGGCCCCTAGGGCTGGCAAGCAGCTGAAAAGAAGAGGGCTCAAACGACTTGAAGACTCCCAGCTTCACAGTTAACCCTAATTTACCTGGCTGCCCCAAAGCCAAAGACCCTGGAAGCATCACAGGCCACCTGGGGCAGGGGGGAACAACTGCCCTGGAGCCGTGGCCTCTGGCAAACCTGGTTAACTAGAGCCAAGCATTTGCAAAGTTAAGGTATAAGTCACTCCCTCACCAAAAGTCCCTACGTGACAACCGCACAGCTCATCTGGAGGCCCCGGGAAGCCACCAAGGCCCCGTGCGGACTCAGGGGTTCATCCGCGTGGAGCACCTGGCACAATGATAAGCCACGCTGGTACCAGCCCCTGGCAGGCATGAGCCACACAGCCCAAGTGCACATGAAGTTTTCCCTGTCAGCAAAGATTAATTTAGCCACAAGCTCGCGTGAAATCCAACATTACAACCAAGACAACTGGCTGTTAACCTCTCTCAATTCAATCTCGGAGAAAAAGAGCAAAGGAAGCAAGGAGGAGAGATGCAGCGCCCAAAATCCTGAGCGCCACCCAGAAGCCTGAACGCTACTCCGGTTTTACTGGATGGTATGCACGGGTGTGGAAGTATGCACGGTTGCGGGAACAGGAGAGAAGCCTCCAAGGATTTTACACGGGACTGGAAGGATTATAACCCGCCGGGGTGCTGGGGCTGCTCGCCTGTGTAACCGAAATGTTCCTTGCGTCAGCAGGGTTTCCTGCTTTCCAGGCTGGCAACGCGATCTGAACCCACCGTAAAAGAACCCGTTGGAGTAACAGACCCAAAGATCAATAAAGATCAAGAGTAGGGGGGATGGATCAACTCCACCTTTCTCTGGCTTCCTGCCACACTGGAGCTGGCATCCACTACCCCTATCATTAGAAACAAGCAGGCTGCGTCCTCCAGAGGTGTCAAGACCAGACTCCCATCGGCTGAAGATACAGAAAGCACCTTCCAGCGGGCAACGCCTCTACTTGCCCTGTCCGGACTCAGACACACAGGGTGGGCTAATGTCACCTTAGCAGGTATGAAAGCTGAGATGGCTTTTTTCCTTCCCCAGGGAGACAAATAAATAGATCTTCACACCGCTTCCACAGAGCATCAAGGAGCGTGGCTTCCCCAATCTGACTGCGCTGACTTTCTGCCACGCGAGGTTCCTCTCCTGAACAGATCGAGCAGAATGCAAGGAGAAGCAGCCGTCCTCGGTTCACCTCTTGGGACCCAAGCGGGGCCTTGCTGCCTTGGTGAAGTTTCCAGATCGGACCTGACAGGTCTCAAGCTCACGCAGCAACTCTAGGATACTTTTGATGGCTGCGGGTTAAATAAGTTCCACTGCTCATCCGTACAGAGACGGGGGCCGAGGGGGATAAGGACACGCGCGCAGCACAGGCTTCGGTTCTTAAAGCGTCTCCTTTGCCAGGTGACAGCTCTGGCCTTTGAATCAGTTCACACTGCAGGCAAAGTTGTGCCTCCCAGGGCACACCTCCATTTGACCTAATGGGGTGCACCGGTGCAACTGAAAGCAGAATACGGCCCCCAGTGTGACAAGTCTTTCTGCCTGGCATTTGAAGTGACGCAAAACCCCCAGCAGAAAGGAAGAAAGCACTACTTAAGTTGCTACACCGACATGCACACCATGCGTGTGTCTATAGCTTAGATGTTTCTGGTCCTTCTTGGTTTTTATACAGTCCCTTCACCATTACAGAACACCGCAGGAAGTAGGGACGTGTTATTGCCATTTTAGAGCTAAATAACTGAGGCCTAGGGAGATGGGAGAGATTTGGCCGGGCTGACAGAGAGAGTCCGCAGTACTGTGCAGGAACCAACCAGTTCTCCCAAGTTTTAGGCTAGCACCTGCACCACTGAGCCAACTCTTGTCGTCCCACTTTGTCCAAGCCCTGGTGTCTGCAGTGCCGGGAGCTGACGAGAGCAAGGCACGAAGTGCCCTCTGTCTGCTTTCAGCTGGTTTGTTAAGCCCCACCTGTCCTTGGGAGCCAAACGTAGGTGCCGACAGGTATGCATCGAACTCACAACGCGGTGAGGGAGAAGACCCCAACCGGCCTTGATGGCCGCTGTATCAGATCTTAAATAAAACAAGAAACACTTCACAAGCCTCTGGCTGTCAGATGGGCATCCTTGAAACACCGAAGCCTAAACTCTGGGCCTACTCAACTGAAGGGGGTCCATTTCTCACTTTTAAAGCACCATGAAAACAAAGGCTGTTGCTAACATAACAACTAGGACCTCCCGATTCACCTCAAAAATCGGTGTAATCCGGTTCCACAAGCCCCGAGTTCATTCAGCTCGCAATGACTTTGCCATGCGTAATAAGGGGCCAAGCCACCCAGGAATGAGGGGCTTTCAGTCCTGCAAAACCCCAGGCTCTGGCAGGAGGCAGATCTAGCTCTCGCTCCTAGATGGGAGGGCAAAAAAGTCTTTTCAGACCAACCTCTCTCAGCTACTGCTCCATCATTTTTCACCCAACTCCATACACGGAGCAGATATTGAACAGGAAGGGCTGTAATAGTTCCTTAAAAGAAAAAAAAAGAAATAAAATAAAAGTATAGCATTCCCAATCTGTTCCAAGACCACACAAAAAACCGAACTGCACCCCTCATCCCCTTGTGACAGCGTATATTTGGATCCAGTCAGCTTCATAGAAGTGTAGTTAGATCTGTTTCTGGCTTGGAAACCAAAAGGGTGGACCTCACTCCACTGCTGTGTTTTGGGGAAAACACCCATATTTGTTTGATTTCTTCTTAACTCGTGCACCTTATTTATCAGCCAGCTCCTACACTTGTTCTCTTTACCCCAAAAGAGCCTCACTGCAGTAGACGGGGTTCGACACAAGGGTCTCCCCCAACAAAGCAGTCTGTAAAATGAGGGCCCGAGCCCCAATCCCGCAAAGCCCGAAGCACACGCGCAGCTGTGAACTCCACGGCACTACTTGCACGCAGACCCAGGACAGAAAACATATTTCAAGTGAAGCAAGTGTTTAAATCTGCATTGGTCAGGCCTAAATCTGGACCAAACCCCGTGGCAAACCAGATAGCTCCACACCCGATGGCAGTCAGCTCTTCAGCTCATCGTAACTTTAAACCTCCAAGTTGCTAAGTAAGAAGTCACAACAGCAGCAAACACTGGGAGAAAGCGTACAACAAACACCTCGCCTGGAACGAGGGCAAAGAAACTTGTCGGATAAACAGCTGGCCGGCAGCCTTGGCGGCTGGAACAAAACGCAGCCCGCACTAGATTATTTGTCTTTGCAAGCTTACAGCGCGAACTTTCGTGCAGGTTGGGGAAACGCTCCAGCTCCAACCCTCCTCGCCCCTAACCGCATGGTCCCTGCCACCACGAACCCAAGCGCCAAGGCTGAAAACGGGGCGACTCATTATGTGCAAGCTGCCGAGGAGTCAGGCCAACGAGCCGTCTGCAGTTTTCTGGGGTTTAGCCCCTTTTGCTTTTTCGGGTTGCAAAAAAAGAGCGCTTCGCACCCCAATCCAAAGGTGGATTTTGTGCAATGAAAAAAAAAAAAAGACGCTGAGCCGATGGCTGTGGCGGAGGCGGTGGGACGTGGGATGTGCGGTGCTGCCGGGGGAGGACCACGGCGATGATGCCGGGGCACGGGATGCTGGCAGGAGCACCAGCCCCATCCTGCCCCACGGGAGGGGGACAAAGAGTTCCCTGCCTGCGGCATCCCCGGGGCGGCCGGGCTCACCTGCGACATCTGCGGCCTGAAGTTGATGTCCTTGAGGTCGATGGAGCCGGGGGACAGGTTGTGCAGCAGCTGGCAGAGCAGCACCCCATCGCGCAGCGCCTGCGCCAGGTCGAAGACGGCGGCCGACGGCCACACCACGCGGTGGTTGGGGGGCAAAACTTTGCAGTCGATGAGCCAGCGCCCGCACTGCCGCCACTCCTCCATGGCTCCCGCCGGCCGCCCGGCTCAGCGCCCGCCCCGCGCCCGCGCCCTGCCCATGCCCGGCCGTCCCGCTCCGCTCCGCTCCGCTCC
>JAGPOW010003310.1:20442575-20519948 GCA_030014935.1 Caiman crocodilus
CCCGGCCCCTCGCTCTCCTGGACCCCACTCATCTTTCCCTCCTCTCTGCCCTCTTCCCATCCCCTCTTTTCTGTCCTTCTCTCTTCCCTCTCTCCTCCCACCCTCATCCCTGCACCCGTACCGTACCGGATGTAGACACCTGGCAGCTCAGGTGAACTTTTAGTATTGGGCCCCCCTTCGCCAGAGGTAATGAGGATAATAATCATGATTTGCACCATTTTCGGGTCCCCTTTCTGTCTGGCCACTTGGTTTGCCCATGGCTGTGTCCGGCCCTGCCCCTCACTCTACCCTCTCCCTGCACCAGTACTGTACCTAGACTCCTGGCAGCTCCAGGCAAATTTTTAGTACCTGCCCCACTTTGCCAGAGATAATGATAATAATAATTATTATTATTTGCACCATTTTCAGGCCCCCTTTCTGTCCACCTGCCCAGTTTGCCCCTCACCCTTCCCTCCCTCCTTCCTCTGCCCTCCAGGAACGGCCTTGCGGGGCTCCCAAGTTCTCAGGGCATTTGCAAGCAACCACCTGCCTCCCATCTGTTTTATTTATAGGGCGTCAGGGTTTTCCCGGGACACCCAAAAGGGAGTTTCCAGGCTCCCAGTCGCCTTCACTGAGCTGGGCTTTCCTGTCCGCTCTGCACCACAGGATCAGATCGGAGGAGACCCGGTGAAGGGGGTGCCTGGCCGCAGGAAGCTCCCCACGTCTATCCCAGTGGCAGGTGGCACCCGAGGAATCCTCAGGGCCGCCGTAGCACTCGTCCCCACGTGGGTGGATGTAGGGTTTTGACATGGGGGTGCAGAGAGCGAGGTGCATCACCCCATATAACCCTGGACTCCCTCCATGCCGGTGGAGATCAGCTTTGCAAAATTTGCAGCTCCCCTTTAAACATCGGGAAGCGACCAGCTTGTCGGAATTGCTCCTGCTGGAGCGACGGTCGGCAGAGCACCGTTGAGGCCTCGTGGAAATCTGGCCCCGAGTCGCCTTCCCCACCGCCAAGGGCAGGCAGAAGACTGGCAGGAGCAGAACTCAAACCCAGGGCCCCAGAATCACAGAGCTGTGAGCACAGAGTCATCTTTTATCTCCATCCAGCAGAGACAGCGGTTATGACAGCGCTCATTGACTTTCAAATAACACCCAGGGATACAGTTCTCTAATTCATCATCTATTAATTTATTACAGAGCTGAACTCTCAACCCAAAGTTCCTTGGCAGCCTCTTCTTTATAATCTGACCCGTAATTGTCTGCCGCCTCTTGCATTCAATCTGTCACCGCGTGGACAAGCCTCATACAACTCTTTCCTGCTTTTGGGTCTCACGACCTCTCCTTGTTTGGGAGTCAGCTCCCATCCATGGTTTCTGGAGGAGAAACAGAAGCCGAGAGTGGCGCGCGCAGGAACGATGAACCCGCATGGACTGCTAATGCAGATTGCAAAGACCGTCTCCTCTGAATCCAACCCCGTGCAGCTACAAAAGCAGCGGTTCTTCTGGATTCGCCCATGGTTTCCTTGAACATCATTAAAAAATGAGGAACTATTATTTAGTTTTCCGGAAGGACGTTTCTTACGGCCTAGTACACTTGGCTATGCCTGGTAAGTTTATCGATGGTCCCGGTGTGTCGTTGCTGGCCTGCCCAGGAGAATATTAGAGCAGTACTGAAGGAAGCAACATCAAAACATGCATGTCCAAATGGCATGTTCAGAGCTACGCCCTGCTACGGGTGTGTGCTATATTGACTCGAATAAGAAGTTCTTAATACCCCAGGAGGCCTGATTTCTAATAATAACTTTCCTGTTCTTCCTGTTCTTCCTTACGCTTTTGTCTGGCGTATCTCTAGCTCTCTAACAGCACGCATTGGGCGAGAATCATAACGCCGCCAAAACAAATGGTATTATGCCGAGGATCATTCTGGCTCGGAGTACGCTAGCCTGCCTTGGATGGAGGCGGAGGACTACAGATAGGTTTGTGATGCGCCTGTAATTAAAGCAGCTCGCTTTGTCTCAACTTTTTTTACCGCTTTGTGAGAACGTGTGCTTGGCCCCCGGGCGCTTGGGAACCACTGCTGCCTCTGCAAAGCCAGCATCTGCAGAGGATGTGCTGCTTCAACCTAGTTTCTTATCTACCCCTGCAATAATAAAAAATGGCTGATGACAGAGATAGCAGCAAAAACTCTGGAAGGCAAATCAGAGACAAGTGTGGGGAGGCAGCATCTACGTTGGTTTGCGACAGCCTTCGAATAATATGGGCATTGTGAAGTCGACAATACAGCTGAGGGAAGTCAACAGAGATACAATACATCCCCCACGTGCTAGGTAGGTCCCTAAATAGAAGGCAGCCTCTATAATAACGTGTTCAACTCGGAGATTGACCTCTGAATTTGTTCCTCTTCCCCCCCACCCCCCGCTTCTACTGTGCAAGAGCAAGGATTTCTTAGGATACTATCTTATTGGAGCAGCTATACAGTGAGGATAGAGTTAGACAAGCTTTTGAAAGCAAGACATTCTTGGTCAGGGCCCCTTATATTGATGTTTTGGAGGATTATAGCTGGTGTTAATGTGTTAGCGAGCCAACCGCTGTAGACATTTCACAGCCGTGCTGATCTGCTGCCCTCCACTGGAGAGGAAAAGGGAAGCATTTCTGTTTTGTGGGGTTTCTTAATTACATTCAGGATATTGATTTTATTACTTTCCCACTCACACTAGCTCCTGGGACTATTGATTTCATGCAGAAAGATATTAATGGTGATAATATTTTGCCTTTTCATCCCAATGTGCTTCACTAAGTAGATACACACAGGGAAGCCGATACACAGCCACCTCTGCCCGGGGGGGGCAGGACCCAACCAATATACAGTCTGATGCACAGCTTTACAAGAATGGAATATTTTGCCCATACGGCTAGGCAAAGTCGCAGGGCAGAGAGTGGTTAAGCTTCAGTGGGAAGTATAATATCCAAACAGAGCAGAGGGGACCCAGGTCATTTTTAAAATCTTATCTGAACTATCCATATGCACACACACGTGTGCACGTGCAAAAATGCATGGGATTCCAGCACTCCACCCTGGAACGATCATAGCCTGAGCTGAACCCACTGCTGCTGGAACCAACGATAAGTATTTTTAACCTGGCACATACAGCACAAAGCCGTGCTCTAAATTAACCAGACCTTCCTAGTGACAACAAGAGAGCCTCCCTGGGCCCACAGAGGTGGATGAAACAACTCCTATAAAACTCTTGCTATGCAAATCTATTATAATCTACCTGGGAATAGGTAGGTCAGGGCTTGGAGGTTTCAATCTATGTGCTTGAAGTACTTCTGCCATCTCCTGGGTAGAGCTGGAAATGCACCCATCTGCCAGAAATCCCAGTGATGCCCGACTCCTCCAGGTTTGAGTGCTGGCTCAAGCCATTGCCTATCAGGGCTTAGCAGCGTGCCCACTCGGTGCATGCATTATCTGTAGGCAGGTCTTCAACTGCTGCAAGTTATCTGATCTATCTGTACGGGCAACCACCACCAGTCAGGCTCTGGACATGTACCCCTGCTCTTACCTACGTTCCCCATGGATCCCCTACAACCAGGTCATATAGACAGCACATCCTTTTCAATACACCATGTCATTCCTTGGTCAACACCCGGCTTTCATCCGGGGACTCAGCTCAGTTGTGACAATATCCTAGACAGCCTGTACGTCAGAGGTAAATAGAATAGAGAAGCAATCATTCCAACCAACTGGGACCAAAACTCATTCCTAAAAATCGAATTATTTGGTTAATGAAACATGTTTTAAATGAATATTTATGTACATAATATATACAACCTATATACAAATGTCTTTCACATTGATTTTTTTTCCATTGCTAAAACTCTTTGCTTTTGCTACCACTACTTTCCCTTTGCTTTTACTACCACTGCTAGGTAGGTCCCTAAATAGAAGGAAGCCTTTATAATGATAGAATGACACGTTCAACACGTATCACACAGGGTGCGTTTACACGAGATGCTAACTGCACAGTATCCTAATGCTACTGAGCAGTAGCGTGCAAGGCAAAACCCGTGCTAATATGCTATTGCACAGTCGTATTAGGCTACTGTGCAGTTAGTGTCACTAAAAAGCCATGCACCGGTGCTACTGCACAGGAGTGCCGGTTACTGCACGTTGATTTAGTACTTGGTTATACCAGGACTAAACTTTATGTGCAGTGATATACCAGGAGAAGCTAAAGGCAGCTTTTAGGGAAATAAAAACAGGCAGAGTAGAGAGACAGACAAATATTTCCGGGGGATGGGGTCTTTGTAGGCATCAGCATGGTGTTTGCCTTTGCTGCACTGGCAATTGCTTTAAACATTTATTTGCAACATGCAGTTGAGGAAAGACAACTCGGGGGCTCAAAGACAATGCAGCAGAGGTCAGGGGCATGGAGCTGGGCAATGACTGCCTTTGGAAGCCTGCAGCTTTCAGCCCTTGTTATCTTGGCAATTTAACCACTCCAGTTACTGGGCTATTTATTTTGCCTTGGGTTGGAGGCTGACAATGTGGAGAGCTTTTCAGAGAAGATCAAGATCCTTCTCAACTGGGCCCAAATATAAACCTGGAGCCACCGAAGATGCTGCATTTCACTTTCCAGCTTCCACAAGGTCCATTCAAGGCCAGTATGGTTTTCATTGCATGCTGGCTGAAGACAAACTTCTTGAGTGGCATCAGACTGTTTTAATGGGAACAATTCTCCTGCTTAGTGTGAGCAACCACCCTGTATCTGCTAGAACTGTGGTTCTCAACCTTTTTTGTACCAGGACCCACTTGTAAACATTGATGGCCAGTCCCGACCCAGTGCCCTGTGCCCCCAGCCCTCCAGTGTGTGGAGCAGGGGGTGGGTATGTGGGACCTGGGGGGCCCCAAGCAGCCCATGGTTTCCTACATTTTTCTCCTTTAAAAGAGAAACTTTGTTGATCCATTTCTACAGTTTGTCCGTGGCCCTTTCATATATTCTTGCGACCCACTTTTGAGACACGACTCATAGGTTAAGAAACACTCTTCTAGGGGCCCAACTTGGGGGTATGCACTGAAAAGGGGGCTTTTGTCCCTAATTTGAAAAAAACAGCTCCAAATCAGTACCAGGCAACATCCTGATCAGGGCTGCTATGCACAAAGGCCCCTGCTATATGTTACATATATGACGCTATTTACTGGTGAATCACACAATAAACTTAGCTGGCCACACATGCAAAGTAATTATCATACAATAAAAATGACTGTCCAGCTATAGAAAGTGCCAACCAGTGCTAACATTAGTGCTTGAAAAAAATGTAACGACTCTATAGCTGGTTCCTATCCAGCTTCTCTTTGAACATATAGCAGGGTCCAAACTATGCAACCGTATGCTCCCTGAAAGTGACTATCTACCATCAATTTTCTGGCTACTAAGAGCCATCTGTCCACAACCGGGTCCTGAGATTATGCTCCCTGAAGGTCGATTGCTTTGCTCCTGGTTCAGTCATTCTTTTTCCCCCTCAGTTGAGCCCTTTTGGATGGAGGCAGGGGGGGTAGTGCATCACTGTACTCCATATTCGGGGGAAGCAGCATTATCTACCTTGGATAATGTAAATTAAAGCCATATGGCAAGGGGTGCAGTATCACCTAGTTGCGTAATAAATATGTGCATCAGATGTTTAGCAAAAGATTAGGTAGCATTGTGGCTGCAAGGGATAAGAAGATTGAGAGCTTACCTTTAGCACAATCAGCAAATGTATCTACTTGGGAGATCCATTTCCTACCTGGTTTGCTGAGGCATATTAGAGCAAAAGGAATCCAAACCTAAGCGTTAAACAATGTGGAAACGGGAATATGAAAAGGTACATACCTACCCAGTTGCACCCACAGTTCCAGTATCACACGCAGCTGTGAATGCCAAATTGAGTAGTCTTGCAACCAACCTTGCCACAGGTCTGCTGTCTCGGCCCAGTTTCAGTCTGCACTAGAAACCCTCTTCACCTACTCACTGGACGTTGGAGACCTTTCAAATGTTGCATCTAAACGTCCATTTGCTGCAGGTCCATCTGCTATAGCAGTGGTTTACAACCTGTTGTCTGTGGACTCTTTGGGGGTCCACAGGCTATGTCAAAGGGGTCTGTGAAAGACGACTATGATCGATTAAAAGTATGCGAATACCCACACCTACAATTCAAAGCGGTCCGCACCTCCGTTTGCAATTTCCAAAAGAGGTCTGCAAATAAAAAAAGGTTGAAAAAATCACCGTGCTGTAGGGAACAGACTCCATCCTTCAGGTCACCCACTTATTCTTAGCCAGAGACTCTTAACATCAACTGTTTCCCAAATTAGCTCCTAACTGTGGTGAAAGGACCGCAACATAGGACATCACGTGCTTCAGATATGATGCTTGAGGAGCATCTCTGAAGGAAACCACTAGGATATTGTTCCCATTCTTAAAACTCTGTCCAGAGACTCACGTTTCCGGTTCTTCCAAAGACTCCTTATGTCACCCGTGATAAACCGCATGGTCCCTCTGTATCCTGATTCCCTGTGTGCAGAATGGAGATTATCATCCTTAGTCTGCTGGTCTGTTTACTGTAATGCTTCAGGGCCGAGACTGCACATGTGTGCATGCACGTGCGCGTGTGCGTACACAACCTAATTGAGTGTTGAGGCTGCCTTACTATAAAGAAATACTCATCCTAACCAACAGCTATCCTCTCCCTGGTCCCTGAATACCCCAATGCACTTTCCTCTTCATCACCGTCTTATGCGTCTCTGCCACAGCAGCTCTCATAGTCTCATGAGATGCAGCGTCTCACTAAAAGCCCCAGGTCTTGGAGTCAAGTGACTGCATGGGGAAATTAAAAAACAAAAATCACAGGTTTCTATGTTTGCTTGTTTGTTTTTTTAAATATAAACTCGCCGCCTTTGTGGTTGGGAAGAAAAACACAGCCCCAAACCCGCTAAAGGCTCGGACTCCAAAACAGCAAATACAAAAAAGCCTGAACTCTGTTATTTCCATCCCATTGGGATGCGTCAGCCATGGGATTTCAGGAGGCCTGGCTCACGATTTTTGAACACGTGGGGCTGGTCTTTGCACCTCTGTTAGGTCTGCCTGCACATACAGGGAGCTAGCCCGAGTCCCCTGATCATCTCACTGGCTAATTGCCTTTATTAAGCCAGCGGTTCTCAACCTTCTGGATTCACAGCGCCCCTGGAAAAACACTGGCTTTTTGCTTATACCCGCTTTTTGACAACAGCATAATCCTAGAGCAATTTTTCTGCTGCAAAGACCTCAGAAAAGCCACAACGGGTCTTTTCTAAACCCTTCCCTTGCACGTCTCCCTTCTAAACAGGCCAGACCTGGGCTCTCCCATCTCCCCTGCCCCTCCGTGCTGCTCGTCACCCGTACTGCCCTTCCTGAGGGTGGGGAGCCAGCTAGCAGCGCCCAACCAGGGTAGGCACCTCTAGCCCGACCCCTGCTCCGAGCAGGACCAGCCCAACTACATCATCCCAGCCAAGCCTTAACCACCTCCCCCAGCGCTTCGCCACCCTCCTAGCCAGAAAGGTTTTCCTAATTTCAACCTCAGCCTTCCTCGCTGCAACCGGAGCCCATTGCTCCGTGTCCTGGCGTCCGGGAGCCCCGGAGAGCAGCCCAGCAAGGGCAGCGGGCCGCCGCCGCCGCCGCCGCCGCGGGCTGGAGCCGGGAGCCGGAGTGCGTGTGCGCGCCGGGCAGGCAGCCCGCGGTAAGGTAAGGGGCCCCCCTGGCAGGGACTGGGAGTACTGGGGGCAGGGACTGGGAGAACTGGAGCAGGGAACAGCCCCCCAGCAGGGACTGGGGGTGCTGAGGCAGGGAACAACCCCCCTAGCAGGGACTGGGGGGACTGGAGCAGGGAACAGCCCCCCTAGCAGGGACTGGGGGCAGGGAAGAGCCCCCCTGGCAGGGACTGGGAGTACTGGGGGCAGGGACTGGGATAACTGGAACAGGGAACAGCCCCCCTAGCAGGGACTGGGGGCAGGGAAGAGCCCCCCTGGCAAGGACTGGGAGTACTGGGGGCAGGGACTGGGAGTACTGGGGGCAGGGAAGAGCCCCCAGCAGGGACTGGGCGGTCTCCGCGGGATTTAGGGCGCTCTGCTGAGGCTGGGCTGAGCTCGTTCAGCACAAGGCAGCAGCAGCGGCGGCGGCAGCTCTCGGGTCTGTCTCCCCAGGCTGACGCTGCAGTGCAGATGAGGCTCAGCAAGGACGGCGCCTGGGGGGCCGCAGGCCTGCAGTGAGGAGGAGAAGCAGCAGCCCACGAACTGGCCTAAAACGACTGCCCTCGAAGGCGTCCAGTCCACTCATCCTCTCGCCTTTTCTCTCCCAGGATGGTCTCTTTTGCCTCCGGCAACTGGATAACTCACCCAGTGTCGGTCGCCTGGAGGTGACCGAAGCCAGCTGCTTAAAGCGCCCTGCATCCACCAGACCCAGGGGACTTCATTACTTGATGCTTCCCAGGTAACTTAGGCCCCGCTTTAGCAGTAAAATCCAGCTTCAGTGCAGCCAGTCCAGTCAACAGCTGGGCCCGAGCCTGGACTGCTGACTTCCAGGATCTCACTGGATAATTGACACCTCTCCCTCCTTTGCAGAAGCAGAAACGCCCAAAGCTGGTGAATTAAAATCTCCGAGCTGTTTAATGAGCCAGGATTTTGCTGAGCCCACTGTTAGGCTGTCAACCTCTGCTTCAGTAGCAATTTCTCCTTCCTGGAGAGCTGTTGCTGGCAATGCGGTGGCGGGTGCATTAATCCTCGGCAAGAAGCAGCAATCTAGTGCTGTCATCGTTGTGCAGCACAGGCCTTCCCAACGTCCTGCGGTTGCACCGACGGAGTCATGGTGTTTACTGTAACACACAAGAGCTGGTGTGTTACCAGTGCCCTCTATCGGACACTATTCTGCACGTGCTGATTTACGTACCATAAACCCCATCCCAAGGAGATTCCCCTTCCCCTCCACGCACGGGAGTCCTGCCCCGACATATGCCCGGGGATTAGCCAGCGGATCCGTCCCTGCACACGGGAGCTGGTATTGCAGAGCGCACGACAAGCAGAGTAATGAATGGCCGGGTGCCGCTAGCTGAGAAAGCCTTATCCGAAAGCTACGCCAGGCTGCGATACAGAGACACCTCACTGCTTATCTGGCAGCAGCAGCAGCAGCAGCTGGAATCCGGCCCCCCGGCTACCTATTTAAGTCGGAGCCGGAGCATGTGGTACTCGCAGTACGGCAACGAAGCTATCCTGGTACGGGACAAGAACAAACTCGATGTCTCCAGAGACACCGGGCAGTCCAAGTTTTGCACGGTAAAAAAAAAAAAAATGGTGGTAGCATTAAGTATGTTGCACTCTACTACTGCTGCCTCCCATGTGATGGGGACCAAGCTACCCAAGTCGACACAAGGGAAGAACAAGCAAATTTCCTTCCCTGCAAGCAAGACTGTGTGCCTGGTACCCACATCCATGTGGCACTTGCATAAATATTTCCATAAGGGATGTTTTATCTGAACTAGACTAGTGCGACCCACTAGCACGGATGCATGTCTGCTCGTATAAAAGCGCCTTACACTGGCAGAGCTTTCTTTCCCTTACAGAACTAGCTTTTCCAGCATAAGCACTTGATACTAAGATAATAGCACCAGTATTAAAGAGGAAAAGGGATTGTATCCTTTTACCTCTATCATTAAGGTGGTATGAGTTGTGCGTGTAGATTGGGTCTTCATTTACTAAACCTGCAAGGATGTTTGAGGTTTGAATTTATTTTCCCCATTGATGCCACCCTTAGCTCAGACTTTTAATTGAGCTTGTCTAGGAGGAACACAATCTAGTCGGGTCCTCATCTAGACTAGCACCACTGGATAAGGCTGGGGATCGCAGGTGTCACGGGAGTGTTTGAGCCCTAGCTATCGGCATTTGAAATTGCTTTTAGAAATGTTTCTTAGAAAAGATTATCCTGCAAAAACAGGCAGTAGCCAAATCTGCCTTTTCTGGCTTCCAGCGGGCCAAATATAAAAGAACTGAAGCAACATCCAGGCAGTTGTGTTAGTCTCTGCCAGAGCTGCAGCTTTAGTGCAGCTCCAGAACCCAGGGAGTTAATGCCGCTGCCTGTTGGGAATCTTGCAGGGATTTAGCCCACCCTACAGTACCCATAGCAATTGGGACACTGGGGCATATAAATCAATCCTTGCAGTGTTAACTAAGGGGTATATTGGAGACTGAATGTTTTAGAAACATTTAGACTGCAGCCTCGGTGGCACTTGTTGCATCGCTGCTGCATCTCCATTCAACAGCCCAAAGGTTTCCTGAAGAACTTGACCTGGGATTTCACAAGAGCTCCTTGCTGTCACTGCTTCCCGTGTGAGCATCAAGGTCTGCGGTGAGGAGGTCACAGTGATTTGGCTGAACTGGCTGGAAGCCATGTGGTGCCCATCACTGACCCCACTCACCATCTGCAGGAAGAATCATAATAGTGACACGCAGAGAAACAACTCAGAGAAAGGCACGGGCATGAACACTAAGGGCCTGGGGGAAGCAAACAGATCACCCTTCTAAATGGTGATACACCCTCAGAGCCCAAAGCTTCCTCTGGGCTTACTCCTGCCAGTGCAGAGGTTTTCCTCATTTCAGAAACTTTCAGAAAGATTGTATTAACATTGTCTTTGGTGCGATCATAGGAAGTAAGGCTGGAAGGTCCACCCCGAGCTCTTTATTTTACTTGTTTTTATGGTTTCGACTTGGCTGCCAAATCAAAATACCACTTATTCACTCTCCTAACTGGCCTCCTAACTGCTAAGCGTTGTGCCCCTGCCCAGGGTGCAACCCTTAGCACACACACTAGTGACTGTGGGACGGAGGTTCACATGCCAGTCGAAGGCAGCCGCATTGCGTTGTTTGCCAGTATGTTTTCCCCCATCACTTAGCGTAATACTGTTGTGCTGTTTATCACCGCAGATTTGGTGGTAATGTTGAAATGGCATGAGAGTTTCTGTGTGTCTGTTATATAGTGTGGACTCACCTGTTTTAACTGCTGTTGTCATTTCCTGATGAAATAAATTAAAGTGACTGGAATGCATCACTGGCAGCAGCTGTTCTTTTGTTTTCCCCATGAACTGCTTTGGTGCATTTGATTATTAGATATAGCTATCTATATATAGATAGATATATATTACAACTCAAGAGTACTGGCCAAGGCCAAGTATACAGGCAGGCAAACCCAATTAGAGGCTGCATGAGCTAGTGGTATACCTGTTGGCACCTTAATGTTGGGTCAAACCCCCCAGTCAGAACCGAGAGCTGCGAGCTGGCTTACCTGGGAGGTGTGGATGAGACTGGAGCCTTGGTGATGCTTCTGTTGCATCGCCACTGCCTCTTTATCCAACAGCCCGAAGGTTTCCTGAAGAGCTTGACCCGGGATGTCACGAGCCCCTTGTCGCCGCCGCTTCCCTCGAGAGCGTGGTGAGGAGGTCACAGTGATTCTGCTGAACCGGCTGGAAGCTGTGTGATGCCCATCACCGACCCCTCTCATAGTCTGCAGGAAGAAGCATAATAGTGACACGCAGAGAAACAACGCAGAGGAAGGTACGGGCATCTTCACTGCCAGCTCTTTGCATGAGAGCAGACAGGAGGGACATATGTCCTTCGAGCCATCGGCAGGCACAGAGAGCCAGGTCCTGCACCAGGGTAAGGAGGCAGAGCCCCATTGTAGTCAATGGAGCTACAACTGACATCCTCCAAAGAGCTGATCTAGTGAAATGCAACCCCCGGCAATTCCACCGCTGCTTCCTAGGCACAGCAGGCCAGGAGACCTTGGACTGAGCCCGTTGTTGAAGGGATGCTTCAGATG
Source organism: Caiman crocodilus (assembly GCA_030014935.1). Lineage (NCBI taxonomy): Eukaryota > Metazoa > Chordata > Crocodylia > Alligatoridae > Caiman > Caiman crocodilus. The sequence continues at coordinate 20,454,433 of JAGPOW010003310.1, forward strand.
TTATGTTCTACAATCGACTGTCTGTAACTAGGACAACTTGAATCTTGTCGCTGTCACTCAGCTGGGCACTGACTGAGGTTGTCTGACAAGTGTTGGGAAGCTCCCTTCAGGCTCTGGGCTTGTATGCCGCATTTGTACAATAGGCATCTGACACCTTCCTGCAGCAGAAACTGTTCGGTCCCTTCAGTCTACAGGCTTCCTCCAGGAAAGCGTGTATGGGAATGCTTTAAACCTATGAGCAGGGCACCCTTTTGGGAGTTGTTGTCCAATGAAACAGCTATGGCTTGTAAAACCCCCTTTCTTTTCCTCAAGTCCTACGTTTATAGATGGGAATGTTCAATTTTGACCTCAATCAAAATACTCATGGGCTTAATGTTAAGTGCTCAGATGCCCAGCTGGGTCAGAGCCAGAGCGCTCAGCAGCTGGCAGGATTCAGCCCTGGATGTGGCTAATGTTAGGACTTTGCCAGCTTATCCCATGGCATGGGAGCAGCTCTCCCGCATCAGAAGGGAAGAGTCTACACAGGCTTCCTCCCGGAAAGTGTGCAAACTGAATAACAACCAACAATAACACGCAACGTTTTCCAAGTAACAAGCAATTATTCAATAAAAATCAAGGGAAGAAAGGAAAAGGCCTGTGTCCTCTTTAATGTCTTCACCTGCAGATGGACCAAGGTCTTTTAAGCCACTGGGTGGAAATGTGGATGAGGAACAAACTCTTGCAGAACCCCACTGCTTATTCTTATGGTATTTAGATGCCTGAAAATAAGATCTAAGAGAGTCCCATTGTGTCAAAGAAATTCATATGGCCATAGTGGCATTACCACCAACAGGCAAACCAGATTTAGTGGCTAGGTGGGTGCGAGGTTTCCAATACTGATTCTTTCAGTTGCTAGATATTGATAACCCCCTTAACTGAAGGTAGGTGGCTAAAGACTTACTGATGTCCCACCCTGCCACTGACTGCGCATTTCAAAATGATCGGAGAAAAGCACTCACCTGTTTTGGGGCCAGAAGGACTTATGCGGCAATATGGACTGTGGCTGCAGAACAGACCAGGCCAGCTGATACTGCAGCTGTTGCTATTCAAAAGTGGGGCCAGCATTGGTAAAATCATCGGATGGGGTTGGGTTTGGGCTGGTTCAACGTGGCTTGGGCACCGTTAGGCAATTTTCATTTACTCCAGGATAAAAAGTTGCATGTTCCCATGCCCTCTCATTAGTGTGTACCCGTGCTCCTAATGCATGTTAGATCTGTAAATGCCTGGCGGAGACCAAACCTGCAGCTTTCACGGCAATCCAGGCAGGAAAGGCTGGCCACGGGCATTGCATTGATCTCACCTTGTTATACCAAGGTGGAACCTGCCTGTGCCTCGTCTCCAGTAGGTCCCAGTGAGATAAATCCTATTAATTATTTTACTATTAAAAACAAGCAAACATTAATTTGGGCACCGAAGACATGGCCCTGACAGTTTTAACTTGGAGAATTGTCGACTCGACTGAAGGGGGTTGCTAAAAGAAGACCCCGAACAATTGGACATGTGTGTGACATGTGGTCCTGGAGCAGGAGGGTTTGGCTCTAGTCACTGAGCAGCAGCTTGTAGTCATTTGTGGGACTGGAGTGGGGAGGGAGGACAGAAACATTGCATTGTGGGATACCTGGAGGACCAACTGGGCTCCTTGTCATAGACAAATGTGACAAGTGTACAGACATCATTCGGGAAATAACAGCACAAAGTAATACCTGATTTTTCCCAGCACACTTTCAGCCAGTTTGGTAGTGGCTTAGTGAGCACGCATGCTTGTCCACTCACCTTTTATAGCAGCATAAAGGTGTTTACACCACTTTAAGAGTGCTATAAAAGTTACAGCTGTCCACAACGTCAGGGAACTAGGGAGGGGAAGGGAAAGAAATGTTTCGAGTGGTACAGGCCAGCACTTTTTTTTTTTTATTATGAAAACAAAACAAATGCCCCGGGAATGGGGTCCATGATTACCAGTAACATCAAAGATTACTTTCTAACCTTTTTTTTTTTTTTTTTTTTTAATTCTGTTGTGTCGAGGCCAGCATTTGCAATAAACAAGCTAAAACTACTTACATTGACTCGTTTTTCAGTAACTGACATTTACAGGAATATACTAGAAATGGCACTAAAAAGTTTTAAGAAAAAGAGTTACGGTAAAGTTGCATGCACATCATACAGAAAAAGTAACATTTTTTTAAATATTAAAAAAAAAAAAAAAAAAAAGTAAAAACCAACAAAAACACCCCCCTCCTAAAACAACCCCCTCCTTCCTCCCTCCCCTCCCCAAAATACAACAACAAATCTTTCTGGAATTGTTATGCCGGTAACAGGGAATAAGTCCTAAAATGGCCTGGTGTCGAGTTCTAGCTGGTGGGTTGTTTTCTAAATTTTTTTTTTAAAAAATGGTCTTTTTGAAAAGATACTGAAATCCCATTTTTAAAAAAGCCTCGTGCTGTTCTGCAAGCAAAGTAACGCTGCTAGTGTCTTGAGTTCTCGCTCTGCATTAATTTCCTGCAACTCAGAGCCTGCCCTAGAGAAGCACCGTTTGAGTTTTAGAACGTGTTTTTTTTTTTAAAAGCCAGTACTAAAAAGGTTTTATTTTTTTTGTCTTCTCCCAACCCTCTCCCCCAGCTCCAACCCCACCCTTAGAAAACATCTTTCCTTTCAAAAACAAGGAAATAATTAAAAACTGGTCTACGAGTCCCAAAAGCAGAGAAAAACTAGATTAAAATAACCGCCGTCTGATTTTTACCAAATAGAGAACATGAAAAGGGGCTAAACAAATGGGTCATTCATTTTTATATTATATATACACACACACAGACCCAGGTGCATGTATAGATACATATACCTTTTAAACAGGTCTAAAATCAGTTCTATAGTTTCAAACTCTATTAGTTGCAAAGGGTAAAATCCCAGCCATACAGATCTGTATTAACTGGATCTCCTCAGTAAAAAAAAAAATTCAGAGTTGACAGATTATTTTTCTAGATGAAGCAGGGTCTGCTGCCATGGGATCCTGATTTCCCTCTGCTCCCACTAGACTCTTAAAGGTAGATCAAGAAATAGGCTAAATTTGTGATCAATTAAAATGGAAAGCTTTAACGATGAACCAGTGCCGGTCAGATCTCTTTTGACAAAAGAGGTTTTCAAAAAACCAACGACAGAAAAACCCTGTTTCTCTGAAACTGGAATTTGGGGGATATTTGAATTGCTTGGATAAATTCTGTCATGGAAGACGATCCAAATTACATTTTTTTTTCTTGTGAAAAATTGTCTATTTGCTAAATTTCAAAATCCTGTTTTGGAATTGGCTTTATTTTTCCTAGTTTTACACTATTTCATGAGGTGCACTACTAATACTGACATCTCATGATGCAATATGATAGCTGAAATGCTTTATTTAGAACATGTTAAAAGATACCTGCTACCCAGCACTGAAGGAAATGTACCTTCCTTTCTGGAGACACTTTGATCTACCAAATATAAGATGCACCATCACTGACATTTCATGAAATAATGCAAAAGCACGAAAAGTATAAAGCGTGTGCAAATGTAGGTCTGAAATGGAATTTCCTACCCACCGATGTTTTGCAAGTCGGAAATTGCCATTTCATCCAAAACGTCAAACAGATTTTGTTCGGGTTCAGGTTTAAAACTAAACAGATGAAACCCGATGGAGAAATTTCCCATCACGTGGGAACCATTGGATTTCAGAAGATCAGAGTCCTTTCCCGCCTGGTTTTTCATTAATTTTCTTTCAGAGGTAAAATGACAAATTGCCACCAGCGATGTAAATCACCACTGATGGCGATTTACAGCTGCTAAGGATCTGGTCCCCTGGCCCAAATTTGGCCTCCAGTGATGGTGAATGAACTCCAATGGATTCCCTGGGAACAGGCTTGGACACCAGGTCAAGTCCCCATGGATCACTTGACATCTGATCCAAAGTCCCCTGAACTTAACAGGCTTTGAATCAGACCCATTAGCACCCAAGGGAATGCATCCATGGTCTCGTAGTGGCCGTCACCAATTCAGCTGCTGACTTCGCCGGGGTCCTTTGACCTCAAAGCATAAATACTGCAGAGGGCTTTGTACAGATTGTTTTGCAGTAGGGGGAGGGAAGGGGTGGAAGCAAAACAACTGGATGAACAGCTATTACAAACCTTATCCATCACTTATATCCTCAAAATAGGGACCGAGTAGTGAACAGGACATGTTCTGGCTCTCGACATAGGAGGGAATGTCACCCCGAGTGAACTCCACGTGACGTTATCAGCTAGACCCCAGAGGAATACACATCGGGAGGAGTTTTGTTTGGAGGAGCGCTAGCTTCTGTCCAGGGTTTATTCCAGGTTGGCATCGGATTGCTTATATCTAGCTAAAAAAAACCCAAAACAAAACCAAACACTGTTCTGTTTCAGCGACTGTAAATCTAACGTTACGACAAAACACAAACAAGCCCACCCTCAAAAATGATCTAAGCCCTGATCGTAGGTATATTAGATTTCTTCCTAGTAACTTTTAAAAATAGATTACTAAGGATCTGCTTGGGTAAAGACCTTAAAAAAAAAAAAAAACCAAAAAACCAACAACAACAAATGGCAGTGCTTTTTAAAAAATATATAGAAATTAAAATTAAACTCTGATTAGAAATTTTGAATAGAAAAAGCAAAAGGTAAAGCATTAATTTCGGTAAAATGCAAGCTATTCTAGTCTGTCCGTTTCTTTCAAATGCTTTGGGACCAAACAGGCCGATCCATCTCCAGCAAAAGGGCCTGGGGTCCGCCGATTCCAATGTGAACTGAGGGATGGCAAGCATCGTAGGAGAGGCACTTGGTGCCTCAAAGGATCGAGTCCATTTTCATTTCTGTCTCTTCTTCTGGCACCATATGACGATGCCTTCCCAGGGCATTGGCAGAGTCTGTGTAGAGTTTATAACTTTACAGTTAAAAGACATACACAGAGCATCTCGGGCTGTTTTAGAGTCGCATATGGATACCCGCTCGTTCCACACCTCCTTCCTGAAATGTTGGCTGACATTCAAAAGATGGATTTCACAGACAGATACAAGCAGCGGCAGCCACCTATTTCATCTCCGATTGACTATCCTCTAAAGACCAATGAGATAAAATGTCATCACATGGAAATTCATTGAGCTTGGATGCAATAAAAAAGTGCAAGCCATGGTGACCTGATAGCTTGGCTCATGGCTCCCCTAACTTCAGAGGGGCAAGCCGCTGGACCCACCTGTCCTGGGCATGCCAAATCCCCTCTGGAGCGGTGTGAATCCGAGCCTGCCGAGACTGAATACGGCATGCTGAGAAGTGCGGTCCTCCTGCCCGGTATGTCTCTATTATAGCTTGCAAGCAAATGCAATCTGCACCGCGGGAGGCTCATGGCAAGTTGCTAATGTGGCCCTTGGCTGGCCAAGTTTCGGGGCTTCCCCAAGCTCAAGGCATTGAGGTCGCCTCAAGGGGCTGACAGTGGGGATAAGAAAAGCATAGCCTTCTGTTAAACTCCGTATATTTTTTTTTTTCTTTACAATAAAAAGTTTAAAAATGAAGAAATTTACAATAAAATTTCTGCCCCTCAGATTACAAAGCGTATATTAATAGAACTGGGGTTTCCCTCAAATGGGATTTTAAAAAGAGTTCTATAAAAGAGAGAGAGCGAGAAAAATAACCGTGGAAAAAAATTATAGCTAAAATAAAAAATGTGCTGCATCTGGAAATCCTCTAAACCTGTAAATCTCCAAATTCTGTACAAAAAGGAAAAAAGAGAGACAGAGAGAGAGAGAAACAAACCAAAAACTGAATACACAAGACATGACAGAGCGCCGAGACAGGAAGTAACGGGCTGTAGCACCTGTAGATAAAAAAATCCAATACATTTAAATAAGGTCTCAGATTTTTCTTCTTCCCCCAGTCTGGTTCAAACCGTTTAAAAAAAAAAATAAATCTGCATTTCTGCTGTTCTTCATAATGCAGGCTTTTTTTTTGTTTTTTGTTTAAAATGACCAATGGTGTTAATAAATAAAGTATTTATATATACAGGAATAAGGGACAGTGTTAATGGAGTGTGTGTTTTGCAGCAGTGCAGGTCAAAACATTAGGCTGGGCTCTCATAGAAAATTGCTGAGCCTTACAAATTTTTTTTTTCTTTTCTTCTTTTTCTCCCCTCCCACCCCCACTTTTTTTTTTCTTTCTTGCTTTTCTTTTTTTTTTTTCTTCTTTTTTTTTTTTTTTAGTTTTTTCTTTTTCCCCTTGAGGTAAAAGTTTCAGTGTTTGGAAACCTGCACCCTGCACGACACAGAAGTATAGCGTTCCCTCCCAGGAGCTTGTTGCCGATAAAAAGATAGGAAAAAAAATGGAATTTGACATCCCCCCCCCAATTCCCCGAGTGGCTTAGCCTGGGCCGAAGCTGTAAAGCCCCTATTATAAAACCCAGTCTAAAGCCCCTGATTTGGAGAAGGTATTTAAGCATCTGTCTGATTTTGAGCACGAGTTGTATTGTTCGCCGCAATAGTCGTGTATGGACTGCTACAGTTGCTTATAAACTTTGCAACGGGAATCTGGGTTTTGGTGAAACGACCGTTTGCAAGCAGTCCGCTGCCTTTCCTTCAAAGGGTTTTTTTTTTTTGTAAAAAACAAACGAACAAAAAAACCCCCCAAAATATTATTTCCTTCCCTACCACCGTAGAAAACATGGGACTTTTCAAGGCAGGAAAAAAAATTAAAAAAATCTAACCAGATCAGCTGCTCACATGTTCAAAGGTTCAGCACATGCTTAAATGCCTTCCTGATTTGATGCCTAAGCCTCTATATCCCTCCCCAGCAAAAAAAAAATACATTTTAACAATCCACAGTACATGAGGTTTTTTTTTCCATGTAAAAAGATGATAGCATCTGACATTTTCATCACACTGTAGACTTGGAGATTAAGAATACTAGTGCTAATAACAAATACACCGACTAGTTCAAAAGCTAACATCTTTCAGATACAGTACCATTTTACAGAGATTTCTCTTTTTTAAAAAAAAAAAAAATGTGTTTTTTTTCCTTGTGACGTAGTGAGCCAGGCTGGGGTGCATTCAACGAGAGCTTTGCCAAACAAAACAAATGAAAATCAACCCCCCAAAATTGAAAGAAAATAAAAGCAACAGCTGAAAAAAAGCCCTGTATACTACACCTTGCTGATTTCTCAATGGACCTCGCGTCAGGAGTTCAAAGTTGTAGTCACTTCCAAGTGACTGTTCTCAGTTAAAAAAAATATTTAGAGACTTTATGCCGAGTCAGTCACTCGGCGTAAAGTCTAGTGTCACACGCACGCGTGCGTAAAAGGATCTTTGATCTATTAACAAGCAAGGGGTGCGGCGGGGGGAGGAAGGGAAGATATTTTATAATGCTGATTTAAAGGGGAAAAAAATTTAAAAAAAAAGAAAAAAACCTGACCACCGTGGTACAAGAGCAGTATGTTAACCAGAGAAGGGAACACTGCAGAGTATTGGTGTGGGCCGTGTCCATGGGTTGTGTTTTTTTCAAGTGTCCGTCGTTCACTCCGAATCACTGCTGTCCGAACTGGAGCCGCTCGAGCTGCTGGTTCCGGATTCTGAGGAGCTGCTGCTGCTGAGACGGGAAGGGCCTCCGGAGGGAGCAGAGCCTGATTTTTCTAGCAGGGAAAAAGGCTGGATGTCAGAACCGGGAAAGTATTCTTCATCTCCCAACCTCCCCTCTACCCCCGCATCTTTGGGGCTGTGCAGTCCCTGTGCCCTCTTGGTAAACTGGGACAACAGCCAACACCTTGGAAAGGTGGCAGCGGGTCTTAAAAGGAGTCATTGGAAAGGATCAGCAGCACCCCTGCTTCCCCCCACCAAGATGAGTCAAGCTGGATTCTCAGCTTGGTTTGCGCTGGATGGTCCGAGCGCCCATCTACCTTGCTTAGCCCCGAAGTGGGCGATGCTGATCGAGCGGACCTCAGTCTGGACAACCTCTAACATTCAGGTGCCTGCTCTCCTTCAAAGTATCGATGACAAATTACTTGGGCACATGGAGCGTGCTAGGAAATACTCAGGTGGAGATTTCCCTGCCACCCAAGGATCCAGCACTCCCTTAAGAAGTCAGCCCAGGGGTATGGAGGCGGCATGCCGGGATAGTGCGTTTCCATCACCAACACGTGTTTGTGATAATCGGAAATATCACAGGTTCTTTCCTCAGCCCAGATGCAATATCAAACAGTGGAGAGAATCAAAAACTACCCAGAGGTCTTCCCTACATTAGTGGGCTGCAAGAAGTTTGGTTAAACCTGGGCGTGTGTATACACTCGTTAATGCGCTTGTGCTAATGTGCATTCAATTTAGTTCCTCCATTGTGAGGTACTAAATTTTAGCCTATTTTAATGCACATTAGCAAAAGCGCATTTTTTTTTCTGATGCTTTAATGCACCTTAAAGCCCACATGTAGATGCGCCCGGTACTTGTAATAAAAGCATCTGCACAATTTTTTCACTGCCCTATCCAAACCACTTTGCAACCATGTCCTAATTTACAGAGATACACTTCTCATATGGACAGCCCCAAGGTTAACAAAGCATAGGACTTTTGCAGAGCATCTCTCTCTCTTTTTTTTTTTAAATACATTTTCCAGTCCAAAAGTTATCTCCACAAAACCACAGATTTTCTATCCCTATGCAACTGTAGACACGCATGCAGACATTCAGCATTAGTAAAGGGGAGTGGAGGGAAACTCAGTATGAGAAGCCAATAGAAATGTAGCCGGTTACCTTTTTTAGCAGGTTTCTTGTTGTTGTTTAGCTGCCCGCTGACATCCTGTAACCGTTTTTCTAACTCTTTCTTCTTTTCCTGAGCTAACTCCTCTTTAGACTTTGCTGCTTGCTTTTTCCCACTTGCAGCTGTGGAGGAGGAAGGCACAATTTCTAAGACAGCATACTTGGGAGGGGGGGAAAAAAGGCTGGACACTGCTATTTCCAGGGCATGCAAATCTAGGCAACTGCTGTGCAGTTCACTGCTGAGAGATCACAGGACCACAGAGCAATTAAATATCCTTGCAGAGCACAATGCCCAAAGTAGCCTAGACTTTTGGCTAATAATCACCCTGTAAAATGCAGCCTTTAAAATATCTCTTTGTAACACTATGAGATGACAGAACGATCCACGTAATAACCTCGCAGTTACAGGTTACTTACCGGCTAGGTATATGGTCAAACAGGCATCTTTCTACATTATAAAATTATACTACATGGGTTTTCTGCCCTGTAAAAATAAATTATCTCATTAAAAAGGGGCAGACAAGGGCATCTGCCATCAATATATAGACTATTTTGGCAAGAATCCAAATGAAAAATACTGAATAATATGAGAGACAAAAAGGCTAGGTGGCAACCGTGTGGCTGCATTAGCTAGGACGGTAATGTTAGAGGCACTGCCAACCATCTTTTCATGCATAAACAAGGCGTAAAGAGGATGTAAAACACTCCTTAGCACACAGCTGAACACAGATCTTAGCTCCTCTCAGATGCAAGAAGGACAGGCTGCCTTAGCTTGGTCCACCAAGGAAATGCCTAACTTCCTTGCACCGTTTTTAAAATAAGGATAAGCCAAAAGGGGGGGACAGGTCTTATGCAACATAATGTCTCGAGCAGCAGGAGCAGTGCAAAAAAGATTTGCTCTGTCCCAAGGTGCTCATATCATCTGAACTGCTTGCTCAGGGGATGGAAACTTTAGAAACCTGCAATGATGAGCTGAGGTTTTTCATGGCAACGTATATCTTGGTTACAAAAATGCTCTAACAGCTCTGGAAACTCTCTCTGAAGTGGTCTAGCAGTGAATGAGTCAGTAAAAAAAAAAAAGCAACAGAAAAATGTCAAGTTCCCAGAAACCAGTTTCACTGAGGCCTTTTCTGGAAGTCCTGAGCAATAAGGTGGGATCCCTCTGCAGGCGATTCCTAGCAGAGGAACTGGACCACTGAACCAGGGGTGTCCAGAGCTAAATGCGTGAACTGTTAACAAGCTTGAGATGACGACTCAAAGCTCTGTGGCCGGGCGCTGCAACAATTCAAATTCTTCAGAGATCAGGCTTCAGAGGAGGACCTGCAACACGAAGACACCCACGAACGCGGCTGTTTGCTCCAAGAGCTGGCAGAACCAGGAGAAAGGGCCCAAAGAAAAAGAGGACTGTGCTTTCGGGATAACTTGTGGGGGGGTTGAATTTAATTCCTGGTTCTGCCAAATGCTCCGGTTCAGGCAAGTCGCTTAACGCCGCGACTAAAAACAGGCAGAGACCTGTGGTACAGAGAGCACAGGTTGGATAGATATCTGGCTGGGGTACCGTGATCCCAGCGCTCGTTCCTGCCCAGGGCAGGGGTTGGACTTGATGGTCTCTTCAGGCCCCTTCCGACCCTACTATGAAACTATGAACTCTTCAGGATGCATTCACTAAGGGAACGTATTCCTTAGTGCCTGCTAGACACCATAAAAAACCAACATCACGTGGGTTTTAGAGGGGAGGAGAACCGTTATAAGGAGCAGCCTCATGGCAATGGGGTCTTGGGAAGGGTAAATGTAAGGGGATCTTGGCCACTGCCTATTGGGGAAAAAAGACACGATTAAAAGTCCCTGTTACAAGGCTGACAAGTAAATCAGCGCTCCGCCGCGCGGCTTGACAAGCGGTCCTAACGCGCAGCCCCGCATCTCCAGGCCGGAGCCGGTGCAGACCTCGCGCCGGCGGGAGGGAACTTACAAAACGGTTTCCTTTGTTTTTTCTGTAAACAAGACTTCACGTATCTCTCCAGTTCCCGCAAAGTGGTGGGCTTCAAGGTTTCAAAATCTATCTCTATCTCGTCGGGGTTGGAGTCCCTGAGGGAAGGCTCCCGCGACTGGATGATGTGCACCACCCTGCCCAGCTTCTCGCCCGGTAGGCGGTTGATGTCCAAGCTGAGCTGGCGCTTCTCGTCGTAGGTCATGGGCAGACCCTCCTCCTCCTCCTCCGAGTCGTAGGTTGCTGATGCCTGTTTGCCGCCTTTCTTGGGTTGCCTGGGGATTTTTTTAAAAAAAATAACAACACGTTTATTGGCTTGCAGAGTTCATTGCTCCTCCTCCTCTTACGTTAAATATTTCACTGTAAATCCTGATGATTACAATGATATCTGCATGATCCACAACCTGCTGAGTTGCGGCCGGTGGCTGAGGGGGCAGACGAGCCTCCCGGCTGTTAGTTTTTGAGTTAAAAGCAGTTGCAAAGCAGAGACCGTCAAAAAGCCCAAGGCTGAATCGATTTAATCTTTGCAGATTAGTCCAAGATGCATAGATTGAACCGATCAGCAAGTGAACAGATATTCACTTTTGGTTCTGAAAATGCATCCACGTGCCTGCGGTGGCCCAAGCCAGAAGCTGAGGCATGCTAGAGCTCACCTCCCTGCTGGGCTGGAGCAGACAGCTTGGGCCACGGCTAGTCCACCCACCTTGCAAGGGCTGGGTTTGTGGGGGAGATGCAAAGCATCCTGGGATGCTGGGGGACTGTGCATTAAATTTGAATCCGAGGGGGATCTGGGACAGAAGTTCAATAAACAGATTAAATCTAAGTCAGTGAAGTCTGATACTGCATCCATCCCTAGATGCTAGGGTTGGAAGGGACCTCAACAGAGATGAGCATTAGGCTTTGGCCTAGTGCTACTGAAACTGGTTTAATCTTAAACTGGTTTCGGCCACTTTGAAAGCAGTTTACATGCACTGAACTTGTACTACAGATCTGAACCAGCTTCCAATCAGGTTTATAAGTCATTTCTGTCTGGTGCCGCTTCTCTGCTCAACTGGAGCCGATTTAGAAGCAGCTCCCTTTGATATAAAAGCTGCAGCACCACAGGGGTCCCATACAGCTGTTTGCTGTGTATCCCCCCGCCCCAGCTTGTTCAGAGACCCTCATCTTCTCAGGGACTAAATAACCTAATCCTGCTTTCTACTGCATTAGTCATACGTTTCTGGGATGGATGTCAGCTCAGAAAAGCATCGACACCATGATCAAGACCCAGTACTATCAATGGGACTTTAAACGTGTACTTCAGTGCCAACCGAAGCATAGATGCTTTTCCAAACTGGGACGTTGGTGTTTAATCTGCATCTCCAGCTAGTCATTTTAGGAAGCATTTCAGCTCAGTACTTCAGCAGTGCTTATGGGGCTGTGAGAGCATCAGGCAATGAAGATGGTGGAAATCAGCAGGAACAAGACCGCCTCCTCAGCTGGCTTCGTTTGCATGGCATTAGGGCCTTTTCTATGTTTTACAGTGCGTCTAGAACAGGGATGAATAAGACCAGCTCAAGAGGTTGAAGTCGCCCAGTGATGACAGTGGGACTAGAATTTGGCCCAAAAGGATCAACCCCAATCCAGGCCGCTCTGCACAGCATTAAGGTTTTGGATAGTTCTGAAACATGGGCGTAACTTGGCAGTTTCATCGTTCCACTGGGTATTTTTAACTGTTGCAGGTGCTTCTACAAGACTGGGATCCAGCTAGGACTGGAACAGAAGGGCTGAAGTGCCATGTTCTGGCTGGCTGGACTGGGGGCCAAAAAGGCAAAAACAAAAGCCCAGCCTCATCACCATCAGTGATGGGGTGATGAAGTGGGATGGATCCATCCCCAGCTCCGTTTCCCAGACCCCAGCGGTTCCTACCAACGTGTGCTTTGAAGTTGGGCTTAGCCGACTATGCTGTTGCTTGAAGTCATTGGGAACTTCATCACCATGGATTTCAACAAGAATGGAAAGTGGCATTGGCCTAATGCTACTGAAAGTCCCACCCAGTCTTACTCATCCCTATTTTAGGTAGACCGTCAGTGTGATGTGACCCATCAGACCTTGTGGTTTGCCCCTTGCTAGGTGAGGACAAGCAATGCAACAGTCGTTCAACCAGATATGCAAGCATTTACCGACGTCAGTGGGAAAAGTTAACTCATCCAGACACGTGGGAAGGGGCCACAGACCCACCTGTTGGCTGTGGTCGTACTGTTTGCTTTTTTAGCTGGTGCTTTTTTCTGCTGGGGCTGCTTTGCTGGCTGGGCCACCTTGGGCTTCTTCTCCTCCTCCACTTTCACTTTGTGCTTCTCTTTTTCTTTCTCTTTATCCTTGTCTTTCTTTTTCTTCTCTTTCTCCTTCTTCTCTTTTTTTTTCTTTGGTTTGTTCACTGGTGCTTGGGACAAGGCTGCAAGCTGCTCGTGGACGGCTTTCAGCTGCGGGAAAAGACAACAGTCAAACCCCAACATGAACACACCAGGCGTCACGCACGCTTGGCCTCACACTTGCGCGTGCACCTTTGAAGCTGAAAGCCACGGACTGGGTGGAGTGTATTGATTTTACTCTGGATCTCTCTTGGGTTGGGAAAACTCCCTTTAAATATCTCTAGGAACACGTACTCAGAAGTGACACCTGGGCAGAAACTCTTCCTATTTTGCAGGCTAATGACAATTTGACATCTCTGGAGGAAAAGAGCATAAAATGGGTGGAGTGTTTTTTGGTGCTAACTGCTGGCACTCAGGAGCCAGTCCTACGCACTTTGGGACCCTTGGAGGAAGTGTGCAATGCCAATGCCAGAGGCATACCACGCATGCAGCCACCCGACGAGGCTGCGGCCCTGCTCCTCACCTGCTCCTGGAGCTCAGCCAGCCTGGTCGCTCGCTCCTCTTCGGAGTCGGAGGTGTCCGAGTCCGACGAGCTCTCCTCGCTGCTGTGGCTGCTCTCTGTGCTTTTGCTCACCACCGGTGCCGTCGGAGGCGGTGGCGGGGGTGGCTCCGCAGGCTCATCCGGCATCTTGGCGAATCTCATCTCAAAGACGTCCTGCAGAAATGGCTGGAGTCAGGGGGACCAAGCCCTCACTCTGCCTCTTTTAAGATAGTTATATTTGTAAATACAGTAGCACTGGCTGGCCCAGCTGGATACGGGTACCCGGTCATGCAGTCTGGGGAGTCAATGGTAACCCGACATCATGCTAACTGCGTTACTCTTGTGTGCCATTAGCTACAAAAACCGGCTTGATGGGCTACACCTCCGACCAGGAATCCCAATCAAGTGTCAGGACCCTGCTGTGCCAGGGGCTGTACAGACAAGTGATCAAAAAAAAGACAATCCCGGTACCAGAAAACTTTTGGTCTATGATCTTAAGGAGTGGTCAACAGCGTTCCCTCTAAGCTGTGTGGTGTGCATGGCCGTGCAGGTGCACCGGCGGCGTGGGACGAGCGTGCCTGCGTGGCCGTGCAGCTCAGAGGGAACACCGCTGATCAAGCTCCTTTCAAGTCAAAGGAAAACTCTCCTTTAATATTTTCTGAATCACTCACTATTGGAGATCAGGGTGAGATCTCAGTTGAGGGCAGATGATCTACTTCCTCTGAGGTTTTTCTACCTTTCCCTGGCACTAGCCGCTGACTCAGATGGACCCAGGGTTTGATGCTGTCTGATAGCGCCAAAGTGCCTTTCTGTGGGTTTCCTTTCCTAATGACAGCCCCGTCGCTGACTGGTGGAAGCAGTTGGCTCTTCCACACACTCCTGGGGTAAATTCCCGAACCTCTGACACTAACTGGACTTCTTGTTAGCAAGTGTGAGAACATCTGCTGCAGAAACCTGGGACACCAGCGTTAGGCTGCTACATTGCTAGCATAGTTTTCCGACTGCACAACAGCTCCCAGCTCTGCAAAGGAGAGTGCTCTAAGGAGTATACCGTGCAAGGCCAAGGACGTTCTCCTCTTACTTGACAAGGCAACGGCGAGGTATTACAGCTCACTAAAGCTTATGCATCTGATTCAGTTAGTCTACAAGGTGCACCTCTACCCTGCCTTCGGCTTGGAAGCGAGTTCAGCTTTGCATCGCACGTTGAAAGAGCGTTATCATCCAGTTGAAAAGGGGAGCGCCCGCCATGTCCCAAACACACTAGCCCAATGGGCTGCTGGCTTGGGTGGTCTTCCAATCTTTTGGAAACCTAGGCTGTCCCCTCTTCAAAGGTTATAAGGGCCCTTTCCAAAGGCTGGAGAAGTCTGAGAAAGACACCAAGGAGAGAGGAGCATGCTCAGACACCGAATGCTCCCACTATGGCAGCACTACAGTAAACTCGCAGACGGGATGGGGGGGAGGGATGTGCTTGCCAACACCATTACCTGGAGCTTCCTGGCCATGGCTACAACTTCGTGGTCTGGAGGATTGTACTTGTAACAATTAGAGAACATTAACCGAATATCCGCTGCGAAGCCCTGAGCATCCTGGTACTCCCGGCTGTCCATTTTTTTCTGCAAACAAAAAAGCCAAAAGGGGAATGGGGGAGGGAAAGAAAAGCCATAAGCAAAATGCACGCATAGGGGTTGCAGAGCTGACGCATGCATCACGGAAGAGCCCGGAGTAGCTCAAAAGCTGCTTGACTCCGGTAGCTTACTTGCTAAATGCTTTTCAGGCTCTGGTGGTCTTTGAAATACATCAAATCCTTTCACTGTTGTGTGTCACACTGAGCTCTTCAGAGGATAAAATATTCTGTTTAAAGGGCCATTCTGTGAACTGCCCCAAGGGTTTGCTTTCTGTTAGAAGGGAAAGGGTCACCTAAAACAGGTATGGAAGTTTGTATCAGCCAGGAGGTCACGGAGCCCCGGCAGGACGCCGAGGCACAGAGCTCCCCGCTTCTAGCTCGCTCTCCAATTATGTTGGCTTTCAAAATGCACGGGGCCACATCCGCAGCGGCACCTCCGCTGACACCTCCGGTGCTACGATCATTTAAAGCAGCTGGAGCTCTGGCGTGCACGTGCTCCTCTGTGATCCTGACAGAAAAGTCCTTGACCCTGAATATGCCTAGCAAAATGTCACGGGTAGATCCAGCAGTGACGCCGGCACATCAGGGTTTGCAGGGTCGGGCACCTGCTGAGCGAGGACAGAAGATGGAAAGGAAGGCCGGAGGCTTCCTTAAGTCGGTCAGGTGACTTGCACATGCATTTCCACACACGTTTACATAACCCCCAAGGTTTGTCCACCTTTTCATGTCCATTGAAGCTGGACTCTCACTCCCCTTGCAGCCTACTATACAGAATAGCTATATAATGGAAGGGTCCCTCCCCGCGCTCGACTTACAGACCAGCAGTAAATAATAGTAATGTCTAGCTTAACATACTACAGCAGGGTATTATGCAGGATCTTATTCGAACAGGTTGACTGCAAGGCTTGCATTTTGCAACGACCATCTCCTTACCACCACAGAAAGTAAATGCTCAATGGTCACCCAGCTGTTTTATACACCTGTCTCTCTCACCAAAGTCACCAGGGCTTTGCCTGCAAAGCCTGCAAGCTCCCCGAGGGGAAAATGCTTCCCTGTGCAAAGAATGGCAGAAAGCTCAAGCACTGCTTATTCACATATTTAGTTGGTCTAATAAAAGAGGTCCACGAGTTTCGATTCCAAGTACTACTTATATATTGAGGACTCAACCTGACAGTCCTAACACGTCCATTGCATCTTCAGGGGAAGATACAGGCTACCAAATGGGCTTTGTAATAACTTTTCCAGGGTTTAAGCAGCACATCATGACAGCATGACATACAGGAGAAAACTTCACCCTTAGTGAGCAAATTTTGGCAGGAAATCTGCATGCAGAATACCAACGTTACTACAGCACTTCGTTTTGCAGCTATGGCCAGATGCCTGTCAGGCCTCCTGTTACCAGGTCCAATTTTCAGTGATTTAGTAAGCCTTTGAGTTGCAGGACAAGGGTGGAGGGGACAAGAGGACTGCGCTCTACGGATGAAGAACAGTTTGGCCTTATATGAGAAAAACGTTTCAGGCCAAGTCCAAAACCAAACAATACTTTCAAACTAAAGAGGCCGTTTATTTTAAAATATGTCTTCCTGCAATGAAAGGCCTTTTTGATGAGCTTATATTTGTCTGGCATACTCAGCAGCTGATTATGGCCTATAAAATACATTTCAGTGCGGGAGGCTTCGCGTGCATCCAAAAACAACGGCTTTTGAGCCCAACGTGCATTTTAATCCGTGGATTTGTTGCTGCAAAAAACAAAACAAAAAACCCTCACCCAAGACAAAACCCACTGGGCAAAAGTGTCTTTGGTGATGGCACTACCTTCAAGATACGGTGGTGATGGATGAGGCGAGGTTTGCAGTTGCAATGTCCGGTCAGAGAAGGAATAGAAAGCGGGGGGTTTCTTACCTGGTATAGAGTATGGACAAATAATTAAACTACAGCAAGTTAACAAGAGGCAGGGACTTGCCATGAAGAGCAGCTGCATGCTCCGTGGCGAGAGAAAGCTACCTGGGGCAGCCCAACCCAGAACGAAACAGGGCTCAGTTGCCCACATTTGCTTACCGCAAGGCAAGAGCAGGCAGACGGGCAATTACCCGAGGGCCAGCTGCTGCTCGGATGTTTTGCCTCCTCTTTTGACTTTCTGCAATTCAATTCACCGTCCGCACTTTTAAGGACCCGGCTTTCACCAACTTTCCCGTTGCCCCCTTTCATAACCCCAGCCCTGGAGCTTAAGGGACCTTTCATATTCACGATCTGATGATGTGGGACCGCAGCGTGCAGCTTTACAGACAGCACTTGGAGTCCGGCCGTGGAACAACATTGCTACGCCCCATTATCCGATCGGGGCTTTGACATTTCCCATACCCTGCTTGCTATCTACATGGCTTGTCTCCTCAAGAAATGCTGCTTTGTAAATGCGGCATTTTACACCTCAAGAGAAAACCACCTCCCCAACAGGCAAAATTAAGGGAACGCTGAAAACCCATCTCTGCCTTCAAAACACTCAACTCGGCTGCTTGGAGACTGCAGCAATTTGCTGCAAGAAAATTAATGGAGTAGCATGCCTAGCTCCCCGGGGGACAATCCTTCATCCTGAAGGCGAGCGCTTCACATAAATCTTCTTATATGGCAAGAACTGGGGCTTGTTTGCTACCCTGTAAATAAAAGCCAGCAACATCCATATGTCTGCCTTGGCTGACGAGGAACGTGACCTAAAGACCACAGGAAAAGACTGGAAGTCAGCCGATTCGGATCCCGCTCTGCGCAATCCTGGACACAGCCTTGCCCCCTGAGCCCCGTGCTAACAGGAGATAACACTGCAGGCTTGTTGGACGGGCTGGCTAACGTTCATCCTTTGCAGAGAGGTACAGAAGTGCCTGGTGTAGAGTCCAGACTCTACGGCGATCGTTTAAGCTATTGCAGTGTAATTACCAAATAACCTGCGGCATCCTCAGCGTACTTACAATTTAATCCATTCCTGTCATTGATCCAGTCTGCTCCAGAACCCCCCTCAGCTTATATCCTTCCTGCTGTCCACTCCACCAAACAGCTCCGTGCTCCAGGACCATGGAGGAATTACACCCTCCAAGGCGTCCGTTCTTCTTTGGGATGCTCGTGGAGTTCACCCTGGTACGTGCTCATTAATAATGGAAACCTCTACGGTGCCGTATCCCATACGGGCCCCTCAACTCCCTCGGCTCTCCCCGCTCCGTTTCAACCCAGCCTTCCCTGCGCTATTCTCCCCATCAGATGTATAGCTACTCTCTCCACCAAGGTCAGCTTCCCAAAACAGCCGCCTTGCCAAAGACAGCTCAGGCCCATTTCTTTTCCTCTCTGCCTTCTTGGAGACACAGCCATAACTTCCAGCCTGCTGGCATCCTCATCTCCGAGCCCACGAGCTTTACCAACAATACCTGGGCTTGCTGCAAAGAAATGCCTCCCTGGACTTGAAAAATCAACTCTTAATCATCCAAACAACAGAAGTTTCCAAGGCATCTACAACAGTTACTGACCAGATTTCCTTCTACATTATGCACTCAGCATTTATTTAAAGGAATCGGCGTCGTGGACCGCCGAGATGAATCAACACCTTGCAGCAGGTAAAGCCCTCTAGCTCTTAAGACACTCTGTTAGCTGCGAGTTGCTCGTGTATATTATTCCTACACTGTCACCACAATGCACAATACCCTTCCCTATGAAATCCGGTTCTCTCAACCTGGAGGAAGAGTAAAATGTTTCAGAAGAAAGTAATACCAGGCAGGGCTTCAAAAAGAGACCTTATTATTACAAACCCCCACCCTCAAACCCTACCATATTTACTCTTATATAAGAGAACCCTGGTTATAAGATGACCCCCCCCCCAAAAAAAAATTTATTTGTATATATGGAAAATGTATACATTTGTTATAATTTTCCAGGTATAGAATCTAATTATTGGAGGTTTGCTTTGAATTTGTCCCTTTCCCATTGCTACAGCAGAGAAAATAAATCTGGGAGGGGGGTGTCGCATGGCCCCTTTGTCCTCTACCCCCTCAACTTCATCCTCTTGCAGCCTCTCTCCATCCCTTGCTGTCACACGCTGCCCCCCACAAGCATGGGGAAGTAAGGTGCAAATTTCAAAGTGCTGATTTTGAAATGAGCACACCTCTAGTTATTTGAAAGTAGGCAAATTACTACAGGTACCATAGGCTTTGTTCAGCCAGGAACGAGACAGCTGACTTTTTTTTAAACTTCTGCAAGTTTTAGCACAGCTATGCCATAAACACACTTTCAAGCAAAACTTTTACACCTACTTACATATAGTACAAACTTTTTATTTTTATTTCATGCCGTGAGCAAAATTAGCCAAATCAGTTCCAAACTCCATTGACTGAGCAGAGCCAAGTCGTTCAGGTCTGTGTTGTGGTACCACCAACTGGTATCCTGCCTCCCATACCCATTGGTCTTGCGTTTCAGATACTCCCAAATCCATGGCAGGCATCCTACGTGCAAGCCCCAAGGCCAGAAACCTTGGGATTCAGATGCTCCCTAGTTTCGGCTGCCCCTAACCAAAAGGCTGTAGGAACATGCTAGAGGGAAAACCCAAGAGCAATCTCCCATTGCCATAAAACGTATAACCGAGATCCTCCCACTGGGAAGCTACAGTAGACTCTCATAGGCGTGCCCATCCACAATGCAATGGGCAGGTTTCCACCCTCAACTACATCAAGTCATTCAAAGCTGGAAAGAAGGGGATCTCCCCTGCCAAATACAGTAAAACCACTTGGGCCAACAGCAACATCATGCTATCACCCCTGCTGGGTAAGTGTATATATAGTGTGTCTATGTGTGTGTATATATACACATCTCACTGTATTATATATTGTATATACTATATATACACACACACTATATTGTATATATTATATATAGGCATACAGTGATATATCATGGATTAGTGCCATGGGCACTACAATATATCTTATTCAGATAGGCTTAATTAACCTATCTTTGTGACAGGTTCTCATAAGTACGTTTGCCCAATGTGGGCCATGTGTTTTATAGTCTTGCTCAGGACTGGCTGCATTTAATCAACTTCATAGTTGGTTTCCATTATTCAGCACATGCTGCTTTAGGCAGCAGTTTAATGATAGATAATGTATTTAATGAGGTTTGCTTGTCTGTGAACATTGGACAAGAAGCTTCCCCCCCCCCATGTTTATTGGGGAATAAAACCTCATTTAATATTTGAGTAACTACAGTACTATATGAAAGTCAGCTCCGGCATCTATACATACAAAGGATTATGCAGCAGCCGTGACTGGTCTCGCGTCTTCTACACAGTTGTAAGCAAAGGGCAGAACACCACTCAGTTGCTTAAACAGTGCAACCAGATCAAAGAAAGAACTCAAGGTCCATAAGAACACGGATTGAAAGGAAGGAGCTGAGCATCAATGCAAAGCCAGACAAAAACCAGAGATGTCTACATCTTAATAGCACACAACTTGTCTAAAGCATCGTACTCCTATACAATCCTTGGAGAAAACCCTGGCCTTGCTAGAAGCAACGATAACATTGCCATTGAATGTCACTCCTCTTTCTTCCTACTTGCCTTCTTCACATGCCATAAAACTAAGTCAAGCAGACTTGAACGCACTCAGTGCCTTGCCGGCTCAAGGTGGCCATCCAAAGTCTTGTTGGTGTCAATGTACTGCCTGAGTGGGTTAGTCAAGGGACACTCGGCTATCTATGATTTCGGGACTGTTCTGTGCAGACTACAAGGGAAGACACTACCAATAGCCAAAATAATCCTATTACTACCATTACAATCAGTGTCGTGCAAGCTGTAAAGGCTTGAGGTAGAAACAAATATCCTCCCCAACTCCCATTAAATCCATCCGGCATCTTCACCCCCTTGTGAGATGGACGGTGGCATGCGAGCTAGTAAAACTGTGAACACAGCACGTGCAGTTTACTGAGCAGTGGACATCCAGCCCGCCTAAGTGCTTCATAATTAGCCAGCCCAACCACATCTGCAGCTGCTCCAAGAGGACCCAAGGAGGAGCACTCAAATACCAATGAGAAAGTCCCAATTGGGGTCCTATCCTGCTGGCTGTGCCACGAACAAGAGTTTTGCCACTGGCTACGATGAAAATGGGACCTGGTGACATCTGGGAGTGACCCAGTAATGGTCTGGTGATCCAGTTTCTATGCCTGAAGCCTCGTAAGTCCCACCGACTTCAATGGGACCCATGCAGGAGATGGAAGACTGTCCTCACAACAGGACACAGCCAAGAGCCTCCACTGCTTACCACCCAAGGATGGCGAGATCCCAGCTACACCTCTCCAGGCTCCTGAGGGAAGGGAAACCTAATAAATCAGGCTCTGAAGCCCTGTCCATAGTCAGCACTGAAGACATGTCTTCCAGTCTCCCAGATTCAATCCAACCTTTTCCAGAGCTGCTATCCACATCTCGCTTGCAATTCAAGACATCCCCCAGCCTCCTCTAGTCACCATCCTCTAGCCCATAGTTTCTCAACTTGTGGTACGTGTACCCCGGGGGGGTATACGAGACACAGGCAGGGGGTACGTGCGTACCCCAACACTCTCTCTCGCCCTCTTTTCCTCTCAAAACTATGACAAAAAATTTGGTGTGCCGCACATTAAAATTCCCCAGTAATAATTTGGTGTGTCCCCCCAGTAAGAATTTGGCCCTGGGCTCAGCCCTCCTACCTCTGGCCAACATCACTTCTAGCCCAGGTACATATTTGAGTTGTGCACCCCCGGTGTAAAAAGTGGCCACGCCAGATCAGACATCTGTCACAACATGGCCTTATATACACAGCCCTTCTTCCAACATACAGCACACATTAGTGTGTAAATATAAACCCCCCTGGAAAACTGGAAGTGCTGGAGGCCTTTAGCTCGGCAAATCTAAAAAGAGATGCCGAGCACAATGATGGCTCTGGCTTAAGGGAGCGAAGGCCCGTGGAAGCTCACAACGCCAGGGCTAGGCCACGACTCCCAAAGGGGCTGCTCGTGGTGTCTCTGCCCCAGACTCAGCTTCGGAGATCATATTGCTTTGCACTTGGATAAGTGCCTTATAGACTTGTCCTCACAACACCCCTGTGAGGTAGGTAAGTATTAGTATACACATTTTACAAGGTGCAGGGAGGAAACTGAGGCACACGAAGGTGAAGTCACTCATCCAAGCCTTTGGTGCCAGAGATGGGGTCAGGACCATTAGCACCTAGCCTCCCGTACAGCGTAGCAGGCCACATTGACAAAATGCCCACCCCTTAGGGAGAACGTGCTGCTGCAGTGCCCCCAAACTATAGCATTGTTACAGCACGATGTAATGGGCCGGACCGGGGCTACAGTACTTACAGAGACTGGGACACATCGGCCAAGGTACTTAAATGACAGACTGGGGCGCATTGTTGGTCTTACATCACATGGGTATTTTAGAAAGCATCATTCACTGGCTTCACCCAGAGAAGACCCTCGACGTAACAGCAAAAGCTAGCAGAAACAGCCTTAGCCTCCTGCACATGGAGGAACATCTCACCTCCTACAGCCAGCTGACCGGCAAAACAGCGGTAGCAATCTGGAGCCCTACAGATGAGAAGGCAGAGTAGGAAACCTTCAAGGATACTCCAGAAGGATTCAGAGAAACCTTTACTCCCCTAAATAAAAGCATCCTGCAGATGGGACCGTAACAAGGTAAGCTGAAAGCTGCCTTCGAAAGAGGCAGCCGGGAACTACCGCCAATGCATAATACTGCTACATTTGCAAGATCAGCCACCGTCCAACGACCAGGTCGTGTTCAGCTCCCACGCGACGTCCCACAACATAGGGCCATACAAAGCCAAAGCAGTAACAGAGAGGAAGGTAGTGGTTGCTGTACATATGGTGCCCTAGAAATGAAACCCCATAAAACACTGCCCATCAGCACTTCGGAGCCTGCCGCATTGGTTTAAACAGCCAGACTATCTGCACAGGGAGCGGCTAGCATCCGATTGCCTGGAATAGAGAGCAGGGGAAACTGTTCCAGGACGTGGAGAAAGGGAAATCAAATGGTAAAACCTCCAAATGCTCCACACCTCAGGTTAATTTTCCACCACCCCTCCCCGACCAAGTGCTGCCCCTCTTCGAGACATCTTATATTCGCCACCAGAGGAGTTAAGGCACCCTATAAAAGAGGTGGTAAACGTGGACATACTTTCACAGTACTGAGATCCATAGGGTGTTTGATAATATCGTGATAGTCATGTAATTCCAAGGCCTCTGCATCGACAGGCTTGTAAAAGGGCCATGCGTAGGCAGCGTGTTTCTTAGAGAGCATCTCCTTGAGGATGCTGTCACAGTACTTGAGGTGCTCAGAGAGTTTGCCCTTCTTCCCCGCGTGCTGCGGGACCTCCCCATCCTCGAGGTCTTTCTTTGGTGGTTTGATGGGTCGGCCGCCGCTCTCGCGCCGCGCAACCACTTTCGCCTGCTTCGGGTCGGACAATGGCGTGGGCGACTCGCTCCGGCTGGCAGTGATGGCGGACGTGGTGGGGGTGGTCGTGTCTGCTTTTCGCTTCACTCCCTTTTTCTGAAAGGCGAGAGAGCAGACAGAGGTTGTGAATGTTTGTCCAGCCGACAGCCTACATCAGCAGGTGCCAACCAGGGGCCTGACACTGGCACAAGTCCTGGGGCCTCAACATCCGCCCCCCACCCCGATATCACAGGTGTTATTGATAGGAGGAGCAAACCCTTGGCCATTACTACAATGAAGCAAATGGAGCTGGACACTAACATGCGAGGTCAGGCCCTATTTTGTAACCTGACATGTTCGCTGAAGGCCAGGCTTGCAAGCCATGACACCTGTATTCAGGAGAACACCACCGGCAAGTTAATGCAAGCACTTCACGGTCTGGCCCCAAGCAAAACAGACCACATACAGGCCATGAAGACCCACAGTGCAATTCATCCCATCCTTTTCTCCCCAGCAGCTATTATTCCTTTGAAAAAAATTAGCTTTCCTTGTGAATCTGGTGGGGAAAAGAGCATTTTGCAGCTGTGACTGTTTTGAAGTGTTACTTCAACCACTCTAATTTTGGTTGCTTCTGTAACGTGGAAGGGAAATATGCCTACGTACAGGCTGATCCCGAGCAAAAGAGTTGCTTGTTCGTGGAATATATCAGGATTTTAAAAAAAAGGACTTTGTGGGGGGAAATAGGAAGGAAAGGAGGGAGGGAATACCTGAAGCAATCTCTTCCTCCTCCATTCCTAAATGGAAGCTGCATTTGGGGAAGGAAGAAAGAAAGCTCTGTGCTCCTAATTCCTGCAGATGCAACGTTATCTCAACTTGTGGCATTAATTTGAAAACTTATGACACAGGTAGCTCCGGCATGATGGTGCCCTCTTTGATTAGAGGGTAGCATGCGAAAAGCTTGCACACTGTAGTATCCCATTAATAGCAACGCCGCTTAACTATATTTGACTCTCACCCAGCACACGTTCGTTAGGCTCTGGGTGGTATCGGTTTATAAACAACAAATAATTCCAGATTATTGTTGTTTATAATTCTACAAATAATTATACCTAGCTCTCATCTAGCATTTCCAGTGAGTAGGTCTCCAAGCACTTCACAGAGGCGCTCAGAATCCATCTCCCCATTTTACAGATGAGGAAACTGAAATAGAGAGGACAAGCGACCTGCCCATGGTCACCCAGCAGGCCAGCAGCAGAGGCAAGAAAACAAGTCAGGTCTCCTGAGTCTCCATACAGCATCGTTTGCTTGGCAACGCTGCCTCTCCAGTCAGCACCAAGAGTTTGCAGTTGAATTTCAAGCAGGAAAGAAATCTTTGGGTTTCTTTCCATTACATTGCATTGCTCCTGATCATAATGCTGCCCTTTACTAAGCAAGAAAACTGACAACCTGAACTGCACTATGCAGGGACACAACCAGAAGCAGAGCACAGTCAGGAAAGGGGATTTGGGGAGTGGAACTTGCTCCTCCCAGTGACAGTACTGGTTTGAAATGGGCAGACAATGCCAATACCCTCTACCGGGAGATCCAGCCTGAAGGCATCACTGAGGCACGACTCCCAGTGCCTACGCTAGAGGCAAGACTGCAGGGCTGGACTCTTACTGAACTGCACAGCGGCGCTGGAAAGGCCTTCACCTATTCTTTAGGCTCGATTCTGCAAACTTTATATTATCTAGGTTTGATTTTGCAAACCATAAAGGGACAAATCTACCGAACTCTTGCAAAGGAGAGATTCCTTGGACAGAGGTGGGATACAGGCTTGTGGCCTCCGAAAGGCTTTAACTTCAGTGATGGCTGGAGAGCTGGCAAGGCAAACGCAAATGGAAACGACTTGTTTCTAACCAGCGGTTATGGCACCGTGCCGCCTACCGCGACTGCAGATCCCAGAGAGAAAGGGCCTTGGACTTCTGGATTACCTTGACTACCGGTGGCGTCGGAGGAACCACCGGCATGATCGGCGCGGCGGGAGGAGGGGGAGCGGCGGCGGGAGGGGCAGTGACAGGCGGGACGTTTGCAGTGATGGTTGGCACTGGCGTGGCAGCGATAACCGGCGTCTGCGACACGGCGGGAGGGACGTTCTGGAAAGGGGCCGGCGGGGAGACAGAGGACACGGCTGCTGCCTGCTGTGCTCCTTTGGGACAACAAGATTCAACGTGAGTGATGTAGCAGCCATGCTCAACAGGAGGGGCTGCTGCCTCCAGATACTATGGGAAGTGACAGGCCCTTCCACTGTCCGGAGTCCCACACGCAAGCCAAGCCCGGTCCCAGAACAGCACCGTCTCAGGTACCCCCCTGACAGCCTGCGCTGAGCAAAGCAGCGAGGGACTGGGGGGAAAAAATCCAACTGGACTCAATCCGGCTTTGCTTTGAACCTGATCTCCTGTCCTTCCCCCGTTATACAGATGCAGGCTTCTACCCACTACACAGCGCAGCGCTTTAGGAGGTGCAAAGGTTCAAAAAGAGGAGGAATATTCATGGCAATATTTCCTACCAGGCTAAAGTGATACACATCTTTTGCATTTTTGCAGCAACTCTCGCCAAAGGGTCCTCACAAGCACATCACCCCGCATGTAACAGCATCCCTGCAAAGTTTTAGCTGTGCTTGACACAGGGAAACTGAGGCACAAACGGGATTTGGGGAATTTGCCCAAAGCTGCAAGTTGGAGCTGTTTAACACAAAGACTTGCAGCTGTACAAATTGGGGGTTGGAGCCCATGCTCAGCTAAACTCGCACAAACCCCGGCGTAGGCAATCGGATTTCAGTGGAAAGGCAGCTTACCACAAACGAGCCTTCAGATTGATCCAAATCACCCTAATTAGAAACAGACCCACTTCCAACTGACCTAAGCGCGCTCGCACCATCTTCTGAACTATCTTAACCCAACAGTTTTTAAAGCACCTCTCTCATCACCCTGGTGCCAATCTGGGTGTAGACAGGAAAGCAAGCCAGGGACTTAGGGTGCTTGGAAGGACCTGGTCCAAGTCCCTGCTTTGCTACACATTTCCTGTGTGACCATGGGCTAATCACATAGGGTGCAAAGGTATTTAGGTACCTAACCCCCACAGAAATCAATGGGCATGAGGCACCTAAGCAACCGCATAGAGCTGGATCCTACTTGCTTCAGACCTCAGTTTCCCAGCTGTACAATGGGGAAAACAGCACTGCCCCACTTCACAGGGATGCTGTGAGGATGAACGTAGGACAGCCTGCAAGCTGCTGAGGCAGTTTTGTTACAAGAGCCATGCGAATGTCTTATGCAAACAGACAAGCCCCGAATCAGTGGGTGAGCAGGATCCAGAAGACTTTGGTCCAGCTGCAGTGCCCTAAGTGTGAGGCCGTGCTCCTTTCCTATCCTCCTCCATGCTTGGCTAGCGAGGGAGGACAGAAGTGAGGTCAGGGACCACCGACAGCCTTCTCACACCTAAACGAACCTGGTCAGCTACTAACCTGCACTCTGTCCACTTGCTGCTGGCTTGCGACCCTTGCCTTTTGGAACCGGCGGCAACAATTCAACTTCCTCCTGAGGCATCTGGGCCACCTTCTGCAGAAAAATCTTCTCCAGGGCTTGAGCCATGAGGACGATGTCATCCGTGGGCTGTGGGGGCAGAGGACAAGGCGGTGCTAGCATCGCTCACATCCGAGGAGCACAGACACGCTGACAACACTTACAAGTTCCTGGTTTCATGCCTCTCTTGGCAGGAGCCTGTCCTGTTTTCCAGGGACCGAAGGCACCAATGTCACATCATGTCACAGTGCCTTCGGTGCCTGGAAAACAGGACAGGCTCCATAATGCAACATGACAGTATTCTCAAATATTTGAAAAGCTGTCACAGAGATATGGGAAAACACCTGTTCTCCCCCGCTGCAGGAAGGCAAGACAAGACAAGAGGCAGCAGGTTTAAAATACAGCAAAGAAGATTTAGACTGAAGCTCACAAAACACTTCTTAGTATGAATGATAAGGCAATGGAACAAGATACCCAGGAAGTTTTGGCATCTCCTTCCCAAACTTTTTTTTTTTTTTTTTTTTCAGATGATGCCAGTAAGCATTTTTCTGGGGTGATTTAGAAACAGCACATCCCACATTTAGGCAAGAGGTTGGACAGTCTCTTCCAACTGCCTAACTCTCTCCTAGACCTGAGAATTAAAATACTGCTTTCCCTCTCTCTCCTTTCTGTCCTGGACTAGCTAGCAAGCTACAGCCTTGAAATACAGGAGAATAAGATGACAGCATCTTGTGGAGCCCAAATCAACGCTGTGCTATACATCAGCTTGGAGGCAATGAGCTGGAACAGATGAGCTCTCATTCCCCCTGCCATGATATCAGAAACAGGTCCCCCCTGCTCTGTAGCATAAACTAATTACATTTGTTTAGTCCAACTTTCTTCCTAGCTGGAGTCAATGACAAACGGTGTTCAGAAAACTACTACGAGGAATAAAATGCACTTTAAATACAAGCGCATGTACACACACACACACACACACACACACACACACACACACTCTCTCGCACAATCAATAAGCTACTGACAAAGCGCACAAAAACTGGCAAGGCAGGGGCAGAACGAGTTATGATAGGATTTACCATCCTGCCCCTTGCTGCTAAGAGGGTAATGGTTTTAGTTACCATTTACTAGACAAGGAGATGTAACACTTAGCACTTAGGTTCCACATCACACCTACATAGTGACGGACAAGCGCCAGCTAATCGGAAAGACTTCCTAAATGCAATTTGAGGGGCTGAAAAGTCTCAAGTTGCTCAATCCCCAAAATAGGAGGAACTCTACCTGCTTTAGAACAGATCAGCATTTACACCAATGCCTGGGAAGAAACATATAAAACCAGCTTTGCTTAAAGAAATGGGACTGCCATCAGCGGCATTTCAAAGCGAGGCAAGGAGGGCTTTGCACGCAAAGTTAACCCAAGTTAACTTGGGAGTTATCCCAAGTTAGATGTTACAGCGTAACAGCCCCACATGCTATGCCGACTGCTTGGCTCCTTTACCTTGTTGTAGATATAACAGTTTGTAAACATTGTGTTGAAATCCTGCATACATTCACTGGCACTCCAGTAATAGTTATGTTCCAGCCGCTTCTTGATCGTCCCCATGTCCATCGGGTTTTTGATTATTTTGTGATAATCCTGCTCAAGAAAAAGAAAGAGGCATTAATACCTGGCAATACTGGTTCAGAGGGTTTTGTTCAGCGGCAATGAAGTGCCTTTCTCTGCTTCTGAGCATGCATAAAACACACTCCTGCTCCTTGCTCAGACTCCTAGGAGAAGCTCTGCTTTCACTTACTCCAAAACCGAGAGCTTTTAACCCATTCTTCACTCATGAAAAGGGACATTATGAATAAACCTCAGAATTTCTTATGTGAACATGAATATATAGTCCTCCCCTGCTGAGCAAAAAGGGATTATCTCCATTTAAAAAGATACATATATAATAATACTGTATTTTGCACATGAAGATCAGGGAAAAATAAGGGTTTTTCCACTAAGCTTTTGGAACCTGGTTTTAATCCTGCTGCTCCCTGCATGGCTATAAATTCACTTGTGGTTTCTAATGCAGAATGGAGGGATACTACCTAGCTACACTGAACCCATCTGAGAGTCCAGGTTCACTACAGATCAAGGGCATTTTTATATATGGACAACCAGATAGTCGTGTTAGTTGTCTACATTACAACTACAAGGCCTTGATCACGGATCAGTTGAGCTCCTAGAAGATGCCATGATGCCAGGTAATGGACGACTGCTAATAGACAACCTTTCCAGAAGTGGAGATTGGACAGATGGGACGCAGCATTGCCTAAAAACCGCAGTGAACAGAGTTCCCGAAAACCTCTCACCCGGGGTCCCCACGTCAGCTGGTGCCTCATTTGGACTGGTTTTATGCACCTGCAAATGCTGCAGTGACCCAGGACTGTCCCCCAGAGAAGGGGTTTGAAAAAGGTGCCGTTTACCATCCGCGTGAAGGCACCGGGGTGCCTGCATAATTTCTACTCATCTCTGCATCTGATATCAAGGAAGGATTCGAGACACCGACTGCCTCCCTTTGAGGGGCCACTGAGGAAGGAAGGGGAGACTGAGCTCAAGTTTCCTGACTTGGACAGGCTGCATTTAAACCGGTCTCAAAAAGCAACAATTTTTCCAACCAACCGATTCCTTAAATTTCTCCCCAACCTGCTCGTAGAGCCGCTATAAAAACTCCTCACTAGGAAACTAAATCCATAAAAAGAAGACACCGAGGAGTGAAGCAGCACTGAAATATGGCACAGATGTGCTAAAGCATTTCATTCTTCTGGCCACTACTTTAAATAGAGCCTATTAACATTATGGACTTCAAAGGATCTTGATCCAGTCCATAAAACCGGGTAATAACTTGTGGTAACTAGAGGTCTCCGGAGCTTACATCACAGCGACACGCTGTCTTGAATCATATATGCAATTACAGAACTCATCACAAAGCCACTCGAGCTAATTTGGGACGGCTTGCCCAGACCCACGTGCACAGAGGTATAAGAAAGGGGTCATGTCTCCATGAAGGAAGTGCCTCGGCTTTGTATTCAGTTGCTGCCTGCTTGCCCAAGATCACTGGGGAGAAACAAGAGGGCATGAATCGGAGCATGGAGGCGAAACAGCTCGGTAAAAGGCCAGGTTACAAACTCGGCTTCCTCTCTCGTTACATGGCCTCTGCCGAGACTGACACGACGGGAGCCTTGCTGCCGATCCAAGGGGCACAGACACTGCCTCCAGGGCGGTTTCCTCTGCTTCAATCCAGTTGCCCTTTGATGCTGGGCACTTCCTTCTGCTCTTCCTCAGCACCACAGTGGTGGGAAAAGCCCAGAAAACTAATTGGAAATGGAACTTAAGTTAACCAGGTGTGCTGAAGTGCTCCCAAGCTAGTCAAATTTACAGGTAAGGTGTCTTTGATCTGGAACAGGAGATGGGAAAACCCTTGATTACTCCGTTAAGAAAAGTTCCCCCCGCCCCCCCCAGAATAGCAGGTGCAAAGCAGCGGCTTTGGGTGAATTCTATAGCAGAAGGTATTTTCCTCCATAGAAACCCTAGTTTCTTTCGGGGGGAGGGAAAGGGCCAGTCTAAAAAGCTAGAACCAGAGGAGTATCGGCAGACATAAGAGGTCGCCAAATGGGATTAAAAAACTAAGTAAAATGTCTATATCCACATACACACACCCAACTGTGTAACCCTCCTTTTGTTCTGGGCCTGATGGGGCCGGAAAAGGATCGAACCTGAAATCCATGAAATCTTGGGATGATTAGCACATCGGGAAACCTGAACCGCAATCCCTCTGCTGCTGTGAATGCAGGTGAGGCCTACAACTCACCCATTTGCTTTGAAAGACTTTAGCTAGCAGAGACCTGAAGCAGGCACTCTCACGCTAAATGTGAACAGAGACATTATTTGTTGCCCCCCTACTGAAATCCATGAGACGGATGTATAAACCGCCAAGGGAAAAAAACTGAGCTCCTGATCTTCAACAGCAGAAACCAGGACTTTTGGAGGCTTCTTTAAGTATAACCAAAAACGACCCCGCGTGCTTGCTGAGCTTGACACAACGCCAAGAGAGCTTCAAATAGAACGGAAACACTAGTGCAATTCTTTAGTGCGCCAACAGCCACTGCTGCCCCAAATATTTCAGCACAATCTCCAGCACATTGTCTTTATGTGGTCTCTCCGAGCCCAGTCAGAAGATTAATGTTACAGATACAGTCTCATCTATAAAAAAAAGCCCAGAGACAGTAGAGTCTGAGAAGTGCTTTAAATATATATCTATACATACATCTGTACATACATACACATATCTATATCTCTAGAGAGATATAGATACACACGCATATGCATACATATGCCCCCTGCCCCCAAATACTCCTTCTAAAAGATGATCAAAACTAACTTCCCTTCCAGCAGTCATGAAGACATCGGGTTGGAGTAAGGCTGTCTGTTGGATATTCAGAGAACAGTCTGGCGAAGAATGACCCCCCTTCCGGACACGACTAAGAACAAGGAGTCGGGAACTTAAAAAGAAATCTGTTCGCACCGCGATCGCAGGGAGTCAAACTGCGCAAAGCTTTTGCGGAGCAGAATACAAAGAGGAATGCTTACTGGTAAGTTCAACTTAATTGCATCCACGGGTTGATAGAAGGGCCAAGCAAACTGATGCTTCCACAAGGTCTTCACCACTACGTTTTGCATGTACTGCAACTGGTTGGTTTTCCGCCCGGGCTTGTTGGGGTTGGTGACTTCTGGGGGCGGTGGATTGACGGGGCCCTGAGGAGCCTGGATCGCTGAGGTGACTGTCGACATGTTCCCACCTCCGGATCTCACTCCTGGTTGCGGAGGCTGCAGCACCAGCTAGGAGATTTTCTTTCTTCCTTTATGTTCCCTGAATGGGATGGACATCCCATTTCCAGGGTCCGACCACGCAACCTAGACCACAAGAGAAAGGGGGAAGAGCAGGGGTGTAAATGAAGCTGGTCACTTGACACATGTACCTCCAAAACAACACTGAAGGCCTCTAAACCCAAACTCTTGCACTCATTATCCTGTCTCTAATACTGTGGTACTCAGCATGGTGAAGGGAGCTGGATAGCAGGACCTACACTCCTGGGCCCACAGAGGGCTGCTTGCCCTCGTAGTGCTGAACCTTGTTCATCTTGGTCCTTCACTGCAAGGAAGAATGCATGCGTTTATGGAAGGAGCTGGAAATAGCAAGGAACCAGCTGGCCCGCACACATGCACACTGCCATAAGCTCCCGTGTCAGGGTTAGGTCTTGAGGGGAAGAGGAGTTCTTCCATTGTGAGTAGGAGATAGTCTAGGACAGGAGCAGGCAATTATTTTGAGGGCTGCATTTCCCTTTCTGGCTCAGGGAAGCAGGAAGAGCCCCATGGTCCAGGCCAGAAGCCTTTGCTAGGCAGGGGTTTCTAGTCGGGGGGCAAGGACTAGGCAGACCTTGCTGCTGGATCCTGCCACTAGCTTCCTTTGGGTCCTACTGCCCTGGGCTCCTGTCATCTTTGACAGGCAGCTAGGAGTAAATAAATATTAATTTTCTAATTTTTTTTATGGGCCCCATGAGCTGGATAGAATGGCTTGGTGGGTCAGATCCGGCCCCTGGGCCATATTTTGCCCTCCCCTGGTCTAGGAGATGCTCTTTCTACACATATCCTTCATAAGCTCTTGTGTAAGGCCTAGGTCCTGAAGGAGAGAGGAGACAATCAGTTGTGAGTAGGAGAAAGAGCATGTCCAACCTAGACTTTCTCTTCCATGTGATCCTCACCGTAAAGCTCTTAAGGGCAGGGCCTTTCTCATACCACTCCCAGGTCAGTCCAGTCCAAATAATCAAAGTCCTTGCCTGACTCTAGAGGAAAAAAAAAATTAGAGCTGCTACATTCTGTCTTTTAATAGCACATCTGAAATATGGATGAACACAAACACACCATTTCATTATTTTTGCTTCAATTTTTTTTTTCCCTAGTGCACACCAGGGTAAACAAGCTGGCTGGCATCACTGAGGCTTGTGCACCATATTGCAAACAGCTTTGCTGTGTCATCTTCTATAAACATTTGATATTTCAGTTCACATCCGAACCGCAGCTACACTTTTCATGGCAAAATAGACCACACACTCTTCCTGGCGGCAAATTATTTTAAATATGTTCAGAAAAGTATACAAATAGTCGTGCTGACATATGCTCCTAGGACGTGTGGGGGAAACACAATCACGAGAGAGTAAATACAGAAGCAGCAGCGAAATGTGAAGAGGGAGGGAAAAAAAATGCAAAGGAAGTGCCTAAAAGAAAGTCTTATTTGCTCCGCTTTTAAACATCGTAGCTTGAAAACCAGACTAAATATAGACCTTCAACCTAGCCTTAGAGGAGCTGATTAGATGGCAGCAAAAACTCAACACTTGTTTAAATTTAGGGGAAATTTTACAAAAATATATGATGTGTACAAACATAAATGCATCTCTAAAAAGAGACAGATGTGGAAACATAAATATTCCCGGTTGTGCCTAGGTAATGGAGACATTTGCATGGACAGAAGCAGAACAAGAGCATTAACCTCTTGGTAACCAAGAGGATGAAGCCGAGACAGTAGGGGATCGTGCCAAGCCTGGGACAGAGGCAATTCGGGGAATCAGACTCCAAAGGAGAATGCAGGAGACCAACGACAGCCCAGATTTTGTATGCTCGGGACCGGGAAGGTCCCCACTTTCAGAGCAGGTTTTTGCATCGAGTTCAGAAACCAGACGAAACCATGCATGGTGCACGCGCATGCAGGAAGAACACAGAAGCTAACAGAAGATGCACTTATGGATCCAAGTCTATCCATGTGTCTGGCTAAAATTCACTGTACTTATGAGGAAAGGGCGAGGGAACTGAGTTAATTTAGTCTGCAGAAGAGAAGACCGAGAGGGGATTTGATAGCAGCCTTCAGCGACCTGCAAGGGGACAGACCTGGACTGTTCTCAGTGGTGGCGGATGGCAGAACAAGGAGCAATGGGCTCAAGCTGCAGCAAGGGAGGTTTAGGTTGGATATTAGGAAAAACTCTCTCACTAGGAGGGTGGTGAAGCACTGGGACAGGTTATCTGGAGAGGTGGTGGGATCTCTACCCTTGGAGGTTTTGAAGGTCCAATTCAACAAAGCCTTGGCTGGGATGATCTAGTTGGCCCTGCTTTGAACAGGGGGTTGGACTAGATGTGACCTTCACACCCTCAGTTTTTATGATCCCTTCATGGGATGTAAAAAACTTTTTGCAGGCTAGGACTGCCCATACATCCCCATCACCATCTTCACTTTCAAAAACTTAGGGCCTGGGATAGCCTATCCAGGATGGGAGATAGTTACCCTTTCTGACTGCATGGTGGCAGGAGGAGGGTATCAACACAAACGCTCCCTGCTGCACTGGCCCCATCAACCCTTGCCTGAGAAAATTCCTTCGCTATCAGTATCTTAAGACACATCCCCTTTGCAGAATGTCAGTCTTGCTGTGAGGGTTTTTTGTCTTCTGTATACTGGTCCTGGGGTGACAGCCAGCGTGACTGCAGAGCAGAAGTACAAAGACACGTGGGGGCACTGGTCAGTAGTTTTCATAACTCAAGATCTAGAAATAATTTGCGATTTCAAAAATGGACAGGGAAAAAGCACCCTTCCAGTTTTCAGCACCGGTGGACACAGTTAAAAAATGTCTAATTCCAAACATTTTTCTATTCTTCAGGCTCAAAAATTTTAAAAAATAATAGTAATAAGCAAGCATTGTGACATCTTCCTCCTGTTCTTCTACCCAGGGAGCTCTGAACTAGGCCTCTGTCCGAATCTCAGACACCTACTGACTTAAAGAGCCATCAAGAGAGGACATCCAGGAACCCCTAACTGCAGATCTTGGCATGCACCAGTCAACAGCTTCTATCAGTATATTGGTTAATGAGCCAGAATCCACATAAAGATGGAAAAAGGAGGGGTGGGGGTGGTGACTGACCAATTTTCAGTGCAAACTAATCTGGAGAGTGTCCATAATAGATCCTGGAATCAAGGTAACACGCCTCACCAGTTCCCTCTAAATGTATTCACTATAAATGCATGAGCGACAGCTGAACTGTACAACTACTATTTTCAGTAGGACTTTCCTATACCCTCCTGACTTAGCTGGAGACAAGAGATGGTCTAGTTAGAAAAGAAATGACTTGCCCAAGGTTGCAGCGAGAGGCTGTGGCAGTACCAGAGGCCAAAACTTTATTTGTGAATCGCAGTCCAGTGATTTTCATTCTCCCCCGTTCCCCATCTGCACAATAACAATACTTCCTACATGCTTTTTGTCCGTTTTGCCCAATTAGTTGGCGAGCTCATTGGGATGGGCTACGTCTTGCACCACATATCCGTACAGCACCTAACACCATGGATAGAAATCTTAGCCAGGCCCTCTCTGAGCTACTGCAACACGATTTGCAAAAAATAACCCAGCACATAAATCAGAAAGCAATGATCACACCAGGGGGGACTGCCACGGGAGCAGCCACTCGGCCACCCCTCTTGCTACTTATCCTATTTAATTTGCCTGGGGCAACTCCAGCGGCTACGATCAAAGATGGCTGCAAACCAAAAACCTGCAAACCAGCACTGCAGAATCTGCAACCATTCACGTTCTGGGTCTGGCAGCTCAAACCCAACGCTAGTTAAAATGCACCTAGCTCTGCATTTTTCCCCAGCGACAAAAGCAGCCGCGCTGGAAATCCTTGTTGCTCGCATAAAGGAGGCTTTAACGCGTATTTACCAACCGATTCATCAATATGAATGAGAGCTCTCAGAGGACGGCGGAGCCGAGAAAGGACTTTTCCCACAAGCTGCTCCTGGGAGCGGCAGTACAGCATTTTATGCAAAAAAAATAAAAGGGGGGAGGTAGGAGGGAGGGAGGCTCGCTAGTCACTTCACGTGGCGTTTCATTGTCACTATTTTCCATAGTGTCCGAGGTGCTTGCTCCCAGCCCAGCCCTGCCGGACGCTGAAGATCCAGCGCTATTTTCCAAGTGCTCCATTTGGCCCAAGCGTGCGCTCCCCTTGCTATTCAGCAGGCAGTGGCTCATACAGAACAGCGCTGCAGTGCCAAATGCAAAAGACCTTGTTCCCTGGAAGAACCGGGTCCAATTATTAACGAGCTAAAGCATCCCCTCCACACCAGGCCCTTTCCCATGGCTCAAGGATGGCCCCTGCTCCGAGGAGCTTGCACGCTCCGGGAGAGCAGGCGACGAAAGTTGGCGTGACCTATTTAAGCATGGAAGACGGCTGCAGGCGCATCCCTTGCCCCACATCGGAGGCCGGGAGGTGGAGAGGGAGGCTGTTGCATGCACAGCAATTAAAGCAGGCTCTTGCCACGCACAGCCAAGGGAACAGGAACGCGGCTCCTCTACTCAGTACCTCGACTTCGAAGAGATGAGGATATGCTGCACAGCTCCGTTCGCTTCCCTTCTCCTCCCTCTTTTACTTCCTTTCCTTAAATAGGAGGCTCAGGAGCATGGCAAGCTGTGCTTAGGGGCTCTGCAGAAGCAAGACAAGAACAGGACAGAGGTGGAGGGTGGCAGGACTCCAGAGAGGGCAGCAGGGATGCCGAGATGAAGTCAGGAGTAGGAGATGCCCAGGTTGGTCCTGGTGGACAGCAAAGGCCTTGAGGTCAAGACTAGGTGGGCACATGGCACTGATCACCATGGGCCTCTCAGTCCTACCAGAATAAAGGTGCATCGACACTGCAGCTAACTAGGCGATAACAGAGGTCAGTCAAGACTCAAGGGTAGCAAGAGAGACAAGTCCATTAGCAGTTCCCCCTAAACCCTCAGTATTCATCATCCCACGTCCTTGCCCCAGTGAGACAGCATTACCCATGCAGATGTCAGCTTTTATTAATTCAGACTTTAATAACTTAAGATGCCGAGATTCACGACGAAGTTGGAAATCAGAATGCATCAGCCCAGCTTTCGCTGATAAGCACTGCATACAAGGAAAGCCAACACATGCCTCCTCACAGGGACACTGATGGGAGCACGATGCGCTGCTCTAGTCCTCAGCGACAACCTCACCGTTCATTTGTCCATGCTGGTGAAATACGACCCTGAGCAAAGTGAATGCAGAGCGCTCACGCTACTTAATGTCACCTATCAAAGCCTCAAGTCGTCAGATCACGCGAGCACACGCTGAATCAACTGTTACTCAGAGTTGTGGAAATGCCTAGGGGCCACAGGCACGAACCAGGGATCACCTGTGTTAGGTGCTGTACAAACATAAGATAAAAGGACAATCCACGCCACGAAAGACCCACAGCCTAGGTCACAACTCGGCACGTGTGTGAACAGTACGTCACATCCAGATGGATTTAAGCACATGCATAACTTTTAAGCAGATAGAAGTGCTGAATTTTATACGTACGCCAATGAGGGCTTAATAGGAGACTCGTCTTATCCTGCATGTAACGTTCTTCATGTAAAATCATCCCTTCTCGCATACATTTTGCGCATCAGCAGCAGTCCTTGCAGGTTGCAAATCTTCCATGAGTGACGTTACCAGTTTAAACCTAGCTCTTGCGCTAATAATCATTGCTCTGAGCCCTGTGAAATTTTCCCTGGTTTCTCACTCTCACACACTAAAAACAAAGCCCTGGCCCCAAACGTTCAAAAAAGCTCGTTTGTACCGAGTTCGAGGCCGTTCCTCTTCAACGGACTGGAGCCTTCCTCGCTACAGAATCCATGAAAGCTGCAGATTTTGGCTCTGTGCTCAGCCAACCTAGTCATCAGAAATACAGCCAGGCTTAGAGGATTTCTTTGTTGAACGGCTCGCCTGGGTCAGTCAGCGGAGAGACAATTGGCATGGAGAATTCACATTCATTCCCTCCACCAGTAGGATGACATGCACCCCAAAGATGCACCCCAAAGACTGCGTGCACCAGCAAAGATGGTTTTAAAAGAAGCTAGGAAAGAGCCGTGAAACGTCTGTCGTGCCAGCGACCGACTGCTCTGGCTAACCCTTGTGCACGCGCATGCCGAGTTGTGACTAGGCTGTGGGTCTTTCACTTCCTCGGGCAACGTGGAACATTTTACAGCTGGTTCGTTCCTGTTTGTGGAGCAAGCGGCAGCACGGAGGGGTTGATAACGGTTTGTACTGAAAAATAAGATGAGGCGTAATATTTGTAGGTGAGCCCAGTAAATCGCGACCAGGGTTTGCACAGTTTCTTTGACAGAAATTGGAAAAGGATCCAGCCCAACCAGCCACAAGAACATGCACTTCTCCATACAAGTTGGCAGGAGCATTGATCCATCTTTCTTGGGTGCATCTCCCCACGATTCTGTATACTGAAGTACCAACTATGGACCCTCAGGGCTCCAGTGTGCTTAGCCTAGCCCCTGCCCCAAAGACCATATATTCTGACCAGACAAGGCAGATAAAGGGTGGGAAGATGAGCAATGCTGAAGGGATTTGACCAAGATCACCCAGCAGTCCAGTGAGAGAGCCTCAGACGTCCCGAGTTGGCAGTCTGGTGCCTGGACCACCTGGGCTTTTATCCTCTCCCTCCTTAGTGAAAGGTATTGAGCACACAGTAGCCCCAATAGCTCACTCTGAAGGGAGTCAGCTCATGCCTTCAAAAGGGGAATCAGGGCACAAGCTGGGAGAGATCGGGCAAGAGCCTGTCCAGCAGGTACCACGTACAAAACCAAGGCGAGCAGAGCGCTCCAAGGACTCCAACTGTCCAGGTGATTCAGGGAGCAATACCAGGCTTTCTGCCAAAAGAAAATAAAGTAATGCTATTTTGCTGTAAAGGGCATTTAGGGAGAAGACAGTAAAACTGTCTCTATGGCTACTCAGGGGTTGCCAAGCTGAAGGATAAGAGACTTTCCCCCCATGGCACTTCTACTTTACTTATCTCACCCTGAAAATTCACTGCTTGTGAGTGAAGGTCTCGGATAAGGAGGAGAACAGAAGGCACTTGGTGCCCAGCCAAGTCTGACGTTGGCTAGGTCTACCATACAAACCTCTGCTGCAAAACCAAGTCTCCTGCTGCCTGTCTTGGAGAGGTACATGCAGAAGCAACGTCTGGGTGTGGACACCATTCGTCTGATAGAAAAGGGCAACTGGTGGCTGAGCATGTGCTAGGCAGGGAGGTGGCATAGCAAGAGGACACACTACAAACACCTTCCACTGGATTTGCCTACCAGGCTGGAGCGAGCACTCACCTTGCTCCTTTGGGTGGTTGGGGGCAACTGAACTCATGCCTGGGGACTACTTGTTCCCTAGACCCAGCAGCCTCCACTATGCTCACAGGTAGCCACGGCAGAACACAGGCACAACTCAAGCCAAAATACATCTTACCAAATGCACCTTTCAGCCCCGATCCTGGGACGAATTGCACAGAGATGGACCTTGGCCCAACAACTTCCAGGAGTCTCCGGCAGGGTGCAGCTGACAGCAGGCTTCAGACCAGGGGACCTGCAGAAGTCCTCCCCTCCTGAACCTTTCATGAAGCCTGTCATTAGGTGTGGACATGTCTTTGCAGATCCCTCGCATTTGAAAGGAAGGTGGCTGCTCACACAACTTGGGGACAGCTCAGCCATATTAGAGTTGAAGCCCCGTTACAAAACCACCCCTTAAAAACAGGGATGTGGAGTCTTTGCACCGTGTTAGGAAACTGGACTTCTGCTTTCAGATGCTATGAGTCCCATAATCTGGAAGACCCTTCATTTATTATTGCTGCTGTTTCTCCACTTGATAAGCCCGCATACCACAGATTCCTTCCTTTCTTTCTTTTGGCAAGATTTTGGAGCGGCTCAAAAACACATGCCAAGCCACATCAA
The DNA here is from genome assembly GCA_030014935.1 of Caiman crocodilus. Classification (NCBI taxonomy): domain Eukaryota; kingdom Metazoa; phylum Chordata; order Crocodylia; family Alligatoridae; genus Caiman; species Caiman crocodilus. The sequence goes on from JAGPOW010003310.1 coordinate 20,494,611, forward strand.
GACACTGGCTTTAACTCACCCCAGTGCAGGAGAAAGAGGGAAAGAGCAGGAGCAGATTAACTCGCTTTTGGCGCAGCATGTTTAGTGCTAGTCTGTTTATTCAGAAGGATTTGCCACCGCTCGGGCTCTCCTTGGTGATTATCAGAGTAGGTGTTTCCTCCAAAGGCATCAGTGGGTTCCCAAAGAGAAATACTAAGACCGAGGTTTTCCAGGGCTTAGTCTTTGGAGCCTTGACTTGAGACCTCTGGGTGGGATGCGATTTTCAGGAGGTGGATGCCGAGCTCCTTGTGAAACCGAGCCTTTCTAACCAGTACTCAAGTCACACCTTCCAAAACGGAGGTACACAAGCCACTAGGCACATGGCCACGTTTTTGTTAGCAGCTTTTACAACAGCTCATAAATAATTGAGTGATGGTCTGTCAAGTCAATATGGACTAAAGCACTCATCTCTGTCGGTGGATTAATGCTGCGATAAACCTCGTCACCTCCTCCTCGGCTGCATGCATAGCTCCTGGAAGGATTCAGATGCGTCACAGACCTTCTGTAAAGAATTGACTGCGTGCAGCTTTCTAAAGGCTGCTAATGTCAGGAGCAGGTGGTATCGAGACATGAGAAACAAGGGTTTTTTTGCTGGGAAGTGAGTGAGTTTTGACTCTCAAAGACCTTCTGCTATGGTATTCATTTGTAGTTAAGCCAGTATACGTCGGAGAATGACAGGAGAGTTTGCATCCCAACCTGGACTCCTGACTGGAGTCAGCCCTTGACGTGCTGCCCAGAAACTGGATGTTGGCGTAGCGTCGCGATCCATGCAGAGGATGGATCAGTCTGGATAGGCCCTGCATAAATCCTCCTTTGTTCTCGGACACTGCGAGACAGGACACTGGGCAAGATGTGTTGTGCTGGGTCAGGTCACACGTCCTTCTTATGGAAAATGAAATAGGAGCCTGAGCTTGCTTTCATGTTAAAACATGGGGGCTCTAACAGCGCGGATGTGATGTCTGCATCAGGTAGCTTCAGAGACTTTTTAGCACCTCTGTGGCAACACAGAAATGCCCAAACTATTACTTGGATGGCAAACTCTTCGGGGCAAGCAACATGTTTGTGCAGCACCTAGCACAGCAGAGACCTGGCTCGCTGCAATAATTGTGATTAACTACCAACAGGGTACTAGGGATCCAGTCAAGGCAGAAGTCCATTGATAGGGAAGTAAAATCAGGGTCATTTCAGTGCCCTTTGTTTTCATAGCCTGTTGTACCTGCCAGCAATGCCAGTCAAACATTATTCTGCGCTCAAAGATAATCGCCTAGGACTTTCTACCCTACTGTCTCAAAAGCCATCCTGAAGTGCCATCTGCCACTGAGCAGCCAACTGGTACGCTCCAGCGAGGTGCCTAACATGAACCTCCCTTTGCCAGGACACGGCCAAGCATCACCCCGACACCTAAGTACAGCCAGCACAAGGCTCCAGCCAGGATCAGGAGCAGGATACAGGGTCCCATGTGCACGCAGGGACCGAGAAAGTTCCTTCTGCCATGAGCCGAGAGGCTAAACAGGGAAGGCAGACAGAGATCAGAGGAGGCTAAGATGACAAGGCAGCAGTGTGGGCGGGAGCAGAGTCCAGGCCTTCTGGTTTCCTCTCCGCCGCCCTCAGCCCCTGACCACAGCATCCCCGCTGAGTCAGCCGTGAGTCTTTCACCACGATGCTACAGCATGGGCACTTCTAGATCGAGCTGTCCCTTCTGTTTAGAAACCGCCTTGGACAGGCAGTGCAATGCCGGCAACAAATGCTGGCATTGAGCATTCAGCCCTCAGACTCTTGGAAACAGCCTGGACCATTTTAGGCTGGAAAGGTTTTTTTTTCTTTCTAACGTAGCTTGGCATTAATCCAAGCCCCCGGTGATGCACACATCATAGGAACATTTGTGTACATCCAGGAAAGCCTAACACGGCAGCACCCACAAAGGGCTCAGCACTCCAGGTGGATTACTGGAGGTTTCCACCATTGCAGTTTTCTCTCGCCTTTGAAGGTGAACTTTGCACTGCTCGTGGCGCAAAGGTAAACACTTTGACGAAATCAGCTGGCTCTTTCCTCCCCTTTCTATCCGAGTGCTGAGCCCAGTGCACTTTTAACATGAAACACCGCATGCTCGCTTGGATTCGGCTGCATTTTACATTGGGAAAATACAGGCAGCTGTTCCACTCCAGTTACCAGGAGCGGTCAGAACGGTTTCCTTTCCCGTCTTCCAGCTCCCGAAGAGAAGAGACGATGGACGGAGAGCACTTTGGGGAAAAATAAAAATAGAAAGATGGGCCTACAGCATGACTGAGAGTCCTGCTGGCCTGGCAAAGAGTTGGAGAAGGACGGCGAGGACTCTAGGCTGGACCTCTGAAGATCAGGGTTGAGGTCCTGACCCCGCTAGCACTTGCACTACGTGGCTCCGAGCCAGTCGATTCACCCCTCCACCTTAGTTCCCCATCTGCAAAACGGGGAACGGCACTTTCCTAGCACACAAGTAGGAAAACTATTTTGTTGCATGCATGTTTGTATAGCACCGAGCTTGAAGGGATCCGATCCATGACATGGGGGAAGAGAGGTGATTAGGGACCAGTGGGGGACCTATGGTCACACAAATATTAACTGTTCGGGAGGTGTTTGCGTACTGCAGCAACGGGAGCCGTGTTAGAATGGAGTTAGACTTCACTGTTCATTTATAAAGAGGATCATTAATTGTCAGTTAAAGAGGTTGAAAAGCTAAAAATGCCATTGGCCAAATTCCTTCCATTGGATTTTAGTCCATACAGCCAAATTCAACTTACAGCTGGCCTTAGTTTAATGAGCTCAAATGCAGCAGGAAAATGAAAAAAGCAGAACAGCAATGAAAGGGGCACCGAGCAAGCAAGGGCTATGCAAAAATCATTCAAGTCCTGCCTTTTCTTTTTTATTTGAAGAACTGTCCCACCCACATACATGCAATAACCCAAATGCTGGCTAGTACTGATTATTATAACCTGGCTGCACATAGCACTTGCTAATGCCCTTGGGAGAGCCAGAGACAGTCCTAGAGGAGGCTGAGGAGTCTTGGATTGCTTCCCAGCTAAGGCTAGCGCTGATATGATTAAGACCAAGAAAGAAAGAGAGAGGACTACATACTGACTTGCAAAAGAACATTTCCCGAGACCCAACATTACTACTGTGGTGGTCAACAGAGAAAACAACTCCTTTAAACCAAAAGAAATCTCACACGTGCTCTTTGTGTTTCTAATGACTTTTTTTAAGAATAAGAAAAATCAAGTCCCAAGTTAAAAAGCAAGTACAGGTCTGGACAACCAGTGATAGTGACTGTTCTCTCTGACTCTGCATTAGCCTAGGATTTGCAAGTGAATCAGCTGAATGTTAATGTTGGGGTTTTCAAATGACAAACTGACTCCCGCCTGAAGACCTGCGTTTCAGGTTCCTTTGGGGGAAAAAAAAAGGATAAAGCACAGGCCTGCAAGCACACGCCTTCCCTAATTCATACTAAAAACAGGCAGACCCAATACAAGACTATACTGAACTCTGCCAATTAGTGAGAAAAATCAACCAGGTAAATAACTGAAGAGGCTGCATCATCTCGAGGCACACCTTGTTACAGGTGCCAAACAAGTAATTTCACTTTAATGATGGACACTTCATTCGAGCATCTTGAGTGAGGAAAACCCTGGCTTGATCTGCCCACAAAAAGGTGTGCTGCTTCCACTGAAGTGGTTTAGAAACCACTTGTGTTAACTTTGGCACAGACCTTTTGTGTGGATGCTCACAAATCAGGTGAAGAGGGCCTTGAGTCAGTGAGAGATCGATTGCGCCCTTATCTACACGGAGAAGGTTTGCTGGCATAACTACATTGGCAAGCACCAAGAGTGCAGGCATGGTTTACACCAGTGAAAAAGTACTCACTTGGCTGACAACTTATACCAAGTGTCTGAACAAAATCAGCTCTGCTGCCCAAAGGACTGTTTTGTCCCAGCTTAAACTGTATCCACATAAGGGCTTTTGCCAGCACAGAAAAGGGAGGGACAAAAAAAAAAAAAATCAAAAAAAAAAAAATCACAAACCTCCTTAAAGCTATAATGACAGAATTGCAGCATAGATGCTAAAGACACTCCTGCTGCATGCATAGTTTTGGACCAGCATAAATATTACACCAAGGCAGTGTGATTTTTTTTTTTTTTTTTTTAAATCGATAGTTATGTCAGTGCAACTTCCAGTTATACTTGTTAATGATGCTGTATCTCAGTAGAAAAACTTATTTTCTCATATAAAAACTGTCACGGTAGTACCATAGATTGATCATAGCACCAGCAGGAGGGCATCCACACTACAGAGGTTGTACTGCTCATGCTGTACCAAGATGCTGACTTGAGCACCAGGCACATGCAGTCCAAGCATTAAGCCAAAATAACAGGTTCTGCACCTGAAGGTGCATTGGTTTAAACACTGATCCCTTTAAACTCACTCCGAATATAGTACAGATGTAAATTTGTCTGTGCAAGCAAAGCCTGATAAAAGTCAACATAAAAGCCCCCTTAAGTCAGTTGAAGAGAGTCTACTCTACATAAAGTTAACACACAATTAAACCTGTTTCTAAACCAGTTTAAAAGGATGCCTCCACACACAAAAATTGCACCAGGATACCTTAAGAGGGACACTGAAACGAATATAGCTGAAGGCTGTGTGGGAACGTTCTCATTTTGGTTTAAGAGTGGCTATTGTGGTTTGGCTTAAAGTTGATTAGGAGCAAGTTGAATAACATGAGGACTACTCTACAAAGGGAAGTTACCCTCTAGCAAGTTGAGTTACGAATTTACAGTGTACATACAGTCCACACCAGACAACTCCCTGCACCCAAGTCAACCATCTTTGTGCACATTAAGCTTACAAGTTAACCTACTCCACTTGGAAAATTTAAGGGTTTCCACATGAGGCATCAATACAGAGCTGCAGACACACTGTAAGTTCATCTGCTTTACCTTCCTGTCCAGACAAGCCCTAAGCCACCCCTAAGCCCTGCCTACGCACAAAAGCTTTAATGCAGAACAACTAGCCTGGTACGGATACAATTATACCACTTCCATAATGTTTATTCCAGACTCAGAAAAAACAGGGCTGGAAGGGACCTCAAGAGGACATCCATCTAGTCCAACATCCTCCTCTAGGCAAGAGCATCCCTGTCTCAACTATCCCAGACAAAGCTTGGTCTAAACTGCTACCAACAGGAAAATTGTGTCTATACCAGGCTTTTTACTGAAATAAGAGCATTCACACTGGCTTCAGCACTAGGGTAAAAGATAGGTTTAGTTATACCAGTGCCGCTTTCTCATTTATGCAAGCCCTATGTCAAAAGACCTGCAGCTCTCAGTAGTCTACAGCAGCATTTCTCAACCCATGGGTCACAATCCAAAAATGGGTCCAAGAATATATGAAAGGGTCAACACCAAACACCCGGGGCACGGGGGGGGCCCCCCGGGCGGGGGGGCCACGCCACCCCCGCCGGGGGGGCGGGGGGGGGGGGGGGGGGGGGGGAAACAGGAGGAGGGTGATCGGGCAGGAGATGCCATGTGCACGCGCACACATGCACGTGGCACCCAGGCAGCATGAAAAGTAGCTCCCCCCAAGTAAGTCTCTGGGGTGAGGGGGATGGAAGGGGCATAGACAATGTGTCAGGGGTGCAAAGGGGCACAGGTGACACTGCCCAGCTCCTCCCCAGGGGACAGTTGTGGCCTGAGGGGAGTGGCGGCAGCAGCTGGACCACGGCAGCAGGGTAGAGCTGCAGCCCAGCGTGCAAGCGGCTGGCAGTGAGAAGCGAGGGCAGTGTGGCTTCTCCCTCCCCGTCCGTAAATCCTTGCACTGCTGGCAGCATGGCTGGCATGGGGGTCCCGGTGGCAATGGCAGCAATGAGTCTTACCTCCTAGCTCTGCCCTTCTGTGCCAAGTCCTACCTGCTGGGCCATGGAGTTGGCTCCTGCCCATGCCATGCTGGTCCAGCAAGGCTGCAACCCCATGCTTGCTGTGGGCACACAAATTGGGGGGGGCATGTGCCCCCCCATGCACCTCTCCCCCACCCCATACATTGGGCAGCTGGGGCTTGGCGGCAAAGAGCAGCGGGTTGGGAATGAGAGACACCAGCAGGGCTGGCAGGGGGCTGTTTCCTACTTTAACTATTTACTGGATCAGGACTGGCCATTAATGCTTACAAACAGGTCGTGGTATGAAAAGTTGAGAACCAGTGTGCCAGAGCACTATTTCTAAGACAGCTTTGTTCATCCTGCAATAGCAAAAGAGCTGTTCTCTACCCCTGGCAAGGATGTGTTAGTGAAAACAGGGTCTGTGAAGGCTGTGCTACGGACCCCTAACTCACACAGGTAAGTGTTAGCATGCACAAGTAGTTTTGAGCTATGTCAGTGTTAAAGATTTCCATCAGCACAGCTGTGTTGGGTTGCAAAGAGGAATCTATGCCAACAAAAACCCCAGAGTAGATATAGTCACACTGGTAAACACATGTATTTAACAGCAAAAGTTGTTTTGTTTCAGCTGGGTTGCTTTACCGTACTGGTATAAAGCACAGCTTGGCCGGTACAGTTGTGCGTGCACTTGGAGCTCCATCCAGGTAGAAAATACTGGTATTCCTACATCAGTCAAGAACACCAAGAATAAGCACAGTCCCGCTGGCTTCACAATGCCAGCGTGAATTCAGCAAAGTAGGCCTTTATTTTCAGGGCAGATGGGACCAAAGAAGGGCACTGATGAAGGAAACCTGCTTGAACCGTCTCAAGATGCCCTACCAACCCATGCTGCACCCAAGCCACAAAGTTTGGATCTGAACTTGCCCAAAGTTGGGATTTCAATCCTGCTCAAACACTTCCCTTGGCCCATGTCAAAACTCAGTGAAACCAATGCAAAACAGCATCGGCTGCACTGTATCAGGGGAAAAAAGAGCCGACTTCCAGTCCTGATGAAGGAAAAAACGCACGCAAGTCACTTCTTTTGGAGGTTGCTGTTGAAATGTCTCTAAGTGTTGCAGTGCCTGCTTATTTGGCTGAACAAAAGATGAAGCTCGAAAGAGCCCCCAGCCCCAGCAAGGTAGTAAAGGGTCTCAAAAAATAGATGCAAGCATTTCTTCAGCCTCTGTCTTATCCATCGTAACACTCACATCCCAGAGAAAGATATGGGGAAGGAGATGTGCTGGCCAGCTTTATCGGCACGTTCCTAGGAATTTCCACATCACTTTTCACGGGAATTTGTTCTTAAATCCTTCTCTCTGAACAAGCAATGCAAACCATGTAAAAGGTATTTTCTCACTAATATTGCATGGTTTGTGTTGCACAGAAAGGCTGACCTCTGGCAAGCTCTAATGAATAACAAAAAGCTAACATCACAGTAAAATGCAACAGAACTAAAAGCCCGAGACAGGACATTTTGGAAGGACATGTATAAAGCTCACTGAACAGCACGGCAAACAATGGCTTCTTCATAAATCCCAGAAGCCTAGTGCTTACAGTAGTGTTCTGGGCTATTACTGTAGAATAATGTGGTATTTTCCCTTTTTTTTTTTAAGCATACGGCTTGTGATAATGGCTAGGAGACCTGCTGTGGATTAATGAATTTTGCAAATTAGCAATGAAGAACAGCACCAGGATTAAAGAACGGCAATCAAGGATGCTGAGACGCCAAGTGTTCACTGTTCGTTTATTTTGATAAGTGTAGATTAGTCTGAATTTATAGTACTTGGACATTTACCAAAGAAGAGCTGAAGTCACATATTTGGTAAAAGTAACTAAGTCTTCCAAATGTGAGCCCTCACAATGTGTCTCAGCTGCTGCCGTGGAGTGAGATTACTGGCACACGCCTGCCATCAGTGCAACCAACTGGGACTTGCACATCAACCAAGTTATAGTGAGCAAGACTCAGACCACAGTGAGAGCCTGTTGGGACCCTGGTGCATAATGCAGAAGTTACATGCATCTTCTTGCCACCCCTGTAAGGAAGATGTATACCTGAGCGTTAATGCAGACCCCAATCCTGCCTCTCTACACATAGGGATCATGGCTAAGACAATGGGTCTTAATGGGGATGGGGGCTCTGTCCACAATGAACAGATGGCAAGAGATGGGGTGACACTTCAGACTTTTAAGGTAGGAAGCTCTACTATAGTCTCAGGAGCTAGACTGGACAAAGCTTTGGAACATGAAGGTTTTTACGCAGGAGATATGGAACTTTGCATTATTATTAGAAAACATCCCTAACTTCATCCAGCCGTTAAGTTACAGCTGTGGTTTCCAAGGGGTTTCATTTGCAGACACTCTTGCAAAACCAGCTCTGCTTCAAAATAAAATGTGAAAGACTATCGCTGCCAACATCATGAACGAAAGTCATGCCACATGAGAAAAAACAAAAAGCACGAACTATCTGAGCTGCTGTTAAAAAAAAAAAACCAAACAACCCCAAAACCCAGCTGTGAGTAACATTTTCAAAAGCCTCTATGTAGGGCAGGAGTCCTATTTTCATAAGTGACTTGTTTCCTTTGAGCCTAAATCTTACTGGAAGTCAGTAGGACTCAGACTCCCACATACTGAAGTCTCTTCTGAAAATAAGACTCAGGCTCCTAAACCACATAAGCATTTTTTTTTTCTAAATTTTAGCAGCAACCATGTCTGACAGGCCCTTCTGTGTGAATAGTCACTGCCTGTGCACCACTTTCTTTACGGACAGTATAAAAGGCAGCATCCTGGTCAGACTTCTTGTGCTATAAAGAACAACAGTAATCCTTCACCCAAGCCCCCTACTCCTTTTTTTTTTTTTTTTTTAAAGCAAATAATTTGAAAGCATCAAACATGCATATTTTTAACTGAAGCAAGAAAAGAAAAGAGGAAAATCACCTCAGGAGTTAGTCTTAGTCACTGGCAAGACTGCGAGCTGTAAAAAAGGAAGCTTCTGGGCAGGAAGCTACACATTTCAGCAGGGGCCTTTATGTACATTCTTTCAAACTCCTGAGCTAACAAAATATTAAATATGGGACCCTTTGAGTGATCCTAGTCTGCTAACCCTACCATGTGCAGATGAAGACAACATGCAGCGTTTGCAATAAATTCAGCTTTCCTTAAAGTGCCATATTTAAAGCTGCTACTTACACTACTTGCATTGCTTGTAAACTCACCAAGCTGGTATGCTTCAAGCTACATATAAGTTTATTCTGTGCTCTTCTCTCCCCCTCAAAGAATGCAGCACATATTACAGGCAACCCAAGGCCTCTCTGAGACCTTGCCTTATCCCAGGGTGAATTCAGGACAGTCACAGCTCTACACTCAAAACTCTCCCTATGTCTGAAGAAGGACTTTCGTGCCCAAAAGCTTGCAGAAAACAATTTGTTAAACCAACTGAATAGCTGGAAAAAAGACAGCACATCTACCCAAACAACTTGTCAGCCTCAAATCTAAAATTTCCAGTTGAATGTACAGACAGTTCCTTAGTGCCACTCACATAACCTGGAAGGCAATAAAAATACTAACTAGCTTGTCAAAAACACAACTTCTCTTCCCCCAGCAGGGGACAGCAGGTGTGTGTGGCTATTCTGCTTTCCCCTAACCTACTATTACATAATGTCAAGTAGCTTAAACTGGAAACAGATTTGGGGCTACAAAAGAAAAAAGGATACATAAATACATGCATACAACTCATGTGATATTTCACTCCTGCTAAATTAAAAAGATGCTGTTTAGCTTTGATCCCTATAGATAGTAACAAGAAATACATCCATGCCACAGGAAAAAAACAAAAACAAACCATGGAAGGGAAAGTGTTTCCTGCTTTGCTGGGGGTATTTCTCTCTAAGGAACTTCCTACATTTCCCATACAACCCGTTCCCATTCTGCACCGGCTTTCAGAGTTAGTTAAGTCTGGAGATGAGACGACTATTATATTAGTCTTCAGATACCTGAAAGGTGATTACAGAGAGGATGGGAGTAGGATTTTTTTCTGTGACTGGGGGGGGGCAGGACTAGGAGCAATGGCCTCAATTGAGATGGGAGACGCTCTGCTGAGAGTGGTCAAGCGTTGGAAGAAGCTGCCTGGAGAAAGAAGCAAATCTCTATCCTCGGAAATTTTCAAGAGCAAGTTAGAAGACACTTGGCCGGGATGGTTTGGTGAGTAATGGCCTTGCCTTGGGCAGGACCACACGAGGTCGGCTTAGGATCCTTACGGCTTTCATCCGCTCCCACGGCGATGCAGGTGACCCAGACACCGCAGCACAGGGGGGAAAGGCTGAAAAGTGAAAGCGGCTGGACCCCAAGCAATGGCCTGGTCCCCACTGCCCAAGTTCAGGTGCAAGATGTAAACAAACAGCCAAATAGCGAGGAGCACGCCAGGACAGGACACCAGCTCCCACATCTCAAGGAAACCCGCACGCTCCTTTTGCTCCCAGGTCACTCCAGGCACACGTCCTGGCTTGCACCAGTTGCACACGCACACAAACACACCTTGACAGCTACCCAGCAAACAACACATGCTGCCAGGGGTGTTCTCTCTCCCGGCTAGGGAGCAAACCAAGCCATCAGTCAAAGCTGCAGCCAGCAAAACATTTCCACCCCCCGCCAGGTTAGTGCCCCGTCGGCCACACGACACCCCGAGCAGGGGTGCTCGGTGCAACTGACCGGGGGGTGTGCAATGAACAAGCCCTTGTGCAACTGACGAGGGGGGGGGGGTTGCAATTGACTAGCCTTGCTTTGCAGCGGCCTGGCACCGACAAGCTCGGATCCGGGCTCCTGCCTCTCGCTGGCTTGATAAGAGGGGTTGTTTTGTGTTTGGTTTTGGTTTTTTAAAGCAAGCCCGCAGCCCTCGTCTCCCCCATAATTTTCCCCTTTAAAAGATGGCGGGCAGAGAGAGAGAGAGAGAGAGAGAGAGAGAGAGGGGAAAAAAAAATCCCTTCCGTAACGGAGATGGGCTGCGCTGCACAAACTCCAGCCTGTGCCTCTCGCGGAGCTGGGAGGGGAGAGAGGTAGGTGGGTGGGAAAAAAAAAGAAAGAAAGAAAGCAAAGCGGGGGAGGCAATAAAAGAGGCAGAGCTCAGTGCAAACATCCCCCGGAGCTGCCGCCTGGGCAGGGGAAAAGGGGAAGGAGGAGGAGAGAAGCAGCGGCCGCCCTGGAGCCGGAGCCGGAGCCGGAGCCGGAGCCCTCCAGCTGGCTTTGTTACATTGTTGCCATGCACAAAGGCTGCGGAAGCGAGGGGAGTCCCTGTTCTGGCTTGCTTTAAAAAATAATAATAATTAAAAAAATCAGCATTGGTCTTTCCCCAAAAGGGTTTTGCATTCGTGCCCCCGCCCTCCGCCCCCCCCGGCAGTCCTCCCCTCCCCTCCTGCGGGAAAGAAAAAAAAGCAACCCAAAGCATGGCCCGCTGCTCGCAACGCGCCTAACAAAGAAAGGGTAAGATGAAATAGATTACTTTGCCCCGGCGGCTCCAGCAACGTTTGCCCGATAGTCCCCTCCAGTTGCTCTTCTTTTTAGCCTCGGCAAGGCAGCATAATAGATGCGCTAAAGCGGTGGAGAGCTCATGCGCCCGGGCGCGGGGCCATGTGGGCAAGGTAGTCTTTGCAGGCGGCGCGGGACAGCACAGCCGCCACCCCCGGACTACAACTCCCAGCCTGGCCTGCGAGCTGCCTTTCTCTTCCCCCCCCCCACCTCCACTTCCACCACTCCTCCTCCCTTGGACCAGCGGGCAGGAGGGGGTTGATCCCCGGGTCAGTGTGGCATTGCAACGCGCTCCCCCGAGGCGTGGAGCCCAAGCCCGGCTTGGTTTTTGGAGGGATGGCGAGGATCTGCCTTGGCTGGGGGCTTCCCCAAAGGGTGGAGGGCACACGCAGGCTTTCCCCTCCGCTCCTCCGGCTCGCAAGTAAAGCTGGAAAGGTGCAGGCTCCCCTCGGAGCTGTCCGATGCTTTTATCCCACCCCCCTTACCTCCTGGTGATGACACGATTGCAACTTGAAACCCGTCTCCTCCAAGCTCCACGGGTCTCTTATTCTGGTTTGCATTGGCTAATGCACACTCACAGTTATTATGCAACAACCAATACAAGCCGCAACCACAAGAGCATGCAACCAATGCCAACTATTTCTAGCATGCCAGGCAAGGCAAAAAAACAAGGAAAAGAAACCAACAAACAAAACCGAACCCGTGTTATGAGCTGCACAGGTGGGTGCACTGTATCCACAAGTATCACAACCATGATAAAATGACCTAGCCATCGCACGCCCTGAAAACAGAGTTGCACTTTAATATAAACACGCCATTTAGGGGACAAAAAGTGTGAACAAGGGTTGAGCAGCATTAGAAGAATGGACAAGTGAAAAGCAAGAGAAAAAGAGCAGTAGACACTGCTGAGGAAGACCAGTGAATGCAAGCAGTCAGAGAAAGACCCAGATCTTGTTCTAACTGGAAACAGGATCCACTTGCTGTGGCTCCCAGTAAAGTGGAACCGTTCAAAAAACAAATGGATCCAAGGGAGACATCTGAATGCCAGCGTATACATGGTAGTGAAGGGATTTCTCTCTGGGCACACCAGTGGAGCCTGCCACGCCACTTTTTAGCTATAAACAGTCAAGCAACGATGCCATTTTGTCGGGCGGTTATACCCATAAGGTGGAGGCACTTTCATAGATGGAAGGGATCGCATAACATCATCTAGTGCAGTGTTTCTCAACTCATGGCACGCAACCCAAAAGAGGGTTGTAAGACTATACGAAAGGGTCACAAACAAACTTTAAAAATGGATCAAACAACTTTTAAAATGGATTATCCTTTAAAGGAGAAAAACATGAGAAACTCTTGTGTTTTTCCCCTTGCAGGCTGGCAGAGCTCCACTGCTTATTCCCCCCCCAAAATACCCCACACCCCCCCTGTCCAGAAGTCAGGGCTGGGGGGGAGGGGAGTTTCTAAAACTATTTATTGGGTCAGGACTGGCCAATGATGTTTACAAATGGGTCCTGGTACAAAAAGGCGGAGAACTAGTTATCTAGTGCAGTGGTTCTCCGCCCTTTTTGTACCAGGACCCATTTGTAAACCCAATGGCCAGTCCTGACCCAGTGCCCTCCATCCCCAAGCCCCATCCTTCCAGTGTGTGGGGCATGGCAGGGCCCCAAGCAGCCCCTTGCAGGCTGGAGATCTGCCAGCCTGCAAGGCAAAACCCACTGTTTCCCATGTTTTTCTGCTTTAAAGGAAAATCCATTTTAAAGCTTGCTCACAACCCTTTCATATAGTCCTGAAAAATGCTGATCTAGGGCAGCCTCCTGCTCATGGCAGAATCATTCCCACACTAACTCATCCTAGCTTTTCAAAGTTTCCAGGGATGGAAATCCTACCATTCCCTAAGTCACGTGTTCCAGTGCCCAATCATCTCTATAGTGAGAGAGGCTGTAAGTGGCTGTTTCATCTGAAGCAGACTTGATCAATCAAAACCCGGGGGAGTGGAAAAAAAGAGGACCTGGATAGCCCCTTAAACAGGTATCCCTTCTAATCTTGTTGCAGCCCTTCTGAGACTAAAGAGGTACAACCTGTATAATGCTGCTGGGATTGGTTTGGGGTATGACTGGTATCATAACAGATGAAAGAGTCATTTACACATGAAGCTTAAATGGCAATTAACTCAAATTAGCTCTGACTGCAACAAGGCAAAGTGTCAGTTCAGGTAATTCACAGATACTTAATATATGGGACAGTGGGTTTTGTCCATCTGTAAGGTTTAGGGTTTGCTGCCAGATAAAACACTCAAATTCAAATCAAGCCCACTGATAGATTAGTCCCTGGAACAAAGGGCATTCGAAGGGACTGAGCCACAATTAGTTTATGGAGGTATTACAGCCATGTAAGTGAATACCTGTGGGGTGATGAGAGAGGGAGTTTTAGCACATTTTCTCTCAGCTACTTCACAGGTATGTAAAGTGGGACAATGGGTTTATACTAATATCCCTGGAATAAAAGGCTCTCCCAAGGGATGCCTGTTTACAAATGAAGTTTCCTCTGCTAGCCTTCCAGGCCTTGGCTCCTGGTCATAAAATAATAAGATTGTAGAAAATTCAGGTGTGAAGGGACCTCAGGAGGTCACATCTAGTCCAACCCCCTGCTCAAAGCAGGACCAGCCCCAACTCCATCATCCCAGCCAAGGCTTTGTATAGCCAGATCATAAAAATCTCCATGGATGGACATGCTGCCACCTCCTTGGGTAACCTGTTCCAGTGCTTCACCACCATCCTAGTGAGAAAGTTTTTCCTAATATCCCACCTAAACCTCCTTTGCTGCAACTTGAAGCAGTCCTATCTCCTCTGCACCTGCAGAGAAAACGTTTTTGGCTCCAAACAGATGCGAGGTCTATCCCAAGTCTGATTTCCCCTGGGTTTGACAGGCATCACAACAGGTTGGGGACAGTCCTTGATGCATACAGCTTGAATGGGAATTAACATTTTTCCTGGGACAATTAGGTCTATCTTAGTGGGTACTTCACTAAGTACTTAAAGTGGGACAATGTACCCTGTAAGATCACAGAATAACAGGCTTTGTCCTGAGAGAAATCTGTTCTTAGCCTTTGTAATCACCCTGCAGGTATTGAAGACTATAATCAAATCCCCCTTATGGTCTTCTCTTTTCCCAACTAAGTAACCCTAGTTTTTTTCAATCTTTCTTCACAGCTCTCAATTTGCAGGCCTCTAATCACTTTTATCACTCTCCTCTGGACTCTTTCCAAATCTGTCTTGAAGCATAGGGCCTGAAACTGGACACAGCACTCCAGGTAAGGCTTCATGTGCTGCCTAGACTAAAATAATCACTTCCTTTGATTTGCAAACGGCACTCCTGTTAATACCATTCAAGGTGGTGTTGATTTTGCAGCAGTAACACACTGTTGGGTGATATTCAGCTCAGCCTATGGTGCTCTGTAACCCCTGGGTCCTTCTCTGCAGCATGTTAACAAAGTTACTCCCTGGCTCCTGCTTTCAAAGACTTCCTAAAAGAACATTGCCATCGCAACCTTTGATGAAGTTGCATCTCTTTGTACAACCCAAATCCATCCTTCTTCATGCAGATGAGCAATCAGTAACAAAAGGATAGGCAATGACCATTCCCATTTTCATCTCCTTCCTGGCTTAGATCCCAGTCCTGGAATCATATCCATTGCTCATATCACCAAACTCAGTGGGATTCCACGCTAGGAGCCCAGCACAAGTGGAGGTGTTCACAAAATTGGGGCTGTAGTCTGTTATCATCATTCATTGTTCAGTAGTCCCTCCATATATCGTATAGTATCAGAGACAGGTTACAGAACAAAATGGACCTTCAGCTGAAATTCTTACAAACAACAGGAAACAACATGAACAATATAAAACATTATATTTACTCCCATTAAATTCTGGAAGCAAGGGGGATTTTGTGCTTTGTTGTTTTTTTTTTTTTTTTTAAATAACCGAATCAACTGTACAGTTGGAAAAGTGTGTTAGGTAAACTTCGGGGCACAAAGTGCCCTTCTTCAGCAGGAAACATTCTGGCAGCAAAGAAGAAAAAAGCAACACAAAGAGGGTATATGTGCAATTGCTATGTCAGACTAGAATAATCCACTTGACAGTTTAGATTTCTAGATTTTTTAGCCTGGTAGAATTTACCAACCTAAGCACAAATAATCTCCTTTGTAGTGTAGAGATAAAGATACTCTATATGATCATGAGTTACAAATATACCTGCGCTGACTTAGCTGAATGTGGCAAGGTTGTTCCATATTGTCAACCTTTCTTGGCTTGCAAATGTTAACTATAACTGTTAGTCCAAATATGGAGGATTGCTTAATTAGGCAAGGAAATTTACATCTTTTACCTGAAAGAGAGGCAACAGAACAACTGGCCATAACATATTAATGGTCTGATTTTCATAGGCGCTGAACCTTTAAGTCCCATCGACTTAAATAGAAATTCTCGGCACCTCTGAATAGGAAGGCAATAACCAGTTTGCCCAAACTCCAAATTAATAAAGTAGGCCTTTCAGACTAAGGATTTCCAGCTTTTTCTTCATAACTTAGCAGGCTGGAAACCAAGTTAAAAACAGCCAAATGAACAACAAACTGCTGAAAAATGAAAGCTGAGCTTTTAATGGCCTTGCAAGACTTGAGGAGCAGGGACTTGGCAGACACCAGATACGGACAGCACTTCCACAAAATCATGTCTGGTGGCTGCACTGAGTGCTGCACTCTGAACTGCAACTTGAAGAGCGGCCCATTCAGAACCAAGCATCCCACAGACAACAGCATGAATTGGGTGGGAAGGGGAGAGAAGGGTCATAATGACCAAGAAAAGTTGATGGATTGTTTTTGCCAAGCCTCTACCACCCTATTGAAGTGAACTGCTGCTTCCCAGAGCATCAGTCTCATGTACTTGTCATATTTGCCATAAGGAAATAAGCTCAGCTGGCAACCTCCATGGAGAGAAGAGAACAAACTGGACAGGTAGATACAAAAAAATCACATGGTCAATGATAACCACAGAGCTCCAAGGGGCCGTGATCCCAGGAGCTGTTCTGTGCAGATAGGCCCAAACACATGCATGAAATCACTGACTTCAGTAGGGCTGTACAGAGAGCTTTTGCTCCGGATCAAAGCGTTGCCTGTTGCTTAAGTCACTTAAGCAAGCCAAACCTCACTTCAAAGCGGTAGAAGATCATAAGCATCTCATTGTGAATTTACTGATCATGCAGTCCTAGCATAGAGTTACCCGTCATGAGTCTTGCTACTGGTCTGTTTAGCGTGAGATATGCTTCCTCCAATAGTGATCCTAATCTGCTTTTAAGCAGAGAAGGGTCTTGCAGCTAAAGGGCTGGGAAGGTGTGAAGAACTGGCTTCTAATCTTTGCTTTGCTACAGCCTTCCTGTATTACCTTAGCAAATCAATTAATTTCTGTCCCTCAGTTCCACACCTGTACTGGGGAGATAAAATGTGTGGCCTGAGAATTGGGTAGATGGAGCATTAAAGGTGACAGCTACTGCTTGTACATGCCTTGATGCTGTTTGCCATTAGCTCCTGGAAAAGCAGGAAATACGGAGTTCAGGAAAACACCACCTGTATTCTCCACCCTGCCTGGCTCAAAAGATGCCCCATCCATCCCTCCAGACAATAAGGGGCCCCAAAAGAACACAGCAGGTGGCTACTATTGAGAAACAACCAGGCTGTCTCCCCCTGCCAGTGCCTGACCCCTCTACACAAGTGTTGCCATAAGACTCCTTTTACAGGGACAGCATGAAGTTTTAGGATGCCTTGAACAACAGCTTGGCGTTACAGAAGCTGGATTAATCCAACAAGCAAAAACGGTCCTAACATAGCTGGTGTCTGACAAGGCAGCATAGGCTGTAAGTCAGGACAAAATTCATCAAAATTATTATTTGCTAGATGTGCAACTCTGCACAGAAAGCCATCCGAAGGCCCTGGTGACTATCATCTTAAAACACACAAGTCACTCACTTGCCTACCTCCACCTGTCAACTTGTTTCTTGATAAACATAGTTGCAGCCTTGCAGAAAAGGCTGTTTCCAGGTATAACTTAAGACCTGGCCTTCATGAGAAAGCTGCGCACGCTCAGAATAAATATTGGCCTTTGAGTCTACCTGCTCCGAGAAGTCTTGACTGCTATTTCTTCCTGTCACATGCAAGAAGGCAAGAGGAGGAGAAACCCCCACAACATTCAACAGCTTTTTTTATTATTATTATTTTCATTCACAAAGCTCCAACCATTCTGGTTTCAACAAAAGCATTCTGATTAGCCTCTGTGGTTCCTTTTAGTCTTACCTTTAGTTACCCAATTAAGCCCTCCTTAATTACACACCTGCGGTGTATTTATTCTTCCACACACCACTATAGCTTTTAACCCCTTGCATCCTTCCAGACAGTTTGCTTATGCACTGCCCTTAGAAAAGCTATTCTACCTGTGCAAAGGACAGTGTGTTGGGCAGTTTACGACTGGTCAGCACTCAGGGTCCGTACTAAATGAATTTACAATCTGTAAAGAGAAACAAAAAAACCATACCTGGTTTTAGATCAGTGCAAAACAAAGTATATACAGCTACACTCAGACCACTGAAATAACACGATAGGAACAGAGGGTCTGTAGGACTGGATCAGGCCTACAGTCTGTGTGGCCTGGCATCTTGTCTTATGCAGTGTTGGATGCTTCAGAGAAAGTAACAGGCATCTCCGCAGTAGGCAGATGGGGCGCAAAGGTCTGATCCTAACCCCTGATGTCTAGAAGATAGGAATCCAGGAGCCAGGTCTAGTCATGCCCTTGTGACTAACCTGCCAAGAAAGCTTCAGCAAGTCTCGTCATCAAGCTCTCCCATCCACAAAACCTCAGCCTTCAGGACCTGTGAACTCTGTGGAGCGTTGTGCACCGAGGACCCAGGGCAGACCCTATTACCTTGGCTCCCATGCATGGCACAAGACGTTATTGTATGCAGTAATTGGGGAACTTATTCAGCTGAAGTCAAGTACAGGGGAAAAAAAGTGACCAACAATGAAGCTGAGATATGCTGCATAGGGAGTGAGTCAGGTAATGAGGAGGAACTCAATAGGCAGAAATTGTATTCAAGGGATAAATGCTTGGTGTCGCAACACTGAGTAGCATTACCTACGTAAGTATGATCTCTCAGGTTGGTAAGGGTTACTTGTCTGGGGATGGCTGACTAGATCAGCAGCAAAGTCTGAAAACAGGTAATTATAGTGTACGTTTCTATAGCGCGTGTCATCTGAGGATTTCAAAGCACTATAATAATCAGCTTGAGAATTTTCTGAGGCACATGAATATGACTGTTCCCATTTTACAGCTAGTAAAGTTGAGGCAAAGAGAAGTTAAGGTGACCCAGAGAATCAGGGGCATAACCAGGAGGAGGACCCCGATGTTCTGGCTCACATCCCCCAAGCTGAAACCATTCAACCATGCTACCCTTACCTTTCTGTAGTAGTCTCTGTGATGAAGGGCAGGAGGAAATGGAGCTCCCTGAACAGGCTTCTAACAGGCTCTGTTAAATGAGAGAGCAGGAAGGAATCAGAGTTACTGAAGCCCCTAAGAGAGCATTACAAACTAACCTCCTAATCGTTAATCTGGACCCACACAGAGCATCAAGGTCGCAGGGCAGTATGGGGAACATAGTGGAAGCAGGTGGAGAGGGATAAAAGTCAGATTCTCTCTCTCTCAGAGCCTTGATCAGAGTTGAAGCTTTCAGCTGCCCCTGTCATGCCAACAGTACAGGAGGAAAATTATTCAGTGCTGGCAGGGGCAGAGAAGAAAAGAATAGTGTTTTCTTGCTTAACTTTTCAGGCTTTGCAAAAGGCACCTTGCTAAAGGTTTCCCTGTTTGTTGCTTCTTCCACATACCTTCCGTGGCTGCGGCAGGGGAGCTAGCTGTGCCGGACACAGGGTTATGCACAAGGGAATATTTTACAGGCGTGCAACAGCTGTTGCTCGCCCTGGAAGAATCCATTTGGGAAGCAGGAATGTGAGCAGAAGGTGCAGCCAGGAGGAGGGAGTCGAAGGAGTCTTTCTCCCTTGCTAAATATCTCCTCTAAGCTCCCCCTGGTGCTCTGCTCTACCTATTGCATTCACACACTAACACTTCATTCAAGGGCATTAAATGCAATCCAGTTTTGCGAGCGTGGCTGAGCCTCAGGTTCTGCCCTGTAAGGTGCTGATGGGTCTGACTCAGCCAAGCCCTCCACTTTAATTCAATGAGATTCCTTTTCCAGTTCAAGATGACAACACAAATTACCAAAGCAGCAAAAGGGAGCTAGCGTTTACTCCTGCTAATGAATGTGTGCAGGATCCAGCCTTCCAGATGCCTGTAATAACTGGGAGCCAAGACAGTCACCAGCTCCCTACTGCTCCGCCTGTCCCCTGTCTCCTCCCAAGGTGGTTTGGCTGGTTTTTATTAATGAATCCTAATCACTTTCTAATGCGTGGATGCTTAGTTCATAAGGCTCCTGGTTTGAGGTTCTGCACCTCTAGCCCATTTTTCTTTTGACTGCAAGACTATTCTTGTGTTGGAGTGACATTTCCCCTGCTCTATTTTATTTCTTGTACAGCTGAGAAAATAGGAGACACCGTGGGAGACTAAAGCCTCAATTGTGTAATGAGCTCCTCTTTTGGGGAAGAGCTGTTTTTATCACAGCTGCAAACCAAGACCCATTAGGGAAGTCAGAGTTGTTGGTGGGATTAGACTTGAGAAACTGCTGGATTTTAATCGTGTGCCGGGACCCCAAGTCTCTTCTGAAAACATGCATCGTTCCATCAAGA
Organism: Caiman crocodilus; assembly: GCA_030014935.1. Classification (NCBI taxonomy): domain Eukaryota; kingdom Metazoa; phylum Chordata; order Crocodylia; family Alligatoridae; genus Caiman; species Caiman crocodilus. Next base: position 20,514,941 of record JAGPOW010003310.1, read on the forward strand.
GTCTAGCCTGTCGGTCTGGAGACCATAGTCCTATAAAGAGTTTATGGGGAAACCCTGTGTGCAGAACCAGGGGCAAAAATCAACCCAATCCTGCTTCCTTACTAGTGGTCGTGTGTGCTCCTTTCCTAAGAGGGAAGGTTGGGAGCAAGGTAAGCAGGTGTCAGCTATGGATTTATACTGGGGGAGGTCTAGAAAAGTTGCAATGTCTGTTTGCTTTCGATCCAAGAAAGAGTGTGTTAATACCATGTATGTGTGGTTTAGGAAAACCATAGCCACACTGTCAGGAATAACAGAGAATATGCAATCTGCCGTGGATCAAATGCTTTTTAAAAAAAGCACGGCAAGTACAGTAGGTCTAACATGCTAAGTTTCATCACTAATTTCTTTTCCCTCCATTTCTGAGGATTACGCACATTTCTGATTGCTAATTTGGCCTGTTACATGTTCTTCTCTTTTTTGCACTACCACAGAATGAAACTAATAAAGGCTTTCATTCTTCCAGGGGTGTAGGTTGTAGCCGTGGTGGTCTTAGGACATAGGCAGACAAGGTTCCTTGGGTATTTTCCAACTATTTGGGTTGGTCTAATAAAAGGTATCAGATTCACCCAAGGAACCTTGTCTGCCTTCGTTCTTCCAGCGCCTATACAAGCATATGATTTCATAGCATTTCGTTGCATTTCCTTATTGCTCACTATTGTAAATGTAAGTACCCACCTAAGCGTTAGTTTGCAGAATGGGGACCACAAGTGAGCCAAGATCCACTGAAGTCAGTCACTGAAGATTTGGATCAGACGTGCAGGACTCCATACCAAAATCCCCCTTCACATCAGTGACATCAGGACAAAGACCTGAGGCCCCAGTTTAGCATGGTACTTATTTATTTTAAATACCTTTACTATTTAATAATTGTAGGATTGCACTTGTTTATGGCCATAGGTGTCTTGACTGAATTCATTATGCAGTGAGATCCCATCAGCACTTGAATACAACTGCATCCAGCCACCTACAGTAGTGCATCCTTCCCAATGCTGCTATAGGAGACAGTGCCAGCAAAAATCCCCCTAACTATAGTCCTTTGCAGCATGCAAGGAGGCCAAAAAGCATGGACTATCAAGGAGTGGCACCAATGCCAGGATCAGGAAATCTCCATAATCATCCCCTGCCAGTCACCTCCCCTTCGATGATAATGGGGATCCAGCTTTAATATCCTTCCTGGCTCCAACTGGGTAGTATGGCTGGGGAAAAGAGAGAGCTCCGCATCTGTGACTCATTGATATTACCCAGAGACCCATGCACAATTATGGCAGATCCTGGGGCAGTGGCATGTCCCTGCTTCGTAACAGAGCTGCTGTTTTCTGCATCAGCTCCAGTCTCCAAATGCATAGGCATAAATTCAGGGCCTGAAGAGTCCTACCAAAAAAAACGGTGCTCAAAGTCAGGCAAGAGCCTTGCACGAATGCATTGGGCCTATAATAGTGAAAGAATAGGAACACAATATTTAAAAAAGGCCGATAGCATCTCCAGGGGTTGAATGCCATTAAAATACTTGCTCCTGGTTAAGTACTTTGAGATCTTCAGGTCCTGGAGAAATGGTAATAAATGTGATCATCCAAGATCATTGGAAGTGACTGAAGAAAGCCCTGATACAAGGCAATGAGTGTAACAAACTACACTGTTCATGCCAAGGACAAATTGAACCAAGATATATATCGTTTGAACGTGATGCATTTTGGTCAAGAAAGAGAGAAAGAGACCAGCACCGCTACAATAAGCCCTTAGGCAAAGCCTGCCTGGGGTATAAAAAAAAGGAGAACTTAACTGGGTCTGTCCCTGGAGAACACGCAGCTTTTCTAACTGTTTCTGATCTTCAACAGCTTCCCCTCTGCATTAGGATTACAGGGTTTAATTCTTCAAATTCCTGCTCAGGGTTTAATTCTTCAAATTTCCTCAGCAGGCAAGAAAATCCCCCTTTCGTCTCCCAGCACCAGGGATTTTCCATTCCCAACTGCCACTGGAATTTCTGGCGTCGCGAAGATCTCTCTTTGTTCAGGGCCCAGCGACTGTCACATGCTTTTTGCTTTTCTTCTCCGTTAAACAAAAACAGCTCGTTGCAAATTTTGGGTCGTCTTCGGCTGCGCTGCAGGAAGATACGGCTTTTCAGGATAGCGCTTAGGTGCGCACTTAAGTGAATCGGTCTTAACCCCGGGCTCAAAATGACGGGCTTCTCTGCTTGGGATTGCGTGTGCGGTGCACGCTGCGTCTCGAGATGCACGTTTCAAGGCGCTGTCAAACTTCATGCCATTTGTGTGGTTTGGAAGTTGGACAGATTTCTTTCTTCTGAACGCAGGGTTGAGGCTGCAGCCGTTTCATCTTGGCTGTCTTGCACAAGGGCACAGTAGGGTTTCCGTAACACTGTCAACAGTGGTGCCACGTGTGCAGATTGTGCCTTCTCGCAGGCCTTATTCTGAACTGCCTTTTGAGACTCAATAAAGATGGCTATCCCACACAGACAGTGGAGCAGGAGGTATTACGCACACCAGCGGATGCTGTTCTTCCTAAGGGGCAGCATCGTTTAGGGGGAAAACAGCATTGTGTTTGTCACCGGGGATTAAATCGTGTACGTCCAGCCCCAAACGCTCAGCTTCCTCGCCACCTGAACTCCCTCTTTCATACAGCAGCAGACATCAACTTCCAAATCCATACGTCGCTGTCCGGTTTTATCGCCCAACGCGCGGCTTCCTCCTGTCCCTTTGCAAAGTTTGCAGCTTTCGACGAAGCGCTGTGCTGTCTGTCGAGCGCCGCCTTCGCGCAGGACCTGGCCGCCCACAATGCTCGTCATGCAGAGCGCTGTTTCGACGCGTCCGTCTCCAGATCTCAGCCCGTTCAGCGTGACCTGCGCTTCTCTGTCAAGGCCGTGCCCAGTGAGGGACTCGTCTGGCCGCGGTGCAGAAGGACCAGGTCTGGTGCTTCCCAGCGGTTGACCCATAGGTTTGGTGTAGCGTCCCCAAACTCTTCCAGGAGCTTGTGGGCTTTGTGCATAAATGATTTATGACTTCTAAGCCTCCTCTACATGGGTTTTTAGTTAACGGTTGATGAGGCAGATGGTTTTCATTTGAAACAAGCCGTCAGGGGGACACGGAAGATCATTGCTAAAGAAGGCCAGAGTGGGCTGTAGGAGGCCAGCGCCGTCGCCAGATGCAAACGGGACCCAGTTGAGCAACGGTTCGGACTGGGCAGGTGCATTTTGCACGCCTGGTTACAGTCATGGGAACACGTCTGGCGACTCCCGGCCTCTTAGCGATGCACAGGCCGGATCCAGCAAGGCCCAGGGCAGCACGTGCAGGCCCCACAGCTTGCCGCGAGGCGGGGTCCGCCGAGGCCTGTCCTCCCCGGGCTCGGCGGCTGCCCGTTCTGCTCAGGCCAGGCCCGTGCCAGGCGCCAGCCGGGGAAGAGGTATCCTCAGGACGCAGGCGGGCCGGGCCCCGCGCAAGCCTGGAGGTGGGAGTGCGGGCGCGCGGTTGTGCGGCGCGAACTGTGTAATGGGTTTTTAGTGTGGCTTGAGCTGCCACGTGAACCGCACGGGTCACATGGCAGTGTGGGAGGTGGAGTTTATATCTATGCGTCCATCTCTATCGATAGCTATATATCTATATCTAGCTATATGTCTCTCACTATCGATTCACAGGTATGTATTTATAGACCTATATCTATCACTATATAGTTATCTATCGCTCTATAGCTAGACAGATATGTCTGTTTCTCTATCTAGACCAGCCTGTCGATCTATCTATCTATAAAAATACATATTTTTGCGAAAGGAGAAGTGAACCCCCTGCCCAGCCTCAGTGGGAGCCACTTTCCTGCCCCACCGGTCCCTGAGGGGCTCATGGGGGAGCCCGGCTGCCCTCTATGCGAGCACATCTGGGGCTGCCACTCCCTCCCGCCCCTGCGAGGGGAAGGGACGAGGACGAGGAGGAGGAGGAGGAGTGAAAAAAAAAAAAGGAAAGAAAAAAAAAGAAGCGCCTGTCTCTTTAAGGCGTTGCCGGCGCGCTTGCCTTTTCTGTCCCTTCCCCCGCGCCGTCCGCGGCCGGCAGCGAGCGGCATTGTGCGGCCCCCCGCGCTCCGCACTGCGCAGGCGCCGCCTCCCCTTCCCCTCCCCCGCCTGGCGGCCGCGAGAGCCGCCGCGCCCCCCCCGGCCCCGCGCCCCCCCCTCCCCCACCGGTGAGTGTCGTGTGTGCTCCCCCCTCCCCCCTTTCGCGTGTCCTCCGTCCCGCGCCGCGCGCGGGGGCGGGGGAAGAGCCCGGGCCCGGCGAGGGAGGCGACGTGTCCTCGTGGGAGCCGCCGTCCGGGCGGTTGGGGGCCTGTTTTGACCCTTTGACTCCCGCCCTCCCCGTCGGGTTGGGGGGGGTGTTGTAATTCCCCCCGCGGGGAGTGCGGGTGGCTCCAGCCGGGCCCAAGGGGCCGTGCCCACGTGCCGGCACGGCGCCGAGACGCGCCGCACAGGCGGCACCTGGGTCGGACCCCCCCCCCGCACGGACCCTCACTGCGACCCATCAACACGTCTGTTATCCGGTGTGGCATGAGACAGACACGTGTGTGTTGGGTGGGGAGGGTGAGCTGGAAATGGCGGGGGCTGGAGGTTGGGTTGAAAAATGAATGTGCTGGGGGGGACTGGAGGAGGTATGGTTTTGGGCTGGGGGGGACTGGAGCAGGTATGGTTTTGGACAGGGGGACTGGAGGAGGTTTTTTACTGGAGGGGCTGGAGGAGGTATGGTTTTGGGCTGGGGGGGCTGGAGGAGGTATGGTTTTGGGCTGGGTGGGGGCTGGAGGAGGTTTTTTACTGGAGAGGCTAGAGGAGGTATGGTTTTGGGCTGGGGGGGACTGGAGGAGGTATGGTTTTGCGTTGGGTGGGGGCTGGAGGAGGTTGGTTTTGGGCTGGGGGGCTGGAGGAGGTTTTTTACTGGAAAGGTTAGAGGAGGTATGGTTTTGCGCTGGATGGGGGCTGGAG
>JAGPOW010003310.1:20528684-20574946 GCA_030014935.1 Caiman crocodilus
AAATCCTAGCCACCCTAACTGTGAAGTAGTGCCTCCTAATGTCCAACCTAAACCTGCTTTCCAGTAACTTGTGACCATTGGTCCTAGTTACCCCTGGTGATGCCTGGGAAAAAAGAGCCTGCCCCATTTCCTGCTGATCTCCCCTCAGCAGCTAATAGGCAGCCACCAGGTCCCCCCTCAGCCTCCGTTTACTGAGGCTGAACAGGTTCAGGTCCCTTCAGATGCAATGTCTTGCCCTTGGGGCTCAGATAGTTTTGCTTTAAATATGTGTGAATGCAGCTCTGTTTTTTTCCCTTTGCCCAAAACTACAGGTGCATTTTAATCGTGATGGGTCCCTTATAGTGTCAAGTAGCTATGATGGCCTCTGGTAAGTGATTATTTCTTTAGTAAGTTTTATGTAAGAAGCTGAGAAGGCTATTGCAGATAAGTAAAACTAAAATAATAATAAAAACTGCCTTATGCTTCTATGCTGCATTTCAAATTAAAATGTAGGCTTTTAAGTTGTTGAGAGCAGCTTTTTCATAAGCTACAGTGAAGACTTGTTTTTTTTTTTAATCTTTTTATTAAAGTCGAATCTGGGATACAGCATCGGGCCAGTGCTTGAAAACACTGATTGGTAAGTAGAGAGACTTTTCTTGTCTGTCTGTGCTTAGTTTTTCTGCTATGTAACTTTGCATATGAAATACCTTTTATATAGGAATATGCAACAGCAGTGAAGTTAACTAAGGGCAGGAAGGGGTTTGTAAGCTTTGCTTTCCATATCTTGCTGTATTTATGCACTGTCATCCTAACTGTTGATGTAAAGGGAAATACCTTCTCTCATTCTCTCTTTTATACTAGAAAAACTGTTTAGGTTTGGTATGTTGCACTGCATGTGTTGAGACTCAGTCTGGTACCTGTAAACCATGGTTCTCCACCAGTCAATGTAATATTATGTCTTTTGGTGCAACTGTTCACAAGTCCTGTGGGAAATCCTTATTTTACTCTAGCTGACATGATTGATGGAAACTCACATGTCCCATGCAACAGAGAAGTGTGTCTTTATGACAGTGGGAGAATACTGTTTTCTCCAAGACCTGGTCACTGGTTACAGAACAGCACGTGTGAATGATTTCTTTCTTTAGCTGTACAGCTTGAATGCTTCATGCCGTGGAAGCTGCGTCTCCAGTGTTCCTGTGAAGTGACATTAGCAAATTGATTTTCTAGTGTTGAAAATAGCCTTCTAATATAAAGGCTCCTGAAATTCCTAGCCACTTCTGTATTAACATTCTTAAGGAGCTGGAGACAGAAGGTTGGGTTACAATGGATTAAATATTCAGAATCCTCTTCCTGAACTATTTGTCCCTACCACTTTTCTGCCAACTGCCTGAAGTCCCAAGTGGTGGATGAAAAAAATATATCCAAGCTTGAAGTTGCTGCTTTTTTTTCCTGTAACCTAGTTTAGATGAGTACAATTGCAAGGAATGCTCTATCGCTGAGAATGCATAACACATTTTTATTTTCAACGCAGATGATGATAACCCTCCTGTGTCTTTTGTGAAATTCTCTCCAAATGGCAAATACATTCTAGCAGCAACTTTGGACAAGTAGGTGGTTTTCAAACGTGTTCATCAGCTTAGGGTGAAACCTTATTATTCTGCTGTTTGTAATGTTGTGTGATGCTGATGGGTAAATTCCTACCTGCTGTCAAGTAGATATTACCAGTTTCATTTTGCAGTTGGGCTTGCTTGGTGGCAGAGGCAGAACTTGATGCTGTTGTAGGGCTTGGCACCGTACACAGTACCTCTGTGTACTTTCATTCCTGTGCAAAACTTACTATGAAGGAGCCCCTGCATGAATCCAGTGGTTCTTTTTGTTGTAGCATAGAGGCGAGGAGAACCTCTCTTAAAAGTCTGCAATTGTATAAATAGCTGTGAGTATAAAGTGCAAGAGCCATGCAGGTGGATGGCTCCTGTTGAGCGTTCGCCAGCTGGAGCAGTTTCAGTGCCACTGCTAGCGAGTGCTCAGCCTCTGTCCTCTCTACCCATGTGTATTCATTGCCGCTGCTGTAACAAGACACTCCTGTCCCTAGGTGAACAGGCTGGTGACAAGCTGGTTATCTGTGAATACGAGGCATTACTTGACTGACTATCCCCTTTTTCAGACTGAGTGAAGATAAAAGAAAAACCTTCAACGAAGCTGACTTGGGGCTTATATTATAATCCTTTTCAAAATATGGATCAGCAGCATGGCCTTTATTTTTGAACGTGAGTGAGGGTTTCTCTCCTTTTGTGTGAGAGACGGAGACAGATCCCTGCCTGAAACCTGTGACTGACATCTTGCAGCATCTGGATTCTGCTTGGATGCTCTCTCTTGCCCAGTTTCATAGTTGCTAGGGGCAGGAGGGACCTGAATAGATCATCTAGCCTGACCCTCTGCCACAGGCAGGAATGAATGCTGGGTTCACAAGACCCCACACAGGTGATCATCAGCCTCCTCTTGAATTTGCCCAAGGTAGGGGCAAGGACCACTTCCTTGGGAAGTTGGTTCCAGAGTCTTTGACCTGGGATAAATGTGAACTGCAAACTGAGGTCTCTGCATTACTAATCCCTTCACCTATCTAGATGCAGAGCTGTACTTTAAAAGCAGTGATGGGCAATGCATTATGGCCTTTACAGACCGTGACACAGAAGTGAATATAAAAAGGGCAGGAGAAGGGATGTGGGGCTGCAGAGCCCTCCGTGATTCTGGTTTGCTTTCCCATTGTACAAAAGACTACAAGAAGCAGCTGACTTTTGGATGCATCCACAGTTAAGAGTTTCCAGCCAGTGTCTTTGCACGCCTTGAGTTGTCTGTCACACCCTTTAAGATGAAGGATACCAGCAGGAAAAATGGATTTTAAAAATTTTGCTCTGTTTCCTCACCCCATGCAGAAGTCTATGAATGACAAGTAAATAAAACCTTGTATTTGTTGAGTGAGCTGAAATCCTGCCTTCCAAAATCAGACTAACATAGTCAGATGGGGACCTCTTCTGGTACAGAGAAGCCTTTATGTACTAAGAGATTCATATTGGGGGATGAAGCAGCCTAAAGTCTTTTTCTTTTTCCTTTTATTCTTTAGCACTCTAAAACTTTGGGACTACAGCAAAGGAAAGGTAAATATAACTGTGTCTTTTGCTATTGAAAACCTAGCTGGGTTGGTAGCAGATTCTGGGTGGTTACACAAAGTTAAGCATTTCCCCTCTACTTTATTCCGTATAATTATGGTCAGTAATTGCTAGATGCCCTGTTGTCTAGTGGCAGACTTAAGATATTTAAAAGTTCCCTTTACGTTATGGCCCAGTCCTGAGATGTACACGTTTTAACTTTGTTTCCTGTACTGTTTAAGTGCTGTTGCCCTTTCTTTCTCTGTAGGGAAGTGACAAATTGGACCTCTTTTTCTTAGCACTGCAATTGTTTAAACGTTCGAGGGCAGAGATGCCCTCTGCATCCTTTGGCCAAGTTGGTAGGATAGGGAGCACACAGACATATTTAGGCTGCCCTGCAAAGAAAGTTTGTCCTTGAGTGCTAGATATCTCTTTTCCCAGCTGCACTTAACAGTTTTGCTTTATGGCCCTTTATTTTCAGTGCCTGAAGACATACACAGGTCACAAGAATGAGAAATACTGCATATTTGCAAACTTCTCTGTTACTGGTGGCAAGGTCAGTATTTTTGCAGCTTGTTTCTTATGATGTGTGCTTCTCAGGTTTTCTCCGTCACAGCGGGAGATGAGATGTAAGCCTCCATTGCTTTCTAACTCAAGAAACAAAAAATACAAAAACTTGTTTTCTTTTCTGGCCTAAACTAGTGGGTGGGGGTGGAACCTCTCAGTAACTCAAATGATAGAAGTAATGTGACAACCATGGAAAGGATTATAACACAACCTTCAATAACTATTCCTTTTTTTCCCCCCTTCCACCCCCTGCTCAGTGGATTGTATCTGGTTCAGAGGACAACCTGGTTTATATCTGGAACCTCCAGACAAAAGAGATTGTACAGAAATTACAAGGGCACACAGGTATGAAACATGTTTTCGTTTCCTTTTTACTAGTGATAAAACACTTCCAAATAAATAACGAGCACAACTGAGTTTCAAGACAGTTTGGTGATGTACACAAGAATCACTGGGCTTCCCCCCCCCCCCCCCGGGTCTTCCTTTTCTTTAAGGTAAACTTCAGACTGGTCTCATTGTTCAAACTCTCAAAAGATGGCTCAGCGTGAGACATTATTAGGATTCTTAGTGGGTTTTTCTTAATATTTGGGCATTTTTAGGGGGGAGAGAGTGGTTTGTTTTAAGGGTATAAATGGAGTCATTCTGATTACCCGGAATCGATTGTAAGGAAACTGGCCCAAATACTTTTAAAGTGTCTAGAGATACTGAGTGCCTCAAGCCAAGCCACTTTTTGAATATCTCAGCCAGCAACTTCTCCCAAATTACCACCCCCAAGGAGTTCCAGATGCGCATGCCACAATGCTAATGCGAATACTGCTGAGGAATACCCACCTTAAGTACTGCCTTGGTGAATTTATTTTCAGTGCAGTAGGTGGGAACCCAGTTGTATGTAACGGGGTACCTAGTACATCCATGCCCCCAGTGCAGCGAGCGAGTGAGCCCCATTGGATATGCCTGCTCAGTTAATTCTCTCAGTGTGCTCTCACTAGTGCGCAGTAATTACTGGGCCATGAAGAACAAAGTTCTGGGAAAAATTATGACTATTAAACTCCTCCTTGAGAACCTGCTGTAAAAAACCATACCAACTCGGCTGGGGTTGTATGTGAAGACGGGGCAGCAAGACGGTCCCTGTCAAGGGCTGGAAATGCCTGCTGCAGACTAGCGTGAATTGTTTTCTCACTGATGGTGTTGGTGTGTCTCTCTCTACTTAGACGTTGTGATCTCCACAGCCTGCCACCCCACAGAAAACATAATCGCATCAGCGGCACTAGAAAACGACAAAACAATTAAACTGTGGAAGAGTGACTGTTAAACGTTTTCGATATCACTTTAGAGACTGTCGGCAAAATTTTGTTTTTAAAAAAAAAAAGAAAAGAAATGGAAAAAAAAATAATAACCCCACTCAACGAGAGTAAAAACCCCAGTTTGGCAGAAAGCCTGAAGAATATTTGCGAGAGTGGTTTCTGTTAGTCTCGGTCCAAAGAAAACATCTTTAGCGTCTTGCTAGAACGGGGCAGCGCGGTGGAAAAAGATGCAGCGTCTCCTTTCCTTGCCTGGTCGCTTGGCAGACTTGGATCGTTCCGAGATGGCGCTAGAAGTGTCAGCCTTGTATTGGACGCCCCAAAGATATACTGTACTGTGTGGTAGCATTATTCCTTTGGTCTCTCGGTGCTGCTTAAGGAAATGCTGCCAGTCTGTTTTGTAACAGTAAGTTAAGTTGTGAGCCTAGAAATACATGGAATTTTTTTTTCAATGTCTAATTTTTTAATTTGTTTTGCAGGAGAGTAGGTTCTCGTCTCTCGGACGTTTCTTTTCAATGTTTTCAATAGGGGTACTGCGTCTTGGACGATGCTTCATTTCAAACATGCAGCTCAAATTTTGTGACCAAATAATAAAAACCATGCAGTTTCAGATCTTCCCCTTTCTGCCCCTGACTTCAGACTCCTGTGACAAATCTCTCCTCTTACTTCTGTATAGTTGCTTACCTCTTGTTCTGTGTGTTTAATAGAAGCTGTTATAGAGCAAAGTTACAGCTCTTCTGTTAACCATTAAAATGATTCCTGCTTGTAGTTGTTCTCGGTATATTTTAACTTTTTTTTCCTCCTCTTGGGGAAAAAAAGAAAAAGTTGACAGAACAGTGTAAAATTTATTTCAATGTAAAAAAAAAAAAAAAGAAAAAAAGAAAAAAAAAGAAATGATTTTGTATCTTGGAAATTCCTCGTATAGAACTGTATTGCTAATGGCATGACTCTGTATCTATTTCAGCGTCGGTATTTCTTCCCCTTTTTGTCACACTAGTGTGGTATTTACACATCGAAGCCAGTACCATATGCCATAATAAAGAGGTGGGATTTTATGTGTATGTTGGTGGTTTAAGATTTGCACTGTTGTGAAGTGTTCAATTGTTTCAGCTCCTAGGCTTACTTGCAGGAAGCGTCCTTTCTCCTTCTCTAACTTCACAAGATCGTTGAGCAAATCCTCGTCAAGCAGGGCCTGGAGTCTGTCTCGGGCGAGGGATGATGAGCATCCATCCTTCTAGGCAAGGTTCACAGGAAGATGAAATCCACGTCAGAGAGTCCTCCAAGTTGGTGCGACACGGCTCTACTCAGAGGCTAGTCTCTTCCCGAAGGTGAAAGCACTTCCACTGCTCCTGCTGCCTGGTTGGGATGCGGTAGGGAGCGGACATCTCTACTAATAAAAAAATATTATGGGGTACTGTACCGCTAAAGCTTTCTTGCTGTGGCTACTCCTGGCATTGTGCTCTGAAGCAGCCTAATGTGATGAGCTGGGTTGGGGGGAAACAGTCCTGCTAGCTACACTTACACCGCCTGGGTCAGTAGGAGGCCTCGATGTAACATTAGGTAGGAGTTAGGCTTCTTTATCTATCACCAGTTTGCTATAAGGACTTATAGCTACGAGTTCAGCTCAGACCACGTCTGATAGAAGTGACACCATAAAGTGCAACTGGAATCAGCAACTCCAAACACGCCACCTCATCTACTTGTGTCCCTTCCCCTCTTTCCTTACCAAGGATCCTACAGCAGTGCATGGTAAGAATGGCTTGATCTTGGGGATTTTGCAAGCGCGTGAATGACAGTAGAGGTGAGCCGTGCTTTGTAAGCCCTGGCGCACAGCACCGTGTTCGTTGGGTGATGCAGGAGCGCTTGAACCTTGAGGGTATGTGCTGCAGCCAGTGTGTACTCTGCAAATTACTTGGCTTGTGTGCTGCATGAATGACTTAAGCTGAGAAAGGAAAAAGGAATAAATTGCCCTTCCCTCGATGTATTTGCTCAACCAGGGGTCAGCTGTTCTTTCATAGAGTAGCTAGACGGGCTAAACCTTTACAAGCAAGCAATTAATCTAATGGGTTTGTGAGCCCGGACACCACAAGAAAATGAATGGTCTGACATTTTCAATGCCAAACAGCAAGCAAATTGCTGGCGGAGGGGTTGGTACGAGGGTGTTAGGTTTCGGGGGGCGGCGGGGTGGGGCTCTGTATTCTTCATTGCTGACAGGCAAAGCTGCTTTTCCCCTGTGGCTAAAACATCAAGGGAAGCAGTGGCCTCAGCTGAAGTTCTCCTCCTCCCACCTTTTGTACAGCAGGTTGTCCATCTGATGCCGCCTGAGTACTTTGGGAGTCCTTTTGGACTGTGGGCCCAAGGGGAAGACAATGTGGCAAAGCGCCGGGGCAAGATGTTGATGCAGCCACCCATTCTGAAAGCAGGGGCATTAGCACAGGCACTCCAAGTTGTGCCCTTTTAAATACACGGCCATGGTTTCTGGGACGGAACAGCTTTCCCAGTAAAGGGTCTGCGCTGTGTCATCCAAGCCTGCAGGGAACGAGCAAGAACTCTTGTCTTGGGTACTGGTACGGTCCCTACTACTGTAGTGTCTGAACACCTGGTTTTCATGCATTTGTGTTTGCACCACTGCTGAGAAGCGAAGCAGTGCTATTATTCCCATTTTACAGGTAGGAAATGGAGGCACAGAGCAGGCAAGAGATGTGCTGAGGTTACCCAGGAGGGCTGGAAGGGGTGGTGCAATAAACCTGTGCCTCGCTTCTAGTCCTTGAGCCCCGGGCCGGGCTCCTGAGAGACTTGTTTGATCTTCAACCACGCAGGCGGTGTGCTGGAGGTTTTAGATGGCAATTAGCTCTGAATTCAAGCTGAAATGGTTCTCCGCTCCTTAACAGAAGTAGTTCTATTACCACCATGTTGCAAGGTCCTATTCATGTGGTATACGCACAAATATTGTCTGGTTTCTCTTCTGAATGCTCTCAATTTTCGGTCACCCTTTGCCAGCAAGACTGTTTCTTTGGTCTCGATACGAAATAAACTCAGCTTTTGCCAGGCTGCCTCCCGGTGTGTTTTGCCGCAGCCGACAGTCCCGCGCTGCAGTGTAGCAGGACTGGCTGGGATGAGACCGTGGGTGCTTTGAGCCGGGGGCAAGGACCAGAGCAGCAGTTTTCAAGCTGTGGGCCAGACCCCTGGGGCGGGGGAGCTGCAGACTCTATCCAAGGAGTCCATGAAAGACGACTATGATCAATCAAAAGGATGCGAATACCCACGCTTGCTATTCGAAGGGGGCCGCAGCTCCATTCAAGATTTTTTTTTTAGGGATTTGCAAATGAAAAAAAGGTAGAAAACCACTGGACTCGATGACCAGAGGTTCCTTCCAACCCTTATTTTCTATGATTCTAGGACTAGGCATCATTTGGCTGCGTCCAGATGAGCATCCGTGGTGCCACATGCTGCAGAATCAGCTGCGCGCCAAGCTGCATGGTAATCTGGGGGTCGACCCCTGGATATCTGGGGGGTCAAAACCCATGCAGTGCATGCCGGGGTAGCGCGTGCTGCTCAAAACTGGACCTGGCAAGCCAGAGCCACGCTCCAGCTCCCGGCCAGGCTCTGAGCGGCAGGATCCTCGTGGCTGCAGCCTCAGGAGGACCCCCGGTAAGGCTGCTGGGACCAGCACAGTTACTCACCCGGGGTAACCTGCAGCGTGCCAGAGGGCGAGTGGCACAGACGGTCCCCGGGGCCAACCAGCAGCGGCACAAGGTGTCCTCCTGCTAGCTGTCCTGGGAGCACCAACGTGGCAATGCCTTAACCATATGCGTGTTGTATAGGCCACTAGGACCTCTTCCATCCTTATCAAGGGGAGTGCTAACCTTCTCTCCTTTCATACAACACACCAGCCCTGCCTCACCCGGGTCCCTTTAAAGCACCTGCCCTTCCAATTTTTCAGGTTAGGGTGGCTTTAACACGCTACTAGAACTAGGTTCTAGATGTATTATTTCACTGCTGAGAAGGAAGAAACGATTCATTTAGCCCTTATGTAGTGGAATAAAGGAATATTGTCGTTGGTGTGGCCGGTTTAGAACCATAACAAGCCACCGCGGTTAGGGTGGCTGGTTTCCGGGTCTCTAATATATTCATCTTCGGCAACCAATCAGAAGGCAAAGTTCGAAATCCACACGCTAAAATTGAACGGATAATTAAAGGCTTGCAAATAGCCTCTCCCGAGGCTGCCTCGTGCCTCGTTACGAAACAAAGCCGCCCCGAACGCCAGCCGGAAAATCCCAACGAATCAGTCGCTCTGAAACAGGAGAGTGCTTTTTATGCGCCATCTTGGGAGTGGCAGTGGCGTGGCTCTTGCTGCCTCACCCAAGATGGCGCCCATGGCGGTGGGGGAGGTACCCATGATCGCCGGTTCGAATCCCTGGTGCGGCAGAACCCCCCTCCCCCCTTGTTAGAGTCATAGCAGCGACCCACTAATTATCAGGTTTAATTCCTTCTTCCTTTGGATGCCGATGCACGGCTCGTGTTTCCCGGGGAATCTACAGCAGGAGCAATTTTGGCACCCCAAGGCAGCTGTTTTCCATGCCTGCTGCATTGGTGCATGTCCAAGCTGCCTGCGGGGAGGGGACGGATGGCCATTATTCCTGATTTGCACACTTACGCCCCATTCGCAGCAGAGCCCCCCCGGCAGCTGTGTGCGGCACCCCCTTCCTATTCCAGCAGTGGCCGGGGGAGCCCTCGGCGTGGTGCGGAGAAGCCGACACGGGCCCAGAGGACAGAAAATCTGCACGAATAAACTCCCGGCAGCGGCACAGCTCGCGCCGCCGCCTCCGTATCCAAAGCAGAGTTGCACCGCTTCACGTGCTGAGCTGTACACAACTGCACGACGCGGGGCCTGGGGGCTTACAGCAGATCGCCTCCCCCCACGGTACGAGACAACCTGCATTCTTACTCCACGCAGCAAAGCAAGCCAGGACCATTTCCTCTCCTCCCGCGCTGACCTTTCTGTACAAAGATGCTCTCTTGACCGGCGAGAGCCAAAGACGGGGCTTCGGAGATTACGATTTGTCTTGCGTCATCCGCTAAGCGCTGGTGACAAGCCAGGGACGGAGCCCCAGGGGCACGGACGCTAACGATGGCATAATGCCACTCATTAATGGAACGGCTTTGGGAGTCACCGGGAGCAAACGCAAGGCTGTGTCGCGTTAAACTGTGGCTTTAATGCTCTGGATGCACCCAGCGACGTGAAACACGTTGCCAAAAACCCCCCACGGTTCGGAGCCAACAAATATTTCAGCGGCGAGCACGCCTCGTGCTGGTTTTTGCCCCTAAAGCATTTGCAATCCAGTCGCCTTCGGCTGTCCCAGACCGTTGACACGCTGAACGGGAGGGATTTGCCTGAGAACGGGAAATTAGTGCCATGGGATAAGTTATGCCTCTGGTTGGGGATGAGCTCTAAGAAGGATTTACAGGCAAAACCATCTAATCTGTGCATGGTTTATCCATCCTTCTGGGTATCCCGAAGGTTTAAAGTGAGAACATGAAAGTCCCAGGGATTTGCAAATCCAAGTTCTCTCAGATCGGGGCAGGGAGGCAGCGGGTTAACGGATTCAATTGCCCAGGGCTGATAAATCTCTGGAAATTAAATCAGAGCTAATGACGAGCTCAGGGAAATTTATGCTAATTCCAAAGGCAGGAGGCGGTGACTGCATTGGAAAAGCGGGGCTTGCAAAAAAACCCTCACAACGAATGCGACTGGCCTTTGAGCTCCAAAGGAAACGAAAGCAAGAAACCCGGCACATGAGCCAAGAAGGACGTCCAGGGTGTGGGTGCATAGGTGAGGACCGCGAGTTTTGGATGAAGAGGAGAGGTTTCCTGGCTGGATTGCTAATACAGGTTAGTCTGATCTATTTTATCAAACTAACTCAAATAGTGGGAAAAACTCAAATAGTTGGCACTGTTTTTCCAACTAGCTGAGCTGCTCTAATATAACAGATATCAGATTCACCCAAAGACCCTCGTCTGCCGATGTCCTTAGACCGACACGGCCACAACCTGCACCCCTAACACCGGAGAGCGCTTTCCATCCGCCTGCCGAAACGCCCGGCGGCCGTCGTGTTTTGCTGCCGCCCTTCATCGAGACCCAGGACTGCAGCTCTGCGCCTGAGGGATCCTCCCGGCCGGAGCGGTTTCCCCAGGATTTGCCCATGCACGGATGGGCGCAGCCTTAGCTCTGGAAACGGGGCAGGATCATGGAACAGGTGCATTGGCTGAAGGTCTGGACGTGGAAGGGGCCAAATCCTCAGCTGGCGTAAATGAAGATCGCCAAGAAGGTCTGCACGGGCACCCATTGGCCCATGGCCTCCAGACTTTCCCCCCATGGAGCTGGTGTGTCCGGTCAGAAACTACTGCATTTATTAAGGATGAAAAGTTAGTTCCCCTGCTTATCTAGCCCCGTCATTTATGCATGAAATCAAATCAGCCCATTTCCTGCTCGTTACCGCGTCTCCTGGAGGCTTGCGCTTGTCGGTGATTGTTATAATTGCTCCGCTCCGAGGCAGGCCGGGGGCTGGGGGGACTTGAATGATTCGGATAAATCCTCTGCATTATAAGTGGCTCCGTCTCGCGTGGCTCCTTACCTTCGGGGGTAATTTGGCCGAGCTGAAGTCCTGGGGCACGCACTTGACCGGCGTGGCCTCCCAGAGATGGATCAATTGCTCCCGGATCGCTCTGCGCGGACGCTGGGCTCTGCACCTACGTTGCAGGTGAGCTAGACGTGTCCGCGAGTGGGCAGGTCTGCTGCAACCGTCCTGTCCCGCCGGAGGAGCTGCCTGCAGGTAGATGCAGCCGGTACATCGTGCCTGACTGATCTGGTCTCTTTTTATGAGCAGGTCACAAAACGCCCGGACGCAGGAGTAGGGGTTGACGTCATATACTTAGACTTCAGGAAGGCCTTTGATACGGTATCCCACGCCATACTGGTGGACAAGTTAAGAGGCCGCGCTACTATGTGACTATGGCTATGAGACCTGGATGACCGCACAGTCCGGAGGGTGGCGAATTGGCTAGAGGGTCGCACCCAGAGAGTCGTGGTGGACGGGTTGGTATGGACGTGGAAGGGTGTGGGCAGTGGGGTCCCGCAGGGCTCGGTCCTTGGACCGATACTCTTCAATGTCTTCATCAGCGATTTGGACGAGGGAGTGAAGTGTACTTTGTCCAAGTTTGCAGATGACACAAAGCTATGGGGAGAAGTGGACACGCCGGAGGGCAGGGAACAGCTGCAAGCAGCCCTGGACAGGTTGGACAAATGGGCAGAAAACAACAGAATGCAATTCAACACGGAGAAATGCAAAGTGCTGCACCTGCGGAGGAAAAATGTCCATACACCGACTGCCTCGGGAATGACCTGCTGGGGGGCATGGAAGTGGAAAGGGATGTTGGAGTCCTAGTGGACTCCAAGATGAACATGCGTCGTTAGTGTGACGAAGCCATCAGAAAAGCTAATGGCACTTTATTGTACATCAGCAGATGCACGACAAACAGACCCAAGGAGATGATACTGCCCCTCTATCGGGCGCTGGTCAGACCGCAGTGGGAGTACTGCGTGCACTTCTGGGCGCCGCACTTCGAGAGGGATGCGGATAACCTGGAGAGGGTCCAGAGAAGGGCCGCTCGTATGGTTAGGGGCTTGCAGGCCAAGCCCTACAAGGAGAGACTGCGGCACCTGGACCTCTTCAGCCTCCGCAAGAGAGGGTTGAGAGGCGACCTTGTGGCTGCCTATAAGTTCATCACGGGGGCACAGAAGGGAATTGGTGAGGTTTTATTCACCAAGGTGCCCTGGGGTTACAAGCAACCATGGCCACAAGCTAGCAGAGAGCAGATTTAGACTGGACATTAGGAATAACTTCACAGTTCGAGGGGCCAAGGCCTGGAAGGGGCTCCCAAGGGAGGTGGTGCTCTCCCCTACCTGGGGGTCTTCAAGAAGAGGTTGGATAGGCATCTGGCTGGGGTCATCTAGACCCAGCACTCTTTCCTGCCTATGCAGGGGGTCGGACTCGAGGTCCCTTCCGACCCGAACATCTATGGATCTAGGGAGTGAGGAGTCTTTATCCCAAATCGCAGGTGAGTGGAGCGCTGCAGGTGGGCTGCACAGAGACAGCCTGAGCAACGAGTCACTAATGGGCTTTGAACCTTTCAGCATCAAACCACTGATCCCTGCTGCTTGCGAGCAAGGAGCAATCAATCCTGGGAGCTGGGAGCAGTAGTAGGCTGTTACCCTGTGCGGACCAGCCAGCAAGGGGAGCGCCGTGCGCACTGATCCAGGGCATTAGAGTCGTCTAATGGTCACAGTGGGTCTGGGCAGGTCGCTCAGACTGTGCAGTGCCTCAGTTTCCCCATCTCTAATATGAAGATAGTAATGTTCATCCTAGCCGGACCTTCTGGGGCTATTGCGATGCCATCTCTTGTTCCGGGGTACAGAGAGGACACGGCCCTCTCCCTTCTCCCTACCCTGCAGGACAGGTTTTCCAGGTGGACGAGCGGGGGTGACCCAGAAGGAACGAGCAGCAAGGGGTCACGGAGGAGCCCTTGCGAGGCCGTGCTGCGCCTTGTGCCACGGTCCGTGCGGGTCCGGCACTGGGCTGGGAGTGTGCTGCCGAGGGATGAGGGAGGGCTCGCTTAAGCGGCTTATCTTGCCATTTTAATGTTTTAATCCCACACACCAGGCTGCTCGCTCTCATTAGTAAGCATTAGCTTTGTAAGGCCAATTAGCTCCATTTAGAGCGGGGCTTTTGCAGCCGGGGGAGATGCGGCTCCTGATCACCGAGGCCTGCTCCGGGCTGCAACGCCACGCTGCTTTCCGCCTCGCCTCTCCTCCCTTCGCCCCATCCCTGGTAAAGCCCTGCTTGGTCCTGGCGGCCGTCGCCGCCGTTCTCGCTGCTGGCATCTGCTGACACCGGGAGACTGGTAGCCCGGCGGGGATGAAGTAGCTCCGACGAATTGTCGCTGCTGGCCGTTTTCACAGCAGAGCCCTTGCTACACTAGAGTCACCGGCGCTCAGACCTGTCTGGCTGCGCTGGGCAGTTTTCTACTGGCCAGGGATCATTCGGGTGTGTTTCTAGGGGCTTGCAAGACGTGAGGACCGCAGGCTGTAGCAGCGAGCAGGCGGCAGCACGGGTATTTTCTCTCTCCGGGGAGCCCGGCTGCTGCTTTCCATTATCGTTATCGGCCCCGGCAGCGCCCAGGGGAGATCGGTGCCCCACCGCGCCAGGCCCTGTACAGACAGGTCTGCACGGTAGGGAAGGCCGAACCCCCGCTCAAGGCAGGAGCATCTGTCTACCCCACTCCACGTCGAAAAAGACCCATCCTTTAATTTGACGGAGGAGCAACGCGAGCGCGCGCAAAAATCACTAAACGCACAAGTAAAAATCAAAGCCGGCCCCCGCTCACGTCAGCTTCGCTTCATCTCCACCACCCGCAGGACTAATTTGCTTCGGCAGAAAGATCTTACGCTTCGGATTGAAATGCAGCCCTTGGTTTCTCTTTAATAAAATTATTCCTGGCCTCTTTAAATAGCGCAGCGTGTCACCGAATGCTCGTCGGGCAGTTTGCGGGGATGAAAAAAACAGCTCAAAGAGGAAAAAAGGGGAGGGGAAACAAAAAAAAAAAGAGAAAAGAAAAGCTCTGCTGTCTAATCCAACTGAATTAGAGGATTTCATAGTGGATTTAGACCTAAGTCTTGATTAGGGAGAATTTCTCTCCAAGAGCTGCTGCACAGCTGTATTAATGGGAAGCGGTCACGGAGCAGGGAAATAGGGCAGGAATAACCCCGGGAAGGACATACGTGCCCGCATCTGTGCTCCCAGCGCAGGACTCGGGGTATTTCTCATGGTAAGGGGAGGGGGAAAGCCCTATACCTGACGGCCGGGTGGATTGAGGACTCCTCTTTACGAACCGCTGCTCCCTGTTTCTTTGCATTCATCCAGCGAAGGCTGTTCGGCGCTGAAGTTAGCGACAGGATGCTTTCGAGCCTGGGAGAATAAGGGAGCCGCGCGGCGATGGTGGCGCGTGGCCCGGGAACGGCCGGTGAGGACGGAGGGTCTGTGCCCCCTCTTCGCCGACACACGCTGCTCTCTTCTTGCCTTCTCATGCGGAGGGGCTTTCTGGAGCTGGTCCCCATGGTGGTCAGACGCACGCCTGCCGGTGCCCGTGGGATCCTCTCTCTGATGACCGTGGCTCTCATTCTCCCCGGGGGTAAGTGCTTCCAGTCCAGGGGGTTTCTCCTGGTTGCTTTAAATTGCTTCCCCCTCTATTGCTAGCCTATGGTTTGTGGTTAGAAAGGCTTTAAGGACACTCATCCCCGGTGGGTTTGCAACTGGAATGAACCTGGTGTGAACGAGAGGCCACGGCTCTCGCGTGGGGTGGTGACCTGAACTCCTGGCTTCTCCACCTGATCCTGTCCGTTCGTCCTGAGCATTTCACTGCCCATGCCTGGGTTTCCCTGCAGACCGTGTTTTGAGATCCAAAGGTGAAAACAGGTATAGAAAGGCCACGCCGTTCTGCGTGCGTTTGTTCTGTGGGAGGAGAGGGGGAGATGCGGAGTATCCCGGCCATGCCTGGGCTTTGGGACGAGGGTGTGCGCGCATCGATGCAATACTCTGCCCGTGGAGCTCACTGCAAGCATCGGGTGCCAGCTGTCTCCTCATGACCCCAGCTTGACAATGACTAGCGCTACATTGCTCTTTTCTACCCCTCGCGGCATACGGGAAATGGCTTCATTTTCATTTGGGGGTTTGACCCTGAGCAGAGCCCAGATGGCGTAGCTAAACCCCCTGGGAAAGTGAGCCATGCACCGAGGGGCGTGGGGCCGTCATGTCCTCGCCCCACAGGTTGCAGGCACTTGCTTTATCCAGCTCAAAGCCATCCGTGCCCCCTCTGCGAGTCAGCTTGCAGCTCTAGATAGAAATCAGGTTGCAAAAAGGGAGGCTCCACTAGGAGAAAGTAGGCATCTGGATGGCCGCAGCAGATATGTTAGTGAGTGCAAAGGTGTTTTCTTTGGGCCACGGAAAGCCACCTTTATTTGCCACTGAAACTAGTGCTGCAAAGACATGAGCAGAGAGTTGCGACTACCAGGAGAAGGCTTCAGCTGCAGCCCCGCTATGGGGAAGGAGTGTCTGATTAATCCCGGCACGAGGATGACAACACAGCAGCCGCGGGCAATACCTGACATCCATCCACGGAGTTGCAGCACCCGCCCGGGGAGGGAGAGCAGGTTAATGCAGGGGTGTGTTTGGGAGGGTGCAGGGGGCTCTCCTGCTCCCTGGGTCTGACACGAATGACTCCAGTAAGTACAACTACGCGCCCTCTCTATTCCTGTCCCCCGGGCACGGCCCGCGCAGCACCCGGCTGCCATCTCCCCTGGTGCATCGGTTTGTGGAGTCCCGGGGTGAGGACCTAGGAGTTAGCAAGCAATGGGGCTGCCCAGAGAGCCCCAAGGGTGCAATATGGAGAGAGGGAGCATTAAATACGTGCAACTGAGAGCAGATTTTGGCCCTGATTGCACGTGACGATGTGTTACCACGGGGCTTTCAGAGCCCCTGCTGGGGTGTGATGTAGGCAGCACATTTGAATGGCGGGCTGAGCGTGCCGGATCCGGAATCGGCGATGCCGCCTCCGAGTGGAAGCCCAAGCTACCTGTGGGGCAAGGACATGACGGCCCCACGCCCCTCGGTGCATGGCTTACTTTCCCACGGGGTTTAGCTACCTTCCAGGGCAGACTTATATAAAGGCAAAGGAATGCCAAAAATGTGTCACTTAACTTTGCTGTGGCCTGATCTACACGACAGCTCGGACTGGACAGGACGGCGATGGTCACAACGGCGGGAGAAGGAGTTGGGTGAACTCTCCACGGCGATGTCTTGGAGCCGGCTGGGGCTGGGGCTTGGACATCTCTTCCCCTAGAGTCGTGACTCTCCCACGCAGCGTTAGCACTGTGAGGTGTGCAGACGCCTACGCCTGCTTTCCAAGACCAACCCAGAGATTTTAAACAGGAAAACCATTCCAGCCTGGCTTGGTCTTCCCGAGCTCTTTGCAACAGAAGAATCGCGCTGCAGTTGCACGACAAGTGAGGGATAAGAGATGGTATTTTGCAGGGGGGGCCTTGAGTCTAACGAAGGCAGAGCGCGCCTGTGCTAGCGAGATGCTCGCTCCTGCTCGGTGGCCCAGGCTCGTCCCTGGCCCGATCTCTGATTTTGCACTGACCTCTAGTGGGCACAGGACACGGTGACATAGTGCCAGGACACGTCTGGGGCCCCCGGGAAAGACATCCAAGGGACTTCTGCTCTGCGCTTCACAGCTGGGCATGGCAAAGGGCTATGTAGTAAAGAGAACATAGGGGCTTGGCCCTGGGGAAGTCCGCTCACGTTTCTCTTGCTTTTGCTTAGTTTCTGGCCTCCAATGCTACAGCTGCAACGTCATCGTGGGCACGAAGCACGTGGACGCGGGATGCTCCAGCCCGGAGGTGGTCACCTGCTCCCACTCGCACCAGGGCTTCAAGCACCGATTCTGCATTAAAACGGAGAGCGGTGAGTCGGCTTGGCTGCGGGCGGGCCGGTTTCCCCCAGCACCATTGCAAATCGGTGTCTGTTCGGGACCCCTGCAAACCTCGCTGAGGTTGCTCAGGTCATGCAAGTTTGTGCCGATACCACCTGTGGGTTGCAGTTTTCCAGGGGACAACCTGGCAGGTAGTGTGCGAGCCTGAGTCCTGACCCAGCGCTCACTGGAGACCGTGGGGATACTTCCACTGGCTTCTTTGGGCCTCGGATCAATCCCCGACAGGAGCGCTAGAAGGAGCTGCGTTGCTCCTGCCTGGATCGAAGGAGACCCCAGTCCTCTGGGGCACTGTCCCTGACACAGGCTGCATTTCACCGTAGCATCTAACTGCAGGGACGTGTCGGCCTCCAGTTGCATGGCCTTGGACGCACTGCAGTGTGCACAGAAATACGGACTCACCCCAGAAACAGCCCGTGAGCCTCCCAGGACAGCCTATGACAAAACCCAGTGGCAGGGTCTGGAAATTTAGGTGCATTTCCTCTCCTGTAGCCCAGGTCTGGCCAGGTTGCTCCTGGGGTCTGCAGTGATATCCGCTCACTGTCCTCTCTCGAGGCCGCCTCGCCCCCAACCCAGAGGACAGCTTCTCCCTTGACGGGGCATCTCATGTGCTTGCTCTGCAGTGGTGCTGGGGATCCTGCTGACCAGCGGCTGCGCCACGTCCCGTCACTGCCAGCAGCAGGAGCTGCCGGGGGTTCGAATCCACTGCTGCGACACGGATCTGTGCAACGGCTCCTCGCGGTCAGCCCTGGCTCCTCTCGCCCTGTCCGGCTGCCGCATCCTGCTCTCCTGCCTCCTCACTGCCTTCTTCCTCTCCTGAGAGGTGCCAGCCCGGTCCTGGACGGGGTCGGGGGTCTGTGGGCTGGCACGGACACGGCAAGGAGCTCCTGGTACCAGGCTGAGAGCAACCTCTCAACTCTTCTCTCTCTCTCTCAATAAAGTCAAGTTAACTGACCTGGAAAGGCCCCGTCTTCATATGCCACCCTGGAGGGAGGACACAGCAGGCTGAGCAGGGCTGTTCCAGCTGTCTTGCGAATGGCATTGCGGGCAGATGGGCCAGGGACCCTATGGCAGGGGCTGGGGTTGAACGCAGCCCGTGGGGTCTGGGTGGCCGGTGGCTGCCTCTGCCCGATGCACAGAGGACGTCCGTGTGACGGTGCCAGCTACAGACCTTGTCTTTCCAGCTCGAGCAGCGAAGCCTCTGCAACACCCAGACTGTTAGGGAGCCCGCAAGGGAAAAGCCACGTTTTTCTTCTTGAAAGGAGAATCCATTTTTAAAGTTTGTTCGCGACCCTTTCCCATGCTCTTGCAACCCACTTTTGGGTTGCAACCCATGGGTTGAGAAACGCTGGGCTAGACCTTTGGAGGTCCCTTCCAGACAGTCCCTGATTCTCCTTGAAAGACCACTAGCTCCAGGAAGCAGCAGACTTTGCAACCCCCCTGGACATCTCGGTAGGCTGCTAAGCAGGCCTGGGGTGCAGGTGTTTAGTGCAGCCATGGGGGTGTTGAGCAGAGTTGCACCCCTCTCCACTGATGCTAGCAAAGCTCCCTCCATCCCTCTCCACCACTAATATCAGTTCATGCCGCCAGAGGGCACCCGCCGACCTCCGCATCGCCCTGTTTGCAAAGCGCGGATGCCTGCTCACCTGCCCTTGCCCCAGGTAGGTTGCAGCCGTGTTGGTGCAAGGACGTAGGCAGACAAGGTTCTTCAGGCAAATCCGATATCTTTTACTAGAGCAACTGAAACTTGGTCACATCAGGTTCTCCAGCCTCAGCCCCTCACTCACAAGCCCCCCTGGTAGTTGTAACACCGTGAGGCAAGCCCATTAGAGACCTCCTGCCTTCCTCTTGCTCCGTCGTGGGGAGTCCTCACCGGCTTGCTGCACCTCCCAGGCAATCTTCACCCCACAGAGACGCAGACCCAGTATTGCACCAGGCTGAAAACATCCCATGCAAGAGGTTGCGAAGCCCCCCGTGTTAGTAGGCACGTCCCAGTGGAAATGATTGTGCCGTCCACGGCAGCAGCAGCAATGCAGAGGCAGCTGAGCAGGGTCTGCCTGCCTGCTTACGTGGCCTCTGTCAGCTGTATTACACATTAGCCGCCTGTGCGCAGTGAGGACAGCACTAGCTCCATTTTACAGAGGGGGAAACTGAGTCACAGAAACACCCAGGGCTGTGTGGAAGAAGGACTCAGTACAGGGGGTGCCGAGCTTTAATTTTGACCATAGCTGACCCCGTGGGCAATGACACCCGTGGCAAACCTGAGTCACGCAGGCGCCGAAGGGGTAATTGCAGCTCTTCCCAAAACCCGGTGGCAGCGATAGGCTCCGAGTGCCGGGAAGTGACATGAAATCAAATGAAAGCAACTTGCTCAAGGCCATGCAGACAGCCTGAGGCAGCTGGGAGCCAAATGCATGGCTCTTGAGACCCGGGCCCGTGCTTTAACTACCGGAAGCTAACTACCCGAAGTTATCCAAACTGCTGGATAAAAAACGATCATCATTATTATCATGGATGATAACGAATGGCTCAATTATTACAATTGCTAATAATGAATAATTATACTACAACTGCTGTCCTTTGAATTAGTTGAACCAAAAATGCACTTTCCTCCCCCCCCGCTTAAAAATGTCTTTTTTTGGTAAAATGGACGACTCAGTGGGAAACGTCCGTGTCTGATGATTTCTCCCAGGGTGTTCTCGAGGCGCAAAGCCAGCTTTGACTGCACGCTGAAGAGCTCGTACCCAAACCCTCCCCAAAGGCTGGCGGACAGGGGGTCAGTGACAGCATTGCCGCTTCTCAGGTTCTCTCCCAAACATCCCCCCAAAAAGCTCTCAGAAAAACGTCAGTGAAACCCCAAGCTTCTCCCTGCATTTCTCACGTGGCACGATACTTTTCACGGAAAGGAAAAAAACCCCACACCCATTTCCCAAGGTGATGCAGGCACCGGTGTCATCACGAATGATGGTTTATCGGGGCAGGTGAGGCTACCTTTTTGCAGCGAGACTTTGCCGGCTTCAGCCAGTTGGGATCCGAAGCGGAGCAAAACTCGGGGGCTGGGGAGGGATTTTTTGGGAGGCAGCTGTATCTGGAGGGAGCCCCGTCTGGCGTGGGCTGGACTCCCAACCAAATCGGGTCTCCACCCGGGCCACGAGCAGAGCCAGGCGTTGCTGCCGGCGGGACGGCACAGATGCCGTCCCAGTCGCTCTCCTCCAGGTGGAGTTGCCGTTCACGCAACCTTGCTCCCCTTCTCCGGCTGGAGCCATCCATCTTGCAATGTGTAAGAGGCCTGTTGCAGTTAAGTAGGCTGAAGTGCGCCTGAACTCTTTAACCTTTGCCCTGGGATTGCTCCTTTTGCCCCGGGGTTGTGGATCAGCTCCACTGCACTCTCCAAACAGCAGCAGCCGCTTGGCTGACGTTTCTCTCTCCTGCTGGATCCTATTAGCACCCTGAGGTTGAAAACGCTACTTCGGAGCGTTGCAAGGAATTTGATTTATATAGGAGGGTCCGGGCAATCTGTCTTCCTCTGCGCGCACGCACACGCGTATGCAGGCAACACACACGCGTGATGAAGGGGCTGCAGGGACTGAACCGAAGGAGGCAAGAATAAGGGAGCTGAACCCGTAGCGTTTGGACAAATACTGCCAGGAGGAGGCTGTGATAACTGTTAACAAATGCCCAGGAGGAAAAATAAGTATATAGGAGAGCCTGACAGCACAGAACGGGGGAGCGGCAGGAAGAAACCCAGGCCTGGAAAGCTTGGGGATCAGGGCAATACACCGAGGACTTGTCCATGCAGGGGTTTCTCCTGATTTCGGCTGTGACGGCCAATGGCTAATAGCCCCTGTCTGCTTTAGGGCAGCCTGCCTGGGTTTCCAGAAGCTACAGGTAGTGGTTTCATCTGCTTGCATGTAGGAAGCCCCTTGATGCAGCCGTACAATACTCGGGAGATGCCCCTCCAGCAGACCAAGCCCTTTCCCAGGGGAAACTGGCCTGAGAGCAGAGCTCTTGGGTGAAAAGTCGGTTTTGTTGCAGTCCAGGGCGGAGGAGGCAGGGTTCCCATCCTGGAGGACGTATTTTGTTATGGGGAGAGTACCCCAAACCCACTGCGGGGGTGGGGGAGAATGGGTTTGAGTCAGTGTTTATGGCCTCGGATAAGGACGAACCCACGTGCGTGTTGGCACAGGCGGTCAGGGATGCCTTTGCCACCCGGGGAGGGAGAACGACCAAGCCATTTGCATCAGGGCACGATCTATAGCGACGCTGATACAGCAGCTGACGTGCAACGTGCAGCCCGCAGGTCGGACCAGCGCCGCAGGTCCGGAGCCTGGCTGCCGCACGGGGATTTCTTTAGGAGCCCTGTTCAGCCACATCCCTGTTTTACAGGCAGGCTATTCTCCAGCTCTCAACCCTCGGTTCTCGAGAGCCGAGTTCACACGGATCACGTTGTGTGCGTGCGTGAATAGGAGGGAGAGAGAAACAGGGCGAGCGCGCACCATCTGGATTAGAGGCACTCGAAGGAAGATCAATTAGCCTCTATCAGAGCCGCACACCGAAGATGGAGACACCTCGCCAGGAACCGTGGGTTACAATCCCAGCCGAGTCCAATGCATCCTTCATGGCCCCAAAGACTGCTTTTCACAAAGCAGGCATACGCGCGCGTGCCTGTGTATCCTTGGGATAAATCCTTGGCAATGAGCAGTCACGTCTCTCCGGAGGGATTACAAAACCTGTGCTGTCTTTAACTCCAGCACTGTGCTCTGCCCTAAAATTTCCTCTCGTCTTCCCATCGTTGCAATGGGGGGGATCAGTGGCTTCTCCCCTCGGCCGCATTGGAGTGACGCCACATGCCCCGGCGTGTTTTTGTACGGGGTTTTTGCGAGAAGTGCCCGAGCAAAAGGCAAGAATATTATTGTGTACGCACACACACACTGCAACTCGCACAACCCTTTCTTTACAAAGAAAAGAAATCCAAGCAGCCTCTGCTTCAAGAGCCCTTTTATAAGAGCTAAAGAATTGCCATTGTTTTCCTTTCCAGTGCGTGCTTCGTCTCCAAATCTTTCCAGCTCGAAGCAGGCGTTGCCAGTCCGCGGCGGACCAACGCGAGGGAACAGATGACACGAGCTCAGAAAACCTTTCTTTCCAGAGAGCCACGTCCTGCATCTTCTCCTCGTGTGACCGTCTCCCCCTGCTCCCTCCAGACCCACACCAGTAGGATGTGGAAGTTCGCCCTCCTAACAACTGGCTTTGCTATCCCTGGGTGGTACCTGGGGCGTTTCTGTGGCTCTAACCCACATTCCCGAGGGGACATTTGTTGCCTCTGGATGATGTGGAGGAGTTTAGTCTCTCCCCGCAGCAAACAGGAGGTAGCTTTTGTCCCATTACATCGACCAGTCGCTAGAGGAGGAAGGGAAATACTCCCTTTCCACAACTGTGAAGTAAGGAAGAGGGTTGGTCTGCACCGGGCTATTCCGGGTTAATACGAATGTGGCTGTAATATTCCCCAGGTGGTAGTGTCCCTTCCTCCCTCTGGAAAGTACTTTGAGATAAAAAGGGCCAAAGGGGCAATAACAGCTTTCTTGGTGCTAGTCCTGCCTAGCTCAGCCAGAACTTCCCGGCAACGCCGGGGCTACAATCCAGATCCCAACACTCCCCAAGCCCAGCTTTCTACCCGCACTAGAAACTTTGCCACTTGTCTGAGGCTTGTGGCACTCAGATGAGCAGCGCTGGCACTATCTAAACAGGCCCAGCACCCATTTTCCTCCCTCCTCATTTCTACTCGGGACTTTTAATCTTCCGGCGGAGCAGCAGAGTCTGCCTGCAGCTGGAGGAGATTTTCAGCGAGGCAATTGTGCATTGCAGAGCTCTAGTTAACGTGCACTTATCACGGCCGTTCCCACTCCTCGCGCCGGAGAAAAAGGACTTCTGCTTACCCAGGAACAGCGTGGGGTTAAAATTTAATAAGTGTTTGTGCAACTCTCGGCAGCGAGGACAAACAAACAGCTCTTAAAACCCGGGCACCACTCGGACTTGCTGCTGCATTCATTCTCTGGACCAGCGGGCTGGTGGTGCCGATCCATTTCAGCAGTGGGTAAGAGCAGGAGTGAAACCCGCTCTCCCTTTCAGGCAAAATAATAGAGCCTCCTTCTTCTTTGGTTTCCTTCTGAGTTTAAAATAAAGATACTCGGGGCTGAATCCTCCGCGAGCGTGCACTACGTTCAGGCAGTGGAAGATTTTTTTCTGGAAGAGATTTCCTAGCGGGGGGAGTTCTTCCAATGCACTAGGTTAATACACCCTGGTTTTTTTGGGGAGGGGGTGTCTTTTCTTAAGATGCCGTGAAGAGGCCTGATTTTTTGGAGCCTGGAAAATTAAGCCCTGTTGCGGTGCCTTTTGCTAGGCAGTCAAAAATGGAGGGACGCAACCCTGGTCTTGGGGAAGCCGGGGCATCGCTGAGACGCGAGAGGAGATTGCAAGGTGCAATGGCCGCGATCTCGCTCGTGCACCACGCTGCCAGGGTCTTTGCACGTACTCGAAGCCTGCACAGCCAGGAGATGGAGACACCATCTGTCCTCGGGGTGGGGAGACACCGATGTGCGACTCCCAGTAGCTCCGGGATTGATTTGCTCCGGCCCACAGCAAAGAGGAAATAGCGGAGGTCATAGAAAAGCATCGTTCAGTTGTTTCCCCCATGCCCCCCCAATGCAGGAGGGTTGTCCTGCACAAAGGGAGCCAAGGAGTTACAGACAAACATGCTCATTCACAGCCCAGCCCTTCGGGGCAAATGTGGTCCTCCAGCCTCATAGGATGCGACTAAATACCGTTCATTGGTAGACAGAAGTCTATCCTCCTTCCTGCACGCAACCAAATGGCAGCAGCCTCAAGAGACTGCCCTGAACTCCCAATCTGGAACGGATAAGAATGTGGGGTTGAATATTTTAATGCGCGTAAAATAGTAAAGAGTTCGCAGAACAAGCAATACGTGGGCCTGACCCGGATGTGAGAACCGGAGCCGCCTGAACGCCTCGTATCAAATACAGCGATGTTCAAAGAGCATCACGGACCAAGTCTCTGTCCCTAAGGACCAGCCCTTTAGGGAGAGAGACCTGGCCAGCCCCCGGCTGGGACGCGGAAAGCCTCTCTCTCTTCAGGACAGAGAGTGCTTCCTGCAAGGACCTACATCAGGACAGAGCCCGTGGCAGACTCTGCTTTCCAGCGACTGGCCTGCGATAACAATAGACATTCGTTTGCACTTGTACTTGGGAGACCCATCAATAATGCATGCATTGGTTGCCTGCTAATAAGTCAAAGGCGTTATTCTCCTTGGCTCATAAGCTAGATTCATACTTCCATAAGGAACCTGCTAATGGACCATCAGCGGATTGCAATGTCTTCCTTGCCCAATTATCTAATTTATCCAGCCTGGCATAATCCCTGCGAGTCTTTTCCTTCCGCGCTGTTGTTTTAGCAGGTTGCACCCCTGGGCTGCTGCTGCCGACTTTACAGATACTGCTGAGATGCGGATTATGCCGTAGTTTACTCTTCTCCGTCCTTCAGTGAAGGTCGCTCTTGGGGGGTAGAGGCACTCCCATGCAAAGCTGAGCCCAGCGAGGAGACGGAAGGCAGCACACGCTGCCGTGGCTGGCAATTCATCACGCCCCCCTCTTTGAGAGCTGGGGATGCGGCCCCCATCCCCTCGATTGGGCTGCACTTGCATCCGGGCAGGGAGTATTGGCCCGGAGGCCACGATGAAGCCCCCGGCACACTTACAGAGCGTTTGCATGACTCCAGGCCTGGGGTTGCTTTGGATTGAATTCGGTGCAGTCTCCAGCAGGATGTGTCATGTGGTGACTCAGTTTCCCCACCCACGCTGGGGATAATAATAATGTACCCAGCCCTTGCCTGCTGGGGCTGTCGGGTTTGCTGGTTTGTGTCTGAGAAAGCACAAGATTAGCCTTTGCGTTACCTCTGCAGGGCTGGCACAGTTCCACGGTAGGTGCGAACGGAGGGTGTTTTCAGTGGCTTTTCTGTTATTATTTGCACTTGTGCGCTCAGCAACCTGTTTCCAGATCGCAGCATTTAGGAGCCTTCTTTTCCTCTGCCCGGAGCAGGGGATGCACGGCCACGCTTAGCAGCCCGCAGCATCCCTTCCGGACCCGCACCACCGTCTGCAAGACGGCACCGAGGCATGGGAAAATACCACTTCCTCCACCTACATTATTTGCTATGGCATTGCACAGATTTTCCCGTTTCAGCTGTGGGTTGCAGTCATGATGATTTCAACCGCTCGATATCATCTGCTGCAAATTTCCTTTCCAACAGGGAGTTGGAGCCCTGATTGAAAGCACAGCTGAGCAGCCCGATGCTTTGCGACCTGCCCGGGCACTCCTGGAGCTGGATCATCAACGCCCAGAGAAGGGGCCATTTGAGACCGGTACCTCGTGGCATCCATGCACCGAGAGAGACGCTTCTTGGCCTGAAGAGCCTCCCGCCTGAAAGACACGACGGGGAATGGGAAACAGAAGTGAAGCAAGCTGTCGAGTTCACGCCGTAACAGAGCTGGGAATAGGACCCAGGCCGCCAGGACGCTACCTTAGCTTCTGGACCACGCTACGAGCATTTGTGCTAGTCGAAGCAGATCACTGTGACTCTCCTATCATCATCACTAAACGTTGTGCTTGCTTTATTCCAGGTATAGCTTACTTCAGGGCTACAGCTTGGTATGCTGGCCAAAGTATTTGGCATTGGCTTCTTCAAGTAGTTTCTATTTGTCTGCCTCACTTTGTTCCTAGGGAAGGTCCTTCACAGCCAAATTCAGCCTCCATCGTCCTGGGCACCGCACAAGCAGAGACCACAGCACTGCTTGCCCTATGGAGACGGCAGAGATCAACCTTTCCTAACCTTGGAACTTTTTAGGTGAATTTTTTTTATTTTAAAAAAATTAGCCTTTGCTGGAAACAGCATGATCCCCAAGTAGCTCCAGCATCTCAACTATTCAAAATGTCAATGGCCTTTTAAAAAAAAAAAAGGCAATTAGAAACCCCCCACAAAACCATATTTATTCCCTCCAGCTTTCAACAAGCTCGACCTACAGGCAATGACTGGATTAAAATTAGAAACAGGGCCCACGGGGGACAACACCAAATGGTCATCAAATAAACTCTACGGCATATGGGTCAAAATTTGCTGCCCCCTCTTCTCTCATGCTCCGCCACCTAAGAAAGCGTCTCTCCGGCTCCCCCCAGAAGATGAGACAAGTGCCAGTTTTGGAGGTGCCCAGGTTTTGAAGCCGGCGATATTTTTTTCCCCTTTCAAGCCAGGAGATAGAGAGTGTCTGAGGAATTAGAGCTGTCAGATCCAATAACTTGCAATCTTACTTGCGGCAATGCAGAGAAGGCACCGGGAGTTGTAGTGAATCCGGAGAGTCAAAGTCAAGGGGAGAAAAATAGCAGACCCTGAAGAATGAGCTTGTTTCCTAAGAGTCTCACAGGTAGGAAAAAGGGGGGAAAACCCCCCAGCCCCTGCAATAGCCCTGTTCACCTACAAGGCTTTTATCCACTCAGAGCCTTTGATTCTCCCCCGTCTCCGCGTTCAATTAATCAATAGAACAAATCTCCAGTGTCACACCTCTCACGGCCCCCACGGGCTCCTGCGAGATTGATTAAAGCAAACATCAATTTCCAGGGCCGCACGCCTCGGAAAACACGGCACTTTTTCAGGCGGAATTGCTACCGGGAGCTCGGTGTAAATAAAGGAGAGGGAACAATCTGGGGAGATTTGTTACTTCGCGGAGCAGCCGCTCGGCCTCGTGCCGTCTCCGGCGCGGTTTTAAAAAAGGGGACATGAGTTCAAGGCGCTGGCGCGCGCGCACCCGGCAAAGCAGGAGATCAACCTTTCTTTTGCAACCAGGTCTGTTGCTTGGATTATTTCAAGGCAATGGTTGAAGAGTCATGTCCCGAGCACCTTACTGGGTGCACTGGGAACACTGGGGCACCTTAGATGCTGCAGCAACCCCCCCCAAGTGAGCGGAGCTGCTTTGCATCGTTAGTGATGCTTGGATTTCGGTCCCTGGGTCATGGAGAGAGTAAAGGACTTGCCCAAGGCCACGTGGGAAGTATGTGGCAGAAGCAGAAATTGCATCTTCCAGCTCCCAAGCTGGGTTCCTGAACCACAAGCCTGCCCTTTCCTTCTCATGCCAGGTGCCAGGACCTCTCTGCCAGCTTCCTTGGGGCAGGGGCTCCCAAAACTCTATCTTGCAGGGAGCCACCAAAAATGAAGGGCTGGCCCTGGGCCTTCTGACAAAACCAGCTCCTCGTCTTAACACCCCCAGTCATTTCCCCGCGTTTCCAGGCTCTCTGCTGAGTGTGCGAGCGGCTCCTGTGTGATTTCTCTCTTCATCCTTGTAAGCAGGGACCTGGAGCCATGCCTGGGCTGGGGCGGGAGGACGGAGACAAAGATTTATGGGCCTCGGATGGACATCTGAGCTGCCGGGAGAGGTGTAACAGGACAGCCGCCTCCCGGGGTCGGCCGCAAGCAGGCTGGAGCGGTCTCTCTGCCTCCGGAGCCCTGGCAAACCTCTGACACGGCCTGGACAAAAGGCTCAGCAAGGGAAAAATGGGGCTTTAATGCCAAGTGTGGAGCACTTGAAAGGCAACCAGGCCAAATATTACGCCTGGCCCCACTCCACTTCAGCCAACAGAGGCAACTTGGCCTCTGCATCCCCCACATACCGTTGATGGTGCCCCTCCAAGAGAAGCATTAGCCACGTGAGGCTGAGTCAGCTCACAGGTTATTGCACTGGAAATACCCGCAGGCCCTTTACCCCAGCTCAGTCCGCAGCGAACCTAGCACACAGGAGATCTTTGTTGAACGCCCCTGTTCAGATCCTGGTAAAGGAGATGCCTCCAGCATAAAGTAACTCCAAAAAGAAAGGAAAGCATAAAACCCCAACACTTTTTACTTCCTCTTCGCATCCCCGCCTACACTGACCATATTTCTGTGTCCCTGGGTGTGTTTACACATGCATTAATGTGCTTGAGAGAGCATTAAATCTAGGACCTCCGGGCACGGGGGGTGGGCGGCACTTTAATTCGAGCGGGTCCGAGAGCCGGGTAGCAGCATCCCCATGCTTCAAAATGGCAGTGGGGGCGCTTGAACCCAAACTCGTTCAAAGTGCGGGGACGTGGATACGTAACACATGGGAGGCGGCTGGAGCAGGGTAATTACTGAACACTCATTAACCATGTGCATTATAATGCACATTTAGTGCGCGCGGTAATTACTGAACTCCAGCAGACTCAATTCATCCAGTCTGCTCCGATGCGCTGCAACTAAAAGTGCGTTGGAGCAGCCTCGGCACTTGCGTACAGGCACCCGCCATTGTGAAGTACTAGGGAGATGTGCATTAGCCTGTCTTAATGCGCATTAACTGAAGAGCCTGGTTTTGAAGTGACGCTGAATGCGCATTAGCTTGTTTTAATGTGCGTTAACTAAATAGCATGTTTTTCCAGTGACGTTTTAATGCACATGGAAGTTGCTTCTCCTCATCAAAATGTTAAAGGAAGCCGCATAGACATAAACCAGATCTCAGCCTCGAGGGATTATGTGCTTGCATTGATCTCAGGGGACAGGGCAGAGAGAAGGGGACATGTTTCATGTCGGAGTGGACAGAAGTGAGGATGTTGCATTCCTCAGATCCTATAAAACTTGATCGTACCGGCCATTCTGTGCATAGGCAATGTTTTGGAAGAGCAAAGACGCTTGCAACGGGATTAGAAATAATCCCAAGTCTCCCAAAATTGAGTATTTCTCTGAACTATTTTCCACAGCTGCTAAAGATGTGATGACCTGGGACTCTCAGCTGGTGTTAAAAAAAAATAGGAGGCGTCTAGCCTGCGTGACGGGGAAGAAACGTGTGAACATTTAAACTCCTAATGGCTCCAAACCAGGAGACATTTTTTGTTTAGAAGAAATCTTGTGATTTTTTAAGCCAGGATCGTGCGTGTGTATGCGCGGTGGTCTCTCACTTTATTATTTTTTAATCGTTGTTC
Source organism: Caiman crocodilus (assembly GCA_030014935.1). NCBI lineage: Eukaryota > Metazoa > Chordata > Crocodylia > Alligatoridae > Caiman > Caiman crocodilus. The sequence goes on from JAGPOW010003310.1 coordinate 20,558,328, forward strand.
AATACTGTAGCAAGCTGCGGTAAGTTTTACCCTTAACCGGTAGAGGATCCAACTTTCAGCTTTGTTTTTAACTGCCTGGAAATCTTTCCAGTTTGCATCAGCGAGCCTTGGAAGGACCTGAAGAAAAAAAAAAAAGTGTTTAGAAAAGGTAATGGAGAGATGGCGAGATGATAAATTCCAGTAGTGTTTATTCTCATCAATCATTTTCTGGTGGTCTTTGCCATCCAGTTTATTAAAGATACATTCCTATGCTAATACCAGAAGCGTTGTCTGGTGGTGTACGGACTGCAGGATGTTAGGTTTGGATGCGGCTCGGCTCCAACGCAAGGCGCCCCAGCTGCACAACAGCAACGCACTCCTTTTCCCCACCTACAGATGGACTGAAGATGTCTTGTGATCTCTTTGATGTCATCAAAACACATTTGATGGGTGGAAACGAGAAGCTGTTATCATTTACAGCTCCCGGGGTAGGTTTTTTCTGCATTTCACTCAGCCTGTGACCTATGAGGATGAAGACAAAAATTAGTTGCAGAAGGGAAAAGGCCTCCTTGAGCTTTATTAGCTATATTACATTAGTGCCTACAGGACGCGGCCAAGATTGGGTGCCATTGTGCCAGACTCTGTACAGACGCATAAGAAAATATTCCTTTCCTACAGGGCTTGCAGCTTAAATACGTAAGGCAGACTAAGGAAGGATGATTATCCCCCAGGTACAGATAGGAAACTGAGGCCTGGAGCACTCAAAACAACACAAGGAGTTTGAGGCACAGCCAGGGACTGGGCAGTTCTCTCCTAAGCTGCAGGGCACGGACCGAAGTGACAGTTTTTGCCCAATCTGACCCCTGAAAACGCTTTACAGCTGTGCCCAAACAGAAGTGCATGGGTGCAGAGTGCTGTAAAAGGGCCTGATCCTGTGCAAATCGAAAGCTTATTGCACAAGGGCTCAGATGAAAATGCTCCAAACCAGAGCGGCTCCAGCAACTTCTGTCTGCCCTGCATGTCAATGGCTTAGTCGCTACAGCATCCACTATAGGGTGGAAGAAAGCAGGGGCGGGGGGACTCTTACATAAAACAAAATGCAGACAGGGGTTAAATAAAAAGAGAGATCATAAATAATTAGAGATGATTAAATGAATAAAAAGAGGTTAAATAAAGAGGGTTAAATAAAAAGAGAGGCTTTACTTCCCCAGTTACAGGGCAATGCAGCACCTGCATGGACCTGACACCACACTGCCCTGGACAGGACACGTCTTTCCGGGTCTCGGACCGGCAGCTTTGCCAAGGGGTCCCATTTCTCTTCGCTCTTGCCAGCGGGCAGACCGCGGCCCGGGGGATCTCTGACGGCAAGCACTGCTTGCAAACAATGAACGGTCCCACGGTGACTGTGGGCTTCCCTGCAGCACGGATCAGGAATACTGCAGCGTCGGGAAAAATCAGCATTCGCTCTGCACCTTGCAGCGAAATGACCTGATGTTACCTGACTGGGGGAAGCAGCTACGGATACATCCTCCCCTTAATGGATGGTGTGCTATGGCATGGGGGCATTTTGAGTGTTGCTTTTAAAGCTGTTCACCTTGCAGCCTAGAGCTGTACTGACACGAAAGGTCACCTTCTTGTCATCCGTGTCCGCCTGAAATTAGGATGTGCAGCTGTGGGGCTGCGCAAAGCCCAGGCAAGCTCAATTTCAGGCACGGGAAGGAAGGTGAGATCTCAGGGATGTGCTTGCTTTTTCCACTGTCCTGCAGCCGTGTCGGGGCATGTTACCGAAATGAAAACAGACACCCCTCATCGAGGGCTGGCTCAGCTCCAACCCCCTCCCCGGGTCTGTCGCCCTCGCCAAGCGCTAAGTACCCTCCAAATCTGGAAATGGCTACAGGGCAAAATTCTGCTCTCCATTGCCACACAGATTGTGAACAAGCACCTTGCAATGTAGGGCCTAAAAAAGAAAAAAAAAATTGAGATGGGAAGAGAAAAAAAATCCAGTCACCCCTTGCTGTGTCCACACCACAGATGGAAAGGTCGGGAGCGAGAGCTATAAGGTATAGCGCCAGCCACTCAGCGTTAAATGCAAACCAATTCCTTTCAATTGCCCCTTTAGACTGCATGGGAATAAGGGCTCACTCCGCGTATACATGCAACGCTCTTGCTGAAAAGGCTCATGCCTGCAGATGGGCATGTGCGCAGCGAGGCCGGGTTAAGACAGGAGCGGATGTTTGTGAGCTGGGAAAACACAGCAGCTCATGGACTCCCGCCCAAAATGGGGTAGGATGAATTAAGCAATCGTGTTCCCAGCACATACATAAAAATAAGAAATAAAAATTTAAACCGTAGCAACCAAAGCAGACAGCCTGGCAACAGCCGCTCCTGCTGCAAAACAAAGAGTCAGAGAAAAAGGCCCTGGCAAAAAAGAGTCTCGGTCCGTCACTTAGGGTTGTTTAAGGTAAAGTGCAATGTTGCGTTCCAGATTTAGAGGCCTGGAATTGATGTCCTGACGCTGTGATAATGCAAAGCCCCATCCACTTTGCACTGTGAACATCCACGCCGGCTGGGCAGCTGCTGAGCCCTCGGAGGAACTCCTGCCTTAGCACATGCTAGGTCTTGTGTGAGGCTGTCATGGAGTCTCTAGGGATGGCGTGTACCTTGATTATCTCAAAGTCCTTGACGAGGACTGGGAAGGTTTTTCCAGGACACTGCTGCAAGCAACACGGCAGTAGGAACAGGCTAGGTACTGCAGGCGGTGGTAGTTTTGTCTGGGCAAAGCCAATAGTAAGTACAACTTGCTGCCTTGAGGACCGGAACGATGAGCCTGTAGCCACCCTTATTCTCCCCTGCAGAGCTCAGCGTACCCACGGGGCCGCCGGCTTAGACGGGATGGATGCAGAATGAAAGGTGGCAAGCTGAGCCACAGCCACTGATGGAAGACCAGATGCACAGCGACGTTTAAAAAAGATACTAGAGGAGGGAGAAGCGTTTTGCCAGGGGTGATGTAGGGCTCCTCTTGAAGTCCCTTCCAGCCTCGCATTTCCATGGCAGTCGGCGGCTCGCAGAAGCAAGAGGATGCGAGAAAAGGTTGAGGGAGGAACAGTTCAGTGCTTAGGCACGTGCCTAAATGTTAAGCCTGCCAACCGGGACGCCAGCACATGCATAGGCATGGCATTATTCATGTGTCTGCGGCGACACGGTGCTAGGACCCGTGGGGCATTGCGCTATGGCTCCAGAGCCAACGCGTGTGAGCTTTGCTCAGGCTCACGTCCAAGGCTTCCCCCAGTTGACCCAGCCGTAAATACTAGGCACCTGATCATTCAGGCTGGAAGTCAAAAAGGGGCAGTTGGATGCAATGCAAACCAGTTACTCCGTTGGCTTTACTAACGGGCATGCCTTGCTGGTCCAACGGGCTGTTTGTCTTGGGGGGACGTGGGGTTTTTGCTGCATGCATACACCTTAAACTTCAGCTCAAATGGAGGGCGAGGAGGAGGAACCGATCTTTGGGCATTGCTGGAAGCAGCCAGAAAAAGTGGGCAAGGAAGGGAGCGACATGAGTGGAGCCTCCATTCTCCCGTACTGAGATAAGTCCACGGGCAGGATGCTCTACCCCGTCTAGCCAAGCCAAGCTTACACCCCCCTGTCCACACCAGCCACAGACGGAGTAAGAGCCCGACAGCTGCGACTGTGGCTCAGCGCTGTTGCAGCAAGCTGTTACGTCTAAACCTGAAGGCTTTGGCCTTTCTGCAGTGTTGCCATCCTTTTTTTCCTTCAAGGAGGGTAACCTTGAAATTGCTTCCCTCTTGAAGCGACGAAAGAAGGGAAATGACAGCAGAGAGGGAACGAAGCCGGCTCCTGTACACTACGCTATCAGTGAAAAGAGCTAATAATGAATGCCTTTGTTATCCTGTTTTCAATTACATCCCAAGGTTGATTGCCTTTCAAGAGTCCCTGCCGATGCAGGCAAGTCCCTAGCCAACATGGCAGCGGGGTATTATCCAGGTTTAACGCGCAGACTGGAATAGGGAAGGCAAGGCAGCCCGTGTGGGATTCAAAAGGGGGCTTTCACAAAGTCATTCAGGCAGCTTTGAGAGCTCCTGAATACGCTCCAGAGCCTTGGCCAGGTCCTGAGGGCTGGGTGTGCACGTGTGTATGTGTCTTTACACTGCTCTTATCCTGTGTAGGTGGGGCTGGGGCCATAATCTCGTCTGCCTTCTCATCCACAGCCAACAGGGATAAAAGTGGCGTAACCTGCAGCCGAGGTTCCTGGTTCTCTGCGCTCCTATCCGAGCGGTCTAAAACGCTGCTCTTGAATCCCAAATATGCTCGGTCTTGGCTCTAGCTTGACCCCCTCCTGAAAGCCTGGCCCTGTGTTCAATGCATATAAATAGGCAGGAGGGTCCCAGACACCTGGCCAAGTTCCTTGCCTCCTCTTTCCATGCCAGCCATGCCCCATGCCCGGTCCCATGAGCCTTGGGGAAGTTCTCCAGGGTAAGACTTCTGGGTGAACCCGAGTGTGATCTGCTTAAGGTTGGTCACTGTTGGGGCCCCTCTCCACCAGATCTTTGTAGGGTTTCATAGATTTCTGGGGTCAGAAGGGACCTAGTAGATCATCGAGTCCGACCCCCTGCTCCAGGCAGGGTTTATTTTCCCCCCAAGCCCCTATAAAACCCAAAGAAGGAAGTTGGCGGAGGGGCTGGCGTGAGGCCTGTGCACCAGTCTGCAGCCACATCGACCTAAAAGGTAGCGCTCAAATGGGAACTAAGCGGTCCCGGGGTCTTGATTGATCCCCTCGATTCCCCACCCCGGAGGAAAAGGGCAGCCCTGGTCTCCCGTGCAAAGGCCACGCAGGGCGCACCTCTGCGCAAGGCTGTGGGTAGAAGGTGGGAAACAAAACCCCAAGCAATCACTCGGCTGCATTAATTGTCAGCAACCCGATGATTCAATAACCATCGTCAGCTCATAAATTACATGCATTAATAATTGATGATTACAATTGATTCTCAAGTGCTAATGAACAATCATGATCTGTTCCCTCTCCCTCCGTGTGATCAGAATGATAACGCTTTGCACCAGATGGGCCTGCGTTTAAAGGGATTTGCCATAGGAAAGGAAAAGAAAGAAAGGAAACGCCAGGCTGGGAAGCATTGCTCCTGAAAAGGGGCAAGAGCGATTGGCTTGAGGGCTAAAGAATTCAAGACCAGTGACCACCCGGGTCTCACCGAGTCATGTTATTAGCCAGTGGACTGGGGAAAAAACCCATAGACTGAGAATCAAAGAAGTGTTCAAAAGCGCCGGTTTGCACCCAGGTAATGATCCGCTGCAGCGGCGTGGGAAGGAGGTTGCAGAATCAAGCGCTAATGCTTGTTAATTTTGAGTAGCGTCAACTCTGAGTCAGACGGCAGGCGCGGTGGCAGGGCGGGAAGGGGAAACCAGGCAGCACTTCGCCGTCATGATAAGTGCTGCGACTCCTGCTGCATGCTAAGAGGAGTCGCGTACATGTCTGGCCTCACAGGCGAGCCAGAAAGCCTCGGAACAATATTAGGTGGGTTTGGGATTTGGAGCGAGCCACAGGGAGAATACAGATGGGACTGCCTTAAATTGAGTTGCAGACAATTTGGCTTGATTGAAACCTGTGTTAAATGAATACTTGTTAAAGGAATATGTTTTCCATGCTCCCAGGGCCAAGCCAAATCCAGGGAAACATCATTAAATGCTCGCCTGCTAAGACAATCATTTTCCAGTGAATCCAAGAAGGTAGTGTGATAAAAGGACGGACCTGATAAAAGGAGAGAGATTCTCCCGCGTGCCGGATGGGAGCGTAGGAATAAAAAACCTGGGGCCTCCGGACAAGCGAAAAAAAAGATCTTTTTTAGTTGCAAAAGCAGTAATATTTTTGGTGCATTAGGTTCTGTCTCACGTAAAGGTTGGTCTGTCCGTCTGCCTAATCACCGCCAGGCTCAAAAGAACGAGCTTGCCCTCCATGGCCACTGAGCTCGCAGCTCAAGTCATGCTTCCCTGGGGTCCCCTGTGTGCCATTTGTTCCTATCACGGAAACACAATGTACACTTCAGTGCTGCACTGCATAATTGGCTCAAGAAGCAGTGTTGTCTGAATTACTAACAGCCAGTGGAAATACTAATGCTTGTCTGGAGAGAAGTGGGGGAAAAGAGCTATGAGTAACTGTGCAATCTTTACTCTGCCCCTGGCAAGAAAACAACAGAACACTTTTGGGCGATACACCTCTTCCTTGTACATAGGAGAGACGCAGGCGTTTCATCCAGCGGGAACAGAGCCAGGACATCCTCTCCGGGGACCCAGGCAGAGGGCCTCTGGTCAGAGAAAGTACTGAAGAAGGCCTGTCTTGGGGAAAGGATCCCACATGCAAGAGCCCCAAATACTTCGTTTTAAGGGGCGAATTTCAGAAGAGGCAATCCCTATCAGGGTAGCACTATCAGGCAAGGGGCAAATTTGAAAAGAGATCATTTTTTTTTGTGACCTCTTCACAGTGCACGTGCTGAACCCGGCCGCGTGTTTCTAGCAATTTGCACGACCAAATAATTACGCATGCAAAAGTGCAGGCCCCAAATTTCGAGGGCAGATACAAACCAGATGTAAATGCTTGTTGTGAAATGGTTAACCTGCTTTAGGTTAAGGCTGAAGATTGAGATGAAGATATACGGGTGGAGTCAACCTTTCAGGCCACGGATGTGGAGCACCTAGGACTCTGCGTAACGAACCCCATCAGAACAACTGGCTGCTTACATTTCATTAGAGGGAATTAGGACTTGGATGTGTAAACTGCATCTCTTTGGCAACAGGTCTTGGAGCCATAAAACAGGAGCTAAAAATAACAGGGCATGACAAACAAGATAGGTGGCCGTTTTGCAAGCCCTGCATTGCCTGATGCAAGGACAGACACGCTGCTAATGCACTCCTTGCTCCTGCTCGCACTTGGTTCTCCAGCAAATAGTCCCGTCTGGGTTGAACATCTGCCTTTGCACGCTCCCAGTGTAAATCCATGCAACTCCACCGCAGTCCGGGTAGATGAGAGGTCTGACGGCAAACCCCTGGAGCTTGTGTAAAGAGCCACTGGTGTGATCTGCAACCCAGAGGGCCAGATTCTCACCCGGTCTTTGTTAGACTGAATCCAGTGCCGAACTTGGCCCTAAAGCGGCATCATCTTAGGAACGACTTTAATGCTCACGGAAGTGAGAAAGCAAGTGCTACAGATGTAGATGCCAAGAAGAGACCTGCGGGTCTGTCCCATCATGCCCATCCAGCTGACAGTGCCAACACGCTGCCTTCCAACCTGGCAGGATTTATACGCGTTGCTCATTTGTATGGGAACGCCTAAAAGTGCTTACGAAGATCAAGGCCCCATTGTACGTGTGCAAGTCCCTGCATTTGAGTTTACGTTCAATAATTATTTATTTGCATTCGAGCCGCTTTTGGCATTCTGATTCAAAGATGAGGGGGTGTTGGTTGTAGCCGTGCTGGTCTAAGGACGAGGCCAGCAAGGTTTTTTGGGTAGATGCGATGTCTTTTATTAGACAACTGAGCAGCTGGGAAAACCTTCTTAGCAAGCTTTTGGGCGCAATCACCCGTCTGCAGGCACAGGGAGGCTCTGCTGTTCTGGGAGCTTGCGCAGAAGCTTGCGAAGAACTTCTTTCCAGCTCCTCAGCCGGGCTAATAAAAGAGATCACATCTCCCCAAAGAACCTGGCCTGCCTGGTCAGCGATGAGAGCCTCTTGCTAGGCGCTGAACAAAGAAAGGAAGAACATGTTCCCTCCCCCAGACAGAGTTAATTTTCAAGGACGATACCAAAATGCAAGTGGAAGAAGAAAGAGACAGCCGAGTTGGGAACGTGGGAGAGGACGAGGTACCGCTATCAAGCCAACAATTATCCTGAGCATCCGCCCTCCCGCTAGTCCAGCCTTGGAAAACTGGTGAGCAAAGACTGCCCATCGATACTACATTTTCCCAAATGGTGATGGGTTCATTTTATTTGCACGTTGTTTCAGTTTTCCCCCCCGTGCCAAAAATCCGGAGCAGGATGAAGCCCTGAATTGTTTAAAAACGACCTGAACTGGGATGCAAGAGACACTTCCGTCAGGCAGGAAGGACTGAGAACGCACGCAGCATTTCCCCCTCGTTTTATGCAGTTTGCTTCTTGCTTGCATTTCTTTTCGCTCCCGTCAGGCGTCGTCATTTGTGTTTACAGTCAGTTTTGCTTCTTGGCGCACGAAGCAAATGTAATGCTTTTGTGTTGGTGTCTAAAGGAGACTGTTTAGTTTAAAACTGACCCTGTTTTCATTGATTTCAGCGGAAACACAATAGCTCTTGTATTCATTTCGTGTTTTAGGAATTTTCCGAGGCGCTCCAAAACACAGATTCTCTCTCTTCGGAGTAAAAAACAACGAATTTGAGGCCCAAGCTATTTGACATTGTCCCTTTAAAAGTGTTCAACATTACTTCATGGCTGGAATTACAGAAGTAAGCCTGCTAATAAAATGGAAACCAATAATGTTTATCCTTTGCTGTCCCTTCAGTAATCTTGGGAGCAGCTTAGAGAGTGGAACCTGTACAATAATTATATTGTACTTAGCTAAAAACATTAAAGTTACTCATTCCTTCTCTTATCCCCATAACCCCCCTTCCAAAAAAGAAAAAAAGAAGAAAAAGAGTTGGCAATAAATTAAAAACTGTTTTATTTACCTTGAACTACTCAGCCAAGAATGCACATTATTTAGAGACTGGAATAAAAAGCCATTCACTCTAGTTCAATTGGCCATTTAGTTCAATTTGTGTGTGTTACAGCAGGTAATTACTATGGTAATAATGTACTGTAATCTGCGTTGATTTGGAACTCGTCCTGTTTCTGCATTAATAATAAGTGCCATATATGTACTAATTACCAGTTTGTTACCATGGTTATTTGCGTAGATGCCATGTTAACGATACCCTGGAAACATAAAGCAATCACATTTTTTGAATTAAATCTTTGTGGTCTCTTTAGTGCTAAAAGCCCAATTCACATAAAATAATGATGAAGAAAATGAGATCATCGGAGCCGAGTCGCCAGCGAGCTGATTAGCTCCGCTGCATAAATATACTATTTTACCATACTGAAAAATTAGAACCTCCAAAACATTTTCCATCGTTGCTAAGTAACTTCCTGAAGATTACATCACAGGCAGGAACATGCGGTGCCAAATATGTCATGCACACATTTATAGAACACGCACTACATGAGATGGAGACCCGGCGTAGAAATGTCAGTGGTTTCTTTAGGTAACCTGCCGAATCGCACCCCGAGCAGAGAGAGAAGCAAGAATCCCTCACTTTCCCCATCACACACACACCATCTCTCCCCTTGAAAGAGTCAATGATTTGCAGACTTCCAGTGCCAAGACGGACCACAGCTAGCCCTTCTGCACTGCACAGCAAAAAAATCTGACCCCGTGTTTCCTCTGCAGTAGAAGGCGTAACTCTCTCCCGCGGTGTAATGGAGCGCAGGTTTTAATTAAATCTATTAATTTTTCAGGGGTGACCTGGTAGAAGCGCTGTGATGCTGTGGCTCATGGGCTACTGCCCTTCACTGCTTGAAATCAGAATTGCTCCTCAGCGGGTGCGTCTACACGAGACGCTAATTGCAGGACGCAATTCAAGAGGGACAAATGCAAGGTCCTCTGCCTAGGGAGGAGGAACCCCCAGCACACCTATAGGTTGGGGATGACCTCCTCAGCAGCTGAAAGGGATCGTAGTTGACTCCAAGATGAACGTGAGCCGGCAGGGTAACGAAGCCATCAACGAGGCCAGTCGCACTTTGTCGTGCATTGGCAGATGCACGACCAACAGATCGAGGGAGGGGATGCTCTTCTTCTATGCGGCGCTGGTCAGGCCGCAGTTGGAGTACCGTGTCCAGTTCTGGGTGCCGCACTTGAGAGGGGCACGGAGGATCTGGAGAGGGTCCAGAGGAGGGGCACTCGCATGGCTAGTGACCTCCGTGCAAGACCCTACGAGGGGAGGTTGAGGGATCTGGATCTCTTCAGCCTTCACAAGAGACGTCTGAGGGGAGACCTTGTAGCGGCCTATAAGTTTATCAAGGGAGAACAACAGAGAATTGGAGTGACTAGGAATAATGGGTACAAATTAGTGGAGAGTAGATTCAAGGCAGACATTAGGAAGACATTTTTCACAATACGGGTGGCCAGAATCTGGAACGGGCGGCCAAGAGAGGTGGTGTTACTTAGCAAGAGTTACTAAAAACCCACGTGCTGGGGCTACTGCGCAGCAGTGCAAGTTACTGCACGTTGATTTCGTACTTGGTTCACCATCATTTTTGGTTAACCGAGTACTAAACTTAATGCGCAGTAACTACAGTGCATTAACGAACGTGGAGATGCACCCAGTGTGTCCCTGCTAATGAAGAGTCCCTCTTACTTCAAGGGACAGTACTGCACTAACAAAGCACGAGGCTCTGAATTTCACCCTGGCTTTAGCTCTTGGCATGCAGGACGTGCAGAATAACAGCAAACTTTCGGTTGGGTTTGACAGTACCGTGTAACATCCATATCACCCCTTTGCGGATAAGGAAATGAAGCCAGAGAGGCCTAACTAGCTCACCCAAAAGGGGTTTTTTTGGAGTTCCTTGTTCCCAATCACTGGATTACACCTCTCCCAAATAAAATCACCTTCCACCAATACTTGCACAGTTCTGCAATGCATGCAGCAACAGAGGCCCCCAAATCCACTCCCTTACCCTGTGGGTTTCCAGCGGACTGGTTTGATCGTTGAAAACATCCCGTCAGCTTTTCACAGCAGCTCCCTCCCTATTTGTCCTCAGTCTAAAAATCGCCTGGTCCCAAAATGATCCTGCCCTTTGGCAGCCTAAGATTATCTTCACCTGGTTTAGCACACCAGCCCCCACAATGATCTGGCCATTTAACGCAAAGGTTGAACCGGTGCTTAAGACGAGCAGTAAAGATTGGTGGATGCCCTGTCATTTATAATGAAGAGCTACTTAGTGCCCTTTTATTATTTGGTCAATTATTTTTCTGCTGAAGCCTGAGATACACAAAACATAAATCACAGCAAAACAGGAGCCCTTTGAGCTGCCACTCGGAGCAGGTATAGATAATAAAAGATTTTAATTAGTGACTCTAGACAAGGAGAGAAAAGCAGGGGAGGGAGATGGGGGGGCTGGGGACAAAAGAAAAGAAAGGAAGAAAAACACCGCTTGTTTGGGCTCCAGTCAGATGTTTCCAAAGCCACATTTTCCACATGACTCCCAGTAAAAGCTCTTGGTTTGATTATTAATCACATCCATCAATCCATCTGTCTGTGCTTCCCAATCCTTTTGATGTGCTACACAGCACTTGCTCATTTTGCATCTTCCCTCTGGAATGGCTCTCATCTGGGAAAGCCTGGAAAGTGTTAACTAAAAAGAAAGGAAGAAGAAAAGGATAAAATAATGCCCCCCCAAAAAGCAAGCAAGGGAGGAAGGAAATATCCCTCTCCGCGTGTGCTGGTTACCTGACCTCCAGCGTGCTGGAGAGACACTAACCCTTGGAGCTTCTTCGGAAATGGGTAGTCGCTGCCTCTTGCCTCATACATCTGGCTAATTGACCTCTCCTTGCTGGCCCTTGACACATTGATTTATTGGGTATAAATTTTACCTATTTACTTAGATGTTGCAACTGCTCAGTCCAAAGGTGAGGCTACCTCATCCCGGGAGAACCTCGCTGAATCCCATTGCGCCCAGACCCAGCTCAATCCTTCCCGTGCCTCTGCCTTCTCCCGCTTTTCTTCTTTCTTTCGAACACAACCTTTGTTTCTTTCCTCCTCCTTCAAAAAAAAAAAGTGCTGTTCAAGCAGCCTTTGCAGGATTCAGGGGCGGCTGTGTTTTGCAGAAAAAGAAACAGCTGATTTCCTGCAAACGGAGGGGGGGGAAAAAAAAATCTTTAATTCTTTTACTGGCATCTGTAGCCTCTAATTCATAAATTCATCAGGACTTTCCCAGGATGTCAGTTTTGGCAAATGAGCGCTGAGTTGCCTCATCCTAATGGAGCAGTGGGCTGCCTGACCTCAGGAAATAGAGAGGCCAAACATGAAAAAACAGAGCCGGGTTCAAGGCTGGGGCTGTGAACCCCAGATTTGAGGGTGAGGTCAGCCGAGGGTCAGAAAAGCATTGTGCGCCGCACAGAGAAATGCTGGTTTCTATTTAAAACCTTTCATGCAACTCTGAGGGACCTTCTCCATTGTGCGCTGGGAGCAGCCCGGCTGTTGGGAAATCTTCCTCGCGGGCTCCGGGCTGCAGGAATGGGAAAAGATTGGAAACAGTCGCGCCGAAGCGTCACCGGCCAAAACCCTTCCATACCTCGGAGAGAAAGAAAGCGAGATACGCCTGGCTCTTTTCACTGGCTAACGCAGATGGATTTTCTTTGGCATTTAAACGTGATGCATGTGCCAGGTGCTATTCATTAGAAATGATTTGTTGGAGTGAGTGTAGCTTGCCTGCCCATTAGGATACATTTACTTCACAGGTTAGTAATGATGGGTGTACTTAATAGTTTTTAAGTATCACAGGGCATTAAAGAGCCCTGGAAGGAAAGGATATCAATATTTACAGCTTCAATTTGTTGGTGGAGAAAAACAGCCTGTGTGCCTGGATGGGGAGCCGTGTGCGATCGCATGCACAAAAGGCTTGATTCCTCCGGCTAAAAGCAAAACTCCCGGTTGCCCAAGACAAATATTGGTTCTGGGGAGAGTTTTTCGGGTGGCGCGGCAGACGTAAAGGGGACCCTCGACCTCAAGCACGCTCAGCAGAGGCATCTGCACCCACCAGCCCAGCGGAAAGCAGTTGGAGTTTGGGAGCATAGGGGGCAAACCCCAGCCCCACGTGCGTTGTACTTAGCACCACTGGCGTGAGGGTCCAAAAGGGCCTTGCAAACAGCGTGAGGGTCTGAAAGGGCCTTGCAAACAGGAAAATTAGGCTCAGGGTTGTAGAAAAATGCAAGGTCCATTTTCAGAAAGGTAAACTGAGGCACCCTAGTTCAGCCAGGAGTCAGCAGCAGAGCCAGGAATGAGGACCCAGCTGCCGAATCTATTGGAGGTGGTCTGAGTTGCTACAAAAATTAAAAAACCCCCCCGGTGCTTGTGTACACGGTTACGCCGTTATGCTGCATATTCCTAATGTTTCTGGGGACGACTCGTACCGTGTACAAGTGCCCTCTGCGTCTGCCACGGCTGAAGTACTGCTGGGCAGGACTGCGAGGCTAGCACGAGAGGCCGTGCTAGCACGAGGCGGAAGGTCATTCACTGAGGGAAGACTGTCGGAGCTACGGACCCATTCTCTCTTCCCACCCCCAGCCCAGGCTCCACTAAAGAGAGAGATCCTGTTAACAGTCTCCTGCCAATAGGTGGCTATTTACTTAAGTCCCAATTTTTCATTAAAATAGCACACATGGCTATCAAGCATCGCAAGGTCACAGGGCTGCATTGTCTCAGCTTAATATGATGCTATTAAGGCTGGGCTATAATGTCCCAGATACAGCAAGTTCAGCAGTGTAAGATCAAGCATTGGGCAAGACTGCAATTTCCTCCTGTCCTCTTGCAATGATCTTATCAAAGCCTGAGTGATCTCTGTAGGAGAAATCTTAGTGGAAAACATTACATATTGTATGAGGCTGTGCTTCCACTTGAAGGGGATGAGTTTGGGCTCACTTTGTATTTTTCTTTGTGTTACTAAATTGCTTGAGACCCCTTCCTCCCTCCTGAAAGGGTGAAATGTCTATTGGCTCAGTAGGTGGAAGTGGCTGGAGTTGAGCAATGGCTGTGACTTTACATTTTATCTCGGTAATTTGTTTTCAAGTTCGATCCTAGTTCAAGCCCAGACGTTTTTTGATTCAAGTTCTCATCTCCACAAAAAGCACTGGGTGAGCACTGCTGAATCACTAATTTTTGCCATCCTCAGCAGCACACCACCACGCTTCTCCTTTGTCTCCATTGAGGTCAGGTGCCGAACAGAGAGGAAGGATGGCCTGGCGGGGAGGATGCTAGACTGGGGCTCAAGACATCTGGCTCAAGGGCCAGCTCAACTACTGACTTCTTCTGCAACCCTGGGCAAGTCACTTAAACACTCTTATTTCTTCCTCTATTAAACAAAGGTAATACTTCTTTCCTTTCAACCCTTATCAGTCCTGGCTATTTTAATTAAAATCGTAAGCTCTTACACGCAGAAACTTTATCTTATTACGTGCTTGAATAGTACCTAGTGCAAAGGAGCCCTGGTCTCCGTCAGGGCTTTTTAGGTGCTACTGAAACAGAGCTAATAAAATAATCATTACATAACAGATGTGAGGACAAGTGTGCCTAGACTGTAAACTTTAGGGCGAGGACTATATTTTAATTGCTTTAATGAGCCATGCAATGATATGCGACCTGTCATCGATTGATTAATTTAAGTTGATCTAGGCCATATGTAAACTGATTTAAGCAGGTCCACACAGGGATTTGCAGAGTTTCAAAGGCAGGTTTGAATGGAGTCGACGCAAGTTGTATTTACAGCTTAGCATTGATCGGGTGGATCACAAGCATCGGGCAAAAAGCATATTGCAAAAAGTGAATGTGAAGACAATTTGCCTGGTGCATGGCACAGTGGGGTCCCAATCCTTGGCTGAGGCCTTACATGCTACTTTAATAGCAAAAGAGAGCTGGTGACCTTCTCTGTAACTCATATCTACAGTTCTCCCCTTGTGTGTACACACACATACGTACACAGTGTGTGCAAAGAGCAATTCTTTGGCAAACAGACAAGCTATTGGATATGGCACTAAGATCAGAGCAAGAGATATTGACTTTTGGCTCGTGTGTGCATGCAAAAGTGATTTTGCACATGCAAATGGGTGCTTAGATCATGCCCCGTGCGTGCATGCTTGGGCGACAGTGTAGCTTTGTTTGGCTGGTGCACACTGAGCGCATGCTTTGGGAGCCCAAGCACTGGCGCTGGGGCTCTAGCAATGGGAGGGGGTTGCTTCCCACCCCCAAACTGACACAAAACCAAATTAAAAAAAAAAGAAGAGGCAAGCTCTTCTGCCATTATTTCCCATTTGAGTCAGAACGCCTTAAAAGATAATTAGTTAATTGAGCTATGGAAGCCATCTCCCCATAGCTATGTGTCAGCTCCTATTAGCTGCTCTGTAACATTAACTGAGATTACACAGAGACTCCCTGGAGATATCGATCATTTATTTACCAAGCCCTGTGCTTTCCCCCTGCCCCTTCTGGTGCAGAAATCATTGGCGGTGGACAGCCACTCCATCACGCCACACCATGCTCCATGGACAGCCGTCAACGGCAATTGTTTTCTAGTGAAAATAGATGTCCCGTATCGATCACTCTCCTCCAGTGCAGTCTCAGGGCCTTCTCCTTAGTTAGTCTAATAAAACACAACTAATTAAATTTGTGTCTTGCATTTTCAATATTGCATTATCCTAATTACTAATTAAGGGGACCACCTGTAAGGGATAAGCATTATTTCCTGCAAAGGATCCCCTAATGGCCTAAATGTCATCTATTGTGAGGAGGAAATCTTTCACCCAAAGCAAAGGCCATGACTGAGGCTTGAGGAGAAATGCCTTCAGGGGACACGGCAAAAAGTTCCTTAACCCTTCTGCCGCTTTCGCTATATCTGGGAAGTCCTAGGTTATATGGGAACGGGTTAATGGAAAGCATATCCACGAACCTGGAGCAGGCAGTTGTGCCCGGACACGAGCACATGTACAAATGTCCCTGATCTTTGGAGGTGGGATGGATTTAAATCCAGACCCCACAGCCAGACCCTGTTTCTGACCAAAGCCCCTGGCTTTGGGCAATCCCAGCGTGTGGGGAAGTCTGGATTTTGGAGGTCAGCTTTGCAGCCAGTGCCGGTTTCTGGGTACGTGGGGAGGTGATCATGCCAGGCTCGCCATCACTTCACCAGGGGAAGACCGTCTCATGCCAAGGGAGCAGGCTGAGCTCCTGGAGGTTCCTCCTTGTGGTCACGTGGCTCTATTTTGCCCCTTCCTGTGAACGTGCCTGATGAACATGACCTAGCCCTGCAAGGAAGTGTGTGTGGGGGGTGAATCATGAATAATTTAAAGCAGTAAATACCTCCGAGAACATTGCCATCTGCTTGGGAAGCTGAAAAAGAGGGGAAATTGGAGGAAATAGCTCTTCTGGGCAAATTATTCCCTTGCCTTCACCACTTGCTATGCCGTACCCAACTAGGAATTAGCGGAGGTCATTGCGGGACCCCTGGTATGGCTTTACGAGCACTTGTGGTGCTCAGGTGTGGTGCCAGATGACTGGAAAAGGGTCAGTGTGGTTCCCGTTTTCAAAAAGGGAGGAAGGAGGACCCAGGAAACTATAGGCCAGTCAGTCTTACCTCGGTCCTGGGTAAGCTTTTTGAGAGAATTATCCTGGCGCACGTCCACGAGGGCCCGGCGGGGGAGGTTATGCTCGGGGGCGACCAACACGGGTTCATTCGAGGCAGGTCCTGCCAGACCAACCTGGTGGCCTTCTACGACCAGGTCACAAAATCATACGCAGGGGTAGCAGTGGACGTAGTCTTCCTGGACTTCAGGAAAGCCTTC
>JAGPOW010003310.1:20583485-20604306 GCA_030014935.1 Caiman crocodilus
GTCCTCTTCATTCTTAAAGAAAAGGCTCTTCTCCGCCCATTCCCACCACCCTCCTGGCTCCTGGCCTGAAGGACGCGCTGCCCTCTCACTTGTCCACTTGGCTGTCTTTCCGGAGCTCAGCATCCACGGAAAACTCGCCCACAAAACGGAGGGGTTGCAGACAGGAAGGGCCGTAAAAGGCTCTTGACACAATGTGTCCTCAGGTCTGATTGAAAACTAGACTTTTCAATCAGAGCAAAGCTCCCTCGGGAGCAAACTCCACCTGCCAAAGTTGTTGCTGTAGGCACACGGGTGTCAGCGTCGCGTTCATGAAGCACGTGAGGTAGTGGCTGAACTGGATCTATTCCCAAACCGATTTTGGTTCATTGGGTTGCTTTGCCAGGCTGTGCCTCAGTTTCCCCGCCTGCCCAGCTGGATGGGGTTACTTTGTTAAGTGCTTGGAGACCTTCCAGCGGTGTGGGGAGTGTGGCGACTCTTCCCTGCACGTGCAGATCTTGGATCACGGTGACTTTTCTCCTCCAGCTACCATTCACCGGTTTTGAGCAAGTCCACCTCTCCAAGGCAGCTGCTTTGGTTGTCTCCAGCCTCGCAGCTGGCTGCGTCTCAAGCGTGCCTCCTGAACAGCGCAGGAAAATGCGACTCCTGGATAGCGTCTGTCCAGCCCTGCCTGCTTTCCAGCACCACTGGGCAATTTTTAAGTGTTTTCCAAAGGTTTCTCTCTGGTCTCCAGTGCTCTAGAAAACAGAAGCATTAAACAG
Source organism: Caiman crocodilus (assembly GCA_030014935.1). NCBI lineage: Eukaryota > Metazoa > Chordata > Crocodylia > Alligatoridae > Caiman > Caiman crocodilus. The sequence continues at coordinate 20,584,244 of JAGPOW010003310.1, forward strand.
ATTTGCAAATCCTGAAACATGGGGAAATAAAAAGGCCTTGCTTCCTGCTGTGCACTTGGCATGGTCTGAGTCCACAGCAAGGCGTCACTGGAGAACAGTCTATGCTGCAATGGTACCCTGTGCAGTCTTATCCCCACAGCGTGGGTCACCGGAGGAGGGTAGATGCAGAAGCACTGCAGACTAACAGATGCGTGCATCCCCACGTCCCCAGCGGCTTGCATAGCTTTCAGCCGTACCGATGCTGCTATGTTATTGCTATTGTCACCCAGGCTGTCTAGATTCATGCTAATGATTCACAGATGCATCTTTCATCGCATAATCCAGAGGGTTACAGGGTGCTGCCACACCATCCCATGCTGACAGGAGCCCGCGGGGTAGTGTTGCTCTGCTGTATGCGGTAGAGTTGGACTGTAGGACAGGCCTTTCCCATCTAGTCTCACGATGCTCAGGAACAAGCAGCATCGTGCAGGCTGCAGAGATCTCCCACCAAGCCCACGATGAACTCCAGCACCCTTCTGAGAGTGCAAGGGATCAGGAGTAAGGCCTGGGACCCGGTGGTCAAGTCCTCTTGTGAGCTGGTGTGGGCCCTCATTGAGATCTGTAGCTTCATAATCCAACTATGAATCCATGAGCCGGTCCCACGACTCTTGCACTGATTTTTTACTTGATGCAAATCAGGAGAGTTTCACAGAAGTCGGCAGAGCGAGGCTGATTTCTGCACATTGAAGCTCTGCCCCATACATTGACTTGCAGAGCCTGGCTTTTACTAAACCCTCCTTCAGGTGCATGCATTGCTCTCTCGCAGCTCCTAACTCAGCCCCAAAGGCTGTGAGTGACAACCTGAGACGGATTTCTATTGACCTTTTACAGATCAACCCTGCCTGGGTCGTGTGTCCTCGCTAATGCTCTGCGTTGATGAACACGGTATGGAGAATTATAGCGGCCGTAGTTCCTTCTGCTGTGAAAAAAGCCCCTCTTTTTCATTTGTTTCCTCCTCCCTATGTTTCTGGGCAGAGGTGGGGGACTTGCAGGAAGGCATTGGAGGGCCATCAGTACTCGAGTGACTTAGCCTGTATCTTCCCTACAAAAAGAGACGGTTACCATTTGGAATAGAAACGGTGACCTTCATCCCTGTGCTCGGCCACCTTGTCCAGACTGAACGTACTGCAGGGCTCAGGTTAGGGGCTGCGTGTACAGCTGGAGCAGGGGTCAAGAGCCAATGCTCGAGTAAGAGCCTGAGTGAAGTCTACCGTGAACATGAATATCCTTAAGAGAAATGCTCCAGGGCATAATTTTGGGGGTGGGAGGTCTCTTGCAGGAAACACCTTAAAAACTTCAGCTGGAGCCGCGGGCTTTTCACCCCTGAATCTAGCCATTCCCATTTGTACTGATGAAGTGCTTGCCTTTAGGTTGCAAGGACAAGCTTCGGGTTCCCTCTGTTGTCTCCTGACATCTTTGATCAAACAGCATCTTCCACGAGAGGCCAGGAATCATGGAGCAAAATCTCCCCTTCCCGCCCCTGCTGTGCAGCTCGCTGGGTGCCGGGGATCTGCCCCGCCGGAGCCTCCCTCCCTGGACACACGTGGGTGGAGTGAATCCGGTGTGGGCATAGCTTGCTGTCGCTCCCAGAGGACAGCCTGCCCTCTACCTAGTCATACAGATAAGTGTCATAACAGCAATCAGGCTGCTTGAATTACACTTCTGCTTGCGTTCATCCCTCTGCAGAGAACCCACCCGTTTGGGGGAAGTCATTCCCCAGAGCACCTGTCTTTGCTTTCCCTTGTAAACCGGCACCGCCTGCCTAAGCAAACATGCCACTGTTGGGCACATCGTGAAATATGTTACTAAGGCAAATGGGGAAGTCTCTGCCCAGTTGAGGGCTTCCTGACACGCGGTGCCTCGCTGACAAGAGATGCTGCCGGGAAAACCCTGTGCGGTGGACGCTGCCTTCGGTGATAGCTGTTCAGCGGGGAGGAGCGCTCTGCCGATGGCTTAATGACCATCCTCCACCGAGTCTCGTCTGCACGCAGAGACTGCAAATGCTAGTTTGCTTCACCGAGGGGAACGCAGGGGTTGTGAATCACCTGCCTGAATCAGGCCCACGGCCGTCGAGCCTGAGGTCTCGTCTCCCAGAGCGGCGAGATGCTGCAGAGGAAAGTGCAGGCAGCCCTGCACCTGGCAGCTGTGATGCAAATTTTGTCCCGTGGGAGAGTTTCTTTTTACTAGAGAGGTTTCGAGATTGGTTTAACCCCCAAATTATGGGGCTGCAGCAAGCTCTCGTTTTTAATATTTATGACTGTACTCCTGGGTTTTCTTCTCGCCCATCTACACACCCAGGCCCTCTTTGAATCCTCTAACGCAGGGGCAGGCAATTATTTCAGGTGGAGGGCCGCTTACTGAGTTTTGGCCAGCCATTGAAGGTAGCACGACAGGCAGCTGGGGCAGATAAATATTAATTTTCTAAATTTTTTAAGGGCCCCGTGGGCCGGACCGAATGGCTTGGTGGGGCCACATCTGGCTCGTGGGCGGCATTTTGCCCCCCCGCTTCTGCATCCTCCACGGTCAGTCTGTACCTGCTGGGCAGCGGTGTTTCTTGTACAGGGACTGAAATTACCGCCTTCCAAATCCCTTGAATATCTTCCCGTCCTTATAATACGGGACGGAAAGGATCAGCACTCCTGGTCTCCCCTTTCTAGGCCGCTGGTCATTTTTTGAACAATCACCTCCTTTTCTAGGGAGACAGCATCAATCTTTCTAAGGGAAACAGCACCAATTTCTTTTGCTGCGTGGATCTAACCATATACTGGATAAATCCGTCAGGTCTAGTCTCCAACAGGAAGCACCAGATGAAACAAGGAAACCACATGCTGGGCTCAGCCCTGGGCTCCCTACACTTTTGGTGGCAGTAGTGATACTGCCTTTAAGCAATTTGAACCTCCAGGAAGATAATCTTGGGAAATCTGTATTTGCAAATCACGATTCAAGTTCATGTGCCAAGGAATATATCGAAACGCACTGGGCTTCTCTTCGCATCTGCTCCTACACTATGGCCAGGTACAGACATTACACGTTTACTGGGATAAGTGATTGCAAACTGGCCTGTACTCATAAAAGAATAGAAAATCGGTGCACAAAACCGGTTTAAAAATGGCAAAACTAAGATTTAAGGTTTGCCCCCCTACCAAAGGGCAAATGTGTTTCAGATCGCTACCGATCTCAACTAAGCCACTTGCAGAAAACTGCATAACTCATATCGATTCCACCTCAGGCTTCTTGACCGTCGGTACCTAGCCTACGAGGCTCCTATCTCACCGGCAGCATAGATCAGACATAACGCTATGGGAAACGCTTGGCCCGATCCTCCAGCTGTGCAAACTGGTGTAGCTGATATCCTCAGAGCTTAGCTGATTTGCATCAACTGAAGATCAGGCCTGATGAGCCAAATTCGTTGCTGGCCCTGCATCTTGCTTAGGCAGCAACGTCGAACAGGTGCAACGGTGGAGCTAAAGCGGAGGAGTTTCCCACGTGCCGCGCAGCGCTGTGAGTTCCTGGGGGCGAAAGTGGGGCAACGGAGACCAGCCTCCAGGGTGCTGTACCTGTATCTTCAGGAATGGAGCTTGTGTAAGTGAGCAGAGAATTGGAGCCCAGGAGGGGTCCTTTGTTGGCAAAGTTTGGTGTAAGAAGAAGGCGCCTGGGCCCTTGTGCTGCGTGTGAGGACGTGCTGGCACCGCACGGGCCCGACCAGAGCACACAGTGAGGAAAGCAACCTCCTGCTTACTCTGCAGGCGTATACGGCCCTGGGGATGCCAGCTCCCACTGTGCAAGCTGAGGCTACTCAAATGAGATTGCAAAAACCTGCCTTCATGATGCTTCCAGTCCTGCCCAAGCCCAGACCTATCCCACAGCTGCATTAATGAACCAATTCCAGGCCTGGTAATTGCCTTTTTTTGGAGGGTAGTGGTCCATACTCTGATGAGCTGGTTGGGAAGTCAGTAACACCACTCAAAGTCCCTTGGCAGCAAAGAATCGGACTCCAGTTCATTCCTGTTCGGTATCAATTGCCAGAGCTCCCATGAATGTAGTGGAGCTCCTTGGCGTCGCCTTTGCTACGGATCGAGCCCTGCAGTTTGCACTCTTGCATTTTCCTCTCCCGTCTGGACCTGGTCCCCAGCTGGTACCTATCAGCGGCTGATTGCCATCAGCTGAGAATCTGGCCCCTGGTTTGCAAAATTAGCCACTCTTTCAAGTTCCCTGCAATATCTCAGCACAGGGGGGGGAAATGAAAGCAGATGCCAAGTTGCCACCTGGAGCAGATTTTTGCAATTGAATTACAATTGGCCATGGAGAGCAGGAGTTTTCCATTATGCTAACTGCTTCCCCGAGCGATTGGATGCGACTGCTGCATCAATCTTCACCCCAGGTCTGCTCAGGCTGAACTGAGCTACCAGAACCAGTACCAGACAATAGTCCCACACCACATGCACAGAGCCATCCCAACGGCACCTCCATTAGCAACACCCTACTGGGATCATAAACCTTTCACCGCAGCTCGCAATATCAGCCATTTCTTGGAGGGAGCTATTACGATGGTTAGCACCTCGCTCATTAGCGTGAGGATTGTAACCTGGCTTCTTGCCCCTGTTCAGCATCTTGTCTTTTCATGAACAGACCCATCCTTCACGAGGAACGCTGGGACTTGGAGGTTTTTAAGACCCGGGTAGACACAGCCTTGGCTGGGACGATGGAGTTGGGGCTGATCCTGCTTGGAGCAGGAGGTTGGACTAGGTGTGACCCCCTGAGGTCTCTTCACACCTCGTTTTCTGTGATCCTGTGACGCTTGTACACAGCCCATTCTGCTCTCAGATTCTCCTGTTTCCACATCTTTTTTCTTCCTCCACTACGGTCATGTCTCTTCTCATCTCCCCTTTCACGGAGGTTTCTCCACGCTGGAAGGTTTTGCCCTGTTTTCACAGCTGCTACCTGACCCAACGGCAAGCTCTAGTGTGAACACAACTGGGCACGGACATTGGTGTTCTGCGTGCACTGCACTAATGAAAGACATGCGTGAATGCATCCTAAAGCGCGTATAAAAAATGGAAGTGTTGATGTGGTAGCTGCCACTTCGCTCAACACAGAGGCTTGGAAGCAGGGACTTCCACCCCTGCAAATGTCAGTCTCTATAGCTTGAGCAGAGCATTGGTTCATATCAGCACAGGCCACGGCAGGGATTTGTACCAATGCAAAGTTATATCGAAGTAGTTGCCATCATGCCACGTCTGCTCACATTTTACGTTATATTATTTTAATTTTGTTGTAAGTACATGGACTACCTTCCAGCAAGTAGAACAAGAGGTGCGGGATTCTGCGAAATCATTAAAAAACCCTATTGACAGGTCTAATCCAAATACATGAAATGGCATCTTGTAAAGGTTTAATAAATGGTTAATAGAGTTTAAATGAGGTTGTGGAGAGGAACAGTACACATTACAGGGGGTTATAGGTACATCGGCAGACGGGCTTATGAACTGAATGGGCTGAAACTTGGAATTCCTGTTTTGTACGAAATTTCAACTTTTTGATATTTGAGTTCATTCCAGTTTGGAACTTCCTGTCACAAAGTCAAATTGTTTCATTACAGGACAAACAGGAAACACATTGATCGAGAAATTAAGATAAGGCATTTCAATCTACACCAGCTGGCAGCTGCTCTTAATTTATCTAAATAAAATAAAACAAAATAAAATAAAATCAAAATAGAATTACGGAAACTTCCACTGATAAGATTTTATTATGACATGTCGTGTAAAATGATGGTATGACTTGATAGGATGTGACATATATATATATATATATACACACTATGCACTGCTTCTGATATGTTATGAAATCATGTAAACTAATGTACAAATTAGAAACCCCAGAAAATATTTTGAGACCAAAAGAAAATCAAATTTGAAATTAATATATATATTTTTTGCATTGGCGAATCCCCCGCAAATGAAAGGATTTATATTTTGGAGGGGTTTCTTTCCCCAGCTGGACCCGATGATCTTGCCCTAATATGTATGAAATCTATGAAAATTGTTTTGTTGAAATTGTATTTTCTGATGGACCCTGTGACAATAAAAATCAGAGCAGTTCTAGTAAGGTATAGTGATACATTTTGGCTACCTGTAATGTATGGATCTATTGGATTCAATAAGAATAGCACATCAATTAATCCATTAGGCACAGTTAATTCATTTCATCTTCATATAACGCCTAGCTCAAGTTGCTCTAGAGTAGACAGCACATGAATGGTCATCCTGTATCCCAGCTCACGGTATAATAGCTATATTCAGTTTGAGGTGGGACGGCCACACATGTAGCATGCCTGAACTACCCTTAGTGTAGCTAGCTGGATACCAGTAGCAGTACAGACTTCAATGCAGGCTAGTTATATCCAGGCCATTGCCTGGCTTGTACAGCCTCCGCTGATGCTTTTTGCTGCGGTGCCCATGCTGCTGTGGGTGCCCGGCCTAGCCCAGGTCCGCCTGCTTATGCTGTTACCACGCTTCAGCCTACAATGCAGACATACTTTGTGGCTGGAAACTTTGTCATGGACTTGAAAGGAAACTAAAAAAAAATGGGTGCTCGATTTTAAAGGCAGAAGGGGTTCTTGGGGTAAATCCGGTGTCTTTGATTAGCCCAACTCAAATAGTCGGAAAAATTCTTTGCAAGCTTTCAGGCACAAACACCCTTCATCAGGCTGAGGACGTGTCTGTGCTCTTCCTGGATGCAGCGGTAAAGCAGCCAGAGGCCAGTCCGTATGCAAGACAACAAGCTAAACTGTATTTGAGTCGGTTTAATAAAAGATATCGGATTTACCGAAGACTTGTCTGCCGCATCCTTAGAGCGACACGGCTACCACCTGCACCCTTGAAACACGGAAGGTTTTCTTAAAGGTATTTAGATGCCCAACTCAGACCTTGATGAAACCGTGGCCCGCTGGAAATGTTTTGATGTTCAAAACAATCACGTGGTAAATGTCAATGGTTTAAAACGCCGCTGTGGAAAATTCATTTGAAATCAAGACATTTTCCCCCCCACCTTGTAACGACTTAGGTAAGTTTAACTTAAAAAATGCTCACAGCCAGATGGGTTAGCCAGACCTGTCACACCCTCCGACCGAACTGCCTCTTCGAGTTACCTGGACATCCAAAGTCGGTGGCGTTTGGCTTGGAGGGACGCGCTTGTGAGCTGCCCCGGTAGATTGCTTCTGCAAGCGAGGTGGGAGCGGGGAGAACTGCAGAGAGGCTGCGCTGTGAACGCAGTCGTGGTGAAGGACCCTCTTGCAAACCGGTTGTCCTCTCCATTTGCAAACCCAGGATGGGATCACAACCTAGGTGGGATTTCATCATGTTCCCACTGCGGACCGGGAGCAGGAGAGGAGACAGCCCTTTTAAAACAGGACTTGGCCTTATCTAGCCTGTTATGCTAACCCAGGTGTTAAGCTCCAAGTGCTGCAATGCCGTTCCCCACAAGGAATAGACCTGCCTTGTTCCTTTGCCCTCAATCCCTCACTCATTCTCAGAGGCAAAATGACTGAACTGAGTGTTGGCAGCTTTCAAGATTTCTCTTCGAGCCAAATAGCCGTGAGCATGATTTTCCAAGCAGGTCTAGGACAGTTGGCTCTTTGCTTCGAGTGCAGGAATCCATCTGGCAAGCCGCTCTTGTTGTGACAGTTCAAAGTCCGTCTTGCCTGTTTTCTTTGCACAGAATACATACTCCTGGATTTTCACCGTATTATTTGTCAGCGCTTTTTAAAGATGGGGTTCATTTAAGAACAATGAAGTAATAAAAGCTCTTGGCAAATTCCCATTCTCTTGGGACAAATTCTGATCTCACACCTGCGCAATCAGGAGTAATTCCACGAACGTCAGTGGTGCTCCGTTAACCCAGAGCTAATTAGGATCAGGCCCCAGATGGTCTCCAGCTTACAACTGCTTCATTGCAATCAGGAAGGGTTCACAGATGGAAGCGTGGTACCTTCAACAGAAAACTCTTCCTGAGCCAAGGAATCGTACTGGTGCAATTGGCTTGGAAAGTGCTCTCTTCACCAAGGCCCTTATTCAGCACGATACTTGGAATGGAAACCAGAGGACTGAGGATCCCTGAGCATATTTCAATGGGAGTTGTGTGCCTAGCACCCTTAGGCTCCTTTCAGAGCCCTGCCCTTCAAGCTGAACTGCAAGCACATACCTTGACGCCAAGGAGGATTAAGCTCATTGCAGGCGGTTAAGTGCTGAGTAAGGATCCAAAAAACGAATGAAGTGGGGATAAAAGTAGCCCTGCTTATAAATGCCTGGCTCTTGTACAGCACTTTTAATGCCTAGATTTATAGATATTAGGGTCAGAAGGGACCTCAATAGATCATCGAGTCTGACCCCCTGCACAGGCAGGAAAGAGTGCTGGGTCTAGGTGACCCCAGCTAGATGCCTATCTAACCTCCTCTTGAAGGTAGGTATTGAAGCATTTTACAGGTGGGGAAACTGAGGCCCAGAGAGGTGAAGTGACTGGCCCCCATGGTCCCACAGCAGGTCAGTAGAAAAGCCTGAACTTGAATTGAAGTCTTATAGCAATCCAGTGCTTTCTGCTAGACGGAGACCACTTTCCCAATGACCAAAGAGTATTGCACACCCCCATGCTAATGATGAACACGGTGAGTTAAATCCGTGGTTTTCCACCTGCGGACCGTGGACCCGGGGGGTTTGCAGAGTCTGTCGAAGCGGTCTGCAAAATATCACTATGGTCAATCAAAAGTATACAGGAATGCCCACATTTACAATTCAAAGGGGTCCGCACCTCCATCTGAAATGTTTTAGGGGTCTGCCAATGAATAAAGGTTGAGAAAACCACTGCATTAGATGCTGGTCTCCATCGTCTCACCAGAGTTCCCATCGGGACCTATCTATAAAAGGGTCATTGGTGGCTGTTGAGTAAAAGAGTATTTCTAAAATTGATTTTTCACAGCAAGCCTCCTTCAGCGAGGGGCTGAGCTGCACCACTGAAGCAAAGCGGGACTCTGATGAAGGTGGGATCCCTCCCCGCTGACAAGTCAGAGTGACTCCCCGCAGTTTCCCCTTCAGATGCCATTTCCCCACTTCTTTGACTCCTTGGGAAAAGGAAAGGGTTGGGTTGTTTCTGTCTGCACCACTCTGGGCTGTTTCCAGATGAGTTTGGCAGGGCCTGGGGCACGAAGCCAATCCACGAGGCACCATCAATTTTACAAAAATCCTGGCTACATCTCAAGGTCATGTCTCCATTTGTATAATTAACCAGGGTTTGGGGGTGTTTTTTTTTTGGAAAGAATGGGCCCAACTCCAGTTTCAGGACCCGGTTGTCTTGGGAGTGTGGATAAAGCTGGTTAGATCTACTTGGAAGTAGGGCTACCCTTGTGAGGGGATAAATCGGGAGAGTTGTTTCATTGAATCTGGAGCATTCAGTGGGCGTACGGCGGAGAATTAGATCTCCAAGTGCCGCCCTGTTATTTTGTCAGTGCAGACAAAAGCCCTTTTTCTTTGCAGACTTTTCCCAGTTTCGAAATCTCTGCAGAAGTGACCTTGGTTTTCTTCACAGTCTGGCACCCTATGGGCATTCCCTTCGGAGAAGCCGTGTGCATACTGTCTGCTACAGCTGAGCAACAAGTATGGGCCAACGCCTGCACGCTCGCCTTTTATTGAGTCATTTATTTGAAACCAGCTTGCTCAACATGCAACTCTCCTGCCGCTTTGAAAAGAAACAGAGACATGGCCCCTAACTCCCAAGGTCTTGGCTGGACTCACCCCCTGTTTTAAAGACAGTTGTGAGCAATCGCTTTGGTGAAACGTGATTTTGCCCATTTCTTGTGGCAAGAAAACACTGGTTGCATCCAAAGGTCTCCAAGGTCTCCATAACCATTTAGGGCTTGATTGGGTGGTGGACTTGGTGCCTGCATATGGAAGGGAAGAAGCCCCCCTTATGCTTCAACTCAGGATGCCCAGAGTTTGGGTTTGGGCAAGTAGGAGATACCCACCTATGTACTCCTGACCTGGCGCCGGTGGGCAGAGAGAGGTGGGGAAAAGACTAGGACTTGGCTCCATGCCTTTTGCTCACTGGCTGGAGGAGCTAAGTCAGCAAGGGCTGTTCTTTTCTGTCTCCTTGCACAGCAGAAGAGGGCAGCCTGTCCCAAGAGACATCACAGACCCAAAGGCTCCTGCTAGCTGAGAGAAGCACCAAAATATTGGCATAGAAATAGCTTTTGTCTGAACCGCTCACCTATTTCATGCCCCAGGACCCTTCTCTTTCTTGAGCTACATTTCTGCTTTAATGGCTGCTGCTTCCTGCATGGCTTCCCCAAGTACTAGCTGCCACCACCCAACCCAACCCAACCCAACCCAACCCAACCCAACCCAACCCAACTGTTGTGTCTTGCCAAGGTTATACGGGGCTTTTGTGTGTCAACTCCGAGCTTTTCACTGGTACCGGGATAGCCCTCTGGTTACATCTAAATAGCAGAGGAGAAGAAGAACAACTCCCCTGGGGAGACTTGTTAGGCAGGGGAGAAATACCACTGATGACAAGGATGTCTGTCCTCAGGTGGACCGGTGTGGAGAGATCTGCTCTTGACAGATTTAATCAGTGGTGTGAGCATCCTTCCCCGCTACCTCTCTGTGGGGTGCCAGCAGCTGGAGGGAAACTATAAATCCAGCTGTCCCACGAGAGAAAGGGCCACCGGGTTTTGCTGCCTTCTCCCAGGCACTTTGGGTTCATGAAAAGGAAGCTGCAGATGTGGAGAGCCCTGCAACTCCCTCTTTGTCTATGAACATCAGGAGTGATTACAAAGCACGGGCCAGGAGCCATCCAGGAGTTGGAGACAACTGGTAGCTCGGCCGGTTTTCTGCGGCCAATGAGTGCCTTGTGACTGGTGGTTTTGGATGGTTTGCAGAGATGTCTTCACTGCCCTTTCTGCTTCCACTGCAGTTTCACCGGTTGAAAAAGTAGTTAACATTCAATTTGGTAAGACAGCTCTCCAGCTGGTACAAATAATTAGATCCGCTCCACAAATGTAAATTCCCGTCCTCTGGGAAACGCTGAGGTTTCGAAACCTTATTTTGTTCTCATTTGGGCGGAAAAGTCAAAATCTGAGACTGTTTCTCGGGCTGAAATGTTCTGAAACATTTCACTTCACCCTTTCTGCAACATTTCAACTCTGCATGACACGACATCCGAGACGATGCTAAGCCTGAATTCAAAGCGGCATGTTTCAAACTCGCCGAAACAAAACATTTTGATAATTTCCTGTCAAAAACCTTTGCTGAAGTCGATACCACCCTGCAAAATGGCTCGGTTTTGTTAAATCAGCATTTTCTAACAACTGCTCCATTGGCAAATTGTCAGCTGGCTCTACAAATAATCACGAGCGTCAGTAAAAATATACTGATTTATACCAACCGAAGAGCTGGCTCATGCTTCTCTCACATCCACCCACCTCTTACACACACACACACACACACACACACACACACACACACACACACACACACACACACACACGGTGTTAAGTTTAATGGCAGCCAGGCCTTGAGATGCAGTGTACAACAAAATACCAAGCAGTAACTCCCGCTAGGAAGAGAAGTGTTGAAGGAGAAAAGGACGGGACAAGTAGCCAGTTTGGTGGCAGACAGCTGTGACTTGTTCTGCAATGATGTGGGTACCACAGGCTCTCCTCTGCCTTGCATGGTGTGGGAGCAACAGGACACGGGTCCTAACAGACTGGTCCCAACATAATGTTATGCACATCACAGGGACCAGAGACAGGTACCCAAAATGCTTGGGGATGCTTTGCACTGGTTGCCCTCGGCAGTTATTCAGTAGGAGATTTTGGCCTCAGCCCTGTCTCTGCTCTCCCAAGCCTGGCTTCCAACCTCGCTGCAGACCATTACAGCCTGGGGACAGAAGTTACACATAAACCAGTTTAAGTGATCAGAAACAGGTTTAAACCTGTAACAGAACAGAGGTTCAATGCACGTAAACTGCTTTCAAAATGGCCAAAACCAGTTTAAGATAAACCTGTATGGATGCGATACCAGATTTAACTGATTTAGGTTAAGTTGGTTTATTGAACTTCTGTCCCAGATCCCCTCGAGATTCAAGTTGTCTCACAGTTCCTCAGTATCCCAGGATGCTTTGCACCTGCCCTGCAAATCCCCACTAGGGTAGGCAGGCTAGCTGTGGCCCAAACTGTCTGCTCCAGCGGAGCAGGGTGGTGTGCTCTAGCGCCCCCCGGCTCCTGGCCTGGGCCGCTGCAGGCATGTGCATTTTCAGAACCAAAAGTGAATGTCTGCTCAGTTGCGTATCACTTCGAGCTACGCAGCCCAGACTAACCTGTGAAGATTGAATTTTTTGACTGTCTGTAGTTATTTACAAAGGACATCTTGGCCAGGAGATGTCTCCTGCATTGAACTCTCCCAAGACAGCCTGCGGACATCATCAAAAGAGGCACCTCCTGACCGCTTAGCTAGGAAATAAAAGCTGATTTTTCTTGAGCTGGAGGCCAGGATAGGGGACCGGCTTCCAGGTCCCGTGCATCCCCTTGGTTTGCTTTTGCTGCCACTATGGCTGGCGCAGGAGGTAAAGTTTTTAGGGCTCCCCAGGTCGTGGCTCTATCTGCTTCCCAGCAGCTCCTTCCCCCATCATCCCGTGCCCCGCTGGGTTTCCACTGGGTCTCTGTGCATGGAAAGCTTGTGTTTTAAGATGCTTCCAGCTGGTGACACGGAGGGCTGCTATCGATTGACGCCGTGGCTAACGGTAATGAAGTCGGACAGCCCTGCCACTCCGCTCCGGGAGAGCTGGACCTGGACGGGGAGGGGCGGGGGGAACATCGCCGCTTGTCTATGTGTGCAGAGCAGGGCCTGCTGAGCCCAGTGTAATTCTGCCAAGAGGAGCTGCTGCGAACAAGCCTCGCTCCCTGCTGGAAACCCTGAGTTAGAATTAATCCGATCCACTCCCGCCGGCCAGCTGGGCAGGATATTCTAAGCCCTCGCTCCGAGGAGAGGCAGGCGGGCCATGCAGGGGCTCAGGTGACTGGCACATTCATGGCCCGGGGCCCACTGGCCTGCAAGGGGGGAGCACTCCTGGGGGGCCCGGCCTGGCTTCAAGTCAGGTTTAAAACAAGACCTGCAAAACCTGTGAGATCCAAGATGAGAGCTTTCCTTCCCCTCAGCACCCTCCAGGATGCCTCCTGGATAACAGGGTGGGTGCTAATGATCTGGGAGAGCACCCTCCTTTTGGCTGTGGGAGAGGGCTATGTATCGCAGTGCCAAGAAAGAGGTGGGTGCAGTGGCATGGTAGCCCCGAGGAGGCTTTTTGACCTTACACGCCTGCTTTGCCTCTGTTGGTTTAGTGCAGGGCCATTCCCCCACCCCTTGCATCCACTGAAGTCAGGAGGAGCCATTGCCTATTCAGAGCAGAGGCAGCAGTGCCCAGTAGCAAGGAAGAAAAGTGCAAGGAAACCTGGTCACGGACCCTGTAAGGAAAAGTAGCTTGTGGCAACAATATCCTTGTCACATTTGGAGCCTCCCTAATGAAACTGTGGTGGTTCCCTCCTTCCATCCACATGACTAACCTTTCCAAGGCAGCTCGTGAGCCCTCGACCTCAGTGATGTCTTGTGGCAGTGAGGTCCACAGCTGAAGGATTTCCATTTCCCTCCCACAGCTCTCATCTTCTGTCCCCTTTGGGATCCAGCCATGAGCTTCAGGCTAGGGAAGCTGAGCCTAGGCTGCAGAGAGTAAGGCTCCTGAGCCCCAAGGACAAGGCAGGAGTCTACTCCGTCCCAAACCCGCCCTTCCGCGTCGAAGTGGAGCCACTCCTCGTGGCAGCGCGCTGTAGCAGCTGCTGTCTTGCATCATCATGGCTGTGCCAGGGGACAGCAGATTTCGGATCAAGTTATGACTTTGGGCCAGGGTCTCCCATGGGCCAGGGTCCAGCTCTACCCCTGCTCAGCTGCTGAACTTTTGGAGAACCAGGAGCGTGGGCAGCTTGCATAGCCACATGGAGAAAACACAACGGAAACGAGGGAGTGAATCAATCCTTGTAGACACGATAGGGCACTAGCATGGCACTAGGAGGCAGAGCTCCTAGCTTATTTATTCTGAACCATTGGGTACTTAAAGGACACCCGGCAAGTCCCTTTAATGGACAATCACATCCTTCCATTTGCAAAATAGGGCTTTCTTTTTTTCTTATCCCTCACCCCAGCTCACAAGGGTGTTGTGATCTCCCTTAATCCATATCTGGAAGGCTGTTTGGGATCCTTGACTGGGAGATGCCATGTCAGTGCAAAGTCTCCCCCCTCCGTCCACGATGCTCTTGTCACGTAAGAGCTCACACCTAAAGGACGCAGCTACACGTTGCCGTGCGGTGTGCTAGGTGCTGCGCTCTTGGCAGATGCTTGCATGCCTCAGGTGCTGCTGTCATGCAGGAGGCTTGGAGGCCGTGACTTGAGCCAGCTGAGCAGAGCTGTAATCCCCAGAAATGTGCTGCCTGGACGGCTGCTTTCTTGCTTTCCTGGTGCAAAAGTCAGAAATAATGACGAGGCCAAAAAAGTCAGAGGACGGCCTTCCCGTGAGCTGCGCCTTGGGGGTCTAGCAATTGTTACTACCCCCATCTGTAATTTGGATGGTGCCAGGGCCCCAGCCACAATCAGGACTGCAGTGTGCTCGGCGCTGTACAAACACAGTGCAGGAGACAGTCCCGGCTGCAAGCAGCTGAAGTGCTAAATTGAACAAATGTGCGAGGCCAAGATTAAGAAACGATGTGGCAGGATCGCCCAGGTGAGCAGAGGGAGACACGTAGGAACACACCCCAAGAGGATGCTGGGGTGTGCAGTGTGTCACACTTGTATGCAGTGTGACACACCGCACCACTCGACTATGCACGGGGCTGGCATCCCTGGGAGCCGGTTTGGAAAGCTGTTTGTGGCTGGCGTGCTGAAGTGCATGCGAGGCCGTCCCTCTCCGCCGTCTGCCCTCCCTTCTATCTGCTGGCTGCCTCCTCGCTCTGCAGTACCTTTGCCCTTTGTTCAGCGACAATCTAACACTGGACTTTACCCAAGAGGGCTTTGCTGTCAATGAAATCACGGGAATGACTTAACTCGTGCTTGTAATAACACTCCGATTCAAGAGCCCCCACAACTGCACCCTCCGCATGCCTCTAGTATTGCTATTTCCAGAGCCGTTGGATGGCTGATGGCTTCCAACCTGCTGAGTGTTATAAATGGCATCTTTCAGGCGAAGGCCTGGGAGGGAGGGGGCTGGAAGTAGCGGGGGGGAGGGCGAGATGTTGGATGGCGGCTAATAATTGGATTTCTGCTAATGTAGAACATTCCCTCGAATAGGTTCCTGATGTTGAGTTACTCATGGCAGGGTTCAGAGAGAGAGAAAAAAATACGGCAAGGCTGGAGGAGAAGCTGGAGCTGCTTTCAGAAGGGCACGGTTGAGTCCTTTTAGCTAGAGACCGAATACAGCTTTCAAAGCTGCAGCGTCCCGGCGGAGAACGTGCCCCTCCAATGCATGTACGCGAGCGTGTGTGGCAGGGGGGAGGCAGAGGAAATGGACCCCGCTCGATTCGGTCTTGTGACGAGAAAATAGATACCGTAGGTCCTCCAAATACAGCAAGCAGCACACAGGGGCCGCACGGGCAGATGGAGCACATGTCTCTGATTTGGGCACAGTCTGCAAAGTGCCACATCCACTTAGGCTTGGAATAGTTCAGCTTTATGAAGCCTGAATTTAACCCCTGAGCTCTCTTGCCCCAAATGAAAGAAGTGCAATGCTTTCATAGTCATCAGGGGCTGGAAGGGACCTTACAGATCACCGGGGCACTTGGGCAGGAAAGACCGCTGGGCTCAGATGACCCCAGCAAGATGGGCATCAAGGCGCTTTTTGAAGATCGCCAGGGTGGGTGATTTCTCGGGGGTCTAGGTTGTAACCGCGTTGGTCTAAGGACAGCAGCAGACAAGGTCTTTTGGGAGAATCCGATATCTTTTATTAGGTCAACTCAAAGCTGGAAAAATGATTCCTCACCCCACTTTCTATTTTGCTGAAGTTCATGTGGATTATTTATTCGGCACCACTGGGTACTTCAGGGACACCACACAAGTCACTTTAATAGGCAATCAGATTCCTCCATTGGCAAGATAGGGCTTGTTATCCCCCACTTCCCAGGGGTGCCGTGATTTCCCTTAATTCATTTCTGTTTGGAAGTCAGCTTGGCATGCCTGGCTCAGAGATGCCACGTCAGTGCGAAACGTCCCTACGCTTCATCCACGATGCTGTCATCACGTCAGCGTGCGCTAAAAATACATATTCTCATCTATAGGTTGCCATGCAATGTGCCAGCTGCTGCAGTCTTGGCAGATGATCGCATGCCTCGAGTGCTGCTATCATGCAGGAGGCTTGGAGGCCAAGTGACTTTATGCAGCTGAGCAGAATCCCTCACAAACGTGCTGCCTGGATGGCTGCTTTCCTGGTGCAGAAAGAGGAGGGCCGTCCCGAGAGCTGCGCTATGGGCTTGCTTTCTGCTTCGTGGGGGTCTAGCAATATTGTTACTACCCCTCATCTGTAATTTGTATTGCGGTAGCTGCTACGGGCCCAAACCACAATCGGGACTGCAGTGTGCTCGGAGCTGTGCAAACACAGCACAGGCGACAGTCCTGGCTGCAAGCAGCTGAAATGCTACATAGAAGAGAGGAGAACTAAGAGGCCAACGCTGAGAAATGATATGGCAGGGTATCTTAGAGATGTGAAAAACGTTGAGATCTGCTGGTCTAGGAGGAGACATGTAGGACTACCCCAAGCGAACATGGGGTGCTCGCTTCTAGAGGGAGCAACACAACACTTGGTTCAATATGGCTCTGGATTTATCTCAGGATAAATGAGAGTGCAGTCTGCGCCATGCACGTCTGTGCCCGTGACGTGGCACAGGTGGGTGCCTCAACAGGATTTAGAGAAAGAAAACAACTTCGCCACAAACAAAATGCCTTGAAAATGAATGTTTTCTCCTTTGCAGCTGTGTCCGGGTCAGCAAAACTCCCACAAACTAGAGGCGAGTTTTGTTTGCTTGACTAGCCAGGGAGAGCAGCGAGGGGTAGAACTGGTTAAAAGACCATTTATTTTCTCCATCAGCGCGTGCACGCCAGATATTATTCCCGGACAATGGGACATTGAAGTGTACATTAAAGGAGGGCAAAATAAATGCATATATTTCTAGGGATTGCTCTCTGTCTTTCCTCTGTGCATTTCTAGAAAGGATTTCAGACTGAAAAAGGATGTCAAGGCAGGAAGGATATTGAGTTGGTGTAAGCTCGGTCATACAAATAGCCTCTATAACCTTTCTGTAGCAAAGCACCAGCTATCTCTCTATAAATTTACCCTAAAGAAAGGCAAGTTCTCCATTCTGGAACCGCACAGCTATTTCATTCAGGAGAAATGGTGAAAGCAGAAACGTAGGAGGAACTTGATATCAAGACCTGACTTAAGCTAAAATCACGCTCATAATGCTACATGAAGTTGAAAACATGCAGTGTGAACGTTCACATCTACCTAGGAGAGCTTTTACAATCTTTTCTCCCACGCCTGAAGAAGGGCGCTTGTGCCTTTGCACAATTAATTGCCCTTGCAATTAAAAATATATTTTATTTTTGTTGCAAAACTCGAGTTGGCCTAATAAAAGATACCGCCTCTACTACAAGTTCTGATAAATAATGTCGATGCTTTTGGAGGAGGCATTAATCTGTCTTCGTGGAAATCCTGAGAGTGGCAGTGTCTGCACAATATTCTTCAGGCAGGGCCCGATCCTGCACCCCTTTCCTACATGCACAGCCCCGTAGGGGGAACTGGCACAAAGAAGAGAAGGCGCTTTTTAAAAGGTCACACAGCCAGGCGGTGGCAGGACCAAAAATAGACCTGAAGAAGCGTCCTGGCTCTCCATCCCCTGTGCTAAGCACTCCCTCCCACTTCAAAAAGCACCCACTGACTTCCGTAAGGGCCAATTTCAAGGTTGAAAAGGAGACTCGGGGTCCCCAGGCGCTGAAGTGGTTTCGAAAATTTTACCTTGGGCAATAGGCTCAAGAAGCAAGAAAACCAAGGAATCCTGACTAGCCGGCTACTACGCTCGCCGCGAGACAGCATTCCTTTCCCGAAACGACCCACCTACAAGTTCGACTCCCCGGCTCAGAGACACGAGAATGAACTGTGCTATTCAGAGCCCTGCCGTCGCAAGTCGCCAAGGGTGTTTCTGGGAAACATTTTAAAAACGTGAGCTTGCAAAGAAACAAAACAAGTTGTTTGCAAATATCAAGAAAAGATATCACCTCTTCCATGAACTTTGATCCCTTTTGACCACTATGGCTGCAACCTGGAGACCTAAAATCAGAGGGATCATTTTTAACGGCTCGTCTCCCTCCTCAGCCTTCACTTCCCATGGGCAAATATTTCCTTGCATGCAGCAGCCAGCAGAGATCATAGGCTTTTAGCACACACTGCGGGGAAAAGGCCCTTTCTAATTTAATTGTAATTTAAGCATAAAATACGTTGCTGTTGTAAGATGTGGCTATCTGCTGCGTAATTACTTTATGGCACTATAAAAACATATCACACTACAAAGCTTTGGTGTGCTGTGCTCAGATCATTTGTAGCACAGTAATAATGTGAAACAATGGTTGAAGCATTCTGCCCCATCCAGTATTTAAATAAAATCTGCAGAAAATAATGACTTGATTACATGTTAATTTAATTTACTTGTAGTCTTGGTTACGTCTCTCTGCCCCCACTCTGGTTCCCTAACCTCATGCCATGCTGTGTTTATCACCAGATACAAAGAAAGGAAAGGATGGCTTCAAAAGTCCCAAAGTGTTATTCGCAGACAAATGCTATTGAAAATAAGAGACGGGATAACTGCGCCGGGGTTCATTGGCGCTTCTGAAAAATTAAAAAAAAAAAAAAAAGATTGGTGGCAGACCAAAAGGTTAAAAAAGAAGAAAGAAAGAAAGAAAGAAAGACTTTTTGACTTTTTTGACTTTTAAGGAACGTTTATTCCGGGGAGGGTGGCAAATGGGGGGCAGTAGAAGTCATGTACAGGTTGGCCCGAAGATTTGGGCCTCGAGGACAAGGCCTGGGCTCATGGCCTGCAAGGCCTGCCCATACCCTCTAGACAAAAAACCCCCAAACCCACAAAGAACAAAAGAAGTGTTTACGTACATACGGTTCTTGCCAGCGGGGACGCCCAGGGGGGCCTCAGGACATCGGGGTCGGCTCGCACGGACAAAGCCCGAGGTCTCGGCTCGCTGGATGCGCCTCTGCACCTTGAGCAGCTGGGGTGTCACGGGGCGAGGAGCAGGTGTCCCGCCTCGATTCGGGACAGTGCCCCCCTCGATGGCCCAGCGTTCCTCAAAGGTGGACACCGTCCGCCGGAGGACCACGTGCTCGAATTCAAGCGAGAGGTGGACCCGCACCAGCAGGCGGAAGAGCTGCAGGGCATCGTCCATCCCGGTCCTGGTGAGCTGGTTTCGCCGGCTCTTCAGGGTGGCCAGCAGTGCTCCGAGGGGGGCAAAGAGTGGCTGCGGCCGGGGGCAGTCGAGGAAGGCATGGAAAACGTCCTTGTCCAGCACCCCCCAGGCAGAAAGGGTAGGCTGCCAAGGCTACTGGGTCCAGGTGGTGCACAAAGGTGCCAGGGGCCGGGATGCCATGCACCAATCTCCACTGGAGGTTGCTGGTCTCCTTGGTGGTGGGTGCCTTGTACAGAGCGTGTGCCATGCTGGGGTCCCAGGCCATGCCAAGTGCCACTTCCACGTGGTGTCAGGGCGGCTGGCCAGCACCTGGGTGTGCTAGGTATGCACCACCCACACATAGAGTCCCTTCTGGGGCAGCGTGCCAAAGGGGCAGCCCTTATTGCTGCTGGGGGGGCGCAGGGAGCCTAAGCAGCGTATTGGGCCGGTCAGCCAGCTCACTTGCCCCTGCTGGGATGACCGGCAGTGGTGGAAAGG
>JAGPOW010003310.1:20625758-20676452 GCA_030014935.1 Caiman crocodilus
TGGGCTCGATTCAAAGCTAGCGGTGGTCTATATGGCAGTCTTTCCATCAGCTTCAGTGGCCTTCGGATCCAGCAGATGGGAATGGGGGCAAAGATGCTCGCTCCCTTTTGCAAACAGGGGGAGGAGGACAGACGAAGGATGCAAGACCTCTTGATTCTCACAAAACTACTGGCCGAGTCGGGAAAAAAAATGCAAATCTACTGACTGGTGACCACGTTGCCTTCAGGTAAGGTTGGCTAGGGTATTATGATCCCAGCACTCGTTGCTGCCCAGGGCAGAGGTCGGACTTGATGATCTGTTCAGGTCCCTTCCAACCCTAGAAACTATGAAACTAGGTGGCAGCCCAGAGGGACGCTGGCTGGCCTGCTGGCATGCAGGCAATCTGTTTTTCTACCTGCCAGGCAATAATTCTGCTCACATCTGATATTCCCAAAGCGTAAAAGTATACTACAAACCAAAATCCAGCCCTCACCCCAGCAGAAGGCTTCCTACCTCCATGCTACCTGTTACAGCAACTTCATCCTTCGCTTTCCGCCTAACGTCGAGGTACCCACGTGCCCTTGCTCGTTCTCCATTTGCTCCTGTGCATCCTGCAGGGGCTTCAGATGTGCAAGGCAGGAGGTCTTGGCCTTCTGGTTTGAGTGCTTATTCCCCATAAAATACCTGTGAGAGAAATCAATACCACAAGCATGCAGGAGCTTAAATCAAAGCACGGAGAGGCAACGCTCTGAGAATGGAGCAATTAGCCGGCAGAAACTGGGGCCTGGCCTGGCCATAGAAGCAGGAACTTCTGCCAAAAAATGTACGGCCTGCATGGAGAAGTGCGGCCGGGGGCAAATCTTGCAAGAGGGAGCCTCACTGAAGTGATGCCAGACTTTCACGCCTGGCGCATGCAGCACTGATGGCAACTGCACGAGCCGAAGGGGCAGCTTCGCAGTGCCCGCAGTCCCGCGTTGCACCCAGAGCTGGCTGGAGAGCTAAGGGTGCCTTTGCCCTGGAAAGCAGGGGCATCCATGCTGCCTTGGTAGGGCCGGGGCCAGAAGTGCAATGGTTGGGGTCAACCTGGGTAATTTATACTTGCAGCACACCCTAGACTTCAGCCCCATTTTAGGAAACAAGCCCTTGAAGCACGTGGGGGTAAGGGGACATCCCTGTTGACCTTTCTCCATGGCTTTCTAATGACAGGCGGCTGTGAAGAGTGAGGATAGCCTCCATAAAAGAGAGGTTGGGACTCCATGCTATCATTCCTGATGTCTTCTAGGGCTTCAGAGGTAGATGGCCCACCTCAACATGTATCTGGAGGAGAGACCCTGATGCTGGCACATGGCTTCATGCCACAGATGTAATAAATCTGCAATGGTTTTCACAGTGACTCTCAACCTCTACACACTGCGGGGCACATGTTCCCTTGCTGGGAAACCTGACCTTTCAGTAGCCTGAAAGACAAGAGAAGCCTGGGCTTGGTGTTTTGAATAAGTGGCTTTTTATCTGAAATCCCTTTGGGAGCATGAGCTCAGTAACCAATGAAATTATATCTGTTGTTTCAAGCAGTGAAGAAAACTTGGCCTGATGTTTATTGAGATTTATGGCTTCCCTTGAGCTTAATTGTCTTTGGGAGCCCTGGATCTTTTTAACAGTTCAGCTAAGTGGTACTAAGAAGGATGATAATGGTTTGAGCAGTCTGCCCTCTTAGCATATCTCTCTCGCACAATTTGCTGATATTTGGGAAATATAGCTGATGCTCTCCACTCCCGAGGTCACGGTTACTCACGGTGTGAAACGTCAAGAGACAAAAACAGGTGTGAAAAGCTCCCAGCGGGTATTTTCCTGCTCTCACTGCCTTGCTGCAGCTTCTCAATTTTTCATGATCACATTGCTTGAAAAGGGGTGGGAAAAGTATACATCCTCTATGCGCGGCAATGGCTTACGCCTGGGTATTTGGAGGGCTCACTGCTTTCCCTCTGAAGACTTGGGGTTCCTCTTTTGTCCACACCATGTTGCCCCTCTGGGTTTTCATGTCTTCAGATCCCAGAGGACCGCCTGGCCGTCCTCAGGTGCTTGGTGACCGTCCCCAAGCAGAGCTCAATGCAATGCCTTCAGGGCTGTCTGCATCTCCGGGATGCGTTGGAAATGTTTTCTCTTCTCCCAGCCATGGGGGGAAGAAGAAGGCTCTCTTGTTTTGGGCTCTGAAAGAAGGCATTATCCCATGTCCCAGGGGTAGGAAGGTGAGGGACATTTCGTCCCAAGAACAGATCAGAAGTAGGTCCTTAAGAGCCTGTCTTTGTGGGACAGGTGGAGCAGAGTCAGATCCACTTGCAGCCTTCCTGCGGCGAGAGCTGGAAGAAGCAGGAGGCATTTCACATGATGATATTCCAGCACCGAGATTAAATCTCTCCTTTGCAGCCAGCCACAACATCCCAGCTCTGCCAGAGACAAGCGCTGCTATTCGAATCGGCGCGTGGACCGCTCCATTGCTGAACAGGATCTTCGGCCGCTGGAGGCCTCGGACGGGGAGGTTGTCATTGGAAGGCAAGCGCTGCCCTTCACATGCAATTATTCCCCTTCTCCAGAGCCTTTTCGTTTCTTATCACCGATGACCCCTGTTGGTTTGTTATCTCTATCCAGCCATTCAATGAAGCCGTAGACCTGTCATCGTGGGGAATGACCTTAACCTATTTGCTCACCTCGAAAAGATGCCGTGTCTGCTGCATTGGGCGCTCGCTGCTGGTCCCCGCACCCCAGAGCGCACCACCAAAGAGCGGGGAACTTTGCAGCCGCGGTAATTACAACAACCCTTTCAGGTTCGGCGGTCACTCCCATTAATAAACCTCACGTCTCAGAGGTGGATAACGCGATCATTTGAAACCACATCTGGCTGCAGCTTTGCAGAGCGGCTAAGCTGTCAGCTCCTTTCAACTGGCGAAGCAGTTTATAGGCCGCACAGTAAACAAAGTCTTTTCGCTGAGGTTTTGTATGCTTTAAGAATAACCCAGGCTTGCATTCGCTAGGCTAATCTCCTCAACGTCGAACTGAAATGTGACAGTCCCTTGCTTCTTATTGCAAGCGCTTGGGATTGCTTATTAAAGAAAAAGAAATGTGTGGCGCAAATACGGCCGGCCGAAGGGGGCTGATTGCACATGCACAGCCCTTGCTTCCCTTTTTCTCTCAATTTTTGGGGTCAACGTTGTGCTCATGAAAGCATGGGATGCAGAAAGCTTTAATTATCCTTTTTTTGAAGCAAAGAGCTTCAGGGCCTCTGGCACCCCATGCCACGGCCTGAGGTCCATACCCCTGGATGCGCCGTCTAAAGGCATGTGAATGCTGCAGTCAGACCTGTAGCTGCAGCTCATGTCAATATAATTAAACTACCTTTCGGGTTTGGTTCGTGTTTGGCAATAGCTTTGTCCTCTACCATACCATTGCCCATGTTGCTAAACTAAACTCTGGCTAAAAGAACGGGAGAAACTAGGTGGCCAAGCGGCTGGATGGAGCCGGAGAGGAATTACCCCTAGTTAGCATCCCGCTCCAATTACACTGGCACGCTAGAGCCCGAACAGATTGAGCGTGGGTCTCGGCAGACACAACTTTCTCATGAAATCACGGGGCCTCTATGCACCTGACCCGTGTGTTTGTCAGGAGAAATTATCTCCTGAGATGCCTTGTAGCACCACAGTGCACCCCACAAGATTTGGCAACACCAACCCCAGACGCAGTGGCCTGAGCACAAGACAGGGAGCACACCATATAGAAAGGTTGGGCTGGAGATGTGATGGTGAAGAAGAAGATGACTTTTCAAGTAACTAGTCCAGGAAGAATTAACAAAGTATGCTCCATCCAGGCAATCCAACTGAGGATTTCCCTAGTTTCCCCAGTGGGTTTTTGCAGCCCATGCTGAATTCCCTATTGCTAGGGCTAAAATGTCTGCCTGAGCGGCAATCACAACAGTGGAGAGAGCTGCTAAAGCAGACCTCGGTGAGGCTATGGGAATTCACAGCCCTGCTTTACAAGTGTGGCACAGAGACTCTCGCTGTTCTGCGAGTGTCACACACACAAACTTTGGGACACGCACAAACGCCAGAATCGCAGTATTTAGGACCTGTTTAATGGTCACACCCAAAGGACCCCTCTGACCGAGAATCCCTTTGTGCCATGTGCTCGGGAAGCACCAGGGATGCAATCCTTGCCTTGCATTCAGCCTATGGAAGATGCTAATATGCCTGCTAACGAAAAGGGAGTGAATGGCAGAGAGCCATCACGAGAGGCACAGCACACGAGAGCGCTCGTGCAAAACAAATCAGAAAGACTTGCTATGAAAAGACACAAGCGGGTACGAGCCAGGACAACAGGGAGCAGAACCAGCCCAAGCTGGCAGGGTCCTTATAGCTGGAGGCCCCAGGAAACAGGTAAGCATGGCAGAGCTTTTGGAAGCAGTGGGAGGCAATGGGTTAGGGCAGTGGTTTTCAACCGGTGGTCTGCAAACCCCTGGAGGTCCACAGATGATGTCTCAGGGATCCATGGAAGATGACTTTGATCACTCAAAAGTATGTGAATAATACTCTCACTTTGGATTCAAAGGGATTTGCACCTCCATTCCAATTTTTTGGGGGGTCTGCAAA
The DNA here is from genome assembly GCA_030014935.1 of Caiman crocodilus. Lineage (NCBI taxonomy): Eukaryota > Metazoa > Chordata > Crocodylia > Alligatoridae > Caiman > Caiman crocodilus. The sequence goes on from JAGPOW010003310.1 coordinate 20,630,375, forward strand.
TGGAATATAGTTGACAACCACTGTGTTAGGGCTATACAAAATTGATATCTCTGGGATGCGATGGGATCTACCCACTGACTGCAACTGCCCCTGCTATCAGGATTTAAGCGTGCAGTAGCTGGAAGCCTGGACAGCAGCCAAACAGCCCTCTTGTCCATTCGTGTAGGTCTGCGGCTTGGGGATCATCACGGCTGTGTACACCGCACATTAAGTCTCACCACTGGACACATTCAGGCATAGTGCAAAGAGCTCAGAAACTGCAGGCCATTTTAAGAGCCCTTTTTAACAGCGCTAACACTACAGCAATGAAGTTTGCTCCTCGGTTGTCTCTGGGACAATGCCACCAGCTGCCCTGCTTTCCTTCCTTGCCCTCGCTTTCACCCAGTCAGCGCCACACTTACCCCACCCGTCTCAGCTCTGTGGGATGCTAAGTGGGAATTTCCCCTCGTGCCAAGTCTTACATACTTATCAAGCTACTACAGCGTCCTTATGGAGGTATGTACGTGAGACAACATGTTAACCATCATTAACAAGCAGCTGGAGCTGGCACCGTGTCTCTGCTGCAGCTGCTGTCTGCAACTCCAGGCTATTTCTCAAGCTTTTGTCCTGCCTTCCTGACAAAGCAGGAGGTGGGGAGTACACGGCGCAGGTGGGGGAAAGTACCTTTTGGGGTCCCTTCCCTCGATCGGCGTGTGGGATGTGGTGCAACCCAGTGTGGGAGGAAATCAGAGGCCTCCGCGCAGTTGGGTTCGTGGGGAAGCTGAGGTCCTGCACCTGGGGCAGGTTTCTCAGGGGGCCTTGGACCATTGCGTTGTCTCCAGGAGGGATGGTGAGTACTTACCGCAGGGAGAACCGTGCGTGTGACAGAGAGAAGAGCGAAACACAGCGCTTGTGGTGATACCATCGAAGGAAGGGCAGCGCGTGCCCCAAAGCAAAGTGCTCTAATCCCTTTCCTAACTATACAGTTGGTACAATAAAAGAGATCACTAAGACCCTCTCTTCTCACCTTGGCTAGACTATTACGGCTGCCGCGACACCCCAACCCTAGCGAGAGAGGGAGAAGGCGGCTGGAGCGGCCAGGTACAGAGCGTTCCTTGTGATGACAGACTCTCCTCTTTGGTACCCTGTGATTATTTATGGCTTTAAATTATTGAGTTGAAATCAATATAGAAGAAAGAGTGGAAGCTTAAGCACACTGTGATGGCTGGCGCTGAAAACCTGGCCTGTGGTAGGAAGTCTGCTGGAGTGTGATATTGGGTTTTGGGCCAGGGGAAGCATTTGCGAAATATATCAATCTGCAGTATTCGCTCACCCCTTTATCTGGACCGGCTATGGATTAGCTCACTCACCCAACCAACCGTTCACTTGGCCCTAAGCAGAAATGCTCCCTTTTCTTTCATCTTGCTTTCTGCTGCCTCACTCAAGCCCCAAATAAGTCATCTCAGCAGTAGATGTAAGCATCTTGACCTACATTGATATTGGGTTTAATTTTTTTTTAGCGTGCTCTAGACTGGTTTCCTGCATGCAAATTGCTCCGAGTGAACCATTTATCCAGAGAATAAAGGTTATGCTCTCGAAAAGGCACTTAGCTCCCTTTCTGAATGGTGGCGTTTATTTTCCACTGAGAAAACTAAAGCCTCGCGTACAGTGCAACCCCCAAACTCAATGGCAGGGAGAACACTTGCCGCTAAAACCCATCCATTTATTTAATGAAAAAATAAACCCCAACCCAAAGGTATTAGATTAAGAGTCTAAAGGGTCCCATCGACCCATTAGAGTTTAAATATCCTTCCTGTCTTCAAGGAAGGTAAAGCCCATCTGGCATTGCTGGAGGAATATAACCCTCACTGGAGTTTAATGCCGCATTAGGGAAACTTAAGAGATTCTGTCTGAGATGTACCTGCCTTTAAGGGAGATGTATTTCAGTGTAAACAGGCTGACATGACAAGTGTCCTTTAATTGGTAACTTTTTCAAGTGAAGAGACAGGGGAATTAGGACTCGTGGTGCGAGTAGATGCAATCCCCTGCTCTGTCTCTTTTGCCGTCAGGCAACGAGCCGCGTCCTGCAGGCTGTGCTACTAGGAATGAAGCAACTGGGCTTAATTCAGATCAGGTTGGATGCTCAGGACTTGGTGCTGGGCAGCTTCCAGGAAATCAGCGCTGAATAATGGTGTAAATGAAAGAGACTCAGGTTATACAGGTTGGCTCAAGTAAGTAACGCCTTCAAAAGTTAGGGCAGGTTATATCCCTGCACAATCACAGCATTGCTTGGAGCTCTGCACTCCTACAGAGAGACCGGAGATCCTCAGGATTAGCTTCCATTCTCATTGCCTGTCTTAGGTTCATCCCTAATTAATGAGCACCATTGACTGGAGACTCCTAGCTGGACCTCCACGGCCTTAAAGCATGGTGGGTCTAATATACAACCTACCAAAGGGATCTCCATCAGTAGCATAGGGGAAGCATTATTTAGCAAAGGGAAATTTGCAAAGAGTACCTAAGTCACTTAGGCACCTCAGTCTCACTGAAATGCAAGTCTGAAAGCCACCCAGACGGGTGGGAAAATGCCAGTCTTTGCTCAGTTAGATTGCAAGTGCTTTGGGGCAGAGACTGTTTCTTCCTCTGGGCCCGTGCAGCCGCGATGAACCTGCACCCCTTCGACGCTGCTGGTCTGCAGGTGCTGCCCTGATGCAAACAGACATGCTTGCAATAGAATATATGTGTATTTGTAATGTAATATAGCTGTATAATGGGCGACTCTATCAAGCCATATTCATGCTTCGGTAAAGACGATTCTAAAGCTACAGCCGGCAGCCAGGGGTTGCAGGCTGACGGCTTCTGTGGGAGAGCTGGGCTCTCAACTGCGGCAAAGGTGGCCCAGCCAGCGCCGCGGCGTCATCTTGCATGGCACAGACGCAGAGGGCTTGTTCGTCAAAAGCATTCCTGACTCCCCGGTTCCAGGGCCCTCCTTGCCTCCAAGCCAAGAGAGAGAGGAGCCGTGGGCTGAGATATTTAACCTGTGGCTATAGGCAGCTGTAGGAATGTGAGGATTATATTACTGTACATTCTGTACCTGGAGGAGAATGCACCTAGGTACACCCTGCTGAACAATGCTGAAGCGTGCAGGCCCGGCCACTGGGACCAGACGTGGCACTCGCGGCAAATCAGACCGTCCCGATGTGTTAAAACCAGCGTTCGGGGCTACAAGTTATGTGCGGGCCTAATGATGCAACGAGTCCTCAGCAGCCTGCCGAAAGTCTTTTTTTTCCTTAAACTGTTGCGGGATGCGGTGGGTAGAGACTTCCTCACTCACGTTTTATTAACTGACTTGTTGTCCGGCAATGACTTTTTGAATGTATTTTGGGCGTATCAGGACAATCCATCCAAAATACTTCGGGCCTGCCAAGATCACGAGTTTGTCAACAGTCACGAGAAGTTGTTACGATCCGTTTTGGGGTTTTTCTCCTGCCTGGCTGTTGGTTTCCCGAGCTTTCCCAGCGTGGCGGGGTCGCACGGTTGGAGTTCTCGCAATGGTGGCGAGGTTCAGCTCTTGATTTATTTATACATTTTAATGAAACGTTACATGAAATCCAGAAGCGGGGGATTTCAGCAAAACGGTAAATATATGACTGTTGGCAACACTGAGATGCTCTCATTGATTTTTTTTGCGGTGTCCAAAGAGATGTTGGCTGCTTTTCATCAATTTGCCGATACTAATATATTCATCTTGCTGACAACCACGATAGAGAGCGGCTGGGAAGCGCCCCGTCACAAAAGGTGAAGGGAAACTTCAGCAGCTTGCACAAACTTGTAGAGTAAAGTGGGTGGCATGGTTATTTGCTGAAACCAAATGGCCTAAATCCCAGCTAGTGCTTTTTGCTGCAGGGCCATGCTTCCTCTCCACCCTTCCTGCTGCTGGAGTGGGATAACACCTTGAAAAACGCTCCTGAGTGCATTTTTCTTCTTTTCCCATTCCCCCCACCAAGTTTCAGAGGCCTTTCAGAGGCAATCAGTGTCGATCCACAGTAGGGCATTTGTTCACATCCTCTCCTGCTGGTGTTTGAGATAGCTCCTGACGCGCTGACATTCTGGTATCATTGTTATCTACACGTGGTACTGCTGGCTCCTCTCTTCTTGCAGCCCTCCACGGAAACACTGAGCTAAATGCAGGCTGCTCGGTGAACGTGCCTTTCCATCGCTGCATGGGAAAAAAATCTCTTTATTGCAAAGCTCAGACTCTGGGCCAAAGCCCATGAGAGCCTGCCCCGGCGTGACTGCAGCTGGCTTGACTGCTTTGGATCAGGTCCTGAGCGCACAGGCTCTTAGGGCCCAGAGAGAAGGTACGAGTGCTTTGGTACATCCCCAGAAATGCAGATCACCTACCTGTTGATGTACACGCCGTTCAGCCGTTGGAACAAGAGGACAAGTCAGCGGCAGGTGGGCGAGACGTGTCTCCTCGCTACTTAACTGGCCTGCCTGACAGGTTTTTTATGATTATTTTTTATTCTGTCTCCAGTTAGGCAATACACTTGCCTTTTAGAAATCTTGCCCTGGGCTGCCAGCTCACTGAAGGAGAAAGGAGGGCGTTTGTTATCAAAGGAAGCAATCCCGAGGAGCTGGTGGCAAAGGCAGCCGAGGAGCCGGAGGATTTTTAAGACGCCGCTGCCTCGAGGGTTGAATCTCACATTCGGAGCGCAAAACCAGCCTTTCTTACCCGGCCCGGACTGCGTTCCTTTTCCCCACCGTGCAAATTGTGCATGAACCTGGTCCATTAAAGGGGAGGATTTTTTTCATAATGAAAAAAACCCCCCATGTCAGGCAGGAAGCGGGTTTCACCGGCTTTCCCACAGGGTCACTGATGATGATGATGATGAAGAAGGTGACAAAACCCCGGTGTCTTCTGCCCTGCCCACAGGCTGCAACAGCAGGTCCTGATCAGCGCCCACCCGCAGCACCCGAGACTTTGGGGCAGGAAGCGAAGAAGTCAGGCGAGAATTGCGGCAGGGCAGGCGAGTACTCCCTGCACCGGGACGCGGAAGCGGCTGGGCTCGACAACCCTCTGCCAACACCCCCCCAAGACTGTTTGCAAGAAGGAAGGTAGGAGCGGCCAACCCTTCGAGTTCGTTAGGCATCCAGGTGCTCCTGGGAAGAAGCAAAAGGCATTTGGGGAAAATTTGCTAAGAGGCTCTAATGACTTAATAATCCCTGCTGAAGTGAGTGCAGCAGGTTACACGGATGTCAAGTTTGTTTGCTTTGCAGAGAGTTTGCTGATGGCTTATGTAATCAGAGGGTGTGACCTCCGTAATGAGGAAAGAAAAATAACAGCACACCCCCTCCCCACCCCTGACTCCTAGACGATAGGAAATGCACGTGAAGTGATAGGGAGCCTCTTGCAGCCCCTCTGTAAGCCAGCCTGGCTTTAGTGCACGCAAGCCTGGGCAAGCTTGCCTTGGTTTGATTTCCTTGTAGTGAAGAGAAAGCCCTCGCTCCACTCCCCTCACCCAGCCCCTGAGGTTGCAAGTATTGCTGAGGGTGGCCTCACACCACAGCCAGGTCCAAACCCGGTGGGTTCACCTATGCTGGCTCCGTGTCGCACCTGAGAGCTCCTCCTGGCCGAGTACAGTCGTTCAAAAAGCTGAAGGCTGAATCAATTCAATCTTCCCAGGTTAGTCTAAGCTGCGTACATTGAACTGATAAGCAAGTGAACAGACATTCACTTTTGATCCTGGAAATGCAGCCACGCGCCTGCAGTGGCCCAGGCCAGAAGGCTTGAGCTCACCTCCCGGGTCTGCGGGAGCAGACGGCTTGAATCGGGAAGGGATCTGGGACAGACATTCAAGAAACCGACTGAATCCAAATCAGTTCAGTCTGATACTACATCCATCCAGGTGTATCTTAAACTGGTTTTGGCCATTTTGAAAGTGGTTTATGTGCACTGCACTTCTGTTATGTTACAGATTTGTACCGGTTTCCAAACACTTATACCAGTTTATTTCTAATTGTGTCCCTATAAAACAGGTACTGCCACTCAGCACAAGCTGAATCCTGGAAACAGGGTAACGTAGCCTCCGTGCAGCAGCCCTAAGGTGTCAATAATCCTGAGCAGAGACAGGGCACACAGCCAGAGCTGCTCTGAAGTGGATGTGTAGCTTTGTTTCTGGGAGTTGGTGTGCGTGGAGGGGGTTGAGTGGATGGGACATGCCTCTTAATGTTGCCCGGGGCCATGGCACACGAGTGGTGTAGACATACCTGCCGTGTGATGAAGAGCCCAAATGAACGGCACAGAACTGCGCGGGCAGGAGGTGGATGCTGCCATGGGGTAGCTGCCTTTAGTGGGAGGCATCTCTCCAGTCCTTTGACTTTATTGCTCATGTACAATCCTACACTGAAAGTAGGGGAGAGAGCAAATTTGTGGGGGGGAAGCAGAGAGCTTTGGGAATTAAAATGCTCAGCGTTCTTGAGAAGGAGGCGTGAGAAGCAGGCGCAGATGGTTACGTTTCCAAAAGTGCTCAGAGCTCAGAACGGAGACGAGTGGAGACGTCCCCCAGTTGGAGAGCAACGGGGGATTGTGAGAGGTCGGTGTCTGCTACCCCAAAGTCCTACCTACCTCGGACACCTGGTGTTGGCTTGGAAGGGTAAGAAAGCAGGTACCAGCTTTGAGGTGACCTTTGCAAGCACCTCTGAGGCTATCATGATACTTTTTTTAAAGTGCATCATGCCTCTGCCAGCTCTTGGCTGGTCTACGAAAGATAACTTTCCGCTACTGCTGCCAACCAAAGGCCAAGGAGTAGAAATATGTGCTCTGGGGCACAGATTTTATGTTCCTACCTGTCTGATGGCTGAGGTCACCTCAAAGCTGGCACATACTTGGTTACACTTCCAAGCCAACATCAGGGCTAATTAAGGAGGACTTTGGGGTAACAGACACCCACCTCCCACAATCCCCTGTTGTTCTCCAGCTGTGAATTGCCTCTGACATTCAGCCGTAGCTTCAAATAGTCTCCATCTTCTTTGGTGTGTGCAGCTGAGCTCTCTGTGTCTCTTCCTTGAGTGCCTGAGCTCCAGGGCATGAACCGAAGTGCACAGACTTCACCGAGGTGCAGTTTTAGACCCACTGAGTTCAACGGGTGCAAATCTGTGCGTGCAGCCTGGCTCGCTTTGGCTTGGTTTACAGTGACCAGGAACTGGTCTAGTCTAAAGCTGAAATAAGACAGACTTCTTCTGAAATAAGAATGTCCTTTGCACTAATTTAACAAATGATTGATGTTAGACCTGTGCCATTAGTTCTTGTAGACAAGACCTATGCCTCTGACCTCTGCTGGGTGGAGTATTCTCTGCTGGAACTAGAGCGGTTGTGCAATCGCATATGAAGCCCTGGGGTGCAATCCTCGAGAAAAGAGAAGAAAAGAAAAGAAAAAAAGGCTCCTCAGACTTGGATATTTGGGCACTAGGCAGAAAGGGTATCACCTGTGCATTGTCCGTAGAAGGAAGGCTCCTTAAATCAGCGATCGAAGGGTGTTACTTTTGCAGCAAAACTTTAAGGGAGCAAGGAGGCTCTTAGTGGTTTAGCATTTAAAAAGCCAGAAGTTGAGTTGGGTTTTTCCTACCCCAACTTCAAGTTTCCAGAAATAAGCAGGGTTTTTTTTCAGCATAAAAGAGATCATTTTGGTAGTTAAGAAGCAACGCGATGCTTTCTCAAGGCAACTGCTACTGTGAAACGTGCCAGCTAATGGTGTGGGCATACACACATGTATATGTACATGCACACGCATGTGGGAGATGCTGCTCTCTCCTGGGTGCAGTGCCAGATTGGCTCAGTGTACAACCATACTAGTGCCTTCTTATATGCAGTAGTGGGATGAGCACCAGGGCTCAGCATTGGCTTCACCGACCAAACAGAGTTCTGCTAAACTCTGTTCCTTAAATTTTGCTAGTTCTGCTAAACTCTGTTCCTTAAATTCCTCCTCCAAACCTATGCCCATGTGCTTCATCACTTATCTGTCTGTTGCATCCCTGACAGCTCTCCGGGGCAAGGACTGTCTTCTTTGTTCCGTGTGTGCACAATAGTCCTAGTTCTTGGTTGCTCTGATGCAAATGGTAAATATATTATCATTGGGAGTTTTACCATTGACTTCAGTGGGAGCACAGGTGGGCCGGTGCTGAGTGCTCCTAACATCTATAGAAGACATAAGTTTCATGTTAAGCAAACTAATGGCAATCTCCCATCATTGCGTGTCTGCTTTTGGAACAGAAGAGCCTGAGGTTTGCTTTCATGTGCAAACACGGGAGCCTCTGTAGCTACAGAGGTTTTGGCAAGGATATAAGTGATATAGGTGCCTGGCTTGAAACTGGAACTGTCTGCCTGTGCTTTCACCCACGTGAAGCCCTGCGCTGTGTGTAAGGGCAAAAGTAGCTGGCATCCAGGATGGGGCCATAGTGGGCAACAAAAAAAGAAGGACAAAGTCTTGTGAGCGTTCTTGTTCAGTTAACTTCAGTGCAGCCAGAGCTGATGGGCTGGAAGGAGATCTCTCCGTAGAGCAAGGGATCTGGCCTTGTCGGTGTCTCTTTGACACACGCGTATTTCTGGGATCGATAGGCCGGAGTAATATATGGCACCGAGATAACAAATCACTTAGCTTATTGGATCTTAATTAAGCCTCTTTCATCTCAGTGACAGCCGCACACCTGGGCTATAGCCCAGGCACGCTGTATCGGAGCACGGCCGCCACGGATGATGCGGTGGCGTCCAGGAATTGATGGCGCTGCGCTCAATAGAATTACCTCATTGTGTTTGCTGAGCGCAGGGCCATTGATCTTTTGACTTCCCCGCTCCTTTCTGTTCAATCCGGAACAGAGATAACATCAGAGGCCTGCCTCCTTCTTCCCTTCCACATTACCACCGATCACACAAAGGGAGGCACAAGGTGGAAGGGGTAATAACAGAACTGCCCCCCAGCAGCCAGCGGCAGAAAGGTCAAGTTAGCCCTGGCCCAAGCAAACGAGCTCCCTGGATACTCCCCCATTAGTCCTCATGGGTAATAGATACAGTTGTTATAGTCCCTGACAGCATGAAATGAAGACCTACATCACCATAATGTATCGTCAGCCTGTAAGCACACTGCGGTCCCCGAGATGAATGAATGCAATATCTCTGGATAAGGGGTGGAGAAAGGGGGGGAGACGGGATGGAAGGGTTGCTTCTACCAATGGCCTCTAGGCTGGAAGGCAGAATAGGCACTTCTTTGTGGTGTGGGGAGGGGGAAAAAAGGCATTTGTTATTTTGCATGGAGAGGCCGGGAGGCCAGTCCCCATGGCGTTGATGACAAATAAGGTCCACGAAGGGGAGCGCTCAGTAAAGGCCGAGACGCTGTTGTGGTGAGTTCATGCAGCAGTGAAATCATCCTACCCCTATTCTATCACGAGGAGGCAGAAGGGCAAGAGATCAGACCTTGGCTGACCTGCCCAACTTCTGCTAGCACCCCCAAGAGAGACGCAAGGAGCTTTCAAATGCAGCAGGGTCTAGTCGACGGAAAGCTTGCATACCTGGTAAAGTTGCCTAAATAGGACGCCGCATTCAGTTATTCGGAAATAACTCGTAGTTTGAAGGAAGAATGCTGAACCAAAACGCCCTTGAACACCCTTGAACTAAAATAGCTGATGCTGTGCTTTGTAACCAGTTCAGTTCCTTTGCATCTGCTTATTCAGTAAGCGGGCCCTGAGGATGCTTAAGCAGGTGGCATTCCCACCATGCCCATTGAAAGGCACACGGCTGCTCCTGGGATTGCTTTCTCCAAGTCCTCTCTATTTCTGCTGCCGTTCCTTCTGCCTTATGTAGATGCTCAAATCCTCCCACACACATTTCAGGTTATAGGCCTTGTCTGGCTAGCGCTTGGGGTCAGGACGCAGCTCTGCACCTTTATTTTTGAGCTCGAAAACCTACCGTTAAACATCAGAAGACCTCAGATCCTCTATGCAACGTCTGAGACCCCGACGCACTTGAGCAAACTGGGCCGGGGACCCCCCTGAGCGTCGATCCCAGCTTTTCTATGCGGGCGAATGAATCTTGGGCAAATCGCTTCAAATTTCTGTTTACCGCCTGCGAAATGGGAAGAGCCTTCTATCAGGTTTCCTTGCTGTCCTCCGCATGTCCTATGTGTGATGTTGCACGCAGGAAAGCCAGTTTTCAATAGCTACCTGCTTGCCTTTCATGTCAAAAGGCAGATTGTTCAATAGCTTAATGTTAAAAGATAGCAAAGTCCTGTTCCCTTGTGTTACACAAAATTCAAGTGAGGGGGAACACCCTTCTACTGTTACAGTGAGTTCATAATGAGCTATTGTGACTTGGATGAACATAAGAGAGACAGTATAGAAAAGTCCAATTCCCATATGAAGTCAGCATAAATTTTCCATCTACAGTAATTCAGTGCAAGGCATATGAAGTAATTCAAGTGCATCAGCTCAGAGTCGATGCACAAAGGAGCTGGTACTTATTTAGTTATCTAGTTTTGTTTCGTCTGGTGGGAAGGAAACCTCTTCCAGATCGTAATCGTAGATGCATTGTCATTTGTTATTTGGGCTAGGGTAACTGGAGTTGGCCTTTGGCTCCCTCTTGCCAAAAGCAGTGAGCCAAAGCTCCTGACTTCATAAGTAACCCTTCTTCTCCTGAGGGCTGAGAGGATAACTGGAAACCCCCCTATTCACGAGCATTTGTTTCTGCAGTAAATGGCTGTTCAGTTGTACCACAGTCATATGCCTTGCTATTTGCAAACATTTGCAAGACTCATCCTCTCACTGCCGCATGGCTCTGGCTGTATTTGCTGGTTGCATCTGCCTGTTCCTTCTTGGCTCCTATTTTCACTGTTCCTTAGACAAAGACTATCTTGAATACAACGCCAAGTGCAATAGGGCCCCGATCCCTCCCCGACCTCTGTGGACACCCATTACACTACTGCTAACGATGCCGATGCTGATGAATGGGTTTTTATTCATGTGACTGTCTGCCTCTGAACACCTATGCTCACATGGTAACGAGTAAGAGCCTTTGCTACGTGTTATATGCTATCTCCATATGTTATCCTGCTGTTTAAAAAGTTCCCATCGTGTAGGACCTGATCTAGAGCTCATTAAAGTAAATTGCAAAGACTCTCATTGATTTCAGGAGGCTTTTGTTCTGCTTCTGCATCAAAGAGCAGAAGGAAAAAAAAAAAGTGACTTTGGTGAACAATCTCATCCCTACAGGAAAAAAAAAAAGAAGATCCTTAGGCTGAAAGTCATTTATACAAAGAAGGTGGGAAGGTAACAAATCAGAAATCAGGATTAGTTTGTGACCAGTTTGTGCATGGTGGGAGAAAGGGGTAAATTATCGCACCGAGCAATATAGCAGCTTTCTGTATTTTGGCTAAGAACACGAATATGCCTGACGCACGTTGGCACGTTGTACCATAGATGCCAACGCTTCATTAGACACTGCACAGGCTCACGACCTAACTCAATAGGCAATGCTACTCGTTAGCATTAACATCGTTAATAGCAGAGCTCCACGGGTTACATCATTGCATCAGGGACCGACGAGGCTGTTGTGAGTTAGTGTCAGGCCCCGGATGCTCACATCCTCATCTGCCATTCCCAGAGGTCACGTAGCCCTTTATCCACATTGCTGTGTGTGGGCCACTGCGGAGGAGGAAGGGGTGGCAGGCAGAAGAAGAAAGCAGGGGCCTTGTGTCTCTCTGATCATCAGCACTTTTTGCCCTGCTTTAGCAGATCTGAATGCCACAAATAGACCGGGAGCAAGCAAGCACTTGGAGTGCATCACCAACAAAAACTACAAGCCGATGTGACAGTCAGAGCTCACATGAGCTCCTAGAATAGCAGGTGTTGCTGCAGTTCAAAGTGTGAGGTGCATTAGCACAGCCGTGCGGGGAAAGCCTTGAGGAAGGGTTGTTTGTCTCACATACAGCTATAGCTGGCTTTGCCAGCTGAAGAGATGTACAAAACGGATTACATGGGTTTTTTCCCTAGAATTTTGCACTCATTTGTTGCAGTTCCTGACGAGGGGGGGATTATTTTCCTTTTCTGCCAAATGAGTGTTACTAACGTCAAAGGGAGGTGATAATTGAAACGTGGAAGCTTTAGTATTTCAAAGGCACCTCTGTTAACGCTAACTGTCTTGTTTTCCCCCAAAGCTGGCCTGGTGCAGTGGTGGCCCTAGGGTCACTGGGGCCCTGGGCAAGAGAGTCATTTGTGGCCCCTACGAAGCTTAATTTTGATGACCTAAAAGCAAGTTCAACATTTTCGATTTCAAGAAGCAAGGTGTACATGCTCAGGTACTATATTAACCCACCATGGCTGTATCATGGATCTTTTTAACATTCTTTGAGGATTGCACTAGATCAATAGTTGAGTGGTAAAATACAAACAGAGCCACTTCCTTGCACAGACTTCACTTCTCCCCCCCCCATAAACTGCTGCAAAATTTTGGGACCCCCTAAAGTGTGACAGTGTTTGCTGTCCCCTAAGGCCGCTATTGCTGGGGGCAACTGAGCAAGTTTGGAAGAGGCATCTATTTGCAAGGAGAACATTCATGGACATTGCAACCAAACCAGCTCATTCTCAAGTCCATCCTGAACAAAGGGCTTGGAGATGCCTGTGACATGTCCCTAAGGGAGAGTCGGTCAAGCTGAGTCCCCAGTTGCCTCCATAGCTCACGCTGAACATCCCCCCTTGCTATTGCTGCTGAAAGTGGCTTGCGCTACATCACGAAACCAGAGTTACACAACGGGTTGGTGACACCGGAGGAAGGAATCCCACGGCGCTGCATGCCTCTCGGATGAATGTTGGACCTGGCGTCTCTCCCCCTGGCCCTGTGTTACACACCCTCCCCTGTGTCTGAACCTCGGCAGGTCGAGAGGCAGGGACTCAACTGCGGCGGTGGTTTGCCCTTTGCTGAGCTGGGCAGATAATGTCTGGCATGCCTCTTCTGTTTCTTGCATTGATGAGAAATTCCTCAGGCACTCAACAGAGGTGGGGATTGTGCAATTCAAACTGCCGTACCCTCTGGCTGTCGAGACCAATGCCACCAGCATTTTCCAAACCAGAGCTATATTATGGGAAGGTGGCTTTTGTTGAGAGCTTCCTTTGGGAGATGAGGCCTACTCTAGTATTCCCATCCAGAGCCAGTCTCTGGAGGCGATATATTATGTCCTTGCCTTACGTTTTGCTCCAGTTTTTCTGTGCGTTATATCCTCCTTGTGTCTTGTCTGCCATTGTGTCTCGCTCTGCGGTTGTGTTTCCGCATTGGCCAGTTTCAGCATATGTCTTCTTCATTTTAGGAGGTCCACGATGGGATGTTTCAGCTTTGATAGCATGTAACTAGAAATCTGGGCATCTGGCTTTTATGGATTGTGACTCGCAGCCGTTGCGGTTAAAAGAATGGCGTTTGCCAATAGCTACTGTCTCCCGGGTGTATCGGCAGTATCACATTTCCCCCTCTTCTCACAAAATCAGATGAAAACGTTTTTCTTGGACCGAGTCGGGACTCAGAAGGTCTGGGTTACATTTCTAGCTCTGCCACGACAGCTTGCGTGGCCCAAGATCGGTCACACATCTTCTCTATACTTCAGTTCCTAATGTGCGGCTCGTATGCTTTATATATCCCCCCCTGCTTTCTGGCATGACTTCTCTGCCTTCAAGACAGGGATGGTTCCTCTGTATAGGATGACGTTCTCCCTCCATGCCCCACAGGAGTCCCTGGCAATGGTGCCTTGCTGGGAGATGGAGTCAAGTGCAGCTGAGAGAGGAGAAAGGGGGCATAAAACATCCAAACTCCAGCTCTTGGGGTATATGGTGGCGGCGTTTTGTAATAATTTTGGGGGTGGGCGTTAGGTATTTCTTTTGTGCAACAAAGCTCACATCTTGGAAAATTGTGTTTGGCCCGAGCCCAATTTTCTGCCTGAAACGGTTGGATCCAGAGGTTTTCATCAGCCCTGACTGTCCAATCCCTTCTGAATTGGTTTCCATCCAGTATGTTAAACTCTTTGGACATGGGTTGTGTCTGTGCCCTGTGAGCGTCCTTATTTATTCTCCTGGTCTGCCGTGCAACCATGCAAGGTCCGTCAGAAGTGAGCCTGAAGCAGCTGCCAACTTGGCATGTTCGACATGCAGCCAGGAAAGCCAAGTAGCCAAGGTAGCCTGGAGGTGCCCAGCTGCCCACTCCAGACGCACAACTACAGGCTTTGCCTAGACAATGTAAGAGTGCCGTCATTTTGCAGACACAATTGCAATTCTCAGTTGAAGCGGAGAAGTCAGGGTGGCTCAAAACTTGGCTCATTGTTCTTCCAATTTCTCCTCGGCCCCCAGAATCGAGTGCATCACAGTCCTCCAGGCCCTGGACTGCTAATCTGTCAGCCTTTAACTGGAATTCCTGATGTAAGAGATGTCCCCGTTTCACCAGTTGACTTGTGGCTACACTCGAGTAAGGGCGATGGTGCGTTGCACGGGGGAGCAGGACAGAGCGGACAGCGCTGGCAGCTGAGAACCTGGCGTCTGGAAGTAATTGTCATTCAGCTTTCACCCATCAGGACCTCTTTCAGAGCATACAGCACTGTGCAACCAGGATCTAATTAAACTGGATAATCTGAAGGAGGTACTACATCTCCATGGAAAACGGCTTCAGCGGAGCTTCTCTGAATAATAAACAAAGCACTTGGGCAGATGAGAGGGCATTTAAGTGTTTACTCTTCAGAGCATTAAGTGCTAAATTTGTTTTTAGCTTGCTTATGAAAAGCCCTTTGCAAAGCAAAGCACACAACAGTCTCGGTCATACCTTGCAGCTTATTCCCCTCCCAGACTCCTGCAGCCAGCTGTGAGCCCTGCAGATTGGCTGCATTCATGAGATCAAATGAAGCTCTGATCATTAGGATTACAGAGTGCCACAGATGCTTAACAAGCCTTCAAGGAACAGAGAGAGGACAAACCAGACCAAAACCACAGACCCAGACACCCCGTTAACTTTGAGGAAGTTTGCAGCTGGAGCCAGGCCTTTTACAACCTATGGGCTCTTTTCCACTACCTGATTCTCAATCTGATAAGCACCAAACAGTTTACTGCTGTTCTCGGCTTCTTCAGAGCTGAGCTGGAGAATTATTATCTTGCGTTCTTGAAATGCTGGCAGCTGACTTAGTGCTGGGTAATAAGACTGCTACGGAGACAGTCCCTTGCAAAAAGACACAGAAGAAGAAGAAACAGTGGGAGACTCAGCCCATGTACATAATTCCTTCCTCCTTTTCACAATCTATTTTCCACGGTCATTTCATGGACTTCGGGGAAGAGTCCGTTCCGATATCCAGCAGAAGAACAGCGATCAGAAATCAGCCCGGGGTGTTCAGGGAGGAAAAAAAGATTCAACGCAGTTGAGAGAAAGAAAACTGACAATTTATCCCTCTCAATAGCCTATCACTCAATTGAATAGCAGCTAATGAAAATCATTAGTTAAGCGAAGGATTATAATGGCCACATATTGTACATGCTTCATGAGAAGTAGTAATCTCTTGCCAGCCCATTGTGGCGACCAGTGATTACAGCTCCTACCTTCATTCTGCTGATGTGGGGTGGTTGGAAGGGGGCTTGACTTGTACACTAGTGAAAATCGTTCAAGGCAGTAGTCACATCCGTGTTAGCAAGAGGGGAACTGGGCTTATATATCAGAAAGCAATGGCAAAGCAAGAACACCGTCTATCAGCTCCTGCATCATGCTCTGCAGAAGTCTGTGTGTATCTGCTCTGTGGGGGATTCAATTGTGGGGGACTGACTCAGGATTGTAGGAGGTACAGGCAACGTTGCTGGCTGCTCTTCCATTTCTAATACGGCATCAAACATCCCATGTGATGGTCAGTCCCTATCCGTATGGGAGACAGGAGCAAACCTGCTTAGGGCAACGAACACCCAACGTTCATTTCCAGCTCTAGACTGGCTAGGGACAGACATTCAATAATTCTGAGCCTGAATTGATTCGATCTTTGCAGGTTAGACTAATCTGACTAGGCTGAACCGCTTTGAAACTGGACAGATATTCTCTCAAGACAGAGGAAATTCAGGCACGTGCCTGCAGTGGCTCAGGCTAGAAGCCGGGGGGCGCTAGAGCAGCCCTCCCTTCCCTTCTGCAGGGAGCTGAGCTGAGGAGGATGTGGCCAGACCTGGCAGGACTCTCTCATTAGGGAGATCTGTCTGCACAGTCCCAGGCTTTTCTCCACTGGCTGCTCAAGGGACGGGAGCGTTGCCAGCCCCTAGCCCCCTGCTAGCACTTTGAGGCAAGGGGTGGTGGTGCAGTGCATGCATCTGTTGATGATACAGAGCTTTTCCATCTCCTTCCTTGTTTCATCATACTGTCTGCAGCAAAATGCCAGGTAAGCAAGCCAACTGGGGGTGGGGCTGGTGATAACAGTCTATATCACCCAATTAGCAAAACAGTAGCCTCTCTCCACATTATTTGAAGCTTCTTAAACAGCTTACCGGCTGACCTGTTGATTAGCTCCAAAAACCCTAAGCGGTCACTATTCTGTCTGCTTGCCCCAGTGAAAGTGGAGGGAGAGACGCACACAGACACCTCTCAGCATTAGCTAGCATACCACAAGCTAGCTGTGCTGTGGCAGAGAGGAGGAAGGGATCTCTGCTTGAGCAGTGAGTGGTGAGAGGAGGAGAGAGGGGAGCACGGGGAAGCCAGCAGACCCCGATGGGCCTGCAAGTCTGTGCCAAGCTCCAGCCAGGCAGCAGAGAGGAGGGGTCAGTCCTGCTGTGGAGCAGAGAGCCCTACGAAGCCCAGAGACCATGCCGGGATGCTGGGGGCTTGCATAAACTATCTTGAGCCAAATTAGTTAAGTCTGATACTACATTCAACCAGGTTTATCTCAAACTGGTTTCAGGCATTTTCAAACTGGTTTATGTGCACTGAGTATCTGTTCTGTTACAGGGTTAAACCAGTTTCTGACCACTTAAACCGGTTTATGTGTAATGTCCGTCCCTAGCCATAGAGTAGGTTCCAGCTCTTTCTCCTGCTGGTCCTTGGGCCTTGACAGCATCCAAGTTACAATGGCGTGGGAACCAAGGCTCCTTCCCAGACCAGACTGCAGTCTCCCAAAGAATATGAAAGCCTCCACATCCCTTGAAGCATTTCAAGCTAGGCTGAACAAAGCCTTGGAAAACACGTGGGTGGTCATCTTGCATGGAGCGAAAGGCATGGTTGAGATAAGCTGGGAAGTCTCTGTATCTTCTGTGGGTCCAAGAGTGAGGTTTGGAGAAGATGGCACGTATGAAGACCTTGGGGCCTGGCCTAGTGGTCCTGGATGTGCACTCTATCTTTTTAAGTAGATCCTGGAGCTATCACGGACATCTTAGATATTTGGACACATCCATCCGTGTGCTACCATGTCCCATATAACAGAAGTTATCGGACCATTTCCCAAGCTCACACACGATAGCTTAGTGAATCAGGGAAGTACGATTATCTCCATTTCGCAGACAGGGAACCGAGGCCCGGAGAAAGGTGAAGTGATTTGCTAAAGATCACAGAGCAGAGCCAAAAACTGCTCCTAGATTTCACAAAGCCATGTGATGCTCATCTGCATTAAAACTCCTACTGCAATGCTAAAGAGGAAAACCCACTTTGTTTTACAAGGTAAAACAATTTAGCTGTAATAAATATGCAAACAGAAAAAATGTAAGATAACTTTCTATTTCCAAAGCTTTCAGTAATTTGCACTCTACCATGCCAGGCCAAAACAGAAAATTAGCTGTTAGTAAAGGATAAAATAATACAAACCCACATCAAAGCATCAAGATACTGAAAAGCCTTTTCCCAGCCCCCCATAATGTGTGGGTACGGTTTAATTGACTTGTTCTCAGCACTGATTGCGACATAATTTAGCATTGCACCAGCTAGCATTCATCTGTTTATGCCTGAGCTGTGTTCTCCTTGTTTCTGCTTCAGCTGAACACTTCATGATTTTTAAACCAGTTTTGACACATCAAAATTGATGTAGGATGACTCAGAGCTTTTCGGAACAGAGCTTTTAACTTAAAGGAGGAAAAAATATACATGCCTCTGTAGAATGCCAGCAGCTTGCTTTAAATAGGTCTTTTTCAAGAGCAATAATATGGTTTAGTCAAATTCTGGACGTGCTGCAGCTTGCCTTCCCGTCCACATCATGGATTCAATTACAGCCCAACACTTTGCAGATTTTTTGTTAAATTTTAACTCATTTCACATGGGCTGCATGAACTTTGCCTGACATTTTAAAGCATGCAACTTGTGTCATCAGGTTACACTCACACTTATCTTTGCAAACATATCGGTGTACACAAACCGACAAACCGCCCTGGGTAGAGATGTCATTAATTGAACCTGAAATGTGCTTTCTTTTGGGATTACGCACCCAGTGCCAGTGGAAAAACAATTTCAGAGGCAACGAGCAAAGTGTGCGTGCGGGTGTTTGGCCAGAACAACGAGCGTGTTTGAGATTAAGGGATGGGAATGTAGCAAATGCAGAAATGCGATGCAGAGGCCTGCGTCTTGCTGCCTAGGGGTAAAATCTGCGGGTTGGGCCACATTTATTGAAGTCAAGGGGATGGAAGGAAACATGCCGGGCAACAAAAGGGTATCTTCATCTCTACCCAGCTTCATATTTTCTGGTGGCTCTTGGACACCCAGACATGTTCGGCTAGGAAGAGTAGCATTAGTGCTGATTCTAGACTAATTTCCTCTCTCAAATCTTTTATGCCCCGAAGGGGGAGAGCAGCTTCCCACCCTACGTGCCCTCAACAGGTCACCTCTGCCCCGAGGATCTTATAGGAAAGACCCAGTGGATCTTATAGGAATGACCTTCCTCAGGCTACCAGGAAGGAAGAGAAAATCCTGGGAAAGAACGATTTCTTAACTCTCAGCCTCACATGCCCGTGCAAGAAAAGGGAGAGTTGGGATTAGGGCATCTGTAAAGCTGGTTGTAGAGGATGTAATTCAATCATCCTCGTGCAGTGTGTGGCCTGCACATCCCTCATAAAGAAGACATCATTAAAGACTTAATTGGAGCATCCAAAAGGGAGGATGTTCCCAGTGCATCCGATGATCTGAGCTGCCTTGCGGGTCTGCTCTGTTACCTCCCAGCATCCGAACAGAGCAAAGCAAATGACACAGCAAAGCCCTGCCAGCCTCCGCCGGAAAACGTTCATCTGCTCGATGCACAACGTGGCTCCGGCAGACACTTCTAACATCAGAAAACATGAATCCCGAGATCGGTCGGTCTCTCTCTCCCACCTCAGCTGCAAGACATGCCCGGCTCTGATGATCAAAGGCGCAGCCACCCTTGTTTGAAGGGTGAAATGAGCATTTAAGGAGCTGTTGAAAGTCCTGGCTCCCCATAAAAATCCAGACACCCGGTCACAGGGAGACTCAAACTCAAGTTTAATGATATGAAACAGCCTTTTGTTCCTAAATTCAAAGAAGGACCATGGACCTATTCACGGCGTTTCTAATAACGATAGCAAACTTTTTACGCATAAACCAGTAAACTGATACCTACAAACCCTGGTGTTACTTAATTATCCCCAGAGTGTGCAAAACAGCTTCTCTGGGAAAGTTGCTGGTTGTAGCTGTGTCGGTCTAAGGACATAGGCAGGCAAGCATCTGGAAACTTCAGCTCCTTCTGCGCAAAAATGCAGTTTCTTTCCTACCTATGGGGACTTTTTACCATCTCGTACCGTCTATAGTTTTCCCAGAGCCTGACGAAGGGACTTCGATCCCAAAAGCTTGCAGAAAAGGACAATTTTCTTGCCAATTTCCAGTCAGTGTAGTAACAGGTATCATTTTGGAACCAAGAGTTCTAGTTTTTTGAATGCAAAAGAGCCACTTTCCCAGAGACAGATAAGGTTATTTGGGTACATGTGGTATCTTTTCTTAGACGACCAACAAAATATTTATTGCATATATGAATATATATCTATATTTATTATACAGGTGAATATATAATATGCATTATATATATATATCAGAGAGAGGGAGATAACCGTTACACAAAGAACCTTGTCAGTCTCCGGGAAAGTGGCTCTTTTGCATTCGAGTTTTCAGTTGCTGTTTCTACCACTGACTTTCAGACCAAGTGCAGTTTCCTCCCAGCACTGCAAAACCTAAACGGACACCTTCACACGGCAAAATAACGAACTTCGAGGACATCAGCTGAGTCGCACACGGCTTGAGTTGGACCTTTCTGATGAAGTTCTTCACCGGGGATGAACAGACCTGGTCCTACCGCCTCCAGCGGAGCTGCGCCAGCCTGCTCCAGCTCACGACCCGGTTCAATAATGAAATTGCTCCTTTATGGGAATGGGCATGCTCTCCTGGGGACTGATTCTCTGCTGGTGAAAAATAAGGCATTGAAATCAAAGGAGCTGCAGTGCCTGGTAGTAAAGGTTTTGTCCAGTACCGTGATTTCTTTCCGAGAGCCGCGTTTTGCACCGAACCAGTGCCGAACTGGCAGGTTTCTTTCCTGACTTCCACACGTGCCAGGAAAATCAGGCCCCCGATCGTTAGAAGTTACCGGCTTTCGCATGCAGCCTTGGAACGGGACTGTTTTATCGGCTGCTGTTTTATGAGGAAAGCCGTTCGATATTTTGCTGAGCAACGTCCACCGAAAGCTAACTGCGGCGTAGCGCCCGGTCCGAGCTGTATGGGACCCTGCCTGCTGTTCAGGTGTATTTCGTTTCTGTTGCAAATGTGCTTGCTTGTGAAGCTAATCTGCGGCCTCCTATTGCTCCAGGAGTAGGTACTTCCCAGCGACTCGGTGCTTTTAAGACAGGTGCTTATAAGCCGTGGAACGGGAGTGTGGCAAGGTAGCACGTGGGGAGCGGTGACTTACGGCTGGTATTTACGGTAGGAAAATCCAGCCGAGCCCGTGGAGGAGCTCCAGGGACATCCAAATTCAGATCCTCTTCTAAAAGTCATTGGACCAGATCCTCAGCTGGAGAAACCTGCGGTCGCTTTACAGGCACTGAATGACCCAGAGCTGTTGTCTCCCCAGAGACTTTTGTGGGGGCAAAACCAAGCCCACGGGCAGGAGGGCGAGACGAGGATGGGGCCCAGCCCCTTTGGCAGCTTTTGCTAGCATGATGTACACATTTCAGCCCGAAGGAGCAGCCACAGAGCAGCACGGGGCCAAGAAATAATTGGCTCGTACACAAAAATTCATATCAGTGCCTCCCTCTTTTTCCTTCTGCGCAGATACGAACAAATGTGCCTGCCTCGTGCAAGCGGAGTCACAGATACATCACACTCTCGATGAGCACGTGCCTCTTCTTCCGGGCTGTGCAATGCCGGGCGGGAGGGTCACAGCTGGGCTCAGAGGCCCGCGGTGGCCATTCTTGGCCGGGCACTTCATTTATAAATGCCTGGGAAATGAGAGCGGGCAGAAAGACCCCGTGTAGCTGGGTAGGAAAATACAGTGCCCTCTGCTTTGGCTCCTTTTACGCTGTCTCTTACTGTAAAGCTCTTTGCTTTACGGCTCCCAGAGCTACAAGGGCTGCTGTATTCTAGCACGCAGCTCCAATAAAGTCGATTATACACACATAGTTTATAACATGCAATTGGAAGTAGCAGGCAAATTCCCTCATTCCTTGGAGTCTTTGCGAGAGTCTGTTCTACTGTACAAACATGTTTTTATTACAGCGTGTGACATCAAAGAATTGCTTTCTCCCTCCTTAGATGTAGTAAATCCCACTGGGTACTAATAACACGCATGTCAGCTAATTCCTCGAGTGTAGCAAGACTTGGGAACGGAGCACAAACAGCGGCAGCAGATTTACTGGGTCGGATTCCTTCGTTTTTTGGCTGGCAAGACCCGAAGTGGCAGGGCGAGCAGTGTTTTTGCCCTTTCGTGCATGCACACGTAGAG
The DNA here is from genome assembly GCA_030014935.1 of Caiman crocodilus. Classification (NCBI taxonomy): domain Eukaryota; kingdom Metazoa; phylum Chordata; order Crocodylia; family Alligatoridae; genus Caiman; species Caiman crocodilus. The sequence continues at coordinate 20,652,307 of JAGPOW010003310.1, forward strand.
AGAGAGTATCTTTGTGCCTGATCCTATGTATCCTACAGGACCTTTCCTTGTAGGAGCATCCGAGATAATTAGCTCTCGCTGTCTCCTCGTGCAGATAAAATGCAACGATTATGCACCTTTTCAGGGCTGGGGAAGCTGGTGCAGGGGGACGAGTTGCTTTGCAACCAGCCAGCAAGACGTGCCGGGGCAGAAGTGGAGTTTCCAGTCCTCCGTGCTGTCCAAACGATCACACGCACTCAGTGTTGGGACCGGCACCCAGGGGAACGACACGCCTCGCCTCCCCTTTGCATCGCCTCGTACGTCCGGGAGAAGATCCATATGCCACGGGGTCTGATCCTGTGCAGTGCAGCACCTCCTCTGGGAGGCTAAGCGCAGCAACAGAGATCGTCTCCTTGGTTTTTAAGGAGAGCGAAGATCCACATCAATGGGCGACGGGAGAGCCGGCGGGCTGGAAAGTGACATCAAAACCCAGGAACAGATGCAACTCATCACGTTAATGAGTTTTGCCTTCCCAAAGGCGTCACCCTATTGAGAGCTGGGTGCCTGCTATCCCATGGCAACATCAAGCAAGGAAAAAAAAATGGGCCCTCGCTTTTATTTCATTTTTTTTGTCCTTTACAGGAATCGCAGGCGAACAAAAGACCGGAGCAAATTCATCATTTTTCTCTTTCCCCCACCCCCTCCACCTCCCTTTCTTTCCTTTTATATTTTTTTAAAATAGGGTTAGAACAAGATGGATGGTTCCCCAGGCCCGAGGAATGAGCAGCCAGCGGCGGGCCTGGCGTCTCCGGCATCCCATTAAGCGAAGCTCCGGGAGGAGGACGCTGTGGCGTTATTAAATTTGCCCGGCTCCCCAAGGGACGGCACCCCAACTCCCGGCCTCGTCGGCCTGACTTGTGCCGAGGGCCCCGTGCCGCCTTCCGTGGCCCAGCCCGTTGGCTCCCGCCAGCCTCGGGCCCCGATCCTCGCACCATCATCACCACCTCCCTTTCTCCTCCCTCTTATCAGCCTTGGAAGAGCCTCCATCAGTTCTTGTCAGTAGAAACCTATTAGTCACCAGACAGATGACAAGCTTTTGTATGGCTCTGTCAGCTCCTCCCTAGCACAGCCCGGACCCCCTGCGGAAAGCCAAGTGGCTTCCCCATTGCAGCGTGCAGGGGAGGGTTGACGTGGTGGCAGCGGTGGGGCTTCGCCTGGCTTTGGACTGTGACCTCCGCCGCTGACCCGCCCCTGACCTGCGGGCCCTCGAGGGGCTTTGCCTCCTCTGTAGGACCAACAAAATGGCAGAGGCCTAAAGGGGGGGGGGGAAAGAAGGGGAAAAAAAAGAAAGAAAGAAAGAAAGAAAGAAAGCAAAACACCAGGTCCCCCGCCGAGGGGGGATTGTGACCGGCCCACCGGCCGCCGTGGGGACAGACGGCAGCCCGCCCGAGACGGCCACGAGCGCCGTCCACCCCGCGGCCTCTGGTGGCACAATCGCTATTATTTCTTCTTTAATACTTAACAAGGATTTAAAACCCCAGTGCCGTCCTTGTTTGTCCTCAGCGATAAATTCTGAATAGTTTATAAATTATAGACGCCCCGCCTGTCTCGGGGGGAGAACGGATGGCGGCACCGGGTGGCTGTGGGGTGGGTGTAAATCAGCAACGACTGTGTTGGCAGCCGGTGATTGAAATGGTTTTAATGGAGAGCAGAATCCGGCCTGTGGGGCTAGATACAGCGTCGCTGTGGCTGAGGGTCATGTTCGTGGGGTATCGCAGGACATGACCAAACTTTTATCACACCTTTGAATAATGCGAATAAGACTCTACAAGCCTAGGTGTGTGGATACGCACACAAACGCAGGTGTCTTGACATAGGTATGTGGATATGCACACAATCGCAGGTGTCTTGACATAGGTATGTGGATACGCACACAATCACAGAGGTATCGACACAGGTATGTGGATATGCACACAATCACAGGTGTATTGACATAGGTATGTGGATACGCACACAATCACAGGTGTATCTACACAGGTATGTGGATACACACAATCACAGGTGTCTCGACATAGGTATGTGGATACGCACACAATCACAGGTGTATCTACACAGCATGTGGATATGCATGCACACAATCACAGGTGTATCCACATTGTCTATGGCCGTATGTATAGCTGGATCTTGCAGATGTACATGCGCAGACACACATGCATGCTTATATACCCATATATTCACGCAGTACACTCAGACGTAAAGGACGGGACACGAAGAGTTGAGTGCTCAGTTTCCTTTGACTTTTAATTGCCAATCAGCTCTATTTCATTTGTGGATCTGACTGAATACATGTGGATGCTGCTGGATGAAGCTCTCCATATGGGCTAACCTAAAAAAAACTAACAGAAGGAACCTTCCTCTCTCATTACAACTCCTCGCAGAATCACTTTCACAGGAGTTCGAGGCAGGCTGTTACTTCATTTTTCCATGTGTCTGAGGTCAGTATTCACAGGATTTTTCGGCACGTAATACAGGCCAGAGATGATTATCTTATCTGACCTAGTGAGAAAAAGTGTCTAGGCTGCAGATAGCTGGACCAGATGCAATATAAATTCATTCATTTTTCATGTCACACACTCGCATGTTAGAATTATGATATAATTGGGTTTTTGGAGGTGTATATAAACAATGCACAGTGTGTGTAAGGCTCGCGTCTGTCTGTATGTATTTACTGTATTGACTGTGTGTGTCTCGGTGGGAGAACGCTGCCAGTATTCACTGAGGCTATTCACATACCTGCTCGTTCTCTTCGGGCGCTAGCAACCCCCTGGTAATGACTGTTATTAGTAATGTTACGGTAGTGCCTTGAAATCTCACTCAAGGATCAGGGCCTCTTGTGAAAAGCACAGCTCACCAAAGATATAATAGCAGAGAAGGCACTATAAGGAGGCAATAATAATAATAATAATAATAATAATAATAATAAATATTTTATATTTTGTTTAGTACTTACAGAAACCCTGAGGGCTTATATTACCGAGACTTCATTATATTTATAAAATGCACTCCCGTGCATTCATTGACATGCAGTAAAGTATTACCTTGCAGAATGAAACCTAAATTTGTCAACATTAATGGACAAATACATACAGTAATTTAGAAGATTTAATGGGCCAGATAGACTCAGCTGGTATCACTGAGGGCAATAGAACGATGCTGATTTACACCAGAGGGAAGGGTTGGCATGGTTTTATTTGCCATGTTTGCTCACTTGCTCGTTTGCAGGTGTCAGGAATCTGCCAGAGATCGTAAACTTTAGTTAAACCGAGGGAGCTCATAGGGTCTGCAAGGCACCACACTCTCTCCATTCACACTGAAGGCAAAGAAATGGGGAGGGAGGGAGGAAGGGGGGGGGTCTGCCTTGAACCAATGCAAAAAAATATTACAACTTCTGATTTTTACAGCACCTACTCTTCAGGGACTTGAGCATGGTTTATGGTCATGGATGAATTCAGTCTAACTAGACACCCGGAACCAAAGAGCATTCCATTTCAGACCCAACCCTAAATCCTGATTTTTTTCATGAAACAAGTGGAGGGTTTTTTCCCCCCCAGCCTTGGCCGATGATTTCTTCTGAGCTCATCTTAGTTGCTGAAAGTTGCATTATTCATTGGAGAAACTCGAGCGACTCGGGCAGACCGGTAATGAACAAACTTTAGGAAGGCATGTGCTAGATGTATGAGGGGACTGGTGGTGCTCTCAGGGGTATGTATATAATTAGGTAGCATAACATGCCCAACAGCCTGGAACATCTGGGCCAGTTCAGTCTCTGCAATGATATAATTAGCAGGTGCGCTGCCTGTAGTTCAAATCCTTTGGAAAACTCACAGGGAAAAGTTACCTTTTTAAGTGAAAAGACACTGGCTCTCTATCTAGAGCCCTGTGGATGTTTAAACCTCAGTCCTAAAAGGTCCTTGATACAACAGGACAACTATGCATGCCCTCGACTTGCAGCACAGGAGTCCTGCCCCTGCAGCACCTGCAGCCCATGGCTAAGACCATTTTTGGATGAAAGTCAAGGTCCTGAGGGCTTCACTCTCTTCAAACGCAATCACAGAGGGGAGTGCTCAGCACCCTCCAGGATCAGGCCTGGATCATGCGTCAGGTTTTGAAGACCAAAGGTATTTTGGCTGCCTTATGGGATGATTGCATGCTATAAACTCCACATTTAATTTTTAAATCAAAGCCATTTGGGAGTTACGAGATGGCTGGAACCACATCTAAACCGACTCGAAATTCATTTCCCTGCTGAGACTTTGTATGCCGGCCAGTCTCCCCCACCCCCCCCACAACCGAACGTTTAAAGCCATGCTGTACTTATTCATGGCTCGTGTGCACCGCAGCAAATGTTCGGAGGTCTGTTTGTCCTTGGGGGGGAAAAAAAGAAGCAGAGACGGGGAAATAAAGTGGCTGCGGTTATTATTTTACCATGCCCTATCGCAGCAATCACCTAAACCCCTTAAACAACAGAAGCATTCCTGACTCAGAAGACTCTCCTGCAGCCATCAGGAATTGGGTCCTCTTCTAAAATAAAAACTGCAGTCTGATCCTGTCACCTTTTCCTCATACAGGCACTCTAGCGATGTATTGTGAATAGTCCCATCAGCTTCAAAGACATCCTCATGAGAGCAAAGCTTTCAGCCTTCTTGCCCACTTAGAAAGCGCACTTCCATTGTGAAGCCAGGGCTGGAGGTTTGTAAAAGGAAATCAAGCACTTCTGGCAGCCGAAGCTAGGAAGAACCAGAAGATTATTTCATATGAACAGAAGTCTTGCAAACTAAAAAGCAAAGCTTTTGTGAGCTGTCTGTGCTCAGTAAGTCCTGCATCCTGTAGGTCGGTGCGTGTGTGTGTGTGTGTGTTTTTACCATGGGATCACTGAACAAAAAAGAAAAGAAAAAAAAAAAAGATAACATATTTCCTCAAATGTAGTTGACTGATTCATTGCATCGCTGTGACATTCATAACAATGGTATCTAAACCGGCTCGGAACAGGATCGAAAACAGATGCTCCAGAAGGGCCAAGAGAAAATGTTACCTGCGTTGCTCATCAGCACGTAGATCTGACATTTCAGTGCCAAATGCTTCTCAGTGTGCACGAATGCAACTGAAGCTGAATTTGCTTTTATGGAGCAAAACGATTCCAGGCGAGGATATAAATCCTCGGGGAACTAATGTTAGCCTGGGAAGGCTTGCTTGCACGAAGAAGCATGTTCACAGAGACTGTCTATTCACACTTCTTCCGTGGCTTCCTATCCAAAGGCCAGGCTTCAAACTTGGCAGTCCACCCAAACTTACTTCTCTGCCAGGGATGAAAGAATTGTTTTGTCCCCTATCGCATCATGTTTGCAATCAGAGAAAATCTAGGTGGGATGGGAGGCCGACTTCGTTCCTTCATCAGAGATGCACGAAGCTTGGTCTGTACTGATTGCTTTCTGGAGCAGATCTGGAGATCTTACCCTTCCTTGCCTGCTCCACAGTGGGTAGGAATGAACCTAGCGAGTCGGATCCTGCTCTCATTTACGCTGCTGGAGAGGCCGACTATCTCCACTGAAGGGTTGCAGCAGTCCGCGGCATTGCTGTGGGCACGGGGGAGAGTGGGATCTAGCCCAAACAGACTTTTCTCCCTCCCCCCTCTATTCTGCCATCTCTTTCGTAATGTTTATCCTGGATTGTCTCATAATTTACACTGGAAATCCATGCAATGTGTCTCTCTTATGGAACTATGCAATGTCAGCACTTGGTGATTCGAAACCCAGGCCGTCTCGTGGGAAGCCGGCCAGCTAAGCAGGGAGATACGCACGCTGTGAACAGAACAGGCAGAGCAAACCTTGGGGTGAGACCATCCCTCCAAAGCAAGGAGCTCCCCAGTCCTGGACCGGCACACTACCTGCGCTGGGATTATAAAGGCAGGTAACAGGCAGCCAGATGTTAGCATGCGTGCGGCTGCGTGTGCAATGTGCGTGTGCAATGCATGTGTGCACTACGGGGTGTGTGGCTCTGACAGCTACGCTCAGGATCGTTTGCTCACATGCTGTTTGTGGAGCTGCTGGAACGGAGGGGGAAGCTCGCAGCAGACGTTCAGCTTCTCTGCCGTCCCTGGTCATGTCGTACATTGTGCTGGCACGGGAAACATCCGACTCGGTCAGCTCTCCTTTCCACCGCCTGCCTCAGAAAGGGAGATGGGGAAAGCTAATAATGGCTATATTCTCAAGAAGGGGGTCCTCCCCGAGTCACTTCTCTCCATCCCAGCTGGAGCCACCTATATAATCGGAGTCGGAAGTGCTAATGGGAGCAGAGTTTCCAGCTATTGACTTTCCTGGGACTACTCTGTTAACAGTGTGCAAGCTCAGCTCTGAGGTGTAGCACCCTCACCGTTGGTGTTACGTGGTGGCCACCATCTCGACTGACACACCAAGGACTGGAGTGAGCTAAAAGCATGGCTAAAATCACGACCTGCTACAGCTCTCAGATCGGGTTGGAGCCGTGTTGGTCTGAGGATGTAAGCAGACCAGGTGCTTTGGGTAAATCTGATATCTTTTATTAGTCCAACTTACATAGTTGGAAAATTTCTTCTTTGCAAGCTTTCCGGTATACATTTGATTTATACCGGAAAGCTTGCAAAGAAGAATTTTTTCAACTATTTGAGCTGGTCTAATAAAAGATACCAGATATTGAGCCTAAGCACACAATGAGAATGCTCTTTCCTTAGCTTGACAACCTGCATCGCCACGGGTCGCTGTAAGCAGTAACGCGTGTTGATCCGTGACACTTCCCTATTCTGCTAGTCGCACCCTTCCGTGCAGGAGATGGAGGCATAAAGATGGAGCAGCATCCCCTCCTTCTCCCTGCTCCTGATGGGCGCCTGGGGCCAGTGGAGCACGCAGAGCTTAGCATGCTCGTAGGATCGAGGGAATCCCCATGACCACACTTGAAATTCAAGGTCTTTCTTGCATCTGCTGGAGCCCTGGCTCTTTGCCAGCCTGGGCACGTGCACGTCTCATGTCCAGCGGGCTGCACGCAGGGCATCTCCTTGTGCCATGTTGATCCTAAGGGACGTGAGCGCAAAAGTTCAGAACAGGCCTCCGAATGCGGCTAGTTCAGCCACTGCTAGCACTACCTCCTGGCAAGGCTGATCCCTTCCCCAGCCAGAGAACAGAGCAATAGCTGGTGTTTTTGCAATGGCAATACAAGTGTCCACTGAAGAAGAGCCAGCTCAACCACCAAAACTTAAAAGTGACTACTTGAAATGGGTGAAGTTCCAGGGAATTGGGGTTTCTAGGGTGTCTCTCCTGGGCTGTCTAATTCTAGTTGCTTGTCACATTTGGGCTCTAGGGTCAGCTGGTCTATAAGTGCCGTTGTACTAAACATGATTCACCGTAATCTTTAATCATGAAAAGTTGTCAAAAAAGCACCAATGGAGAAAACTAGACTGGAAGATAGAGCAAAATATACGTGCCAGCCACAAACACAGAAAGAAGAAGAGAATGATCATAGCAAGTGGGGATGCCAGTAGCCACCAGGAACCCATTGAGTTAAGCAAGGTGGAGGAGACACCCCCTCCTGCGATGCGTATTAATCTTAGGTGAAAAAATAGATCCAATCTGGAGCTGAAAGTTGTTGCAGTCTCCATCAGATGTGAGAGTTGCACGTTGCACTCGCGGGTGGGTCGGTGTCAGCGCACAACCTGCCACGAACAAATCACAGCGCCACCGCTGCACGTCTCATCTTTCAGACCTTGCATCCTTCTTTCATTCCCCTTCCCTTGATCCCAGTCCCCAGCTTCTCGCTGTAATTTTGTCACTTGCTGCAACTTGCCTGCCAAAGAAGTGGATTGCCATGTAAAAATTGCCTCCGATTGATTTTTAAAGCCACTGTGAATTAGAAACAGGTGAGGATCACCTACCGGGACAAAAAGGAGCTGTGGAGATTGACAGAATAGCGACGCAGATATTCCTTTGGAGCATCCAAGTAATTGAACTAAGTGCACTAATGTGAGGATGGAGAAGAACTGACTCTAGTTTGCTCTGCTCATTCAAGTCCACTCCTTTTTATACGGCATCATCATACAAACCATCTCGCAGCCGCTTTGCTTGGAGAGTGGAATAATGAGAGATATAACACTTGGGTGAACTGCAGACTGTGAAAATTATCCTCCATACCCACCCTCAGGCAGGGGCTGGAGGAAGGAAGAGGGACAGAGTTCATACCTTGAGGGTTGGATTTCTTGAAATCAGCAGGAAATCACAATGATTTTTCCCCCTCCTTTTTCAGAGTCAAAAAAATAACGATATCCCTAGGTTTGACTTCTCCCTTCTCTGTAACATGACTGAAGGCAATTGTAATCACATGCTGGTTTTATAGCAGTGTAATTCTTGTCTCACACTGGTTTTATACTGGTTCAATTCCACTTATTTCAACAGAGTTAACGCCTGATTTATGCTAGTATAAATGACAGGAGGAGAAGTCCCGGTGTCTTCAGTGGAGATACTTCTGGGTTGAACCCGGTAGCATAAGATGGGAATGAACCGACTGAAGTACCACTAATGTAAAAGTGGCGTGAAATTGCAATTAGGCCTTAAATATAGGCTCACCATCTCTTATGAAACGTCCCATGCTTATGAAACGTAGCATGACATGCATGGCCTTGGGCAAGGATTCAGGACAGCCCTATGCCCAGCTTTGTCACGGGACTTTCCTGGACAGGGCTGGGACTCAGTTCTGGTGCGCTTTTCAGGGAAATATTATTCTATCCTTCCTAGCTGCTTCGAATTTGGAGAGACCCACTAGCTTGTTTTTTAAAACAAGTCCCCTTGTTAGCTTCCTAAATCTGTATACATCTCTGTTGCCTTCCGTCCCGGTTCTGCCTGCTAAGAATCTGTTGCTTTGCATTAAATGGAAATATATGTCCTGTTTGCTTTCAACTATTAACATGTAACCTTTGCAAATGAAATCCCTTAAGATAGCAAGTGATAGTCCTGCATGCAAGATAGCATGACACAAGGAAGGAGAGAGAAGGAGAGATCAGCAGCGGGGCTGCGCGTTCCAGGATTAGGTTACAACTGGGGCCCTTTCCAAGGCTCTGGTCATGCAATTCTGGTTCATTTATTTCCTACGGCCACGTACTTGAGGGCTGAGCTGTTCTTTGCCTTGGGGTCTGGTTTGCTTGGTGGCTGTATCATTTCTTTGTTTTTTCCTCTGTGCTGGGATCGGGGGCATAACAGGCAATGTGGTACCTGGCTCATAGACGCCTCCTTTCTCAGAACAGCAATATCCTCAACATTGTGAGCTAAACCCTGCAGTCCTTCTTCTCCCACCCAATCTATGACACACAGGTGCTATCATAAGCAACTCCACTGACTTCGGTGAAATGACTCTGGCTTTCTATTAGTGTGATTGCCATTGGTTTTCATGGGAACCCCTCAGGCACTTCCAGAAATCCCACCACTAAGAATGAAACTTGGACTTGGTGTTTACAGAGGCAAAAGTCCCATTGAAACCCCAATGGGGTATTAGGGAGAGTAGTATCATGTGTGCCCAAGGCTTTTGGAGATACCCTGGGAAAATGATTGCATATGTATACAGAAAATAATTGCCGGCATGATTTATAGGACTGCTGCATCCCACATCACTAACCAGGGTTGCAGCTCTGTTATGATGGGCATTGCACACCCATAGAGCAGAAACAGGTTCTGCACCCAAGACCTTTCCAAGAATGGGAAGAAAAGGAGTATGGGACAAATGGGAGAGTGGGGTGACTTGATCCACAAGCTGGGACTTCCCTCACTCCAGCCTTGCAAGAAAGGAGATGTTTTCCCAGTGCGATGCAGCTACACCCCAAAGGGGCACCTAGGTCAGCGGAGGTCTCCCTTGGCGCTTGCTCTCGCTCTCATCCTTTACATTTTTAAAGAGCGACTGACTGAATAAAAATGACCTCCTGAAATCTCCCGGGGCTTCGCTGCTGTTGTTCCAAGCAGAGTCCAGCCCCTCCAACCGGTTTTCATGCAAGAGCGGCGTCCTCCTCCCAGTGAGGTGCCTTCAGCGCAGCCAGGCTGAGTTCCCCATGCAGAGAGGAGCCCCCTATTAATAAGAAAAGCAAGAGCCTGTTGTAATTAATGACTGAGCAATTCATCAAACATTCATGGATCGTAGCGGCTTTCCACATGGAGCTCTAGCTTTCTTCCAGGAAAGGCTGGGAGCGGAGATGTGGGCAGGTTGGGCAGCTGGGGAAGGACTAATAGCAAGGGCTGGGTTTTCAAGACAGACAGCAGAGTTTCATTGCTGCTAGTGGTACCCGCTGCTCCTTGCAGGGATCTCCAGCCACTGACTCCCAGCTGGGCCCATTTGGAAGAGTCCCACCGGGATGCGTAGATTTGCCCGAGAGCTGCTTCCCCGGACAGGACAGCCGGGTCTCCTGAAGGGTAACGTCAGGGGCATGAAACAGCCTGGCAACACTGCCCTTTCGGATGCCTCTGCAAGGCTACAGATGGTAATAGCGGCAGGGTGCAAATATCGTGAGATCCGTGTAATCTCAGCTCCTCTCTCCTTTGCCCTTCTCCGCTCCGGATCACATGGGGCCGGCACGGATCTCGCCGGGCGACATGCAGGGCAGGACCTACGTGCTGGGGGACATCACTACACAGCTACTGACACCCAGGCAAATTTCCTCTCTGGCGGGGAGTTGCAACGAGAACAGAACGCAGGGACCCCTGACGCCCACTTCCCTCGTCTGTGCGCATCTGCCCCAGAGCTGGCTTGGACTGGGGGTGACTCTTTGTGCATAAGCAGCCCACTCCCCTCTCATGCTGGGGGCTGTTTAAGGCCAGATGGACAGACCTCCTTAGATTTTGCATTGGTCTTTCCCTCCCCTTTGTTGTGTGCAAACCAGACAACTCACCTGCCCACTCAACACCTTGTCACCCTCATCCACCCACAACTGCACAAGGGTAACCTCTCTATAACCTTGCCCACACACTTCCATGCCAGGGAGGGAAGTCCTTGGAGATCTTCTGTGCTTTTACAAACTTTGTGCAGCCAGCTGCAGCCGCGCCGAGAGGGGCTGCTCGGTTGGGATGCCACAAACTGACATCAGCAGAATAAAATATGACCCTGGCAGTAATCTGATAGAAGTTGATGGCAATGTGTGTATGTGTGTGGGGGGGAGAAGAGCCTTTTGAAAGTATAGTTTCTTTCAATGCATTGCTGGGAAGACCATTAGGCAAACCACTAGATTATTTTTCACATTCTTCAGTGCAAAACTACTGCATTTTATGACCACTATCAATAACAGCTATCATATTACTAATGCTACAGTTGCCACATATATAATATTTAAATCACATTTGCGGCTGACAGAGACCTATGGATATTCTCAATCCCAACAGGCTATTACGGTTCATATCATGTCTGTCATATAAATATTATGAATCATTTCCCACTATCTTTATAGGGGCTGCATTGACATTGTTGAAAAAGGCTATGGGTTCTGCTGAATACTGGCTGCATATTTATATACACCTTATGTATATGTATGTGTATGGGGAGAGATTTATACAACAATCGTTGGTAATAAATGCCCCCGATAAAGCATATTATCTTCACACTTCATTTGCAAAGTGTTTCATATGCAGAGATGAGGAAAAGGCTGGAAGAGAAAGCAACAGTGAAGCAGGCTGGGGCAAAAGCTCAGCGGGTTTGCATCAGTGTAGCTTGATTGACTTCCTTTCCAATAAGCAAATTAACACCAGCTGAGGTTCAGGCCTTGTTACAAGGTCTGCTAGTGAAACAAGGGATTCGGACATCACGGGATCAGGTCTTCTGGTGCGGTGAATTAACTTTATTCCGTTGACTTGGCTGATTTATCCTGGCTGATGAGCTGGGAAAGCGATGCCCCAAATGCTTTCCCCGGAAGGCTGCGAGAAGCTGATCTTTCCAGCATCACGTTCAGGTTTCGGTGAGTGAGCATTTCTTTCTCTCCAGACTGGTGACTTCTGGCCTGGACAATCAGACCTAGAGATGGATCCCCAGCTCTTGGAAGAGGTAGCAATGGGTCGGCCTCATGTTGACTCCGAATCTTTTTGCAGGCAGGTGATTACTATCATTTAGCTAAACGCTGCACAGCTCCCACCCCTGCTAGAGTCACGTCAGCCTGGTTTTACCAGGTCCAGAAGTTAGGAGACTTGTCTGAGGCCATCCTGTCCCCAACCAGGAGCCCCGACTCCCTAGGTCTGTTTTAACCCTTTAACCAAACCATCGAGGAATAGACAAACAAAGACAAATGCCTCTTTATAGCTTTGAGGTTATAATAAAGTCCTTAACCATCATTTGACGTCCCACGCTCAGCAGCTACTATGCAGCACAATGCCTCTTGCATTGCCTTGCTCTTCTGACCGAGCTGTTTCCAAAACAGAGGAGAACGCAGTGTCTCTGCCCATGTCCATCGTGGGAATGTGGTTCCCAGAGTCAGACAGATCGAATCAATCATGTACATTTTGCTTTCTAAACAAACATCATCTGCCTCTTAAATGGTTGTGGGAAAAAACAAGATGATAACTTCGAATCTAGGAGGCTTATGGAAATGACTTTAAGGTGGTTGCTTGCTTTCTTCTTCTTTTCTTTTGCATTAACAACACCTCTTATAGGAACCAGACACTGGATTCTGTAGACATCAGATTTTATTAGTATCATTTATTACTGGTATTACATAGAGCCTAGACACTCCAGCTTGCTAATATCCAGGGACTGCGCTGGGTGCTGTGTGGACAGACAGTGTGATAAATGCCCTGCCTTGGAGAGCCTACCCCCTAGATAAGCAAGACGGAAAATGTGGGGGAAAGGAAACAGATGTTCTAGCTATTTCACCCCAGCACAGCTGGTACTTTGCTGTACTGCATGGGTCTAAGGGGTCTAGAAAGAAGGATGCAAAGGACTGATAGAAGCCCATTCAGGTTGATAACTGGGGTCTGCTAAAAGTGCGAGAGACTATGGGGTTACCTTTTGCTGCAGGTTAATTGGAGGAGTTTCTAGATACCTTCCATTATTCTGTCCAGGAAAATAGGGTCCATTTTAAAGGCAATGGGACAAACTCTGGGCAAAGGCCTTTACAACCCCATTACCTTCCAGGGGACAAAAATGATCTAGTTGCAGACGAGATCTGCACTGGGGGCTGGAAATGCCCTGATGTCTTTGGCAAGCAAGGTAGGTATAGATGAAAGCTGCCCGGGGGCCTCTGTCTAAAGGCAGTCATCTCACTGTCTGCTGCATTTTGTTTCCGGGTCATTTGTACAGCTTTACACCTTTGAGCGGTACTGGACTTGCCTCGGCAGGATATTTGCCCCAGTGTGATGAGGAGAAAACAGGAGGATGCCTTTCCGAGCATGTTTTACCACGCGCGGCTATGGCGGAGGGCCGGCGCTAGCAACCCAGCAAATTCTGCCCTCATCTCAATGAGTACTACCCCACAGAAATCTTTGAAACCAGAATAATTTCCATAAATAAGATGACCCCACACCATGTGCTTCCCAGGGATACTTTATATATTTGTTCTCTCTTTCACTGCTTTTTTCCCCGCAGGGAAAGCCAGCTTGTTCCCAGGACATAGGGCAGGGTGGACCCCCTCCTCCCCAGGTTCTGATTTTGCTCCACCAGGGTTGCAGATGAGGATTGCCTCCATCCCACTAAGGAAAATACCATCTCTTCTCATGTTTAAGACACCCGAGCATATAAGACGCGCTTTGCTTTTGAAAGACAAGATGAAGAAAAGCAATCTTTCCTTGCCATAAGTAAGCGAGTAGCAGCAGCGAGGGAGCTGAGCCTGTTCACTGTCGATTTTGGGTTTCAGCCAGCTAGCGGCAGAACCTGCTCTTACCGTATTTCCTAGATATAATGCACGCTCCAATTTCCAGCCGCTGTTTTTCTGGGGAAAAGGTGTGTGTTGTACGTGGGAAAGTAGGAGCTGTGCTGTTCAAAGCACACCCAATTGATCTGGACACCCAATCCCTCTTTTGAATCTTCCCTTAAATATCTAGAACAGAGAGAGAGGCAATAGAGAGGGAGTTGTGCCAGGTGGGGTTGCATCTCCTGATCCCGTTCGCAGCCATTGCAAGGTTTCGCAGCTAAGCACAGCAGGAAAACGCATTTCCCTTACTTCGCTGGTGAACAAGATGTTCCTAACCGTGAGCAAAGAGCCACTGTAGGAGCTGCTATTCTGCAGTATGTGATCCTTGCAGCTTCTGACACTCAAGTTATTTAGGAGCGAGCCAAGAAGGGGCAAAGATAGCAAGCAGCACTGGCCGTATTTGAGAGGCCAGCTTCCTCTCGCGCAGCGTCAGACCGTCGAGACGCCCCAGCGCCAAGCAGACGTACAAGCCAAAGACCTAGAAAAGCAAGTTTATTTTTTAAATTATTCAAGTCCTCCCCGAAGAAGTACAAAGCCAGAGTTCAGTGTGGCGTGCAGGGGCCTGGTGGAGCTTATTAAAGTAATAGGCACATTAAAATTCACAGGTGAGGGGAAAAAAAAAAGGCCTGTAACTAGAGAAATATCTCTGATACCTTCTGGCATCCTAGAGAGATGCAAATATGGGACCTCATCCAGCTATCTCATTCAGGGGCCAAAGTCCCATTGCCTGCTCTGGGAGTTTCACCCGAGTAAGATGTGCAGGATTAGGCCTGTGCTTGTCACTGCAATTAACATTTAGATCCACATTTAATGCAAATTCTTACAGGCTGGTTAGGGAGAAATTTAATTTGCTCTTAACAGCTTGGCAGGAGGGGAGTGTGAAGTACACGAGTTACGGTGGTTCCATATTTTATAGCCTACGAAGGTGTATTTTCGGTAGGGAGTCTAATGAGCCGTGTACGCTGTGTGTTTTGCATACGCTCTCTGCTTTGGGACGAAGTTTGGGACCGGATCCTCAGCTGGTGTGTGATGGTGATGCATCTTATTGATGCCAGCCAATGGTTTGGCCCATTATTCCCTCCTTGTCCCTCCCTCCATCTCCACGAACACATGCAAATTCATACTGGTTCAGATTTCTCTTTCTCTTGCATTGCCGTGACCCCTTTGACTGGAATGGTGCTTTCAGCGACAGGGAAATCTGAATCTATCTGCAGTCGCACACATTTTCCTTCATCGCTCCAAAGGCGGCCAGGGGTTCATTGGCCATATAAATTAGTTTAACCCTTGTTATATCAGTGCATGGAGACACAATTGATTATAACTTCCTTCAGATTTATTTAAATTGATCTCCGCTTTTGCATGGCTGGGTGTTGGACACATGCACGTACTAAATCTCTGACTTCCCAACAGCAGTAAGCAGACAGAAACATTGAACTTGAGTTTCTCTAACTCCCTGCCACCCTTTTATAATTTTTTTTCCAAGGAGTTAAAATAACTCAGCCATAAAAACTGAGCTGGAGATGAAACTTGGCACGCAAAGTCCCAGCCCGGGAGCAAATGAAGTTACTGGTTATAAACACACACGTACCAAAATCTGTTTGGGCATGCTTAAATTACAGGAGCAGAGGATAAAAAGGATTGAGGTACTTGACTTTGCTTTAACTTCTGAATGAGTGTCACTTTGCAGCTGTTTGCTTCTGACATGGAAAGGGGCCTGTTGGTATTTTTAATTCCTGCTGTAATTAAAGCTGATGAATTGTGAGGTGTTGCTATTACTTGTTGGGCAGGAGAAGGAGGGGAGGATGTTTTCGAGCTGTCTGGATGGGGATGCTGCTGGTGTTCGGCAGGTCTCTGCCCCACACGTGACTGCGTGGCTGTGATTTCAACCCCTGCCTTACTCCGCAGAGGGGAAGGCAAGTCCCTGCCCCGGACACAAGCCCACTCGAGACTTTGCTGGAGCAGCTGGAGTCGTAAATTAACTTGGCCTTCCCTATCCTCACTTCGAGAGACTCAAATAGTGGGCACAAGGTAGATGGACAGAAAGCAGGGTGCCCAGGGTGATGGGCAGGCGGACAGATAGCGGCACCACCCACAGCAATGAGAATGGTTTGTAGGCTGGGGCATATGCCTTATGAGGAGAGGCTGAGGGAACGGAGTTTATTTAGTTGGCACAAGAGAAGGCTGAGGTGGGATTGAATAGCAGCCTTCACCTCCTAGCAGGAGGGCTGCAAAGAGGATGGAGCTGGGCTGTTCCCAGCGGGGGCAGACGACAGGACAAGGAGCAATGGGCTCACGTTGCAGCAAGGGAAGTTGAGGCTGGATATTAGCAAAAACTTTCTCGCTAGGAGGGTGCTGAAGTGCTGGGATGGGTTACCCACAGAGGTGGCGGACTCTCCATCCTTGGAGGTTTTTAAGGCCCGGCTCAACAAAGCCTTGGCTGGGATGATGTAGTTGGGGCTGGTCCTGCTTGGACTAGATGTGAGCTCCTGAGGTCCCTCCCAACCCTCATTTTCTATGATTTTATAACTTGTATATTAAGCACGTTTTCCTTACCAAGCCAGGGCTGGATCATACGGTCCTTCCCACCCAGAGCCGCCCTCCCCTGAGTACTCTCCCCTATTGCAAGAAAACTAGGCAGATGGGTCGGGGGTCCTGGACTCGCATCTCCGCAGTGCTTTCCCAGACCACTTCCCACCCAATGTATCGGTGTGAGCCTGAGTTCAGACAAACTGGTTGTTCTCTGTCATTTTGGGCTCTGCGTGCTCTCATGTCACTCATTGCGTGCCTGTGTCCCCACAGTCTGCGAGGGATTGCAACCCCTGGAATAAGCCTACTTGTTATACTCTCTGTGGCCCTCCATGGAAGGGGTCAGTATGATATTTAAAATGCAGAGCGAAGTGGTTTGGGTTTTGGTCCATCCCGCCGCTCATCCATGCACTGAAAGGGCTGAGCATCCTTTCTGAGAGCTGGCTAGCAGGCACACAGCACAGACACGGTTAAAAGCGGAGGGGAGGTTTGCACCTGAAAGGCTGTGACGGTGGCACGTGGGTACGTGAGTTCTCAGATCAACCGCACGCCCCCACAAACAGTTATTGACTTGTATGTGGCTTACAGGAAATGAAACAAACTGTTTTCAAAGAGCAGTTGGATTTTGCCCAAACCTGAAACCCCCTGAAGATCGAATTCACGGACTGGCAGGACCCGGTGCCTTCCTACACTTTGAGCTTTGTGGCTTGCGCTGGGACGTCAGCAGGTTTTCTAGCGTGGGTGTGCATATCTACACCCACTGAACGGACAGCGTAGGGTGGCTTATCTACTTCTGCATCCATTGTTTTTCTCTGTAAGGCTGAGAGTTTTCCAAAACTTCCTGACAAACCGGAAAGCCCTATATTCCCACGGGCGTGCAATGCCTTGATGGGCGCTTGTGCCCTCCGCTCGCGTGAGTTATCCCACCGAAATAGTGGCGCCCTACTCCTAGGGGAAAGACGGGCTCAGGCATTACAAACTGGGCCTCTGGGCTGCACGGGCTGGGGGGGTCATAGGTGGGCAGATAAGCTGCCAGCCCCATCCCTCTCTAGCTGCTGGCTCTGCACATGGGTGCACATTCATCCCCCCCCCGGCTAGACGAAGGGGCTTGAGGCGACCTGACTGCAAAGGTGTCCAAATCGGCCTGGAGTTCCCAATACCCTTGAAACCGACCCTGCGAAAGCGCCGGCCCCCATCTGCGCGCCTGCCCTGATGCTTAAGCCTCTAACTGGGCAGAGGGGGGTCTGCGCTCTTGGCCCCTTGCCCACCTTTTCCCTTGATAATCTTCTCCTTTATCCTTTCCCTAATCCTTTCTTCACATCTGCAGGGCGCGCCGCCCGCCTGGGCCGCTGCCTGCTGTCCTGGCGCTTGTCGGGAGCCCGAGCCATGCCAGCGGCGTCCTTGGGAGGATGCCCACCCCGCCGCCACCCCCATGCCAGGCCGCGGGGGGACCAGGCGGAGCTGCAGCCCCTTTCCCGGGGGCCGGGGGCAGTGGCAGCGGTCGCTGCTGGCGGGTTGGCCGTCCCGCTCCCCCCTGCCGGGGTCCCCTTTGCATTTCAGCTCCTGTAGTTGGCATAGAGAGCCGCACAGACACAAGTACTTTAGTTACATTGTTGGGCGAGTTTGAAACAACTCCCTCTGCCTTGGCCTTCCACGCATTGTCACTGGATTTTCTAGGCGCGTGTGTCCTGCTCTCTTCCCCCTTTGCCTTTTGCTTTCCAGCTCCTGCTTCTGATCCTGTCGTCTTTTATTTTCTCCTCTCTCTTTCTCCCTTTTTTTGCTTTGATTTCTCCCTCCCCCTTTTGGGCTTCCCCATCGTCCCCCCAGCCTCTGGCATGAGTTAAACACCAGCGATGGACACCAAACATTTCCTGCCACTGGGTGAGTCGCTTTGCAAAGCTTTTCTTTGATTTTTTTTGGTTTTTTTTTTTTAAATTTTTTGTTTCTGGCATTTTGTTTCTTGATGTTTTGGGGTTTTTTTCCTTGAATTTAAAAAAAAAAAAAAGGACCGTCTCCAGCCTCCCCTCGGCAAGGCTTTCCCTGCGTTTGTAGTGAGCTGCACTGGGCTTTGCAAGCTGGGAATCCCGGGTTATGCTGCTGCCCAGCTGGGGAGGGTGGACGGGAGCCCAGGGGAGAGTTGTGGGGGGTTTGATGTCTTTCCTGGTCTCAGGGAGGGGGTGGGAAAAAGTGCTGCTCGGGGTGGAGGGGATGGGGCTTTGCAAACGTGGGCAGAAGCTGAGTGGAGACGGGAGAGCTGGGAAGCAGTCTGGAAAAGTGGGGGCTGAGACTCGGCTCCGAGATGCCTGGCTGGAAGCAAACGCACCAGGCACGGCAGCGGCAGCTCCGAGTGTCTGTGTCTGTGTTGCACTGGGTTTGCGTGTGTCATAATGTCCCCCCCGGGACATTTTATTTTCCCCCCGCTTCTTGTCTTTATTGGTGGGGTTGGTCCCCCCCTTTCTTTTCCCCCCCTCCCTGTTCTTTTCCCCCTTTTGCCCTCCCCGCTGCCTCTGGAGGCATTTCCAGCGTGCAGTCTGGCAGAGATAAATGTAATTGGTAAGGTTAAAGGTGCCCGCGTCGTACGCCTTGATGGCAAAGCTGGGATCTGGAAGGTGGATGGACGGCGGGGGCGTCTGCCTTGGTTTAGGGAGCCCTCCGCACCTGACGGCCTGGCCTGGTTTTGATTGATTTACTTATTTTGCAGCGGGTTTTAAATGCATCTCCAGCTGGAGGTTGCCAGCGACTCAGGGACCAAGTCAAGTCTTGGCTTGTCAGGCTAAAGGCCGCCTCGCGTCTCCGTTTCGGCGAAAGCGCGGCGGCTTCGCGCTCTTCCCAGAGTGCAGCATTTACAAAAAAAAGAAAGGGAAAAGAAAAAGTTAGCTCCAACTCACCTCGACTCCAGCCCTCCTCTGCTGGCAAGCTGTCCCCGGGTGTTCACGGGATGCCAGGGCTTGCCAGGCATCTGACGTGAACCGCAGCACCGTGCATCGAGATGAGCGCATGAGCCCGAAATCTGAATTTCCTTGTTTTTTTGGGTGGCTGCGACGCATTGCTCACAGCGGCACTGTTACATTTAATGCAAGTTTCTGTTCATTGCTGCCGAATACCAAGAAGCAAGGGGGAAAAAACAGAGGGCATGGGAGTTTTGGAGACCGATACCAGCCGGGCCAGGGCTCGCCCTCTAGACACGCTGCTGCATTGCTAAAAACCATTACATTTTTATTGTGACCCTCTCTTGATTTTGCTGGGAGATAAAAACGCCGCTGGGCTGACGTGCCCGCGTTACTGTGCTGGGTGGCACCGTCTCTTCTCTAGCTCGGCACCCACAAAAATCTCGCCTTGCATTCACTCAAACTGATTCATTTTAGGGCAGGTCAAATGAAACCATACAGAAAAGCCTTTTCCGCTGATACCACGGCACTATCTTTACACCCATACCTTCATTTTATTTGCGGCTTGGTAGGTTATTTATATTTCCTTTGATCCTCCTGATGAAGACAAAGTCGAAACTGCCTTTGCTTTCCCTGGGAGGCCTGGGTCATAAATCTATATACATGGTTTTGGTGGTACCGGAGAGGTTTTTCTAGCCGAGAACTGTATGTGCTCACTACATGTTTTGGTATTAGTCCTTTTGATTTGAATTTTGGGGGAGGGCAGGGGAAGCGGGCTGGTGATTTGTGTTGGGATTTTTATTTTTCACACCACAAACAGGTGACGTGTAAACTCCTGGGGGGAAAAGTAGGCTGGTTTGCTGCCGCGGGCACCGGCCCCCGCTTGTCGGCAGAGCAGGGAGGGTCGGCCTCGCTGGACAGTGGAAGGAAATCGCAGCGCTAGCTCAATGTGGCAAAAGGGGGAAATAAAAGCAAGTCCTTATTGTTTGCTGGTGGATTTAGCTGCTCTCCGGAGTTGTTTCACACGCGTGAGCGACGCTATGTGCGGGTGCAAGTGATTTCTGAGCTTGATTGCTGGGGGGGGGAGGGCATTTTGTCACCCGCCTTTAGGACAAAACTGCAGTATTTGCAGGTCTTGGACTGGCTCCCTTTTTGGCCACCCGGTAAGCACGGACAGCGGCTTGAATTCCCAAAAAAGGGGGAGAAGCCTCCCCGAGTCTTTGCGGACCCCTGGAGCAGCGTCTGGCGGGGCCGCGGGGGCGGCTGCCCCTGTCAGGGGTCTGACTGGCACGAACGAGGGGAAAGCGACGGACTCCTACCCGCGGCGCACGAGAGCGTTTTGGCAACTCCGCCGCTCGTGAGAGCGATGGCCGGGGAAGCTGGCAGTTGCAACCGAGGGTGAATTATGGAAAATCAGATCGTGCAGTTCCTGTATTCCCTGCAAACCAGTAGGGACCTCAGTTGGATGCTTGCAGGCTGGGAAAAGGCCAAATTCATGTCTCAGTTACTGTGTAGCTCCATCGAAATCTCGCCGGGACTGAGTTTGGCCTAAAGAGGATAAGTAAAGGCTTCTGGCCAAATTCTGCCCTCGGTTAGACTCGTGTAACCCCACTGATGTCACACGAATACATGAGGCCGGAGCTAGGTTCTTGAAATACTGCAGTTTAATTTCTCTCTCCGGTCCCGGGAGCATCAGGAAGAAACTTCAGGGAGTCCAAAGCGTGCGGCGGGATCTTCTGACCATCCCGAGGCTCTCCGAGTGCATCTCTCCATTCCCCGTCCCTGCACGGCCTCTTCGTATTGGCCTCCGCAGTATCCGGCCGCGGCTTTTACAGGACATTAAATGACCAGTCCCTGGAGTAAGCCCCCGGAGGAGAAAGCCGAGAGGATGTTATCATGCACGCTCCGAGAGTCTGGTGGGGCGAGATTACAGATACACGTGGGCATGAGTTGGGGTTGTGCTAAGATGGGGAGAGTGTGATAAGCAGACTAGAAATGCAAAACGAATCTCTTTTTCTGTTTGGCTTGGTCTGTTTTGCTCGGTGCCTGCTTGCGTCCTCTTCGTGTCGATCCCGCGAGCCGTCCTAGGTGCCTGTAGTAGCTTTAGTGGAACAGGTGCACCGAGGGAGCTCGCACTCGAGTGCCAAACTGTCCGAGGAAAGAAACAGTCAATCGGCGTTCGAGCCGGTCATTGCATCCTAGGCGGCCCGTTTCCCGGGGTCCCCGAGTCGGCCGGGTCATTTGGTGGCTGTGTTCACGCAGTCGCTTTTCACGACTCATCTGCTCTGCCGGGGACAGTCGCAGCTGCTCAGGATGTGGCCTTAGACCTGGCCGTCCCAGAAACTGCAGAATCAAACGCAGCCGGAGGTAACACATGAGTCAGGTCTGTTTTGCACGGGACGAGGGTGGGCGACACGCTGGCAGGGTCAAGCCGTCTTCCGGACGACATCTGCATCCCTGCCCAGCTGGGCCCAGGTCACGGCGCATCTGAGCCTGGGCCTTGGGCACAACTTGGTGCCAGGTTGCCTTGGGCAGATGCAAAGGTACCTTGGAGGAGAGCCGTCAGCCCGCCTTGGGCTGGAGACTGGGACGACACAACGGCCCAGTCCTAACTTCAGAGACTCGGGCCCGATAAACAGCGGGAGAAAGATGGCAAAAAAAGCACGACCATTTAAAAAGATTCTTTTCCGAGCGCTGGAGAAGCGCCAGCTTCGTGCAACCCGGGGAATTGGTTTTTTTCCCCTTGATTTTTCTCCTTTCTTGGTTTTTTAATAGTTTCCTCCCTTTCTTTTTGTTTTTTCTCTCTTTGCCACTAAAAAAGGGCAAAAAGAAAGTTAGAGGGGAGAAAAAGGGCGTAAGGGGGCAGGGAGGGGGGAGTTTATTTCAAGCAAAAAAACCCCAGGAAACCGATATTTCACCGAATTTTTCTCCTTGTAAAATGCTATTTTGCTACCGACAACTAAAATGTGTCATTCTGGATGATGCTAGTTGCTTTATGGAGCTTCCTTGTAAGCACCAGGGACTTGGGGTGTCCTGGAGGAACACGAGAGAGGGGTTTTCGGGTTAAAACCCAGGACAGTGCTATTTGAGTGCCTTCTGGCTTTACATAGGCAAAAGGGCCACGCTTGACACATGCAAAAGGTTTCCAGCTGGAAGGTATTTTCCTGACTCTAAGAACCCTGGACCTGGACCGTGATCTCTGCTATAGGCAACGGAGAGACCCGCTCCAGCTCTACGGGTGGATCTACTCCATATATTTACTCTCCGAGAGCAGGATCTGCACGTCTCTTATTTAGGGCATTTTATTGATGTAAAAGCGAGCGGGAGAGAGAAAGCCACAGAATGTTAGTTATTCACTGCAAATATTATTATTGGCATTTTGATCCTGTCAAAGCAAGGGAGAATCAAAACATCTCGCTGGAGAAACATACCCCAGCTTTGTCCCACAGACCTTTGAATGCAAAGATAAATATTTTCGAAGAAATGGGTTAAAAAATACTTTCCCTCCGAGTATTGTTTTATGGGAGAAGGGGAGGGCGGATTCCCTTGGGCCGCGGTTCTGCCACCCGTCCGAATTTTTTCACAGCCCCGCGAACGAAGATCAACAAACACGAGAAACGGCCGGCGCCGCGCGCCTAGCGGGAGGAGCGCAGGTCTCCGGGCTCCGGCGGGCGGTGTGGACTTCTCCAAACGTCGGGTTCGCGTTGCATCCTTGGGAGGCAGGAGCGGGTTCCTGCGCTGCGCACCTCCAGGCGTCGAGTTCGAGGCTGAAAGGTTCTTCGGGGGAGCTGTTGGAGCTTATGGTTAGCCCCAAATTTTGCATGCGTTCTCGGCCTGGAAGTTAGTGAAGATAGTATTGGCGTTTGGGGAGCGGCGAGACACCCCAGCATGCATTAGCCCCCCGCCGCCCCACGCTGTGCAAACATAGATTTGAGGAACTTGACCAAGGCCACGCACGTAGGGCAGTGGCAGAGGCAGATACCGACTCTGCTCACTTTTCTGCGGCCGATATCCTGCAGCTTGGGCTGAGCGAAGCAATGCAGTGGGCGCTGGTTGGTGACCTCGCAGGACGTCTGCTTCCCCGTTGTGCGGCTCCATCGTTGTCGATTCAGCGCGTTTCCTGGGCACGGCACCGTGCGCGGCGAGGAGCTAGCCGTCTCCTGATTCTGGAGCGAGGGAACCGAAGGTGCAGCCAAATTAACTGATTTGCCCTAGGTCTCGCACCGAGATTGAGGTCAACATGGTAATTAAACCCAGACCTCTCCAGTTCCTTAGGCGCAAGCCTGCGTTCCTGGCCGGGGTCTGCGATTTTATGAATAGAAAGGCGCTCTGCAGAACGAGGCCATTTATCAAGGCAGGATCCAGCCCAGCCGGAGAGTTTCCCCCTAATGCTTCCTAAAAGGCCCAGGTGGGTTTTAAACCTCACCATCACTACAAAGTAATGGGGAGGCTCCCTGGGTGGTTTTATTCTAATTGTTTTTGTCAGTAGTTGCCGTCTTTTATTACATTTAAAGGCTGGGCTGTGGGATAACTTTGAACATTTGACACACATAAACAAAAGCAGCTTTCTGACATTTTCTTTGCATGTCTCTTATTCTCTCCCCCTCCTGCTTCTCAAAGGAAAGCGGATGCCTGGAGGGAGAGCGGAGAGGGAGGGAGGGTCGCTTGTCTCTCCCCAAAGCCCTCTTGACATCCAGGGCCGGCAAAGCACTTGAAAGACTAATCGTACATAAGAATTTAAAAACCCTCCAAAATTTTCCCCACTCGAGGCGGCAGCTTGAGCTACCTGGAAAATTTCAGCC